>OZ014487.1:16277265-16877265 GCA_963965965.1 Trididemnum nubilum
CCATGGGATCACCTCTTGGACCAGCCCTTGCCAATATTTTTGTTGGCTACTACGAATCTAAACTTTTTCAGACCACTTCAAAACCGGAGATGTATTACCGCTATATGGATGACACCTTCGTAGTATTCAGCAACGAAGATGAATGCGATCTTTTCTTAGACAGCCTCAACTCGCTTCACCCTTCTCTCCGCTTTACTTTCGAAAAAGAATCCAACCTGGCTCTCCCATTTCTGGATGTTCTTGTCGAAAAATCCCCTTCCAAGTTCATTACTTCCATCTATCGGAAACCCACATTCACCGGTCAATATCTACGCTGGAATTCCTTCAGTCCTCCGAAACGCAAAACTAACCTAATCCTGATATTAACTCACCGGGCTCTTGCCATCTGTTCTCCTGAAAGATTGCCATCGGAACTAGACAAAAATCAAGTTCATTCTACTGACTAATGGATACCCTGAGCACGTGATCAAGTCGTTTATGGCTATGAAGATGAAACAATTTCACGCTCTACCCAAATTTGGACCCGAAAAATGCCCCGTCTATTTACGTCTCCCATGGCTCGGTTCTGTTTCTACCCGGTTTGGAAAGCAAGTTAAATCTGCTGTCAAACAGTGCTTTTCCGCTGTGGAACCACGTGTTGTTTACTCTACCAAGGAGCTTCTCCCCGCTACCAACAAGGATGTACTGCCTGCTTTACAGAAAAGCAACGTGATCTATCAATTCTCATGCCACTGTGACAGTCGGTACGTAGGCCGTACTTCCCAAAGGCTGCAGGACAGAATCAAACAACATGTCCCCAAATCTATCCGTTCTTGCTCTTCTTCCCAAAAACGCTCACTTCCTGCTCGCCGGTGCAAATCCTCCACCCAGACTAATACCCAGTCTCTTGCTTCTGATTCAGCCGTTGGACTTCATCTTTTACAAAATCCTACCTGCGCTCAACATTATGATGACAGCAGATTTTCTATTCTTGCCCAAGGCCGCTCACCTTTTCATTTATCTGCTCTGGAAGCTACTTTCATCAAAACTTCTAACCCCGCCCTCTGCCGACAAAAAGAATTCGTATACAGCTTAAAGATTGTACACTAATGACGCTTTCTCATTGGTCCTTTTCCAGCCAATCACGGCTCGGCTTTTTCCTATAAATAGCCGCTCATTTTTCTACGCTCTCCATTCTGACGATTCTTCTCGACAAGCGTCAGACGAAAAGCTTCGAAGATATGAACATTTTAATCAAGGCAATTCTCAAGTTCTGTACCACCAACCAACTCTTGAAAATATAAATGAAATAATCTTTTGATGTAGTTATCGTAGAATTCTGAAGTTGAGCTCAAAAATTATTTTGAAAATACAAATTTTGTTTCAAATGCAATAAATGAATAAAACTTAGGCTTCAATGCCCCTTTAAATCAATCAAATGTAAATCAAATCAAATGGTAAAAAAGAGGGCATTTGGCGTCCTCCGAGGACTATTCATTTTTTTTTTTTGAAAAAAGAGTAGAAATTCTGCTAAAAAGGGCGTATAGTAGCCCAAATATCATATAGCTGAGTTTACTGTATTTTGTTTTAAAATTGCTTTCAGGTAAACTGTGGATTGCAATGGCTTTATGTGTAATTGTTGCTGGTCTGCTGTTCATTGTTTTCCGCCTAAGAAGAAAAAATCTATCCACCGATATGAAGTACGTTGGATAGCGCTGGTTTTTAGTGTTTTTACATATCCATTTTTTACATGTCCATTTTTCAGACCCGGTTCTCGGTGACGGAAAATTTTCGGAGTCATTTAAAAAAAGTGCCGAACAAAAGAATCGCATCAAACAAAGAGGCTACATGCTGGCAATGTTTGTTTTTTTGATAATGTAAGCATTACACTCTTAAAGTTGACGCTGTGAGAAGAACTCTTTAGTTAATTTATAAACTCAAAAGCGTTTTTCGTTTTCTCGCAGCAACTGATTTTGTGCTCGCGTTCAGGTACTTCGCAATTTTCTTTGCGCAGTTATCTAGACCATAGTACAGTTTTCTAATATTACAGACTTTGAAATCTAGTTTAAGCGTTGCCATTATAAATTTGTCATCTCTGTTTAGTTTCAGCGTTTTTTTATGCAAAGTCAGCAAATATTTCTAGTACTTTTGTGCATAAATTAAAATGCTTGTTATGATTTTTAGAATGCAAAACCACGTAAGGTCGTAATTTCGAGTATGTAGCAATAAAAATACTGTCCGAAGGATAGACATTATAAATAGGTTACCACCATGTCATTG
Source organism: Trididemnum nubilum (assembly GCA_963965965.1). NCBI lineage: Eukaryota > Metazoa > Chordata > Ascidiacea > Aplousobranchia > Didemnidae > Trididemnum > Trididemnum nubilum. The sequence continues at coordinate 16,279,525 of OZ014487.1, forward strand.
CTTCAAGTAAACTATTCTTTGATTAGATGGCCTAATATTCGGTTTGCCAATAAGTCAATAGTAAGTGATCATAGACTTATTTTGTTCTACTTTGGTTTGTTGTTGTGTTCTGCTTCTCTTGTTACGTGCAGGTCAAATTACTGAAAGATTTTGGAAGCTTTTGGTGTTGTTGTTGTTTTTGTTTTTTTTAGTTGGATGGATAAAGCTCACTTTGATTTCGATAATGAAAATACTGATTTCGGTATGCATGATGAAGACTATAACTATTTCAGTGTTTCTCAATATTCCAAAGTTGTTAAGAATCCAAAGTTCTTCAATCAGCTGGCTTTTGTACATTTTAACATGATAGATCCTTACCAAAAAATAAGCACAAAATAGATTTTTTTTTGACAGTGTTGTCCAATGATTGCGTACCTGCATTAATAGCTACTACTGAAACTGAGCTCAATAATACCAAAGCTAAATCACTTAACATAAAAAACTATCTGTTCGAACACGTTGACTCACTGTCCCATACTGGAGGTGAAGGAATATACATAAAAATAAAAGATTTACAATACTCTGTCAAATCACAAACTATCAATTGCCTTTATTGTGAAAGCTTCTTTATTGAAATTCCTAACAACCCAAAATTGAATAACAAAACAGTAACTAAGTCTTTGATTGTTGGTGTCATTTACAGACACCCAGATATTTCCTATGTATCCTTTAAGGAACAGTTAAGTGAAATTATACAAAATTTCAGTGCGCCAAACAATACCTTTGTTCTCACGGGTGACTACAACATTGAATTATCAAAGCAAAATATTGACAATAAGATACAAAATTATCTAAATGAAATATGTTCATCTGGGTGTTTCTTTTTAATTTACAAACTGTTACGTCGTATTCTTAATTTTTTGTTTGTTGCCTCCTAGTGGCCTGCGCTCTTATTGTTTGGCTGATGCTAGTTCGGTCCATGATTTGTGCCAAGTCGCCGGAAGCGGTGTGTCATTTTTCACAGACCAAATCTTCACACGTGGAGATTTGGTCATGTCAGTTTCAGCAATCTCAGTAATAGGATGTTTCTGATTTCTTGAAAGTTTTCTCTCTCGTTACAGTTAGCTACTGTGAATTTGAACTTCTCTGACTACCTGGCAAAATCAATCGGTACGTATTTGTTTATGATTTCTATTTAGTGTTAGTCTTCGTATATCTTGTGTTCTATAATTTTACTGCAGTGATATGGGAGAGGAGAAGCACACATTTTTTATTGGTTTGGGTGTGGGGTTTATTTTTTATATTTTTTATGGGGTTGGGTGTGGTTAATCTGGGCATGTGAATGCTTGGCTCCGATATTTTTACAGGTCTCACAGTAATTGTTATATTGCGTTTGAAACTTTTCCATTTGTTTTTAGAAACGGCAGTATGCAGTACTTAACTTCCAATCTCACGTTCATACAATAGAAAACAAAGTGGCCAGAGCAGTTGGAATTTTAAGTAAAGTACGATATCTATTTCTTTCTTCTACTTTACTTTTGCTGTACTTTGCCTTCATTCATCCTCATCTGCTCTTTGGTCTTGTGATCTGGGGAAACAGCTACTCAACCTATCTTGTTAAATTACAACGCCTCCAAAATAAGGCCATTCGCATTATTTCTGACAGTAAGTACCGAAGCCAGATAACTCCTCACTTTTATAAACTTGGCGTTTTAAAAATTGCTGATCAGTATACATTTGAAGTTGAAAAAATGATGTACCAACATTCCAAACAAGCTATTCCTCCCTGTATTTCCTCGTTTTTTCTCCTTTTTCTTCTATCCACAGTCGTCGTGCCCGATCCACAACCAAGAAAAACCTATATACTCCTAAATTCTCCTTTTCACGATGCCAAAAGTCTGTCAAACACCAAGGCGCCAAAATTTAAAAAGCTATTCCATTACCATAATAGATCAAAATTTCAGTAAATTCAAAAGTAACTTTAAAAACTCACTTCTCGAGAAATTCGAAAGATAATAAGCAATAGCATTTGTTTTTATGTACAGTATTTTTTATCTTATTTTACAATCTACGATACTTGCACACACAGTTTTTTTCTTTTTTATATTTCGAAATTCTTTTTGCCGATGTTGCTTTAGCAGTAAGTTACTGTTTGTAGATGCTTCAGCGTCTATTCTTCTTTGTGGCTGCTTGACCCGAAGACCTTTACCGGTACCTTTGCAGCCTCCTGTGGAACATGGATTGTCTGAATGAAATTTGAGTAATGTTTTACGCCGCATTTTGTCTTGATCCACTAAATAAATCATTTCTGTTCTGTTCCACAACTCCATTAAATCTGTGATTAAAAACTGCGCGTTACGATTCTGCTTTCTGTGTGCAGGTATCGGGCTGCGCTAGGAGCCCGGAGTGTACCCAATACAAACCAATTAGAATAACTTCATTACACAACACTGGCCAACACAATTTTTGGTGCCAAGAAGTTAAGAACGGTTTTAGGCTAATTTGGGGGTGCTGATTCCAAAAATGATCTTGTTTTTGCTCTATCAGGTCAATTTTTTGAGATATCCAACATTTTTGGTTTGTATGCGATAGGCTGTTTAGCAGTGTCTTCAGTAGGATGCTGTTACATGTCTTTGTCTTGCAATTTACTTGATTTGTGTTTCAGAAGTGTTTTTATTGCCGCTTTAGCAGGGAAGAAATATAAACACCTATTGTTTACACACTCCCTTTTACTCTTTTGTGTCTCTCATTACTAATCTTTAAGCTGCCGTTCTGTCTCATTAGACTAATGCAGCTGAAGAGCTTAGCACTGATAAACAGTCACGTTTACTGCTTAGTGCATATGTTGGAAAATAAGCATAACTAAATAAGCAATATCCACTTGCAGTAACTATCAGTTGTGATGATATGGAAGTGCATGTCAGTTTATAAGAGAAGACATAGATAGTCAAGTTAGATATACAGATATAGTTAGATATTGTACCACTGTATATTCATTAGTTAGATACACTATACTAGGCTGTAGCATACTGCTATATCATAGCGTTACCGGTATATGAAGCTAATATTAGTTTACATTGTTATGCAGATATATTACATCTAAAGCAGTAAGTTATGGCTACTTCATCTAGAAGAAGTTGTGTAAATGACCCTAATGTTTTTTGTTATATATGTGGCGAATACACATTGGAGCACAACCGAAAGCTAATCACCGATTTTGTGAAACAAGCTTATTTAGCTTATTTCATAGTGAAACTTGGTGATCAAGACAAATCGTGGGCTCCCCATATTGTTTGCAAAACCTGCCTCGAGCATTTACGGCAATGGACAAAAAAACAAAGGAAAGGTTTGAGGTTTGCAATTCCGATGGTGTGGCGAGAGCCAAAAGATCATTACAGTGACTGCTACTTTTGTAGAATAAAGACCAAAGGCATCAATTGGAAGAATAGAACCTTATTAACATATCCAAGTTTGGATTCGGCAATCAGGCCTGTTCCACACAGTGAAGAACTTCCTATTCCTGTTTTTGAAGGTTTGCCTCATCTTGAATCTGCTTTATCCAGTGAAGATGATCTTTCCTTTACTGACAGTGAAACTACTATTGCAGACAACGACTTTCCACCTTCTCTGTTACCTCTACAACTATTTTCACAAAATGAACTAAATGATTTAGCAAGAGACCTGAATTTGTCCAAAGAGTCTTCTGAACTGTTGGCATCAAGACTAAAAGAAAAGAATCTTTACAACCAGGAACATTTATAACTTACTACCGAAATCGTCACGCTGAATTTCTACCTTATTTTACACAAGAAAATGATATAGTATTTTGCAATAATGTTGAGGGCGTTCTGAAGAAGCTTTGTGTCACCCAATATGATCCCAATGATTGGCGACTTTTTATTGATAGCTTTAAACGAAGTTTAAAATGTGTTCTCTTGCACAATGGAAATGATTTTGGATCTATTCCCCTTGGACAGTCTACAACACTCAAAGAAAAATAGAGTGATATTAAATTTGTTTTAGAAAAAATTGGCTATTACAAGCACAACTGGATCATATGTGTCGATCTGAAAATGGTTGGATTTTTATTGGGATTACAAGGAGGATATACCAAGTTTCCATGCTTTATTTGCTTGTGGGATAGCCGAGCTAGAGAACAGCATTGGAGACAAAAAGAATGGCCAGTGAGAGAACAAATGGTACCTGGTGAGAAGAACATACAAGCTCAACCGCTAGTGGAAAGATCCAAAATAGTTTTTCCTCCATTACATATCAAGCTGGGAGTCATGAAACAATTCGTCAAAGAACTGAACAAGGAAGGTGCATGTTTCAAATATATCTGCGGCAAATTTCCAGGTCTAACCAGAGGTGGTCAGTAACGAAGTAGTTCTACTTAAGTAGACTACTTAAGTAGTATTTTCGGTAACGAGCGACTTACTTAAGTATTTTTCATTTCTGATACTTCTACTTTTACTTCAAGTAAAATCCTCTCGAAGTAACGCTACTTGAGTAGTAATGACTTTTATGTAAAGTAGAAGTAAACACCTAGCCATTATTCCACCTCACAACGTGTACAATAACGAAGTAAACATTATTCCACCTCACAACGTGTACAATAAGTACGTATCGAGTTTGTTTTACTGTACAGTACTACGAAACTTATTAAATAGTTACGCCGATTCATTTACAGGTCATTTAGGGTAGTGTGTTTTTGCGTTGCATCAAATACCAGGTGTTGACTCAGTCTCACTAAAAAAAAAGCATACCGAACCCTGATTAGCATGGTAAAGTAGACAAACCAGACATGCGCATTACTCCTGGTTCATACGAAAAAGATTAGCGGTTAACGGCGTTGCGTTTGCTGCGGCCCGTCTGGGGTTCAATTCCCTAGCCGGTTAACGAACAGTGTTGCTAACGACTCGCCATCGCTGCGACATTTCTTCTCAAGCTGTGTTGTCCAGGCGCGGAGATGAGCCCAGAGTCCCTACTAAATCGTATTCGTAACACGCTTCGGTGTAATTTCAAGAGAATAATAAAACTTTGATTTTTTGATATGCTACCGTAAGTATGGCTTTGCTTGAACACTGATCGTAAGCGTCACAACATCAAACCTTCAAAGAATAAACAAACACGTGAAATTCGAAATTACTTTCTACTTTCATTACTTAAGTGGAATTAATTTTGACTACTTTCCTACTTTTACTTAAGTGGAAATGCTTTGCCATACTTCTACTTTTACTTGTAAGGCATTTTTGAGTAAGTAACAATACTTCTACTTAAGTAGATTTTTCGACTACTTTGTCCACCTCTGGGTCTAACAATAGAAAAATTAAAAGCTGGTATTTTTAACGGACCCCAAATAAGAAAATTAATGAATGATCATGAATTTCCCTCATCCATGAGCAAAGAAGAATTTTATGCCTGGGATGCATTTGTGAAAGTAGTTAAAAACTTTTTTGGAAACAAAAAAGCATCCTACTACAAAGAGCTTGTAGCTAACTTACTGAGCTCTTTTGAAGATATCGGTACTAAAATGAGCATCAAGGTTCATTTCTTGCACAGTCATCTTGATCGCTTTCCTAAAAATTTGGGTGCACTTAGTGACGAACAAGGAGAAAGATTCCATCAAGACGTTAAGGAAATGGAAGAGAGGTATCAAGGGAGATGGGATGCCGTCATGCTAGCCGATTACTGCTGGTCTATCAAACGTGATTCTGTTGACACTCATAGCCGCAAATCATTAAAACGCAAATTTATGGTTGGCACTTCATAAATATGGCAGCCTACTTTTCATCATTCTGTTGTTTTTGTGTTTTTGCAGCTATTAAAGAAATTGGTATGTGCAACATATTTTTGATGTTACACTATTTTATGCTTTGTAAAAAATCTTTTACAGATATTCAAATGATCATCTTTTAGTACAGAAATGCTCATTAATTGGTGTACCATAGCGAAAAAACTAGACCTGATGGAGAAAAAATAACTGCATTTTTCAAATCAGCGACCCCAAATTAGCCAAGATCAGTTAAAAAATCATTGGCACCATTCAAAAAAATTTTTTTTGTTGGGCAGTGTTATCAGCCACTACTCGTGACCATATCTATAGCAACTCGCTACAAAAAATTTCTGTTAGAGAGATACTTATTAATGATGTACCAGATCACTTACCTACATTCTGCGTTTTGAAAAGTAACGTTCATAAAAGCTTCACTCCAGGAATAATGGTAAGAGATATGAACAATTCAATGTTAAAGCTTTCTCTGACGATGTAAACATTAAGCTGGAAAACCTATCGTGTAGTCTAAATGATGATCCAAATACAGAATATCATAATATTTTCAGTGCTGTGACAAAAGCGACTAACTTGCATGCGTCATTTAAAAAATTGTCTGGAAAAAAGATGAAAATCAAAGCAAAGCCTTGGTTGTCCAAAAATTTACTTGAATCTATTTCAACGAAAAGCAAATTATTTGTGCAATGCTATAAACAACAAAGAACTTATTTGATTTCAAGATATAAAACTTACTTAAAAAAAGTAACCAATCTGAAAAAACTGCAAAAAGAAATTATTATCAAAACAAGTTACAAAAGCACAACAATGATATATCTATGCAATGAAAGATATTAAGTAAAATAATATGCCATAAAGGATTAGAGAGTAACAGCATTTCTATGATAACTGACGAACAAAAGGGTAAAATTGCAGACCAAAACACGATATCTGATTTCCTGAATGAGTATTTTACAAAAATAGGACCAAATATTGATGCAAAAATACCTGCTACCATCAAACATTTTACTTTTTCAAATTTGCCTAACTCTTTTGTGAATGATTCAGTAATAAAAAGAAAAGTATATTCACAAATTTTACAACTTAGTCTTCTAAAAGCTGCTGGGCTTGAAAATGTACCAATCAAACTTTTAAAAATATTAGGATCTGTAATTTCCTCTTAACTTAGGGATGCATCATAAAATGCAATGAAACAGGAACTTTTCCTGACTCTCTAAAGAAATGCAAAGATAATCCCAATCTAGAAATGTCAAACAAAAAGATATAGCCAGCAAATACACACTTATTTACCTTTTATTACCTATTGAAAACTTTTTGAAAGTTGCTATATTCAAGACTTGTTTTTTTTTTCAAAAAATAAGTTAATTACTGAACTACAGTTTACTTTTCGTTGAGGTTACACAACTAAAATGGCAATAGCAGATGCATATAACCAACTTTTTTAAAATAGAGATAATGGTTAAAGTTCATGGTGTTTATTTTTGGATTTGTCTAAAACCTTTGACACTGTAAATCACAAATTACTTCTAGATAAACTTTGTTTTTATGGCATTCGATAAAATTGGCATAATCTTTAATGGCAGGGACGTCCTTGGCCTAGAGAACGTCCTCGGGGACACATTTTGAAGTCTTTGGTCTTGGCCTCAAATGTCAAGTCCTTGGCCTTGAAGCCTCCAAGTCCTCGAAAATGCCCTGTCCTCGGTCAAGAACAGCACTATTTTTTGATTTGTTAAAATTGGGCCAAGGTAATGACCTTTTTTTCTTTGTTTGAAATTTCACGGAAAATTTGCGTTTTTCTGCGTGAAGACTTTTTTTTTGTTTTTGTCTGGAAAACAGTTGCACATTGTGCCCTTGGTTCTACCCTTGGCCTCGAGCATTACTGCCCTTGGTTTTGAGAGGGTCTGCCCTCAGAAATTTGGTCCTTGGCCTCGGATTTTTTTGTGCCCTTGGCCTTGGCCTCGAGCTTTGTGTCCTCGACTCCGCCTCGGATAATTTCTCCAGTTATTTAAACGAAGACTAAAGGCAAAATCACTCGAGGTATTTAAAGTTAGACGAATCGTATTAGACCAGATTGGCGTTGACCCATTTTTTTGTCGCAGCCGTTTCAGAGATATTCTACTTCAAACGGGACGTCAGGGTTTCTGTGTGATTTACAGTATCAAATGCCTTTGAAACCGTAAAACACAAATTACTTCTGGATAAACGTTGTTTTTATGGCATTCGAGGAAATATGCATAATCTTCTCTCCAGTTATTTAACTAATCGTCAACAGCTCACTGTTTGCACCAATATTCAATCAAAAGCTAGTACAATTGTGTGAGGAGTACCACAAGGTTGTACTTTGGGACCTTCACTATTTTCTTTGTTCGTAAATGATTTGCCACTTCGTAGAAACTTTCAAGTTAACGTGTTTGCTGATGACACAGTTCTAATACTAAGACATAAAAATAAAGCTCGTCTTCAACAGCATGTAAATCAGAAACTTAATGTCATTGATGAATGGATGAAATATCATAGCTTTCTCTAAATTATACCAAAGCAGCATGTTTTATTTATGCACCAAAATATGACTAAAGTTCCTTGAAAAACTTTACCATAGAAATAGGGAAACATATAAATCCATTTGTGGAATTTATCAAGCTTTTAGATGTCATGATAGATCAATATCTAAATTGGAATGAACATAGGGACTATGTAATCAAAAAACTGTCATATGCATCCAGAATCCTATCTATAATCAGACATTACTAGCAAACACTAATCAAGTTATATTACAGTTTTGCTTATCTGTATTTAAAGTAAGGAATTATTTCACGAGGCAGTGCTTGTCAAGCTTCTTTGGAAAAGATTCAACCGGTGCAAAACAATATCATCCGTATTACGAATGTCAAATTTGAAAGATAAAGCAAAAGTGTGTACTGTGTTTAAATCCACGAAAATATTGAAGTGAAAAATATTTTTGAACTAGAAATTGCTAAATTTATGTACTCTTATTACTCCATGTTACCTGAGAATTTTGACAACTATTTTATATATGCTAGCGGACACCATGATTACAAAACGAGCTCGATTACTGCAGACAATTTTGTTTGGAACGAATTGTACCTCGAAACTGGCAACAATCTTGCTCGTACACTGAAATGAAAATATGGAGGAATATATTACCAACTTTCAAACAATTACCAAAATATTTATTTAGCAAACAAATAAAATTGTTCATGCAAAGTAATTACTGAAGTACTTACAGTCTTGATAAACTCAAAGTGAGACTAAGTGTGCTCTTTTCTTATGCTAACTGCTCTTTTGGTTTGAATTTTTTGTTTCGTTTATTCCATTTGTTTTAAATATGAATCAAAAAAAATTACTCAAAAAAAAACTGATAATATTTACAATGATAAATTGTTCATAAAGGCAACTTCACTCAATGATCCAAAACAAGGTCTTTCGCTGTCATGTTTCTTGACTTAAGTTACTTAAACTACGGTGCTAATAATTTTGGAATGGCCGATTAATTTCGACGCATTCATCAACAATTACTTCTGTCAAGTGTTAAATCAGCTTACATTTGTTTCCGTGATTTGCACTAATATTGATTCTATTTGAGCGTGTGGATATTTTTTTTATTGGTACTAAGTTTCCGGAAATTGAACTCGAGTGAACAAATAAATTGAATGGAATTGAAATTAATAGCTGATTAAAAGCTAATTTTATGTGGTATAGCTTTGAGTGATGTTACAAACATTGCGACAGGCACTTTTCGACGTGAGTCGGCTTTAAGCAGGCATCAAAAAGCAAGTCTGAAAAGTAATGCTTCCACTTTTCAGACTCTGTTTTCAAACTGCTTTCTTTGAACAAAGTTCCATTCTGCCTAAAGAATTAACCCATTATGGGAAAACAGCATGTGGTGGAGTCTTTAAATTATTTTTAGTTTTTAACTAAATTTCCTGCATCAAGTTTGAAAAATGGATATGTAATAACGCTATTTCTAAACTCAGTCATTTCATCAATATTTGCTTATTATGCGGCTTTTACCGAACACACGTATTTACGCAATCGCATATGCGTAAAAAATACGCGTACGCGTATAAAAAATACGCTTTTGCTTATAAAATTTTTACGTGTGCTGGCTTGTTTTATATTATGCTATATAGTGAACACGCGTATTTTTTATGCGAAGCAAAGTATAAAATACGCACACGGTACTCGAATTTTTCGGGCATTTATAAAGAAAATTTTTTGCGGTGTGACGTCACAAGGTTTTTTGGCGTAGTGGTTAGGTTACTTGTCTTTAAAAAATTTAATCTGGATTCGATTCTCACCAAAATCAAAATTTTAAATTTTTGCACAAATGTAGTAAACTTTTTTTGCAATCAATTTTTGATCTGTTGTTTGGAAATTTTTACAAAGTTTCTAAAAGTAGGCCTAAGGTACTTGAATAATCGATCGTTTTTCTTCTGGTATTTAGTTCCTTATCAAATCAAATCTTTCATTCTCGCTATAATAATCAAACCAAATCTTTCAATAATCAAATCTTTTAATGCAACGAGTTGGCGGGGCCCATCTACGCGTCGTTGCACCCAGTCAAGACAGCTTTTTTCGAAGAAATGTCGCAGCGATGGCAAGCCTTGGCAACACTGAGACTGACTTGACCAGCCGGAAATTTGAAACTCAGACCTGCCGCTCCAGATACGAACGCGTTACCGCTTGACCAATTGGACGGTCGCTCTTTCTCGTCGTGCTAAATATTGTGTCTTTATAAACGTTTGATGAATTTGTGATGTATTAATGTTTGGCAATAAAAGGTTACTAGACACTCCTTCCGTATTTTTGCGAGCAAATTAAACTGACGGCTACGGTAGCAACTCAGTCGATCTTTTGATTTTTTTACACAAGAAACCTGCTAATTCAATTGACTATAAGTGTGCTTTGTAATAAACTGTAACTCAATGAAAGTATTTTGACAGAGATTGAAGTATTTATTTTCTATTTGAACTGTTATTTAGTAATACTTATGAACATGAACCAAATGCATTATTGTTCGACTTGCTAATCAGACAACTTTTTGTGATAAGGTAATTGCTCTTACGGAAAATTGCAAACTAATCATTTCCTAGTTTTATTTGTTCTGCGAACCACATCTAAATCAACCACAATTTGTAGCTAAATGCAATCATTACGTTCGTTATTATTCTTTGCTGGTGCAAACATTTGAAATAAGCGATTGTGCCAGAGGTTGGGTGTGGTTCTGATGGACGGGAGGTTAAGCCATTGCGAATAACGTTTACATTTGTTCTGGTTTATGTCTTTAGGTTCGAATATCACAGGGAGCAATTGCTGTCTTAAAATTACTTACAGAATTTTTGAAAATAAAAGGCTGTTTTTTTGAAAATGTGTATGAAATTGGGATAAAGCAACTTTAAGGAGAATTAATCAAGAAAAGTACAAACAGATATTTTATTGCTCGTTTCAGATTTTGTTAGGGCAAGTTTAATTCCAAGGCCAAGCAAATTTTGGCCAATGGCCTAACTTTGGGCCTAATATTACCTAAAAATTTGAAGCTAAAAACCAAACTAACAATATATCTAGGCATTAATGTAAAGAGCTTCAGACTGTAAATTCGATTAAAGATTTTACTAGGCCGCGAAGTTTCCTTGCGACAATAAAGGCTCCCAAAGCAGTGATTGCGCATCAGCTATTGAGATGTTATGCATCAGCTATTGAGATGTTATCAGCGATATTTTATCAACCAAATTAAAGTAATCAAACTCACTAGTCATTCATTTCAAGTTTTTGAGATAGGCTATCTGAAATACCTGTACGCGTATTTTCGCCTATCAATAAATTACCCTGCAAAAATATGTACGCGTATTTTATACGAGGTTGCGTAAATACACATGTTCGATAAAATTAAGCCGCTTTATAGTCATTAATATAGGTTATGTCTCATAGGACTGGCATTTGTTTGGAATCGTTCCCCTTTGCAAAAATGGCAAGTGAACACGGTTAAGAGGTGAATTTTTGATTGCTCATCCCGACTGCTAAGAAAAATTGATAATCTAAAAAACTTTCGCCCTTTTGAATCTGTTCCCCAACGAGTAAACAAGTTCAAAACATGTTTAAAAGCTTAACATGGATTGTATTTTTCAAGTAATTAAAAGTGGTTGTGAAAGTTTTCAGCATCTTTTCCTCCCGAGCTGCAACGTATCTCTCCACCACTGGCACATCTGTAAATCAATGAAACACTTATTTACATGTTAACATTATACCCTGGGTAGAGCTTTGGGTTTTTGTGATAAATTCCTTCAAAAAATGAAGCTTTTTTTCTTCAAACTTTCAAAATTATTATCAAATCCAAGTTGGTGGGGTAAAGAAAATATTTCTAGTTTTGAGATTTGTCTAGGCCACTAAACTAAACTCTATGGTCTATATTTAGGTTAGATGACGTTACAAGAAGTTTTTGTTATACAGTATAATCACTTTTGCTTCCTTAAAAAAATGACGTCAGTTTAGCCAAATTTGTTTGTGACGTTAATTTGTTTTGTCACCATGATGGCGCCATCAACTCAAAACCAATCTTTCCAAAAATGTTTGGTTAACCGCTTATAATACTTATAACACGGCAACAATTTTAATGACTCAAACCTGCCAGTGAAAATAAGAGGCATTACCACATTCAGCGAACAGATTTTTAGTTTTTTCTTAAATTTTTGCAGATATGAAGTACCTGAAAATGACGTATTGAAAAAAGAAGAATACGATTTTTTTGCCGGCTAAACCCTATTCTTTACCAACGCGCCTAATCGTTCAACGAGCCGTAATCACGAATCATGATGAAGCAAAAATCAGAACAAAGATGATAGAACCGATTTCTATGAATGTTTCAGATGCTGTAGTCAGTGGTGGACCCTGAAAATTTTGTTGGGGGATGAAAAAATTTATAAGCACAAATTGTGTATAATCTCAAAATTTCGGATATTTATGATTAATGTTCTTGACCTCGCGTAAACTTGTTGGGCATAATTTTGATCCGTCCCATCCAAAAAACTATAAACAGTATATAATAGATTTTTAATTTAATCAATGCATTTCAAATTAATAAAATAAAATGCTCTTTTGTCTTACCTGTTTCAAAAATCGCATTTATTAAACTTTCACCCACATAATTATCTGCATCTACACAGAATTAGTAAATGCATCAGACTTTGATATTCCTATTGCGAAAAGTCTATTCTGTTCAAGTGCTCATTCAATATAACGAAACTAACAATGTAACAAAACCGCATTCTAGAAGACATTTTCTTCAATTTTCTGTCAAATTGACACATTTTTTTTGCAAAACCGCACTACTACATTGCCTGAGGTTTGAGCAAAAACGCGCTATTGAATTCCCGTTGTGTTTCTATGCCTTTATCGCTGAAAATTGCAAGTTGTGAAATTTGCTAAATTGGCGCTTTCAAATCAATATTGGACCTGTAAAAGACTAATTTCTGTTTTGTAAAAAGTTTGCTGTATAAATGACATTTTCCTGCCACTCCTACCCATGGCTTTAAAAATTATATCACAGTCACACGGCCTATCGAGTATTCACTGATTGGTTTTTTTTCAAATAAGTTTAATATTTAAAAAGTTTTGATTGGTAGTACAGAACTTGAGAAATGCCTTGATTACACCGTTCATATCTTCGAAGCTTTTCGTCTGACACTTGTCAAGAAGAATCTTCAGAATAGAAAGTGCAAGAACATGAGCGGCTAATTATAGGAAAAAGCCAAGCAGTGATTGGCTGAAAAAAAGACCAATGAGAAAGCGTCATTAGTGCACAGTAGGGTGGTCCTTAAATACATAGCAAAAATTAAACAATAAAAATTATCATGGGGAACGAAGTGAATGCTAAAACCATCGTGTGTCTGAAAGCTAAAACCTTTCAGCCTGAAAGCTAAAACCTTTCAGGCTAAAACCATCGCGTGTGAAAAATCTCCGTGATAGAAAAACACTTAGAGGTTGCACAAACGCAGTACCGGTATAGTTTTTTACAAATACACAATTTTGCAAAGATAAGGGCTTCGCTGTTTGCACAGTGTTAGCAGTTCAAAAGCAGTAATATTATGAATGTAACCTAACTTATTGTATGTTTCCAAATAAGTAGTGCACTGCCTTTATTCTAACGTAGCAAAAACCATGCCTATGGTATGCTTTGAGGCGAAATGCAAGTGGAACTGAAGCAGATCTTCATCACATCTTTCAATTAGCCAGACGTATTCCTATATAAGTGCCAATGCCACAACACGTTCTGCAGTTGCATGCGGGACTTGGATTCTTTGAACCAACTCTCCATCAATGAGCCTCATAATCCACTCCAAGAATAAAAGACAATTGATAGAAATTTTTGATCTATTTTCATTTTTTGGAAAAATCCTATTCATCGGTTTAATCAGCATACCACTTTTTCCAATTCTTGTTTAATAATGGCACACTCGGTAAAGTTTCCATCTTCGTAAAAGCTACAACCATTCGTCACTTCATGCCATCATGCATCTCTGGTTCAAAAAAACCTAAGCCACTAGTTTCTTAGACGTGTGTCAAAGGCGACCTGAGAATTTTTTTCATTACGGTTGCCCCAATTCTCCTCTCAATTTGATTTTGCCACGTTTTTTGCAAGTCCAAAATTTTTTCTACATTTTGGCAAGTTTAATGCAGATACAAGAAATGATGCTTTGGTATATGCTCACCATAATCAGTTTACGATGCAGTTCTGGGTTATGGTAAATTGATTATGGAGAGCATAATTTAGGGGCGCCATAATCCATTTTGGCGCCCGTAACCTATTTCTGATTTTGTTCAAGTTTTGCTTTAATGGAGATGCAAGCACCAGATTCTTACTTTTAGAGTTTGAGACATTCATGTCAAAAAACATGTTACCCTGAAGCAAAAACTTTCTTAGCTTATCCCTATTCTTCCAATGCTCAAACAATGCCATTTGCTTGAGACTAACTGGTCCCTTTGGAATTGAGGCAATCTTGAGCAGATGTTTTATGCTGATGCCAAAGGTGATGATAGGCAGGTAATCGACTTAAGAGTTTAAATTTGAATAAGATTGAAAGTGGTTAAAGTTATTAATCAAAACTTTAACAAAAAAATAAAGTAGGTTCAGAATAGTACGGGCTATTATTTTTGTAATTTCTTAAGATGGTCTTCCAAACTCTTGCTCAGCAGGCCCGGCGCCACGGGGCGGCATTCCGGGGCCGTTCCCCCCCAAATGACTACTTGTGCCCCCCCAAGCGAAAATTGTGCCCCCCCTCCCAAGCGAGGACTGTGCCCCGAAGAAATTAACTGGTTCGGGGCTACTGGAGTGCAAATGGAGGCCTAAGACTCCCAAATTGGCGTTTACCGCCCTAGAATTCGCGATCAAGAACTGTTTTTTCGTAATTTTTGTGGACTCACACCGAAACTTTTGGGACGAAGACCTTTTTTTTTTGTTCTTTGCTTAAGAATTCGCGGAAAATCTTAAGAATTTTGAGACGATAACCAAAATTTGTGGAAATATTTGTATTGAAGACCTTTTTTTTTTTTTGGTCTTCGCCTTTTTCGTTTGATCCACACTCGAATGAACTTCTCGTGCCTCCGTGCCCCCCTCGAATTCACATATATATAAACTTCTCGTGCCCCCAAAATTTATTTCTGCCCCCCCAGTCACACTATCCTGGCGCCGGACCTGTTGCTCAGTTTATTATTTCGGACTTTCCAGTTGCCACTCTTATATCCACTGTTCCCATTGATTCCGATACCATTTTCTAACATTCTCTTTTGAACCAGATAAAATTTTGGTACCTTTGTCATGATGGTCTATGGATCAGAGCATTTGTACTGTTCACGTTAAAGAAATCTTTTAAGTCATCTTTTTTGTTACTTGTGGTAGCCTTAAAGATTCGCTAAGTATCTTAACAAGTTTAATAACTATCCAAGAATCCGAGTAACACAATATTGTTTTGTAGTGTAAGGGATTTGAAATTTATCCAGAAATTAATACTTGGCAACTTAAACGATTCTAGTCAAACTTATTGAGGCAAACAACTTCCAAGTACAGGAGAAGACATATAAAAAAATATATGATGTATAAATGACTTGTACACTGTCTTCCCAGTTTTTAAAGTGCTCAATCGACATGGGCCCCCAGTTAACGGTACATGAAATTTAGTTAAAAGTTAAAAATTTAAAAACCCTACTATAGGCTGTTTCCCCCTGATGTAATTGTAATTACATTTTATTCACCACGTTGCCTTGGCCAAGAGACAGCGAAGGGACCTTTCGGTCTTCGAGTCAAGCTGCCACCTGCCCACCTGTCTACCACATACGGCGCAGGTTTCATACTGTCCCTTTAATTGCTGAACGTCAAGCAGGGAAGCTTGTGAATACCAATTTTTATAGTCTTTGGTTTGACGCGACCGGGAATCGAACCCGAGTCTACCGTTTCAGCAGCAGACGCTTTATCCACTCGACCACTGATCAGTGAAGGGTTTGTCAGGTGGGTAGGACACTAAACAAAAACAGTAAAAAACCTAAGTACATCACCTACGTCTACCCCTCCTTGTACCGGAAGCCCTGTGGCGGGCGCAAGCCCAAGCTATCCCACTAGGGTTAACGTACCAGCCAGGGGCCGCCACCAGGGTCGATGGTGCGGACCCGCAGCTGGTACAAAACACAGTAAGCATTAACTGTGGAGGCTGAACAAGTTAAACAGGCACTGAACAACATAGCAGTGTTTGGTAAAGTTGCTAAAAACTGTCAAATGTTGCGACAAACACTGTTAAAATTTTAAACACTGTCCTAGAAACAAAGTGGCATTTTACGTCACAGTGATCAACCCATTCGCGTTAAATGTGGTTTCATTAGGTTGATGATTTCTTCGTTTAGTTGGCTTTGTGTGGACATTTTGATACAATTTCGGTTCTTTGGTTGAGAGTTTTAACCGGATTTCCTTGTAATATCGCAATTTTTTTCTTCTAATCAAAGGTTACATCTGTTAGAACCGTTTTGATAAGGCAGTGCTCGTCTCGTGATGTATAATGTATAATTGCATATGCAGTAGCATAAAAATTGTCTCAAATTTTCGCTGTTAATGTGCAACCTGTAAACTTTAATTTTTCTCCGAGATGTTTTGCATATACAGTTTTTTATTGAAACGAACAAATTTAACCCGGTTCCCGTATAGTTTTCCAAAATTTTGAAATAAAAGGACCACCCTAGTGCACAGTCTTTCAGCTGTACACGAATTTTTTTTTGTCAGCAGAGGGCGGGGTTAGAAGTTTTGATAAAAGTGGCTTCAAGAGCAGATAGATGGAAAGGTGAGCGGCCTTGGGCAAAAATAAAAAATCTACTGTCATCATAATGTTGAGCACAGGTAGGATTTTGTAAAAGATGAAGTCCAATGGCTGAGTCAGAAGCAAGAGACTGCGTATTAGTCTGGGTGAAAGATTTACTCCGACGGGCAGGAAGTAAGCATTTGTGGGAAGAAGACCAGGAACGGATAGATTTGGGGACAAATTGTTTAGTTTTGTCCTACAGCCTTCGGGAAGTACGGCCTACATAACAGTTGTCACAATGGCACGAAAATTAATAAATGACGTTGATTTTCTGGAAAGCAGACAGTAGGGTTGGAAGTCGATGCTGTATAAAAGCAAAAACGAAGCGATATCGATAATTCACACAAAAAGCAAAGAATTATGGTTAGTCGATATCAAAAACAAAAAGCAAAGACTAAAGATTACTAATCGATGCCGAAATGCCTACAAAATTTTTTATTCTATTTTTTCGTAACGATGCAATATAATTTTTGCTGTATTGATTATTAAATGAAAGTTGTAAGTGGAAAAACTATAATTATTGTACTGTAAAGAATATAAAACTGCTGCTACTTAAATAGTTAAAACTATGAAAAAGAGGTATTCAATTCTTGTGTGTAACTGGATTGTATAGAGGTAGCTCTTCTCAAGTTTTCTGAACATTGAAAGGATAATTTACGATGTTAGCTGAGGTAGAAACAACAAGAACAAAAGTAGAGTATAGAGATTCTACCAATCAATTTACGTCTAATCAAAAAGCATAGAAAAGGCGATAATCGATAATAAAAATTGAAAGCAAAAAGAGTCTGCGATAATCGATAACAGAAAAGCAAAGAATGTAGTATCGATTATCGATTTCTAATCGAAATTCCCAACCCAGGCCGGCAGTACAGTATATCCTTGCTGGTAGCGGAGAGAAGCTTTTTGGTAGTGTAAGCAACGCGTGGCTCCACAGCGGAAAAGCGCTGTTTGACAGCAGATTTTACTTGCTTTTCATTCCGGGTAGAAGCAGAACCGAGTCTTGGGAGACGTATATCCACGGGGCATTTTTCGGGTCCTAATTCGGGCAGAACGTAAAATTGCTTCATCTTCTTAGCGATAAATGACTTGATAACGTCCTCAGGGTATCCATTAGTCCGTAGAATGAACTTGATTTTGTCTAGTTCAGATGGCAATCTTTTAGGAAAACAGATGGCAAGAGCCCGGTTAGGATCAAGATTAAGTTAGTTTTGCGTTTCCGAGGACTGAAGGAATTCCAACGAAGATATTGACCGGTGAATGTGGGTGATCGGTAGATGGAGGTGATGAATTTGGAAGAAGATTTTTCAACTAACACATAAAAAAATGGGAGAGCCAGGTTAGATTATTTTTCAAAAGTAAAGCGGAGAGAAGTGTAAAGCGAGTTGAGGTTGTTTAAGAAACGATCGCACTCATCTTCGTTCCTGAATACTACCAGAGGTGGAGTCCTTAAGGACGTCCTAGACCTCAAGGACGTCATCGAGAACACATTTTGAAGTCCTTGGCCTTGGCCTCGAAGGTCAAGTCCTTGGCCTTGGCCTCGAGGCCTCAAGTCCTCGAAAATTGGCCTGTCCTCTGCTCGAGGACAGCACTATTTTTTGAATTGTTAAAATTTCGTGGAGCGCTTGAAAAATTTTTTGGAAAACGTTTTTTTGTGGAGATCGCTTGAAAAATTTTTGTGAAGACCTTTTTTTTTGGAGATCGCCTAAAAAATTTTTGTGAAGACCTTTTTTTTTTTGGAGAGCACTTGCGCTTGTGTCCTTGGTCCTTGGCGTTGGCCTCAAGCATTCCTGTCCTTGGCCTTGAGAGTGTCTGTCCTCGGAAAGGCTGTCCTTGGCCTTGGCCTCGGATTTTTTTTGTGTCCTTGGCCTTGGCCTTGGCCTCGAGCCTTGTGTCCTCGACTCCACCTCTGAATACTACAAAGGTGTAATCCATGTAGCGGTAATATATCTCCGGCGTGGAAGTGGTCTGAAAAGGTTTAGATTCATAGTAGCCAACAAAAATACTGGCAAGGGCTGGTCCAAGACAAGATCCCATGGCGACTCCGTCGATTTGGCCATGCTTCATGTCAATGAAGCAAAACTCGACAGAAGAAGTCGTTATCTCCATAGGTTTGACAACGATTTGCCGTGGAAAAGATGCAGAAGGGTGTTTCGAACTGTAGAGAGCGTCAGCACAGATTTGAATAGTCTCCGCTAGAGGGACATTAGTAAATAAACTCGAAATGTCAAAGGAGCAAAGAAAGACGGAGGAAGAATGACGTTGCAGACGATACTTTAGTCCTAGTTTTTGAAATCTATTAAACTGCGGTCCTAACTATAGTTACAGCAGCATCTTACTAAAACCATATGTGTTATGTTTTGCTATGTAACATGCGAAGTTTAGTACAATCTACTTAGTATATGCTTCATAAAATATGAACATTAGTAAATCTACCAGCAAAATACTATTATTAGATCTGTAAATTCTCACAGTTGGCTGCCAGGAACTATTTCTAGACCTGATGACAATACTATCAAAAGCACATATTTTCCTACCACAAAGCTGGAATTCCTACAATTCGTCAATTAAAAATAATGGAGGAAGTAAAGAAGCTGGTAGATGAAATGAAAAATTTGTACGAATCCAACTTCAACAGAACAAACAGTGTAAAAGCAAGAAAAAAACATTGAAAACTTCAACAAAAAACCTTTCTCTCTTCATTGTCTTTTTCCCGTGAGGGTTGCGGGGGCAGCAGCTCGAGATTAAGCTACCACACTTCATGGTCTTTCATCACCCCCATCATTTTGCTTGGGTGAAGTCCCAAGCAATTCCCCCCAAGATCCTCAATGTAATATTGATTCATCTACAGTAATTCCAGGTCGTCCAACTGTTTTTTTGTTTTCCCTAAATGCTTTGGCAAGTAAAGCTTGTTTGGGAAGTTTTTCCAGATGCATTCTGCATACATGGCCAAATCATTTAAGCTGAGATCTTTCAGTTTGGAGAAGTAGCGACCCTAGAGATTTTCGAATCTCAAAAAATGAGCACCTTTTCAATAATGTAACTCCTTTAAATTTTTTGAGAAACCTCAGTTTGGACCAGGGATGTGGAAGCGGAAGCGGAAGCTGGAAGCGGAAGCGGTGGAAGCGGTTAATTTTTTGTGGAAGCGGAAGCACTTTGATGAAAGAGGTTGGAAGCGGAAGCGAACTCGGAAGCGAAAGTGATCAAAAGGAGCTGGAAGCGGAAGCAATTTTTTCAAAATCAGTCGCTTTCGGATTTTCAACCTGGCTACAATCGTTGGGTAAAATGTTACAATAATTCTAATAATATAGAATCGACAACCAGGACATGATATGAAATGGAACGGAAATTACGGTATGGAATATGGAAAATGCCAGAATGGAATGGAAGATTTCAAGAATGGAATGGAAGACAATCTTTCATACTTCCATACTAGATTTTGTGCATTGTATTTACAGAAAAAAAAATACCGATGTCGGGTGGTGGTAAATAATATTGTAACAGAAGTATTCAACTTCAGTATCTACGGGAAATGTTTGTCGACAAATCACGGTACTTTGGTTGTTTGTATTGCGGAAACAGTGTACGTATTGCACCATTGTAAGTACATTACAATTTGCAACATTGATGTTATAGTTGACGACTTTGAAAGGTTTGACTTGTTTTGTTTTTTTGAGGTTGAAAATTTGCCAAGTCCTAAATTTTGCTTTCTTACATGGTCACAAAAATTCGTATTTGCTATTTCATTCCGTTTCAGTTAAATTTTATTTATATTTTTAGTTTTTCAGCTTACAATAATTCTTTTTGGTGTTAAAGTTTGATATTTCTATTACGGTAGATGTTCTTTAGCAGTTTGGTTATGACAAATTTTATAGTTGATATGAGAGCAAACTTGTACGGTAATCATTAAACCATAAGCGTAACCAAGGGGCCCAGGCTCTCTGCCTCCCCCCCAATTGAAATGCTATTAATGATAAAAATGTGACACAAAGCCTATTTATTCAGTTTTTTAGCATTTTTTTGGTGCAACTGTAAATGCGTACAACAGCAATTAGCAATAACTTAATATTGACGACTAGGGTCCGAGGCCTCTCAATTTAAATTTTTGCCAATCAATTTAAATGTCCAAGCCGGGGGAAATTCTGTGGTTTTGTTCTAAAAGGTGCAATCTCAGGCCCTCATCTAATTTTTTTATGCAATAATATGCATTAGGCCCCCAGCTAACTTTTATATTGCAATAACATGATTAGTAACCATATATTGCATCTAATGTATCAACTTGAAATAACTTTAAATTCCGCCTTCACCACCCCCCAACTTTAAATAACAATCCACCTCCATCTCGTCAGTTTTCACGCTACAAAATGCTTTTGAAAAAAATCTTGGGGAAATGCTTACTGAACAAATTATTCAAGTTGAATCGAGGGTGCCTGGGCTCCTGGTCGTACATATTCCTAAAACTGGTTGTTTTCATGACAAAACAAAAATCTTCAAAGGCAAATCTTCGAGAGAATCATTTAATGCTAAAAATGTTGTAGAAAGCAATGTACCTTGATTCCCCTGACCAGGCCAGGTCACAAAATTTAACCCCAAAATGAAAGATTTTGAACGTGTTTTGGACTTGACTTGAAGTAAAGGGAGGAATTTGTTCAATTGGCTTTCAAATCTCAAAATTTTTTTTCTTTCAAATGGCTCTGAAAACGTGCGAAATGTGATCCAAATGGCATTTAAATGGCCATTTTTTTTAAATACTTACAAAAAATCGCCCAGCGGCTGGATGCTTCGCCCCCAGACTCCCATAGCCTCCGGTGGCTGGTGGCTTCGCCCCCAGGCCTCGTTTGTGACACGTTTGAGCTGCTCTAATTTGCTTACCATGTCTCCCAATTTTGGTATGTTAGTAAACCTTTTTAACTTGCGGTTTTAGCCCTTTCCCTTCAGAAAATCCTGGTTACGTGCTAAAGCAGACTCCCAGCTTTTGATCTTTTTTTATTTGTCCCACAAAAAGTCTCTCTTTTCGAAAATTTCTGATGACGTCATTGCAAGTGATTTACGGTTTAGCCCTTCCCCAATCCAAAATTCTGGCTACGCCTGTGCAATAAACCATGTGCAAAACGCATACCAGACACCAGTTGTGGCATCTTAGTATTGTTGACGCACCTCCACGAGCGGTTGCTTACAACATTGCAAAGATGCAAAGCAGCAAAATTTACGTTGCATTGCTTCCAGTCTAAACTTTCTTTGGTAGGGAAGTATGAAATAGAATATGAAAGAAAATTTTAGTATGGAATGGAATATGGAATGGAAGATTTTTAGTATGGAATGGAAATGAAATGGAAGAAAATTGCCAGTATGAAATACGGAAAAATTGTCTTCCATTCCATTTCATACCATTCCCTGCCGACAACGCAAGTCAAATAAAATAGCTTACAAAATAAACTTGCCAGCTTTTTTTATACTAAATGCAATTAGCTGTTTCATACTGAGCAGGGATGTGGAAGCGGTTAAATTTTTGTGGAAACGAAGGCACTTTGATGAAAGAAACTGGAAACGGAAGCGAACTCGGAAGCAACTAATTCTATCCGGTGCCGAAAGCGGAAGCAAAGAATTTCGAAGGTGAGGAAGCGGAAACGAACTCGGAAGCATAAAACTTCAAGAGGAGCTGGAAGCGGAAGCATTAGAAATTTGACTGCTTCCACATCCCTGTTTTGGACGCTTGCACTTGCGATCGCACTCTTTCAGTCATTGCCAAGTTTTCATGACCATACAGCGAAACAGTGGGTGAGAAGGGACAAAGACTGTTTCGAAGATTGAGAGCTTTGCTTTTTTTCGACAATTCTCGTTTCACAGCAACCGAATAGTGCAAAACTCTCATTATTGCAATTGCCTTACCAATTCGGATATCAAGTTCTTAGTCTTGCCTTCCGTCACTCGTGAATGCAACCCCAAGATACTAGAACTTGTATATTTGTTTCTGTGTCGCTCTATTCAGTTGCAACAAGCACTGATTAGTGTTTCTTGAAACATGAAATGCATCAGTTTTGGTTGTGCTTATTTTTATTCCTGCAGTGTCATAAGTAGCTGCAAACTTCTTTGATGTGCGCTGAAGGCCAGGTTCTATAAAAGCCAAATCAAATCATCAACCCCCAAGCAGGCAATCTTGCTTTTCTACTGATTTTTCAATTTCCATCGTGGTAAACCCATCAGCTTGGTTGCATTTGTCGATCCAATTCATGTAAATAATGAAGAAGAAAACAAACAAAACGCAGCCTTGTCGGAGTTCAACGCCTATATGGAAAGGTTTGATTGCTTGCCACTTACGCAACCACGAAACTCGAGAATACCTTAATGACATAAAATACCTTAATGACATAAAATACCACAATAAAATACCTTAATGATATGCAACAACTGACCACCAACGTTATTCTCCTGCAGAACTCTCCAAAGTTAAAAAGGCAATCATATTATACTTTTTCGAGATTAACATAGCATGCAAAAAAATCTTTGCCATATTTCCAAGATTTCTCAAACATTGGAAAAAACTTGAACCTAACAATGAAATCTCGATCATTAAACTGACGCCTTAGCATGATTGAAAAATGAAGAAGAAAAAACATTTTTGCATAGTATGATGTGTGATTGAAAAACCAGTATCGAGAATAAAGGCAAAACTTTGCATGTCAAAGAAAAGAAACGGAAATTATGACAGCTTATCAATAAGGTGCTTTTTGTTAAAGGCGGTGAATTATCCAGCCAAGAAGAAACGGAAATTATGACAGCTTATCAATAAGGTGCTTTTTGTTAAAGGCGGTGAATTATCCAGCCAATTACGGTGGTTTGTAATAGCTAAAATTGCACTATAATTTTTGATATTTTTTGTTTTAATTTTGAGGCTTCGTTTGCAAAAATATTCAACAAATGCGAAAAGATATCCCCCGAGAAAAAGTTTTTGGAAACTCTGAGTTTTGTTCTTCCCGCCAAAACTACAGTAGGCCTGATAGTTTAGAGAACTGTAGTTTTGGCGGGAAGAACAAAACTCAGAGTTTCCAAAAACTTTTTCTCGGGGGATATCTTTTCGCATTTGTTGAATATCTTTGCAACCGCAGCCTCAAAATTAAGACAAAAAATATCAAAAATTCTAGTTCAATTTTAACTGTTGTAAACCACCGTAATTGGCTGAATGATTCACCGCCTTTAACACAGCTGTCTTGAATAAAAAAAAAAGACTGACATTGGGTAAATAAGAATAATGAGCGCTTTCCAGTTTAAAATTAGAGCCAGATATGAAATTAATTATTAAATTAGAAAAAAAAATGCAATAATTTGGTATTAATTATGCTTGTGGCAGTAGGTCTATAATGCAACTTTCGATGGCATTGATGTAAGAAGTTCTCTTGTTGACTATGCACTAAACAGCAACTCCAAAAACTGTAGAAATGATCAAAAGTGATCACAGGTTCGACTTATAGTCCAAAAACATTCAAAATGAGACAAACATTTTTTTTTTGAAATTGCCAAAATTTTGATGTCACTGTGCTACCCCTAAACATCGACAAATTTTTACGAAACTTGACCGAAACGGTTTTTGTGCAAAGCCTCCAACTTGAGCCGAGTTAGAAGTTGGCATCATAAAATTTTCAAATTTATGGGATGGCTGCAACACCCTAATGTGCATACTTCATTAATGAAATAGTCAAACAATTTAATGAGAATAAAATTGTTCTTTCAATTTTCCTTGATTTAAGTAAAGCTTTTGACACCTTGGATCCAGGGCCTACGAGAGGGGGGTACAAGGGGTACATCATACCCGGGACTGGGCCTAGGGGAGCCTGGACTCAGGGGGCCTGGACTCAGGGGGCCTGGAAGAGTTTAGGTGCCTCCGCGTCAAGTTTTGGTGTATGCACCCAGAAGCGTATCGACTTGAGTGGAGACCTCATTTTTTTCTCTTTTGCTCTTCACCTAATTTTGGGCAAAATATGCGACTAAATTTGAGTGAAGATTTTGTTTTTTTTTCTTGCTCTTCACCTAATTTTGGGCAAAATATGAGATTAGATTTGAGTGAAGACCTTTTTTTTTTGCTCTTCACCTAATATTGGGCAAAATGTCAGACTAAATTTTAGTGAAGACCTTTTTTTTTTTTTCTCTTGCTCTTCACCTAATTTGAGCAAAACGACAGACTAAATTTGGGCAAAAAATCAGACAAATTTTTTTGGGGGGCCCGATGTCGATCTTCGTACCCCCCTGGAAAAATTTCTCTCTGAGGCCCTGCCTGGATCATTCCATTCTCTTGAAAAATAATACAGTTTTGGGTTTCGAGGATCTTCTCATAATTGGCTGAAATCTTATCTCACTAACAGAACACAAGTGGTCAGCATAAATGATTGCTTATCACAAAAAGATATACTTTATGGGGTACCTTAGGGCTCTACTTTAGGCCCCCTGTTATTTCTCTTATACGTAAATGATCTTTTTTTTAAATATTGACCACCAAGCAATAGTGTATGCAGATAATATGACTCCACTCATTCCAGGAGCAAACAAAAATTGAGGTAACTCGAACTGCAAATAAAGTGCTGGATAGTGTAAGCAGCTGGCTAACTTCGCATAAGCATACACTTATTATTTCGAAAACAAAGTATATGATTTTCTCGCCGCAACCTCGTAACATAAAAGAGAAAATTTGAATGCAAATAAAGATTAATGAATCTGTTGTAGAAAAAGTAACAAACTTTAATTATTTGGGCCTTTATATTCAAAATAATTTAGGTTGGAAATTGCACATGCTAACAATAATCTCAAAATTACGTATTTGCTGTGATATGATTTATAGAATTCGATCGTCTACTAATGTTTCCTGTCTGCTTGCACTATACCATGCACTTGCAACAAATCGTATGAATTATTGTATTACTATTTGGCACGCTGGAAATGCTGTTTTGCTTAATCAAATTCAAAAGCAGTGCAATAAAATTATTCGAAGTATTTTTTATCGCGACAAATTTTCTAAAGTAGATGATGTTTGTAAAAATTATGGCATACTTCAAGTTAGCGATTTGTTTAAATTTCATGTAGCGTTTCTAAGAATAAAAAGTACAGCCAAAATGCAGGAATACATTTTAATAACTGACGTTTCGCTAAACACTTATAGCATCTTCAGAGCTAAAAAAAACACTAAACATTATTCTTAGTTACTAACTGTTACCTTAAAATTAAATTAGTGAAACCGTTCTGAATTACTGTAATAAGCCGGAAACATAAGCGAAAATACGAGAAATCACTGTTGGAAAACTTATCTGCATAACGCGGCACAAGCAACTAACTGTGACACAACGATCGCTTTCCATCACAATTAGAGCGAGACAAGACATCAGATATTATGGTGGTAGCGATGCAGTTTCGCACCGCCGAACACGTAGTGTCATGCGAGTGCAGAGAACTACAAAGCAGTTTAATTAAATTGTCCAGTCAAACTAAGTGTTAAATAAAAACAGCGGGTGAGAAGTTTCATCGATATTTAACTGGGGTTGTAATTTTTGAATGAAAAGAGTTTCTTTGATTTTGAGCTTGCGCCAATTGTTGTCACGTGCTAGGATTTTTGGTTGATTGAAGTCAATTAGGTGAGAGGAATTTTCTAGTAGATGTTTGCTGATGTCACTTTTATAGGAATTAGATGGTTTGTGTTCGTTGAGACGGAATTTAAGATTTCTTTTAGTTTGGCCAATGTACGATTTTCCGCAAGTACATGATAACTGATAGACTGCTCCGGTGATATGCAATAATGATTGTTGGTCCTTATATTGGAATTTTTGTCCAATTGTTGTAGTTGAATGAGTCATGATAAACTTGAAGCGTTTTGTTTTGTAGATAAATTGTCGAATTTCTTTTTGAATTTGATTGGACACATTTCTTATATACGGAAGTCGAAAGAAGACGCATTTTACTTGTTCTTTTGTTCTGGTGGTAGTTTCTACAACTTTTTCTTTCTCCCGGAGGAATTTTCGTGTTTGAATTTCAATGAGTCGTTTTGGATAGCCGTTTTTTCCGAGCAATGTGGATATAAAGTCAAATTCTTTTTGCATCAATGGCCGGTTTGAGCAAATTTTGAATGCTTTGTCTAACAAACATTTGATCAGGTTTAGTTTAGACCTGTAAGGCACGAAACTCAGCCAATTAATATAGAGTCCAGTGTGTGTGGGTTTGCGATAAACTGACAGTTGCAGGTTGTTATTGGTTCCTTTTTGTTATTGTTGTTATTGTTATTGGTTCCTTATTTAACACTTAGTTTGACTGGACAATTTAATTAAACTGCTTTGTAGTTCTCTGCACTCGCATGACACTACGTGTTCGGCGGTGCGAAACTGCATCGCTACCACCATAATATCTGATGTCTTGTCTCGCTCTAATTGTGATGGAAAGCGATCGTTGTGTCACAGTTAGTTGCTTGTGCCGCGTTATGCAGATAAGTTTTCCAACAGTGATTTCTCGTATTTTCGCTTATGTTTCCGGCTTATTACAGTAATTCAGTACGGTTTCACTAATTTAATTTTAAGGTAACAGTTAGTAACTAAGAATAATGTTTAGTGTTTTTTTTAGCTCTGAAGATGCTATAAGTGTTTAGCGAAACGTCAGTTATTAAAATGTATTCCTGCATTTTGGCTGTACTTTTTATTCTTAGAATCGTTAAGCGTTCCCACTTGTTTGCTTCATGTAGCGTGTTTCGTCTATAAACATGTCAATAATCAGTTGCCTCTTGTTTTGAAAATATTTTTCTGAAAACTTGCAATATAAGATCTCGTCAAACTTGACAATTCAACAACTTACAGTATATCTGCCCCTATACAAAAAATCTGTTTGCCATCAAACTATCTCATTTTTTTTAGTCAAAATTTGGAATGATCTGCCCCAAACAGTTAGAAGCGTAAAAAGCTTCTCAAAATTCAAAACCACATTAAAAAATTTTACTTAGTACAAACTTGAATCATTACATAATAATTTATAGTACTAACTGATTATTGACTACTATGAATTCTTGGTTCGTTTTCTTTCGTTTCGCTCTTTTAATGCAGTTTAGTTTTTCTTTTTTCCTTCAGGGCTCTTGAACCACTGCAATGTTTTTTGTATCTAGCCAAAAACCATCGTTCGGCTTCACAGGAGTCCTGGGTGCAATAATTTATAATTTATTATTACCTGGTCTTATGTTTTTTTCATTTCTGTTTATTGCGCCCAAATATAATAAAATACAGTGGCACAAGACGTTCACCCAAGTACAAAAAATGGTCTTTGAGTTTAACGTAGGCAGCTTCCAACATGTTAATCGTTCCTGGGTCTCTAAGTTTAGTTTTTGCCTCTTGCAGCAGTTTCAGTAAATCCTGATCCAACTGGGGTGCATCTGTGGCGCTTGTTAAGCATAGCCAGAACTTCACATAGAAAAGAGATAAAAATGTAGCCAGATTTTAATTGGAATCAAGCACCTGCGGTTTAGAAAAGTCCTTAAGCTGGTCTCTAAACAAAGCAATCTCGATTGCATAAATGATTTTTGCCATCAAGCTAAACTAGCTTCACTGAGGAAGACTACAAAGAGATTGCTCTCATATCATTATTATTATATCTTGGTGGATCATTGTCGAGTCCAATTCTAATTTGTGCTCCAGTGGCCAAAAATAACGCTCGTTGGATGGCGAAAATCATTTATACCATCGAGATAGCTTTGTTTAGAGATCAGCTTTAGGACTTTTCTAAACCGCAGGTGCTTGATTTCATTTAAAATCTGGCTACATTTTTATCTTTTTTCTGTGTGAAGTTCTGGCTATGCTTAACAAACGCCACAGATGCACCCCAGTTGGATCTGGATTTGCTGAAACTGTTGGAAGAGGCAACACTACGGTAAAGTTAGAGACCCAGGAACGATTAAGATGGTGGAAGCTGCCTGCGTTAAACTCAAAGACCATCTTTGGTACTTGAATGAACGTCTTGTGCCACTGTCTTTGTTTAGCGCCAGGGCAGCAGATCGCAATGAAACGGAAATGGCATATGCAATCCTTAAATATCAGAACCAAGCCAGTGCTGATTGCCAACAAATGCCTGAAACAGAAGATTTTGAGGCAAAACTTCTCAAACATTTCGTAGGTTCAAACACATGAACCTTTTTTGAATTGCTACATAAGAAGGAACTGGTTTTCTAAACGAAGAAAGTTCAGAAGTGGTGAACTGAAGAATTGTACTCTTTCCTGAATGAAGTAGTTGTGCCTATTAGGGTGGTTTATGACTGCACAGAAGGATCTCTTGGGCTGTTAGCTGATTATCATATTGATAGGATAACCAGATCAAAAGACCAAAATTCCATCTCTATCGAGCAGTTACCGAGATGAGATCAAGGATGAAGAAAATAGGTGAAAATAAGGGACTTTTAAAGAAGTCAATGAAACAAATGAACTACTCGTTTTAAACCGTGAATTTGACCATTGGCGTTTCAACAAATTGTTGGTTGCTAAATGCTTTACTGCCAGATATAACTGAATATTAGTGAAGCAGGTAATTTATTTACTTTAGCAGATTGAAGTTTTTATATTGATGTATTTTGATGGTTAATATGTTCAAGATTCTATTGTTTTTGACTTAATACAAAAAAATACCAAAAAGTGTAGTTTTTTCAAAATATCTCGAAAAGTAAAGCTTTTAGACCGTATAAATATATAACAGACTCATGTAAACATAGCCTTTGCGCAAATTTTGAGCTATAACACAACATTGTACCAACTGTAGATAAAAAAATACAAGCATAAAGGGGGTAAAGCCCCACGCATAAGCAAAAATCCCTTAATTGGGGCTGAATCACCGTCAAACGATATCCGGTGACTTTCAAACTTCACGTGAGCCTTAGTTGAATGGATTGGCAACTTTATGTAAATCGGTGACATTCACCCAAAATTGGTACACTCTGATATGCAATTAACGTTATTGTACGGTAGTATAAGATATTGTGCAGTAATTACATAATGTTTTCAATATGACGATCAGTTTCGTCTCAGTAGAGACCCAGACTATCTAAATGGGCTATCTACAATAATTTTGTGTGATTTAGTGACGTAATGTTTATCAGGCTTCTGCATGCCTGCACACGTTGTAAAATAAATTAAATTCAAAATATCTACAATAATTTTAATTAATTAATCCAAAAAAGGTTATCGCACAATATATTGAAATAGCTATGATGCGAACTTTTGGCCCACTCTGTAGATATCGTAGACTATTACACCCTGATAAGACACGTCCACCACTGTTTTTAATTCTAGCATAATTTAACAATGACAGTGAATGATATTTGAGCAAAGATTTTATAAAATGTTTCCATGTAAATTCTGCATCGCATAATTTTCAAGTCTCGAAGTTTTGCTGTTGTTTTTCTTTTTTATTAATTGTCTTGAATATAATAACAAAAAACTTGCAAAAATTAATAATTCATGACTTCTTGAGAGAATGAGGGGTTAGAAGATCAAGCGCTATGTGGCAGAGACGTGAAGGTAGTCGACCAGTTGTCATATGTCGATTGAATAGTTTGTTTATTTTGCCTGAATACTTTGAGAAATATTTGTACTTGAGTACTTTTGAAACGACTACTTTTTACATTTACTCCAGTACTTTTTTGGTCAGTGCTTTGTACTTTACTTCAAGTAGGTTTTTCTTCAGTAACGAAATTTTTACTAAAATAGAATTTTCGAGTACTTTTTACACCACTGGGGGACAGGTGTCTTCGATGGCCAATATGCCATTAAACAAATATACAGCTTCCAACAATTCCAGTTTTCACATTATTAACACAATGTAACATAATGAAATATTCGTTGTGATATCAAAAAGGAATAGAACTACTGATACTAACAATTTATGCAAAGTAACAATTTATACAAAGCTTAACTAACATTATTTATACAAAGCTTTCTAACCGAATGGCTCGCACAGCTTCATCTCCACACTCTATAACTAGTTTGTCCATAGCTCATACGCTTTATATAGAACAACTGATAGTACAGCTCCAAAAGCATCAAAACTAACCGCACTTACACACATACGTTTAGAGAGTGAAACTCATATCTTTCATGTCATTTTCAAATGCCAAAGCAAATCTAGTCATTTTATAATTAAATGGAATCTTAAATAATCAAATCTTTCATTATGCTCGCTGTATTATGCCGAAGCTTGTAACGAGTTTACGGGGCCCATCTCCGCGTCATTGCGCCGTAGCAACACAGTTCCTTTCAGAGAAATGTTGCAGCGGTGGCGAGCTGTTGGCAACACTGAGTATGATTTGACCGGCCCGAGAATTGAATTTCAGAACTTCCACTCCAGAAACGAACGTATTATTGCTAAACCAACTGGACGGTCTAAATCAAATCTCGTCATTCTGGTCTAAATTGGTAATAGAGCATTTTGTTTTAAATTTTCACATCTATTTAAGGCCAATTCTGTAAGCCGTTTAAAAGCAGTTTCAATTTTTGTCGTTTGTAAGTATTAACTAAAAAGAGCCTTTAAAATTACTTCTTTCGTAGTTTGCTCCATCAGGGCCAAGATTTAGCAGGCATTAAAAAAAAACTCAGCGAGTCAGACAAAATTAAATCCTTTTGTACTTAATTTATGAGTTAAAAATTT
Organism: Trididemnum nubilum; assembly: GCA_963965965.1. Classification (NCBI taxonomy): domain Eukaryota; kingdom Metazoa; phylum Chordata; class Ascidiacea; order Aplousobranchia; family Didemnidae; genus Trididemnum; species Trididemnum nubilum. The sequence continues at coordinate 16,311,295 of OZ014487.1, forward strand.
TTGAACACAATTTACGAACTCTATTTGCAACACTGGGCTTTGCTCCTTCACCTAAAAAGCTTTCAGCAGCTGTAGGGACCAGGAAATTTTTCATAGTTTTGTCTTTGTACTTTTTTAAAAGCGTAAGTGGGTAAAATCAAAACAAATGTACAAGCCACGGAGGAAAACAGTTGTTAGTTTTTGTTGTAAAATTAAAGTGCACATGATTTTCAATCAAAAAGTGGAGTTTAAAAGCAATAAAGAATCAGTGCACAGTATTTATTGAGAATCTGTAGTCGCGTTGTAGCTAGGAGGCAAATCTCCACCACCTAACTGCAGAGCTTCTTGCACCTTTGTTTCAGGCGCTGTTGCGTTTTCTTGCCCAGCTACAGGTAGATTCTGTGGCTGGTTGGGAGGTACATTCGTGGAGGGAGCAACGGTGCCAGGAAAGGTAGTCTGCATCATAGGCTGTCCACCGGGGTAAACGTAACCTTGTTGAAAATTGGGTGCACCTGAAAAACAAAGTGTTTAAAGCTAAAATCGCGACCAATTGGCGAAGCAGCAAAAAGTATTGATGAAATGCTTTTGGTAATATAGAGTTTCTTAAAAGTTTTGTCCCAAGCGTATTAACCGGTTTTACTCCAAATAAACTAAATTAATAAAAATTATTGGCCTTTGAAGCAGGTTTTAATATTTTGAATAAAAATGAAAAATATATAACTCGAATGAGAAACCTCTCCATCCGGAACCATTTTCCCAAAGTGCACCCTTATAATTATATTCTATAACTTTTTCTTCTTCGCTTTGAATTGGTCGGCACGTAGCTGCAGGGTTTTATGGTATTATCAAGTTTGTGAAGTAGCAAACGCGTGGTGATCACAAAACCTCATTTCAAAACAAAACTGAAAATAATTTTACATGATATGCAAATCAAATGTTTTATTATACTCGCTTTGCTACGCCGAATCATGTAACGAGTTCACGTGGCCCATCTCCGCGTTATTGCGTCCGGGCAGCACAGCTTCTTTCGAAGAAATGCCGCAGCGGTGGCAAGCCGTTGGCAACTCTGTGCCCGATCTGAACGACTCAAGATTTGAATCTCCAATCTCTCGCTCCAGAGACGAACGTATTTCCGCTCGACCAACTGGCTTTACATATATTAAAAAATGCAAATCAATGCATCATAAAACAAGACCGGTTACGGAAAATCCAATTCTAGTTGTTTGATTTTACATGTGATCAACTTCGACGGAAACGCAGCGTAAACAAATGTTATGCACGTTGTGATTCATATGTTTTTCCTCTTTGCCGGACACGAGCAAACTAGTCATCAATGTGAAAATTTTACAGTATTAGCGTTGTTGTGTAATATGTGTGTGTTTGGGAATTGTGGGTTTAATTTTGGAGATTTTTGGAAGTTGTATTTTATGTTTTCGTGTTTGTGAGTTTATTTTCGCTGTTTTGAGCTGTTGCGGCCAGCATTGGCAATATAACACGTGACTTGTCTTGATTGATTTGTGTTTCTGTTCAAACAATCATTTTGTGACCTACAACTTTGGGCACACGCCACTATTTATTGCCCAAATTAAGATTGAAACTCGCAACTTTTCGCAACTGTGTACCCTAAATTACGTGCCTTCCTTGGACTGCCGACGTGGCAACTTGTTGCCTTGAACTTTAAACTCGGCAACGTATACTCCCACCCATTTCAAATGCAACTTAGAGCAATATCGGCTTGTTGGTCGTGTGGTAATGCTCTCGTCTATGGAACGGGAGGTCTGAGGTTCAAATCTCGGGCCGGCCAAATCTGACGTAGTGTTGTTAACAGCACCCCACTACTGTGGCATTTCTTCGAATAAAGCTGTGTTGCTTGCAGGAGCAATGACGCGGAGATGGGGTCCGCCAACTCGTTACACGCTTCGGCGTAATACAGCGAGTACTGGGGCAGAAAATCCTACCATTGTTTAAAGTTTTACTATGACTATGCAGCTTCAGTTATCTACATAGCTGAATTGAATTTATGTCGTGATCGAATTGCCGTTTGTCTATAGAATAAAAGATTAGAAAAACTAGTGATTAATTCAATTTTTTCAAGAGTTTAGAAGTTAGCCTGCGCGGGGGAAAATTTGTGCATTTATCGTGAAAATTTTTGTCACTCATAGAGAAGCAGCATCTGCAAACTTAAGAAATTTTGGATATCATTTTCAACTAACCAAAAAAAAGCTGTTTCTGATAAAAAGCAAACAAATTCTCTCTGCTATGAGTTAAAATTTTAAAGTTGCAGACTCAACACGGCTTCAGTTTGCTGCTACTACAGGCACCTCCTGACAAAGTAGAGATACCCCCTTTTTTATTTTATTATTATTATTTTTTTTGTTTTCGGGCCAAATCGGGGCTTTAAAACTCTTAGAAAAAAATTCAAAAAATTAATCACTAATTTTTCAATTTTTGATTCTAATCACGACGTAAATTCACTCTAACTATGTGAATAATTGGAGCATCATTACCACAAGTAGGTTTCAAGAAGAGGGAAGTTTTTCTGCCCCACTCTGTTATAATAAAAGATTTGATTTGATATATAGCAACTGTTTCAATACCTGGGTATTGGATAATCGCCGGTACTTGTTGTCCGTATACAACTCCGCCCACACCCATGGCTGGTTGTACTGGTTGAGGATGGTATATCACCTGTCCTCCATGGGCAACAGGTTGGCCAGCAGTATAATTCTAAACATTACATGAATTGTTAACGCTGGTTGTTGATAAAAAGGGAATAAATAAAAGATTAAAAGACTCTATTGCCTTTCATTGATTTTATAAAGTTAGACACTTTTTTTCATAAGAACCAATAAATTTTGCGTTGAGGCTGGCTGTTCTTGAAATTTCAGTAATTTTCAGCCTCATTTGCTCTCAAATTTATTGAAGACAAAAGTGACGCAATTTTTTTTCTTGCAACACAAGTTTTTTCTTGCTTGGTTATAAGTTGTCTTTTGTTTCAGATCATGATTACTGTTAGACAAATCAGCAATGGCAATCTACTGCAGATTATAGCCAAGAAAACTGCGCCGATTACTCGCAAATGCGTTGTTCTTAATTATTTTTTCATGCTAAGGCTGGCATTGTTCTTATGATTTAAAGCAAAAGTGAGCCTCGTGTTCTTATAAAAAAGTGTATTTTACTACCTTTGTAGGCTGTTATCTTCAGTAATAATTTGCCTGTTGCGTCGGCGGGAGGGTAAAAAGTAAAGTCGTTGTTTTTACGACTAATGAACTACAGTAGGTTTAACCCGCACCCTGGCCAGTGGTCACGTTGTTACGTTGTTGGATAAGGCGCTTTACGTTGATTGTTTTGTGGCTTCGAACAAGCAGCAAATTTAGCGAAAAAAAAATCCGTAGGAACATTAGATCATCGGAAACTCCTAAGCAGATCCGGATTCCTTCAAACCCAGAGTAGTTATCAAAATGAAAAGTGTGCGGATCATCTCATAGCTTAGCGCCTGGCGCTGTCGCAGACCTGTGACAAAAAACAGATATCTACAACAAGAAGTCTTTTAGTTGGTGAAATATGTTTGTAGTTGTAGGGGCATTTTTTTCTTGCTTATTTTTGTTATGTAACAGCAGAAATCATGACGCACATACAACGTGTGTGAAATTTTACGATAGTTGCGCCATATTTCAAATAATGCTATTGACAAAGTTTATGCTTGTAAATTTTGATGTTTTCAACAAATTTTTTTAATGCTCCGATTATGCGATATTTAAACGTTTAACCAGTTATCTTTCATAATTTTAAAAATCATGAGCGCAATAATTAATGCTGTTGTTGCTTTTTTTAAACGATTTTTTGCGTTGATTATTACAAAAACGCTTGTAAATGTCGTTCAGCAAAATCAACTTCATAATTGTATTCAAATTTCCATTAAAAGCTTTTCGACAGAACCCATTGGAAACGTTTGAAGAATGTTGACGTTGCTTATGTAAAGTCACAAGTAAGTATGAATTTGACTTTGCTGAAAGTCATATCTAAATTTTGCGTCACCTCAAAATTGTCACAAAAATTGCTTTTACGTATTGCAGAAAATAATGTAATTACATTTAAGCAAACACAGTTTAACCAAAGAAGGAAGGCCATTAGTAATTTTTATGGTATTCTCTGAAATAGGTTCTGTGAACAGATTCTGTACTGTATGAGGACTGTGAGGCTAATTACAGTACATAATCGCGGAATTTTGAACGTGGAAATTATTAGAAGATATAATTTAACAGAATCAAAAGTTTAATGATTAATTAACATTATCAGTATGAAATAACTTATTTACTACTGCATCCGTTTTGGAGAAACCAAATCGTTTGCCCAACCATAAAAACCAAGTCCTTTATGGCAATCAACATTCACCAATTCCAACGAATCTCGCCACTAGATGCCCAGTGGTGTAAAAAGTATTCGAAAATTGTAATTAAGTAAAAGTTTCGTTACTGAGGAAAAAACTACTTGAAGTAAAGTACAAAGCACTGACCAAAAAAAGGACTTAAGCACAGTAAAAAGCATTCGTTTTAAAAGTACTCAAGTACAAATATTTCTCAAAGTATTCAAGCAAAATAAACAAATTATTCAATCGAAATATGACAACCGGTTGACTACCTTAACATCACTGCCACATAGCGCCTGGTCTTCTATCCCTTCATTCCAGTTTTTAAATTGTAAAATTTTGCATGGGGGCACGCTTTTGCAGCCATGACCAAACGCATTCGGCATGCGAACGTACTTTAGTGAAGATTACGTAATTCCGTCGCCGAAATTGAAAGAAGACCAAAAAAAAGGTCTTCGCCGAAACTTTAAGTGTTTTTTCCTCGAAATTAGGTGAAGACCAAAAGAAAAAAAAAAAGGTCTTCGCCGACAGTTGAAGTGTTTTTCCCTCCAAATTAATTTTCCCCCGCAATTTGGTACTATGTTCGGCCGGAATTTGTAGAATTTATTCATGCTGGCTGTCTCTTTTTCGTCTGATCATCCAGCGCTCAAATCTCGTTGGGGGGAAACCTAAATCTCGATAGGGGACGCTAAATCTCGATGGGGGAACGCATCCCCCCTACAATTTAAGTACTGCCTCATTCTCCAAAAAGTTAATATAAATTATTAATTTTTGAAAGTTTTTTGTTATTATATTCAAGGCAATTAATCAAAAAAAAAAAAAAATCAACAACAACAACAGTAAAACTTCGAGATATGAAAATCATGCCGCGCAGAATTTACATGAAATCATTTTATAAAATCTTTGCTCAAATACTCATTCACTGTCATTGCTAAATTATGCTAAAATTGAAAAACACTGTGAACGTGTTTTATCTACCGTATCTACAGGGTGGGACAAAAGTTCACATCATAGATATTTCAGAATATTCTGCGATAACCTTTTTTGGATTAACAAATCAAAATTATTGTGATTTTTTGAATTGAATTTATTTCACAACATATGAAGGCAGGCAGAAGCCTGATAAACATTACGTGCGTGATTTTTGGCTGACTCTGTAGAATTTACGAAGAGAAACGTTAAATAATCATACGACGAATTTTTGGCAAATTTATATCTCTGATTGCTTCTTTCATGATTTACTTTTAATAGAGTAAACATCTATGTCAGTATGCGATGAAGGACAGACACCAAGCAACCAACGTGAAACTAAAACCATTTTGAACTGCTTTTCGCCAGACTGGAACTGATACGTACACGCACTCGTAGAAAAAAGGCATGGCTACAATTACTGTGGTGGTCTGACTTCTGATGCAAAAGTTGCCAGCCGAAAAAGGAGGAAAAGGACAACTAACTTAACTGAATTCAGAGTTGTAAACGGGCCCACAAGTTCAGGCCCGAACCCGGCCCGAACCCGAAACTATAAGCCCGAACCCGAAAATTAATTTGAAGCCCAAATCATGGCTGAAAAAATCCGAAAGTTAAGTTAGGTCAAAAAATTTAGCAATATTGCCAAGTTATTTTGATTGTTTTTTTGTACACCTAAAACAAAAAGTACGTCTCAAGCCCGAATTAAGCGCGATTTTTTTCTCAAATTTAGGCCCGAACCCGGCCCGAACCCGACCCGAAAAGCCCGGCCCGACTTACAACTCTGACTGAATTGAACAACTGCCCGTAGCAAAGTCAACCGTTCTGACGAATATGTGGTTCAAATTTAAAATTGCAGTACTTTGTACTTTTCTGAATCAAAATACTACTTAAGTAGCGCTACTTCGCTCTAAAAGTAATCAAGTAAAAGTAAAAGTAGCCACAAAAAGAACTACTCAAAAAGTACTCGTTACTGGAAAAACCTACTTGAGTAATCTACTCAAGTAACAGTATTTCGTTATTTTTCACCACTGTAGATGCCATTACCAATCGGCTAAACTCATTTTTATTTAGGTTGCCCTTTGGCTACTGGTTTGTTAGAAGCAAAGCATTGAGTCAGAGTCGCAACAAGCATAAAGCCATTGACCACTAACGCGAGATTCCAAGAATTGCCACAACACGGTCGGCATCCACCATTTGCAACAAACACCCTCAATATTCACGTTGGGAAATGACAAAACTCAGCATTTCACCCAGTGATGAAAGAGGCAAATGGTATATTGTTCCCCGAGTAGATCGCCATTTATTGAAACAGAATCTTTCAAAGATGAATTTACAAGAGTTTTAACTTTCCAAACCGCTTTAATCTAGTTTCGGCTAGTAGGTTATCAGCTCATCGTTTCTGAGTCTTCCTTGGAAATATTTGCAAAAAATAGAACAGGACAAACGATAGTGAATTTTTAGAAGAAAAAAGTGTCTCTGCAATACCATTTTGCGATTATTTTGAGTCCAAAACCCAACAAAAATGTAGCATGGAATATTAGTAGGTCAGGTTAATGGTTGGTTTCAGTAAGTGTATACGGTAAAATACAAAAAATGATGATCAAATGACGCAAATGTATTACGTGAAAGCTACTGTGCCATAGCTTATAGTTCAGTTTGTACGGCGTCGGAATAATGATCGAAAGTTGCTAACTACCTGTTCGCTTACCGAACTGGAAATACTTCGTTATGTCATTGGGAAAGAAACGTTACGCTTACTAGTGTACGCAGGATTTTCGAAAGGGGGGGGGGGGGCAGGAAATTTGAGAATAATGAAGACCAAAAGAAAAAATTAAAATTCTCCACTTAGATTTAATCCAGTTTTTGGCCCAAACTTAGGTGAAGACCAAAAAAAAAAGGTTTTCACTTAGATTTAGTCCGGTTTTGTGCTCAAACTTTCTGCCCAAGTTACAAAGGGGAGGGGGGGCATGACGCAATTTTGCATGTTAATCTAGGCTAATTATAGTATACAGGCGACCCAAAGGGGGGGGCCATGGCACCGTACCCCCCTCCTAAATACACCCCTGATTACGCTTATTTCCTATTGGGGCCAAGCAGTTTACCCGCTATGTTGAAGGCACAGTCTGACAAAAGACTAAACAAACGGAACTCAAAAAAAGTGCTCTGCTTCGATGGGGCTGGCCAGACGCAGAGTGCCTATAGTTCATATGAACGAACACTTAATCGTTGTTTTCCATCTCGGTGAGGCCTGCAAGCATTCTTACAGTCGGTCTTGGTGGCCCAGATTGACGGACTGGCAAACCCAGGAAGGGTTAGACGCACAGGGCCTAGTTCATCATACACATGAAAGAAAAGCTTTTGTTGATTGGCATCAAAAACTTACCGTGTTAGAACAACTGCAGCAAGCAAGCGTTGCATAGCAAACACTGGCACTGATTATGTGCAGAAGCATCGAAATAAAAGCAATAACACCAAGAATGATGTAGATGACCAACGCGCTAGTCTAAAAATAAAAATATAACTTATACGAATAAAACAGTCTACCACTAATACCCAAAATGCCTCCAGAAGGTTGGTTCTTGGACTAAACGGACAACTTTTACGGCTAGGAACTCTTAAGTACTCCAAACTTTCGGACAAACTGTCCAAATTTTGAATATTTTTTGGTTGTTTGTATAATAGCAGGCTCGGTTTAGAGCTTGTTTGTAAAAATATGCGATCTTTTAAATATTTTCGATCATTTTGACCGAAATGACAACTTATTATCACGCTTCCACTGAAAATTTAGGGCAGTGACTATTAAATGACCAAAAAATAAGAACTATACAGAAGCTACATTAGAAGGAATTACCTTTTTTTAAAGCATTGCGTGAAACATTTATGGTATAATAGATTTGGATAGTGATATTGGGAAAGTAAACCACATCAAATCTTTCATTATACTCGCTGTATTACGCCAAAGCATGTAACGAGTTTGCGGGGCTAATTTCCGCGTCATTGCACCAGGGCAACACAGCTCCTTTCGAAGAAATGTTGCAGCGGTGGCGAGACGTTGGCAGCACTGAATCCGATTTGACAGGCCCGAGATTTGAACCTTAGAACTCCAGCTCCAGAGAAAAACGCGTTTCCGCTCGACCAACTGGCTGGTTTTGGATAAGTTAAATACAACCCAATCTTACTAACGAGAATTGATGACTAATCGCCCACAATATTAAAATTTTTAATGCAACGTTCAATTTTAGCAAAATGTAATTAATGCAAATTTTTTGTACCTTTGAATCAATCGGCTAAAAACGGGTGCAATCAAAGTTAATAATCACAAAAAGCTGACAATAAAAAGCAACTTTTTGTAATTAAAACTAATCAATTTTCATTTCAACAAACTTTGGCAATTACTAATTAATTATTGTGACGTTGTGTGACGAGTGTCGTTCATAACTTTGTTATAGCGACTGTTTAATAATTACATCATTTACGACTAAATTTATTTTGAAAACGTACAGAGTATTTTTTTATTGCAACTTCTCTACTTCAACAGCTTTGTATAAACAGTAAACTCAAATTTATTTAAAGCCAAACTCCTGCCAAGCCAAATTATACCATAAAATAACCAAAGATATACCAAGTTAATGAAAAAAACGAGCTTTCAATTTTATTTGTTTGTGAAGAAAACCGCACAAAGTTACAGTATCTGCTCTATAATTTATACCTGGAAAGATGCACCAAATGATTTTGTTTTGGTTTTCAATGTAGTGGCTATTTCAATTTGCTGCAGAGAAAAAATTACCTTTTTCAAGACTGTTTAGAGTGGTGTGATGTGTTACTGACATTTGCGGCAGAAATATATTTAAGTTTTCTGAGCGATAAGTTAAGCACGCCTGGCGTCCAATGGACAGTTTTGTCCGCGCCGGAAAACCATCACTTACAAGATAATACGAATGTGCCAGACCAACAAAAGCAACAATGATCATCGACCCGCATGCAATAGAAGCGACAACGCTAAATCCTAGGTGTGTGCCGATCTGAAACACAAAGAACAATAATATCAGGATAGGCTCAACTTTTTGCTGAAAGTAATCGCTCTAAGCTTTTTTCGTGTCTGAAACCACTAGTGTTGTTTTCCTTGTCCCTCAAACTTTTTGACCTGTGATTGGTCATCAACATACTACTGATGTTCTGAATCTCTCTTTCGCTTCTTGCCCGCTTTTCCCTGAGGGTTGAGGGGGTAGCAGCTCCAGAATAAACCTCCTAAATCACGATATTTCATCACCTTCGTCATTTTGCTAGGGTAAAATCTTAAACAATTCCATCCAAAGATCGCCAATGTAAATAATTGATCTATGTAGTTTTATAAAGGTCGTCTAACTAATGAAGTTACCATTTCTAATGAAATAAGAAAGCAATATCGCGCCGATTTTTAACTTTGAAACACATACCCTTACAATTATTTGCAAGCACCTAGCAAGCTATTCGAGTTTCCTTGAGTAAAATTCGGAATAAGCTTTTGAATCTATTTATTGTAAGTAAATTTATAGTATTTGTTGTTATAGCTAAGACGCACTCACAAGGCATCTTGAAGCAGTTTTCTTTGCAGCAAAAATACCAAGAACTCCAGCAATGATGATCTAAAGTTGAAAAATAAAGTATAATTTTTCAAGTTTCCAAAGCAACAATCCTAAAACACGTTTCGACCGAAAAAAACAAACATTGAAAATAGAGGCCATTAGGGCATTAAAAGTGGGTGGGCAATCAGGGCATTGCACAATGTCTGGTCCTTATTTTGTTTGCATCAACCGGATTATCTGTATCAATCACCAGCATTGATTAGCAACGGCTTTTTGCAAAAACCTCTAAAAATGATCTTTAGTGCCGACCTGTAGTGACGACCATTTTTTTACGAATGATGATGATTTGATATACTGATGACCAAAAAGTAACTCACCCAAACTCCGCACCAAATTCCTTCTCCAGTTGTGAAAATATGTCGATAGCTGTAATAAAAGTTGCTGTTGTAAAGGCTGTCGTGACTGTTGTAATTCGTGTTGAAGTAATTTTTTCTCGTTTCACTAACAATTCCAGAAACCACTGCTCCAAGCACGACGCAACTCACTCCCAATACTACCTCCGTAATCTGCACAAGCAAAAACAAAAGTTGGAATTTCAATTTAATATTTACAGTTTTCAGTTAGCCGAATTCATACACATGGCGAAAAAAAACAAAGTTTTAATTGGCTCTAAACTTAATTTTTTCGTGGCTGAGCGAAAAAAAAACGAATTTTATCTTTCGGCAACCGCGCTTTGAATAGCGTTGCCTGGTCAAAAAATAAAAACTTTGCGTTGTGTAGAGTAGCGCTTTTGCGACTACGCAAAGTATTGCCGAAAGTATCTCGAATCTTTTAACTGGCAGTTAAAAAGCGCCCGTTACTGTATACTTCATACAGTGTACTGTTTAGACTACAGACATTCAGCACCTAACTTCTGAAAAAAGGCTTTTTTGCACAGTACGACTCATAGGCGTAGCCAAAGGGGGGCAGGGGGCCCCAGCCCCCGTATCGAAATGCCATCAATGACAAAAATAATCACAACGAAGCCTATTATTCTTCAGTATTAGTTTCTTGTAGTGTTTTCATCTACATGAGTACACGCGTTCACCAGTGATTACCAATAATATGAATAATGACTATCAAAGGGCCCCAGACCCCTCAATTCAAATTTTTGACAACCAATTTAAATGTATAACCCGCAAGAAATTCAGGATATTTGTCCTCGAAGTTGTAGCTTTAGACCCTCACGTAACTTTTTTATTAACTTTAATCATCTATTGCACCAACTTTAAATAACAATCCACCTCCACCACGCCAGTATTTACGCAACAAAATGCATTTGAAAAAAAACAAAAATTAGCTACGGGAAATGCTTATTCAACAAATTATTGAATTTCAATTGAGGGAGCCCCCTGGTTGTACATAAGTAGCCTACTCTTTAAAACTGATGTTTTTATGACAAAACAAAAATCTCCCAAGACAAATCTTCAAGTAAATTATTATTCACTGCTAAAAATATTGCAAGAGGCAATGTGACTTGCGGGTGACTTGGTTGCTTAACCCTTGGTATTATGTGTCTTGGTATTTTGTAGGTGACTTGGCCCTTCCTCCACCAGAGCCGAGTACCCACAAAATTTACCCCTAAATTGCAATATTTTAAGCAACATTTAAATTTTAAGCAAAATTTAACCTTTACGTGTAAGTTAAGGGAAGACTGAATAGCAGGGTATCCCTTATTTGGGGTCAAATTTTAAAATAAACATTTTTGTGTGTCTGATCCTCTCAATAGTTTCCATTGTACGAAAAATTGCCTCATGCAAAGTTTTGTTGCAAAATTTTGATTTTTAGAGGTGGCGCAGTGATCTCAAAGTTGGCCTAATAAACACCATTATATGTACGTAGGCAGTTTTTTACTCAGTGTAATACTCCTGTTTAAAGAGAAGTTATTGCTGTATAAAAGTAGATTTCTTGAATTTTCCTCATATTTGGAACATTTGCCTGGTTATTTTCAATAATCTGTAAAGCATACTGCGTTGTTTTTCATTTTTAAAGCGACTTGATTGAGTGGTGGTGCTACCCAACCCCTTCTGAAGGATGGAGAAGAAAAGTAACTTTGCAGAGACCCAACAATCGAGCCACACACCAAAGTGCAAACTGCAGAGCCAAAGATAGATTTGCATAGAGGCTCAGAGGAAAGACAAGAAAGAGATGACAAAGATCCTGTAGAAGGTGTCCAGAGGCACTGCAGGAAAAATTTTCCTCATGACTGACTTACGACAACTGTAAAAGGCTTTGACCGTGGAAGCGAAGGTGGAAAGCTCAAAGTATACGGGAAGTGATAGGACCAATTCCCCCGCATAAACTGTACGAAAGGAGCAGTTGAGATGAAAGGGGAAATTTGGAAAAGTGACGTTTCCATTTGTGATACCTGGTGTAACGGGTTTGGCGATAGCTGGGGAGAGGGACAAGGGACCATCGCAGTAGGCAGGGAAGACCCAATTTTGGGAAGAGAATCAGCATGCTTATTTTCCGGGATACCAGCATGGCCGGGGACCCATTGGAAGGATAAAATGGCACTGTTTGAAAGTGAGGAGAAAAGAAACCAGACATTTTAAAGGGATTTGACCAGAGATGTTAGGGGGCCTTTGAAAGTAGGGAGCCGATTGGGAGTCCGTAAAAGGACAATTGAAAGTGGCAAGTCGTCTTATGGTTGTTACAACAGACAAGCCCGTGCTCCAGTGAAACTGGGGTTTCAGCTGTGAAACTCGAAGCAATTAGTCAGCAGAGAAAAAAAATTCGAAGGTATTGTAATTGGATTCTATGACATACACTCCAGTGCCACCCGTCTAATGAGAAAAAGGACAAATCCATCGGCCCATACATACGCGTCTGAACGAGGGAAAGTAATCGATTCCTGACGTATTTAAGGTGGGATGAGCTAGGGCCACTGTAGTTAGATATGGAAAATGATACTGTAAACTTGATGGAGTCCAAAAGGGATTGGAGGACATATAATTAATAGCTCGCGCAAGGATAAAAGGGTTTCTTCTGTGGATAAGCAATATCACTAGGAAGGTTTCTTTAACAGGATGATCACTGATTTTGAGGCAAGAGCACCGAGGTTAAATGATTCTTGGAGGCGCAGAGCACGTTCAAAGCACAAAATTACTTGGTGTTTCAAAGTAATTTTCAACAGGGGAAGCTTGGTTTCAATAAGAACCAATGGTATAGGGGGAAAAAGAGGCATCCACTCAAGACCTTGCTTGCAGCTCTGTGGAAAATTTCTAATTGGTTGGTCAGACATATCAACTTTCTACTGTTTTTGGTGACACACTCAACAAGTGTTTTGTTTTTTTGTATTGATCATTTCCACAAGAGCTTACGACAGTGGTTCATCTTCTTCGACATTCTCTGAAACTTTCACACCGCACATTTAGTATTCTAACCTACGTTACAATCACACAGGCCAACCAAATCTAAATCCACTATAAGATACCTCAGAAGACTAGCCATCTTAGATAAATCTGCTTTTTTTGAAAAACTGGTTGATGATGCCTACATTGGAAACCGCACATACTCAACGTATGTCGTAACTGATGCGTCACTGTAGTTCCTAAGTTACCTTTCAGATTTTGATGAACGCTATTGTCATGCGTGTTAAGGTCACAATAAAGCAATAATACTCTGCTCTTCATAGTGGTGGTATTCGAGCATACGAATCCACATTCAAACGTGAAAGACGTTGCGCCACCTCTAAACTTCATTTTAAAAGTTTAGCATTTCATACATATCCTTTTTTCATTAAATGAAACCATTTGAAAGGTTCAGAGGTAAAACTTTTGTCGAATTAAGGAACCCCCTACTAAATAGAGAACAATTTAGTTTTTTCAACTGGTTTTCACATCTTAAAAATTGTGTTCTTTCAAATGGCTTTAAAACTTGCAAAATGCGATCCAAAATGGCATTAAAATAGTTATTTTTTCAAAAAAAAATTGCCCATGTTTCGGGTTTTGCCCCCAGAACCCCGCTTGTGATACATTTGAATTACACTATAGATTGTTCGCCATTTTTACCAATTGAGATATTTTTGGAAAAAATTTGATTCAAGTCCTCCCTTTTTAGCAAACTGCTGGTTACGTGCCAAACCAAGACCAGGGATTCTGGTTTTCTATTCTTCTAATGACGTCATTGCATGTGATCTGCGGTTTGTGGGCCCCCCAATCAAAAATCCTGGCTACGCCTATGTTGCGACTTGTACTGCTCTCGCCTGATTTTTGACGCTTTACGAATTACAATGTGTAACAAGAGAGCGCTTTTGAGGTTTTCGTAAGACTAGTTTTTTTCGCTACTTACGCCTTCTGTGTGATTAATGTATCCCTTAAGTCTGTTTGGGTAAGAATTTTTTGTCGGCAGCATGGCCAAGAGGGTAAAGGCGTTGTTTTACGACGACCCAGATCGCATGATCTTCAATGTGGATCTTGGATTCACCCTGGTTAGTGGTCACATTGTTGAGTCCTTCGAAAAGGCGCTTTGCGATGATTATCGCAGCTTGGTGGCTTCGAGCAAGCAGCAAATTTACGTGAGAAGAAGTGAAACTTCAATCGGAAAAACTGGGAAAATGGCCAACTCCCAAGCGAGTGCGGATTCGTCCAAAGGATGCGCCACCATCACTTCTTCGTCATAGGAGGGTAAAGATGCATCAATCAATCCATCACTAAACGGAAGAATCCCACACACAAAAGCTAAAAACTGGTTTAAATGTATTGTTTGCTTTCAGCAGAAAGTCATTTTACATGGCCCCTTTCCCGCGCACCAATTCACAACAACCAGTATGTTCTAAAACAGGTATTATGCTTTAAAAACAAACAAACAACAATATAAAAACACGAAGCTACTTTTTGCTCAAAATTTTTGAACAACTAAAAACAATGCCATCCTCAGCTTGAAAAAAGTAATTGAGAACTAGTGGTAGTACTCAGTAGCGTAGCCAGGGGGGGGAAGGCGTGTCGACCGAATTGGCATGTCGACCAAAATGCAGAATGAGAAAAACACTTAGCACTTTTGGGACTGTTTTATGCACTGGAGTGGACTAAATAGTGATTTAAAACATCTTTTGAAACATATATTCAGAGGGGGGGCTAATTTGTCAAAAATAAAACCAACAAATAAATGAAAACTTTGAAGCAATCAAATTTAATCTCAAGTTTAAAAATGCTAAACATAGGTGTCATCGACAAATATACTATAAACTAAGGAATAGGGGTGGGGGGGGCTATTCGGTATTGTTAATTACCAATCATTTCTCTCAAATCTCTTTTCATTAGCCCCCTCAATTATTTTTCTCTATTAACTGTATACGAAATAGATTACTCCTTGTGAGTTTTATTGAACTATTCGATTTCATAATTTACCAGCATCTAAATAAGAGAACTAACATTTTACCATTCGCCACCTCCCAAATAGCCCATTTATGCCACCAGTTTAATCATGTTTGCACTGCCAATTTCTAAGCCACGTTTTAAAAGCATCATTTTTTTAACAAACTAGCCCTAAAATGAAGTTATATTTGCAAACAAATGCAAAATTTTCGAGTGCTGGGGGCTTTGCCCTCAAAACAGCTCCCCCCATTGCGAATTTCTGGCTACGCGCCTGGTAGTACTGTATTCAAAGACTAAGTAATACCGGAAGGCAAGAACTCAGTCAGCAGAAATTTAATAATAATATAAATCGTGAGTACTCTTTTAAATTATTTGAGAGGCTTAAGTGCATCGTAGAAGCACTTGAAAATTAAACACAAATTCACATTCTACACTACATGAATGTGTCAATTTTTATTTTTCAGGGTTTATTTTTTTGGTGTCCGAGTTTTTTGGGATTTAATTGTATGCAAAACGACCAAATTACCATATTGCTGTAGTCTCTACGGTTTGTTTACGAAAGCATTTTTTTGCGTTACATAGGCCTGCAATTGTCAGAGCAAATGAGATTGAAGACCCTAGCTTTAACTAAATCTCTTAGGGTCGACCAATCACATTATGTACCAATGTGGGTTAACTTTGATATGAGGATTATTAGTTTTCTGTATTTTACAACTTACACCGATAAACTTAATTGATTAACATAAACTGAATTTGCTTCTTTTGCTCCTTCTCGCCGTGCTAAATCGTGTCTTTAAATGTTTACTGAATTTGCGATGTATTTGTTTTTGCTCGGCAATAAAAGATTACTATTACTCCACTATTCTTCAAATCAAATCAAATCTTTCATTACACTCGCTGTATTACGCTGAAGCGTGTTACGAGTTGGCGGGGCCTATCTTCGCGTCATCGCGCCAGGGCAACGCAGTTGCTTTTGAAGTAATGTCGCAGCGGTGGCGAACCGTTGGCAACACTGTGCCCAATTTAAACTGCCGAGATTTGAACGTCAGACCTCCCGCAACAGAGACGAACGCGTTAACGCTCGACAGGCTGGTTTCTACACCATTTTTCTGGCAGTTTTTTCTACACCATTTTTCTAGCAATTTTTCTGGCCACTTGGTTAAACTATTTTTTGTTAATTCTCAGATCAAAGTTAATCCGCGTTGCTGCATACGACCCATTGAAAATTTGGAAGCACATAAGTGATGTATTTTGTTTTGGTGAGAGACCTTTTCCAGTTTCTCTACGATTATAGTACAGTTATTGCTGTATTTTAAATACGGAAACACTGATGGCTTCAAAAAAATGGTGACAATATTACGTCATATTTATTGTTGGCTACTTACAGCTAGTCCTTTCAGATTTTCTTGATGTTTTTGCTGCTTGGGACTGAGTTGAGTGGCTACTTGCTGCGGAACGACGACTACTGCTGCAGCTGCAGGTTGCGCTTGTGTGGGGTTTGTCGCTGGCATCATAGATGCCATTTTTCAAACTTTGTTTTATGGTAAAAAAAAGCTTAGATATAAACACTGCTTTACAATCTTCAAAAAATACTACTGGTTACTAGAAGTTGACACTTCTTTCTTTTTGCAATTTTAACTTCAGATCAGTAGCGTAGCCAGGGGGGGGGGCGGGGGGAGCTATAGCCCCCCCCATTGGCCTGCCGACCAAAATGCAGAATAAGGAAAATACCACGTTTTTAGCACTTCTAAGACTCTCTTTTGCGCTGGATTAGACTAAAAAATGATTTAAAGCATAGTTTGAAACGTTTATTTGGGGGGGGGGGGCTAATGGACTGCCGACCAAAATGCAGAATAAGAAAAATATCACGTTTTTAGCATTTCTAAGACTGTCTTTTGCACTGGATTAGACTAAAAAATGCTATAAAGCATAGTTTGAAACGTTTATTTAGGGGGGGGGGGGGCTAATAGACTGCCGATCAAAATGCAGAATAAGGAAAATACCACGTTTTTAGCCAGTAGCGTAGCCGGGGGGGGGGGGGGCGCGGGGCAATAGCCTAGCCCCCCCCCCCCCCCATTGACATGTCGACCAAAATGCAGAATGGGAAAAACACTACATTTTTAACACTTTTGAGATTGTTTTATGCACTGGAGTGGACTACATAGTAATTTAAAAATTTTTTGAAACATATGTTCAGGGGGGGGGCTAATTTGTCAAAAATAAAACCAACAAATAAATAAAAACTTAGAAAAATGGTAAGAAATAAGCAATCAAATTTGATCGTAAGTGTAAAAATGCTGAACATAGGTGTCATCAACAAATATACTATAAACTAAGGAATAGGGGGGTAGGGGCTATTCATTATTTGTTAATTACCAATCATTTCTCTCAAATCTCTTTTCATTAGCCCCCCCCCCAATTATTTTTCTCTATAAACTGTATACGAAATAGATTACTCCGCGTGAGTTTTATTGAACTATTCGATTTTATAATTTGCCAGCATCTAAACAAGAGAACTAACATTTTATCATTAGCCACCTCCCAAATAGCCCATTTATGCCACCAGTTTAATCATGTTTGCACTGCCAATTTCTAAGCCACGTTTTAAAAGCATTATTTTTTAATCAAAATAGCCCTAAAATGAAGTTATTTTTGCAAAAAAAATGCAAAATTTTTGAGCGCTGGGGGCTCCGCCCCCACACCCCCGTGCCTCCAGCGGCTGGGGGCTTTGCCCCCAGACCCCCAAACAGCCCCCCCATTGCGAATTTCTGGCTACGCGCCTGCTTCAAATTGAAGGTTCAGTGATACCACTGAGTTCCTTCCTACTTATTTATCGCACACTGTCAGCGGTGCATTTGTAAGTTTATGATTCTTCCGCATTACAACTATTTTGTGAGCTCTTACTGTTCTCTTGTGTCAATCTGAGCATAACAGCTTCTAACAAATACCGTTAAGTTGTCCAACACTTGATGCCTCTAGGGCTTTTGATAACGTCAATACATTGATCGTTAGTTCGTAGGAATTGAATTTGCGAAAAACAGTACATGCTTTGCCAGATTAACCTTCAGGCCTTTTCCTGATTAAGTATTAAGTACATCCATCCAAAAATATTGCTGGATAACTGCACCATGCATCAACAAAACAACATTGTGGCTCATCAAAGTTATTCAAGCTTTTATCCGCCACTTGTCTACCTCATGCTGTACGGCGAAGGCTCTTCACTCCACAGTGTCTCTTTCAATGCTGAGTTAAGCAGGGTACTGTAGCTGTAAATGCCAGTTTGACGACCTTTTCTGGTTTGTCCAATAGGGAATCGAATCCTACATTACCGTTTTATCAGCAGATGTTTTATTCACTTGGACTCGTTCTACACTTTGCGTAAAATCATGAGCGCTCAACCACAAGCGTATTTTTGATTTATCTTAAATAGAAATTTGTTACATATAGCTAATATCGCCTTACCGGCGTACGAGCTGCCAGTTGGTTAAAAAAATGAACAAAGGAAACTTCGTAACCTGCTGATTTTACATCCAGAGCAGACCGGGCCCCACAACAATTTACCAGAACACTAACTTCTGTGCACTAAGGATGCTCTTTAACAATTTTTTTGTTTTTAAGCATATGCTTGGCTGGGTGCTATCGAAAGATTACAGATTTTAAACAAAGGTGAAAATATTACTGCACCGCAGGCGCGTAGCCTGAAATTCGCAATGGGCGGGCTGTTTTGGGGGTCTGGGGGCTCCGCCCCAGCGCTCGAAAATTTTGCATTTTTTTGCAAAAATAACTTAATTTTAGAGCTATTTTAATAACGAATAATGCTTTTAAAACGTGGCATAGAAATTGGCAGCTCAACATGATTCAACTGGTTGCATTAATGGGCTACGTGGCAAGTGGCTAATGATAACATTGCAGTTCACTTGTTTACATGCTGGTAAATCATAAAATCCTATTAATCAATAAAACTCTCACGGAGTAATCTATTTTGTCTATATTTTATAAAGAAAAATAATTTGGGAGGGGGGCTAATGGAAAGATATTTGAGAGAAGTGACTGGTAATTAACTAACACTAAATAGCCCCCCTCCCCCCCCCCCCCCCCCCCCCCCTTATTCCTGAGTTTATAATATATTTGTTGATAAAACCTATGTTTGGCGTTTTTACACTAGCGATCAAATTTGAGTGTTTATTTTTCGGCATTTTTTAAAGTTTTCATTGATTTGTGACTTTAATTTTTGACAAATTAGCCCCCCCTGAATGTATGTTCAAAAGATGGTTTAAATCACTTTTTAGTCAATTCCAGCGCAAAAAGCAGTCTCAGAAGAGCTAAAAACGTGGTTTTTCTTATTCTGCATTTTGGTTGACAGGCCAATGGGGGGGGGCTATAGGCCCGCCCCGTCCCTCTGGCTACGCTACTGCTGCACCGTAATTATAATCTTACCGGTGCGCTTAGATCTCAAATGCTAACGTTTGGTCCCAGTTTAACCGTGCCTAAAATTGTGAGCGTACGAGCTTATCCTTAGTTTATTTTAACCAAATGGCAGATTGTACGCTGCTAAAACGGTACGACGGGTGCACGGAGTTTCTGTTTAAAATAAACTAAAATTACGCTTATGTCCTCTCAATTTTACGTCCATTGTAGAACAGGCCTAAGTTTAGGCTTACCGTAGTTCTGAGTAATAGAAAATCGGAATAGAATTTAAGCCGCAAATTTTCCCGAATTTGCGGTAAAGACCAAAAAAAAGGTTTTTACCACAGGGAAACCTATGGTAATATTAAATCAAAAATTCCGGGACAAAATGGTAGAACGGGCGCGACAAGGTATCAAAAATGGGAGTATTGGAACGAAAACGTGACGTATGGCAAATGGCAACCCTATACTAAGAGGGTTATTCCATCGGACACGATATAGTAGTTCTTCAAGCAAAAACTTTATTTTGCGTCCTAAAGGTGCTTATAAGCCAATAAACTAAAAAAGATTTAATTTTCTTTATAAATGGGCAAATTAAGAGGGGCGTACAATTGTACGACTAGTGACGGACTTGCTTGTACAATTGTACGGTTTGTGACTCAACTGGTCAAAGTGTACACACTATATGTGTATTCAGTTCTACCGTTTGGGGAAGACTCCGCCTACGAAGTTTCTATGATGAAACATTTTTGATAGAAACTTCATTTGATTTTCTCTTTTTATGTACAGTAGCGTCGAATACAAATTAAATAATCAAACATGTGTTAAATTTGTTATTGGAACGACCGACGCTCGCGTGTTCCTTTGTTTTTACTCGGCCATTTTCCAACTAACGAGTGCGAAATTTCAGACTTTTGCTTATAACTCAAGAACGGTTAGGTCTAGCCGCATGAAATTTTGAGAGCAGTTTGAGATTAATGAGTTGCATGTTTGTACCAAATTTCGAGGCAATAGATCACGTGACTTTGGTTTTAGAACCCGAAAACAATTCCGCAAGTTTGGCGTAAAAAGCGATCTCAGTCAAAAACGGCTTAAGTACGGCAAAAAATATTTCACATGGTTATATGTCTTAAGATACTCTTTCATCCCAACTAACCCACTTTTGGCCGTGATGAGGTTTATTTCTTTTTTTTTCCTTTTATTTCCTTTTTTTTCCTTTTTTTTCTTCCTAATTTTTGTACGCTTTTCTTCTCCTAAACCACAAAACATCGAAATTTAATATTTGTGTAAAGTTGTTGATCTGCAAACGCAATTTTTTCTCCCGAAATTTTTTGGGGCAACTCCACCGGGAACCCCCCCAAAATGGGGCCCCAAAAATCAATTTTTTTAACGGCTCAAGCTAAGGTATTAGTTTTTTGTTTATATCAGCAGATACTTAACAGACAAATATTTTGACATAGTTTGGGGGTGCCACCCCCCCAGTACCCCCCAAATGGACCCCCACAAAAATCAATTTTTTGAATAGCTTAACTTAGGGTACCAGTTTGTTTTGATATCAGCAGATATTTAACAGACAAATATTTTGACATAGTTTGGGGGTACCACATCCCCCTGGGGACCCCCCAAAAATCAATTTTTTTGAATAGCTTAACTTAGGGTGCCAGTTTGTTTTGATATCAGCAGAGATTGAACAGACAAATATTTGGAGATAGTTTGGGGATGCCACCCTCCCGGGGACCCCCCAAATGGACCCCCCAAAAATCAATTTTTTTGAATAGCTTAACTTAGGGTGCCAGTTTGATTTGATATCAGCAGAGATTGAACAGACAAATATTTGGAGATAGTTTGGGGATGCCACCCTCCCGGGGACCCCCCAAATGGACCCCCCAAAAATCAATTTTTTTGAATAGCTTAACTTAGGGTGCCAGTTTGATTTGATATCAGCAGAGATTGAACAGACAAATATTTGGAGATAGTTTGGGGGTGCCACCCTCTCGGGGACCCCCCAAATGGACTCCCCAAAAATCAATTTTTTGAACGGCTCAAGCTAGGGTGCCAGTGTTTTATGATAACAGCAGATATTTAACAGAAAAATATTTTGACATAGTTTGGGGGGTGCCACTCCTCCAGGGGGTCCCTCCAGATGGACCCCCCAAAAATCAATTTTTTGAACGACTTGACTTAGGGTGCCAGTTTGTTTTGATATCAGCAGATATTTAACAGAAAAATATTTTGACATAGTTCGGGGCTGCCATCCTCCCGACCCCTCCCCCAAATAGACCCCCCAAAAATCAATTTTTTGAACAACTCAAGCTAGGGTACCAGTTTGTTTTGATATCAGCAGCTGTTTAACAGATAAATATTTTGGCGTAGTTTGGAGTGTCACCCCTCCGGGGATTCCCCCAAATGCACCCCCCAAGAATAAATTTTTTGAAGGGCTTGACTTAATGTGCCAGTGTTTTATGATATCAGCAGATATTTCACGGACAATTATTTTGATATAGTTTGGGGGTACCTCTCCAAGAACTTCTCTCCCCCAAATAAACTCCCCGAAATTCAATTTTTCGCATGGCTAAAGCTGGGAAGCTAACTGTTTTTAATATTATGAAATATTAAACAAATATTTTGACATAGTCTAAGGGTACCACTTCCTCGGGAAACCGAAAATTGGACCACTCCTAAATCAATTTCTTTAAATCACTGGTTAGAGAGCTAATTGTTTTTAATATTAAGTCTCTAAAAAAATAAATATTTTGGCATGGTTAAGAGGTGACACCCCTGCCCGGTAACTCCCCCAAATACATAGATTCCCCAAATCTTTACTCTTCATTTAAGCTAAAACAGTTTTCAGTAGATATTGTAAGACAAAGAATTAACAATACAAATAGTCCTCTGTTCGAGATAGAAGTTTAGAATTGTTGTTATTAAGGCAAAAACATAGATCTGGGACCAATACAATGCAGAGTGTCTTATGTAAATAAATAATATGTACTAGACATTACGCGATAGCTTTGTACGCATTTTGAATTTACGCTTGAGCTACGATATATGTATTTATAGTACTGATGGTGGAAGCTTTGACGGACAAATTGCTGTTAATCACTGATGTTGGTTTAGCATATAATTTGATATGATAGGATTTTCACTGCGCTATTAAGATTTTTCTATGGGGCGCCATTTGTGTAAAATATTTTTTTCATTTTATAAGGACAAACTTTGCCCCGATTTGACATATCTACTGCGATATGACATATTGCAACAATATGCGACATATCTGCTGCGATATGACATATTGCAACAATATGTGACGTATCTACTGCGATATGACATATTGCAGCAATATGTGACGTATCTACTGCGATATGACAAATTGCAACAATATGTGACTATCTACTGCGATATGACATATTGCAGCAATATGTGACATATCTGCTGCGATATGACATATTGCAGCAATATGTGACATATCTGCTGCGATATGACATATCGCAACAATATGTGACATGTCTACTAATAAATCAGCAAAGAAAAAGCACCCTAAAGGTACCAACTGTTCCCACGTGCGATAGATATGTCACATATTGCAGCAATATATAACTTATAGGTACCAACTGTTCCCACGTGCGGGTACCAACTGTTCCCATGTGCGATAGATATGTCACATATTGCAGCAATATGTGACATATCTATCGCACGTGGGAACAGTTGGTACCTTTTGGGTGCTTTTTCTTTGCTGATTTATTTCGCTACCATAGCTACGTCAAGTACTTTGAATCACTTAGCGCAAATACACTTTCGCGCCATTTCTACTGGCAATTAGGATCTTTTCACAGCATTTCAACTACTGGAATCAATGCAGAATGAAATCAAGCACTGCCTACTTGTAGTTGGTGCATGTCAGACAGTCTGAGGCATTGGGAACATACACGAAGTTACCACTAATAGGGATTTCACCCGACTAGGGAATTTTTATCAGGCGTTTGGTAGGAATTTTAGAATTTTAGTGCCAGGACTGAATTTGATTTGAATCACTGTCGTAGTTATGGTAACGTAGTTGCTCTGTTTATTTCATCCATCGCGCTACACTTAATTGATGAGCGTTTAGCAAGCTTAACAGCAGATACTATTTTTGACTAGGCCACAGTCCAGACTGACAGAGATACTTACCTCTCGTACCGGCACTATCGCAGCTCCTAGCCTGGCATATCTGCATACCCTAGACTGGCTAGACAATATTGTTGGCCATTATTTATGCTGATTGTTTTTTCTTTTTTTTTTGTGTGTGTGTTTGTTGTTTACTATGGACCTTGCTTCATGCTGTTTATACATGCCGCTTGTGTCTGAAATAAACAAGTAATAATAATAATATACCAGCAGAAATGGCACGAAAATGTTTTTGCGCTTAAGTGACTCAACACAGATGACATCATTACGGTAGCGAAATAAATCAGCAAAGAAAAAGCACCCTAAAGGCGCCAACTGTTCCCACGTGCAGTAGATATGTCACATATTGCTACAATTTGTCATATCTCAGTAAATATGTCATATCGCAGTAGATATGTCACATATTGCTGCAATATGTGACATATCGCTGCAATATGTCACATATCATTGCAATATGTCACATGTCGTTGCAATATGTCGCATATTGCTGAAATATGTTCATATCTCTGCAATATGTCACTTATCGCTGCAATATGTCACATATTGCAGTGATATGTTACATATTGTTGCAATATGTTACATATTGTTGCAATTTGTTACATATTGTTGCAATATGTCATACCGCAGTAGATATGTTAAATCGGGGCAAAATTTGTCGTTATAAAATGAAAAAAAATGTTTTAGACAAACGGCACCCCATATTTTTCTATTTGTTCAACCTGCAGTATTGCCGATAGAACGTATTTAACTGTGTGAACCGTACAATTTGATCCATTCATTTTACTTTTAATTTTTGAATTCAAATTCATTGACTTCAAAAAAACTGAATTCAAATTTATTGACTTTGAAAAAACTAAACTGAAATTTCGGAGCATAATGATTTGAACGTTTAAGTTATCTTAAAGGCGGTGAATCACCTAGCCAATTCCGGTGGTTTACAATAGCTAAAATTGAACTATAATTTTTGATATTTTTTGTTTTGATTTTGGGGCTGCGTTTGCAAAGATATTCAACAAATACAAAAGATATTCCCGAAAAAAGTTTTTGGAAACTATGAGTTTTGTTCTTCCTGCCAAAACCACAGTTCTCTAAACTATTAGGCCTACTGTAATCTTATTAAACCATTAGGCCTAACTATCTCTAAACTATTAGGCCTAATAGTTTAGAGATAGTTAGGCCTAAACTATTTAGAAATAAAATATCTCTAAACTATTAGGCCTACCACAGGTCTCTAAACTATTAGGCCTACTGTGGTTTTGGCGGGAAGAACAAAACTCAGAGTTTCCAAAAACTTTTTTTCGGGGGATATGTTTTTGTATTTGTTGAATATCTTTGCAAACGCAGTCCCAAAATTAAAACAAAAAATATAAAAAATTATAGTTCAATTTTAGCTATTGTAAACCACTGGAATTGGCTGGATGATTTACCGCCTTTAATCTAAAGCAAAGAGCCAAAATGTTCACTCACATTTTGGCTTTTTACTTTATATTAAATTTAAATTAATTGACTTTGGAAAAACCAAATTCAAATTCATATGCAAATTCATTATTGACTTTGCGAAAGTTGATTTTAAAATGTGTTTTTACTTCAATTGGACTGATGTAAAATTATGTTCATATCTGTAGTTACGACTTCTGAATTCATACAATTCGACAATTCAAACTTTCCCTATATTTGACAAACTAGACTATTGAGAAACTAACTTAGATAGGAATAGGATTAGAAAAAAATAAGATTTTTGAGTAGTTCTTGGAAGCTGTGCAAAAAAGTTTTACTCAGGAAATCTGTAGAATTAGGTAGGCCTAATCAACTCATAGTTTTTATCAGAAAAAAATTAAAAACGAAAAAAGACAAAATAAAAGCACAAACAAGTTTTGAACAATCATTTGTGTTCTGACCTGATTCTCAGTCTTTTTAACCAGTTTATAAATCGCTGCTTTTACAGTGTAAGTTTTGATTTGAAAAAATCAAATTCATCGAATATTTAATTAAGACCGTCAAATTCAAATTCATTGACTTTGCAAAAATTAATACCAAATTCATTGACTTTGTAAAAGTCGAATTCAAATTCATCAATAACTCGTGAACGGATTCAAATTCAACTTCAATCCAACCCTATTGCACAGCATGTATCCATTGATATTGAGTAATGGATAAGTTTATATCATATCCGATCGTAAACTTCTGAGCAAAACAGAGCTTGACACTAAAAAGAGACAGACGGCTATTTAGTGAGAAAAGTTGCCCTTGTGTAAACAAAAATTACTCAGCCAAATACACTTTTACCAAACCAGATGCTTATGCAGGATTCTCGCTTAGTGCCTGAACTGATACCCATCGGTCATAACGTTCTGCTTTCGTCTAAACGTGATTAGTTAGTGCGTGAGCGGAACGCTATATGTTTTCTTATTTCGCAAAGCTACAGCTTTTCACTTGGTGTCTGAGAATATGTTACAGCTTACATGCTAATTTCAGAGCAAACAAGTTACAAGTGAACTTTCAAGCGCCAAAATGCCGGAAACTCCAATATTTCACCGCCATTAGCGTGCGCCATATGACAAAATATGCATGTAAAGCGTTTCCCCTGTAGCAACAAAGTAAGAATTTAATCAAAATATAAACAATTTGGAAAAAGATATGTTGCCTTAAGTTAAAATAAATCAGACAATTTTTTTGGGTGTTCAAAGAATACCCCGATGCTCCTCACCGATCGTCACTAATACGGTACTTAATAAAGACCGGGTGTTGAACGGAATAGTGCAGAGTTATCTTAAAAGTTGAAGCTTTTGTAGTACGTTAAAACACACTTTGGCTGGTGGTAGAGCAAGTTTAATAAGCTTGTTTAGCAACTGCAATGGGCTACTGAACTGCAGTTATTGTACAGAATCTTGCATTTTTACATTACTTGCAACTCAGATTTCTTAGCAGCAAAACTAAACATTTTGCTTCTTAAGCACAGAGCTGGACAGCGCTGTTTCGAGCTTTTAGCTCTCATCGGCAGCCCTCAGCTATCTTTTCAAAGGTATTCCCAGCTGAACAAACATCTATTGAGAAAATTAACAAACATTTTGCTTCTTATTGATGATTTATGAGAAAATAGAATATGCTTTAATCAGTGACACAGTTAGGGGATACCAAAACGGCTAAAGCTCTCTTGTTAACCAAGTCGCTGAAAAGATTTAAGCCAAATATGCGATCTTTCATCTTTTAAACGTATTTTGCAAAACGACGTCGGGTGGATATTTCTACTTAAAGAGTGTTGACGCAACGTCACACTAACAATTGACTTTTCAATGGCTTAACGCAGTGTTTCTCTACCATTTTTTTCTGCTACCCAAATTCGTTTAAACACGCTATCTGCAAGAACAGCTACGACCTAACTAAGTAGTTATAAAAAAAAACAGAACACAAAAAAGCAGTACTTTTATTTCACGAGATTTATCACCATTTCGCTTCAACAATTTTTAAAATTGTTACTCAACATCACTCAACGCTAAACGCATTGGATGCTCTTCACCCAGACTGTTTCTATATTTCTCTTTTATAAATGTCAGAGCAGAAAACCCACGTAAATATGAACTTGGAAAAGAGATTATAATTTTTAAGGCTTCTTCATAGAATATTGGATATTCGTTTGCTTAACTACAAATTAAAGATAATCAAAGTAGTTAGGGCTCTACTTGTGTCAGCAACTCATTCGTAAAGCTTTGGCGACCTACATTTGGGTAGTGATCCATGCTTTGAGAAACGCTGGCTTAACCTGAAGGTTTTTTGTTTTTTTTAATCAAAAACGATGACGTTCAAGGGCGTACGCAAGGGGGGGGTTGGGAGTTCAAACCCTTCCATTTGTCTGTCGACTAAAATGCACAGTAAAGAAAATATCTCGTTTTTAGCACTTCCAAGCCTGTTTTTTTGCAATGACACGGACTCCAACATGATTTAAAGCAACTTTTGAAGCATTTAGAGTTTCTTAGCGGGGGTTAATTTGTCAAAGACATGGCTTATGAATCAACAACAACTTTAAAAAATTGCCAAAATTAGCAAATTTAACCTCTAAAAATGCTTAACATTGGCTTCATCAAAAATATGGAGATGGGGTTTCAGTATTTGTTAATTATTAATCCCCTCAAATCTCGTTCCATTCGCCCCCCTCCACCCCCCTTTCTCCAACTGTCTCATCCTATAAACTACAGAATATTAATGCTTGTGAGTTTTTTCATATTATGATGTTATGATTTACCGGCTTGTAAATTAGAGGACTGAAATGTTACCATTAGCCACCACTCACATAGCTCACTTATGCGCAAAAGCGTACACAGGGGGGGGGTTAAAAAACCATCCTCCCTATTGATCCGACGTATATCATTCGAAATATCGCCTTAATGCGCAAAACAAACAAGCTCCTTCTTTACTCTCACATTAATACGAAATATTTAATTATAGAAAATAATTTTTTTGTTATTTAAGGCAACATTGTAAGCGACTAAGTGTAATACTGACACTTTGGAATGTCGTGTTACGAGTCAGAGTAACTTTCAGTAGCGTAGGCGGGGGCGGAGGGGGGTTATAGACCCCCCATTGGTATGTCAAATGCTAAGCATAGGTTTCATCAACAAACATATTATAAACTTAGGAATAGGGGATGGGGGCTCCTTAGTATTAGTTAATTACCAATCACTTGTCTCAAAATTTTTTCCGTTAGCCCCCCCCCCCCCATTTATTTTTCTCTATAAAATATAGACGAATAGATTACTCTGTGTGAGTTTTCTTGAACTATAGGGTTTTATGATTTACCAGCATGTAAACAAGAGAGCTAAAATTTTACCATTAGCCACTTCCCACGCAGCCCATTTATGCAAACAGTTTAATCACGTTTGCAATGCCAATTTCTATGCCACGTTTTCAAAGCACTATTTTTTGTCAATATAGCCCTAAAATTAAGTTATTTTTGGAAAAAAAAATGCAAAATTTTCAAGCGCTAGGGGCTCCGCTCCCAGACCCCCAAAACAGTCCCCTCAATTGCGAATTTCTGGCTACGTGCCTGCCACGCTTTGCACTGTTTATAATCATATGGGTTTCTGTAGCTTTTGTTTTGAACAATTTTTTCTTGATCGTTCAGTTGCAAACCTTAAGATGTTAACTATAGATGTATGCTTAACGCTTAATTTTTTTTTGTTTCAAAAGTTGTATTTGCATTACTCAATGTGCGACTTTGACTCGATCTTGTTACATTACGCTAAGTTATTTATTCGCCTAAGTATAGATCGCGAACAAATTTTTGATGTCACTTTTGAACCCCCCCCCCCATTGAAAAATCCTGCGTACGCCACTGATGACGTTGATATTTTTTGACATTGTTTGGGGTTTCTAATTTTTCTGTAGATTCCTTAATCAGATATTTGAAGCACGTTGTTGCAAAAGTTGATAAATGGCATTTTTCAAAAAATGAGTTTTTCATAGATTTTAATTTATTTACTAAAACTAATTTCCCTGAGAAAAAAATTGTTTTAATTTTCAATCAATTTTCGGTAATAAATAGCTTAATATGTCGCACTTGACAACAGGGCCAAATGGAAATTTAAAACTTTAAACGCCCTATACTCGGAAACAGCGAAATGCGACTTATCAACTTTTGCCGAAACATGCTTCATTTTGAATAATTGCTGATTTTACGGTAGACGAAAAGTACTTTTGAACGTCACAGCATTAGTTACGCGTCGGTCGTTCACTGGGTTTGCTGGCAAACTCCCATCTAGTTTGTTGGTTAGTTGTTATTTGCTTTATTTTCTAGGTTGTTTCCAAATCTAGGTTATTTCCAATAAAATTCAAATTTAATATCCAATCAGAGACAATACAACTGGAAATCCATGTTTGATATGTTTCTGAAATGATTTGGAGCGCAACTGGATGAAAAATTGCAGTTATTTTGCTAAAAATAAAGCCATTTTACTTACATTAGATTTTGCTGCTTAAGCTACATTGAGACCCGAAACGTACAATTGTACATGATTTTGATCAAAAAATTCTGTAGGCGAGTCTATAACAAAAATATTCCCCACATAGTTCCAAAGACTAACTACTGTAATTCAAAATGCAAGCCTAATTGTTTACTAACTTGTTTGGTTTCGACTTATTTTCAAACCAGGATTCTCCATGCATGCAAGGCATGCATTGCATGCCTAGTCATTTAGCCAAAAAAAGAAAATGAAAAGTTCAACAAGTACATCTAAAAATTTAAAACAAAATCAAACTAAGTTGCCACAGTTACAGGTATTCACTTTCAAATCTAGGTAGCTATTCACTTTCAAGTCGAAGTAGCTATCAATAGTCTCGCTTAATTCATTGATTTTAGTTTTAGCCTGTTTTCAGCATATCGTTAAATTACAAAAAATAATGGCAACACGCATGTAATTCTAAAATTGCATTCAACGGTTCAAGAGATCGCTATGTTTCGATACGATTACGAAAAAATTAAACAGGTTTGAAAACTTTGATCGCTGCATTGTTTGCTGCAAAAGTTCTTTTATAAGTCTAGTTTCTTGTTTTCGTAAAATATAGTCTCTATTTTGATTTTAGATTTGTAACAGTAAATTATCTTAAAACAGGTCACAAGCTATGCACCAAAGCATGCAATTTTAAATATTGCATGCGTGTTGCCATTTATTTTATGTAATTTTGTAATATGAAAAAAGCGAATAACTAAGCGGCGAAACCAAGCTGTGACAGCCGGTAGGTATTGGCATTAAGTGATGTAAATCAGAGTGAGTTTTTGTTCGCACTTTTTAGGCTAAATGTTGAGCTATAAGAGTGAAAGCAAGATGTGAAATCCATTTAAGCAGAGAGTTACTGGTAGTTGGTTCAGCTAGTACTTAGTAGGCCTAGGATAGTTATAGAATTTGCACTGTTTGTAAAAAAGTTTTTAACACTATCAATAAATTACCGAATGGTAGCTTAGCTGCTTTGCTTGTACTTTACTGGTTGTTAAACAAACTAAACAAGGCCAGGCCTCACCATACATGCAGTGGACTAGTCTTGAGCACACCAGCCTGCTTAATATTGTAGCCGATAGAATCGCTGGCTGTTGCCAGGCTACAATATATTCTGATGACATGAAGAAGAGGCTATGAAAATAGGCTATGTATTTGCTATTCAGCAAGTTGGCTCAGCTTAGTTCTGCAATTAATGTTTTTACTTTAATGTTGTTAAGCCTACTTTACTGTTAGTGTTAGCCTAGTATGGTACCGGCTACTGGCAGGTATAAAACTGCTAGACCTGTCACTGTTTGTAGCAAGACAAGAAAGATTTGTACTTGGACAGTAAACACACACCAATGTGCACTTGGGAGAGAAGGCCTTGTTGCAATAGTAGACATGTATTAGTGTAAGTTGCTTTTTTATTTAGCTGCCTGGTAATAATGACGCCATCAAAGCTGATTACGTCATCATCATTGCATGCCTTATCTGAAATGCCACGCTACGCCACTGTTTCAAACTTATTTCGCTTACTATCACTTGCCGCAAGCATGTTGGCAGCCATCTTGTTTGACAGTTGGCTATTGTTTTCACGCTGCACGCTTGAAGCTAGAACTGCTGTCACATGATGGTGTGTGTTATGAGTACAATTGTACTGCTAATGACTCAAATGCTCTATTATTACATTTGAACAAAAAAAAACAACGCCAAAAAAATTACAATTGTTCGTTTGGTGACCGAAGCGGGTAAATGCTAAGAAGAAACGTAACTCTTCTTTTTTCTGCATTGCCCGCTTTTCCCTGAGGGTTGCGGGGGCAGTAACTCGAGATTAAGCTGGCACACCTCACGGTCTACCATCACCTCCATCATTTGCTTGAGTGAAGTCCCCAGCGATTCCATCCAAGATTTGATTTAAAGAAACGTAACTCAAAACTCGAATCTTTTTCAAAAAAAAAAATTAGCTGGTGATAAGGCTATTTTCATTTCATTTTGAATTAAAATTTTCTGGAAAATACTGTAACAGTCCGAATGAAATAGACAACTGCATAAACTATCAATTCCTTTAAAAAGTTGTTAATTTTCATATGTGACAGTACTTTCTGTGCTGAAATCTCAAACTAAATGCAACAAGTCAATCTTCAATCTATTACGCTAAGTAAAAAAAACAAACTTGTCCATTCTTTGAGTTTTTCGCTTTGTCCGAAATTAATCAAATAAGTTTGTTCGCTGGCGTGAAACGATGCGAAGCGTGTTGAAACACAAGTTCCTCTTTTTTTGCGAGAATTTTTTGCCTACGGCGATGTTTTGCTACTGGCTGATAGAGAGAATGGTGTTCTGTTTTCTGCTTTGTTACAAAGAAGCAAATTTAGCCATCAGAGTCCAAATAAAGTTTTTTTATCAGAACCAGCAAATTTTGAGTTGAGGCTGCCTGCTATTAATTTTTTGCCAATTTTTAGCCTCATTTGCTCTTGAATTGCGTTTAAATTTTGAGAGCATCGATGTTAATTATGGCAACCATCTTAGCGAAACTGTTTCATTCCCAATGCGTGGTCTGCTTGAACAAACGTTTTTTTTTTGCTGTTTTGCAGCATCGCAAAATTGCGATAAGCGAAAAAGCGAACATTTTCATTTGAACGAGAGCCTATAAAACTTTTAGTTGCCTGCGCAGTGCGTAACAGCACTCTATTCTGTGTGATGATTTATGTTTTGCGATGAGTGATACTGAATTTGTCGCTAATAAGATGGCCTATACAAATGACGACCTGTATAACACGAACGCAAACGCTGACGAACTTATTAATTTCGAAAACACAAAAACCGACCTAGACAATTGCTTGTATGAAGCGTTGACTAAAAAATTAAAACCCTGTAGGTATTATCAACCTGGCCAAAAATTTCCAGTAGCTCAAAAAGAAACAAAATTATTCATGCTTCTTGTCAACATTAGATCACTTCAAAAAAATCTGAATAATCTGAACCATGAATTGCTACCGACACTACCATATCGTCTGGATATTTTACTTCTGTCTAAAACCAAAATTAAATTGTCACCTTTAACGAATGTTAACCTAACTGGGTACCAACCAGTTATCTTAGCGAACTCTCAAACTAATGCAGGCGACGTAGGAGTATATGTTTCTGATAAATTAACCGTGCCCCTTTAGGTAAAAACGAACTGAATTCAAATTGCGAAGACGTTTGGCTGAGAATCAGAGGTGGAGTCGAGGACACAAGGCTCGAGGCCAAGGCCAAGGACACAAAAAAAATCCGAGGCCAAGGCCAAAGACAGCCTTTTCGAGGACAGACCCTCTCGAGGCCAAGGACAGGAATGCTCGAGGCCAAGGACCAAGGACACAGCTGCAAGTGTTCTCAAAAAAAAGGTCTTCAAAAAGTTTTTCAGGCAATCACCAATTTATAGGCGTAGCCAGAATTTTTGATTGGGGAGGCCTAAACCACAAATCACATGCAATTACGTCATCATCAGTGCATTATTATCAGTGGGGCAAAGTAACCAAATACTTTTACTTGAATAGACTACTCAAGTAGTTTTTTTTCCGGTAACGAGTACTTTTTGAGTAATTTTTTTTGTCGCTGCTTTTACTTGCTTATTTCTAGAGTGAAGTAACGCTACTTAAGTAATATTTTGGTTCAGAAAAGTACAAAGTAATGTAATTTTAAATTTGAATCAGAAATTCGTCAGAACGGTAAATCAACTGAGGATACACAATTCAATAAACTTAATAAGAACGGAGAGATGAGGGTGACTAGGAAATGAGATCGCGCTCTTCGAGTCTCCTGCTACCCGCGTATGTGTCGAAGCAGGCGGCCTGCAGCCGTAATCGAACTCGGGTCGCAGTATTGCTTACGCAATAATCATCGCTCAGTTCCGCTAGGCCATGCTGCTGACTCAGTTCCGCTAGGCTATTCTACATGTGCATTATCACATCTAGTCTATAGTGAAAAGTAGTTCAAGATGGTTTTAGTTTCACGGTTGTTGTTTGGTGTCTGTCGTGCAACGCATATTGGCATAGACATTTATATGGGGCGCCGTTTGTGTGTACTAATTTTTGCTATGATTTTTTTGATTATTTAAATAAACAGTCATTTTAATTAAATATGCAACAACAAATATTCAAAACAAATATTGTAAAAATGAATATTGTAAAATTTTTTGATATTTATTTAATAGTCAATAGTTTTGCTAGTTTATTTTTGTTATGTTTATTTTTGCCGGTTTATTTTTGCATGTTTATTTTTGCATGTTTATTTTTTCAGGTTTATTTTTGCCGGTTTATTTTTGCATGTTTATTTTTGCCGGTTTATTTTTGCCGGTTTATTTTTGCCGGTTTCTTTTTGCTGGTTTGTTTTTGCATGTTTATTTTTGCATGTTTATTTTTTGTTGGTTTAGTTCGTGTTCATGGACAATTTTTGTTTGTGTAGTTCATGTCCATAAATAGCGGGATTATCGCAACATGATGCGGAAGAGTCTTGAAAATCGTGAGATGGAGAGATGGTAAGAGTTAAGGACTAGGGAATTTGCAGATGCACTTTGTAGCTGTTCGGCTTCAACGTAGGCATACCCGTTGTTCTGTTCTGAGCGCTGTTTGAGACTTACCAGTACAGAATGCCGGAACTGTGTTAGGTGTAGGCTGCTGATGAGTTAATAGGCTACAGGAGTTAACTGGTTAAGGTATCATACCGGTAATACCGTATGCTTTCTGCCTACCTACTTTAGCCTATCTGTTTATGTATAGGCTAACCTATTAGCAGATTAGTAGACAGCAGAGCGCAGTTCTGCTAACCAAAACTCCGCAGCGGGTGAGGACTCATCCAACATGTAGCGGCACCGTCGCTTTCCTGTGATAAGAGGATAAACATGGAATCAATCAATCAATAAGTTATGAGTTTGGTAGGTCTACAGGCAGACTGGTAGCGGCAGGCCCTGATATTGCAAATGGTAACATCACCAAAATGTTCCCTTTTGCAAAATATGATATGTTTGTTCCAAATTTTGCGGTGGCCTACTGTATGAGGTCAACAAAGGAACATAAAACCCTTGATTAGCTTACGAGCTTAGGCTATCATAAAAATTTGAAACTAAAAAAAAGCAGCAAATATGATCCTTTTTGCAATATCAGGGCTTGCCGCTACCAGTCTGCCTGTAGACCTACCAAACTCATAACTTATTGATTGATTAATCCCATGTTTATCCTCTTATCACAGGAAAGCGACGGTGCCGCTACATGTTGGATGAGTCCTCACCCGCTGCGGAGTTTTGGTTAGCAGAACTGCGCTGTGCTGTCTACTAATCTGCTAATAGGTTAGCCTATACATAAACAGATAGGCTAAAGTAGGTAGGCAGAAAGCATACGGTATTACCGGTATGATACCTTAACCAGTTAACTCCTGTAGCCTATTAACTCATCAGTAGCCTACACCTAACACAGTTCCGGCATTCTGTACTGGTAAGTCTCAAACAGCGCTCAGAACAGAACAACGGGTATGCCTACGTTGAAGCCGAACAGCTGCAAAGTGCATCTGCAAATTCCCTAGTCCTTAACTCTTACCATCTCTCCATCTCACGATTTTCAAGACTCTTCTGCTTTATGTTGCGATAATCCCGCTATTTATGGACATGAACTAAACAAGCAAAAATTGTCCATGGACACGAACTAAACCGACAAAAAATAAACATGCAAAAATAAACATGCAAAAATAAACATGCAAAAATAAACATGCAAAAATAAACCGGCAAAAATAAACCGGCAAAAATAAACCGGCAAAAACAAACATGCAAAAATAAACATGCAAAAATAAACCTGCAAAAATAAACCGGCAAAAATAAACCGGCAAAAATAAACATGCAAAAATAAACCGGTAAAATTAAATCGGCAAAAATAAACATGCAAAAATAAACATAGCAAAAATAAACTAGCAAAAATATTGACTATTTAATAAATACCAAAAAATTTTACAATATTTATTTTTACAATATTTGTTTTGAATATTTGTTGTTGCATTTTTAATTAAAATGACTGTTTATTTAAATAATCAAAAAAAACATAGCAAAAATTAGTACACACAAACGGCGCCCAATTCATTTACTCTATTAAAAGTAAATCATGAAAGAAGCAATCAGAAATGCAAATTAGCCAAAAATGCGTCCTGTAATTACTAAACGTTTCTATTGTAAAATTCTACAAAGTGAGCCAAAAATTACACATCATATATGTAGGGAACATTATTGTACGGTACTGTAATATATTGTGCAATGTAATTGGGACATCGCGTGAGCGCGTAGTACCTTTGTTTTTGTTCGCAAATTTTGACAGATGAGGATTGATTTGCTCATAACGAGCAAACGGTTGAACCTAGAAAGTTGAAATTTGGACTCAACATGATAATTTGTAAAAGTGTCAAGTCTACTAATTTTGGGGAATCCAGGCCACGTGATGGTGAATTGACACAAATAAACGGAAAAAATGGCGATTTTTGGTTTGAAAACTTATTAATTTGCCAATAACTCAAAAATCACTTGGTGTACAAAGCTGAAATTTGTTCGCAGTGTGGGTACTTTACAGTGATGGGCACAGCGGAGCTGTTCACCAGCTTTTTCGGTAGCGGTAGCTGCAGCGCCGCAGCTTTTATTCGTCACTAGCGAAAAGCGGCAGCGCCGCTGTTTTTTTAGTCAAAAAAGCGGCAGCGTTTCAGCGCTGTTTTTTAAGCAAATTCTCTGCCGCTGCCGCTACTGCTACTAAACTCCTTCCAAGACTGTTTTCGATTTAAATTTTTACACGTTACCGCTTGGAGTCTATATAATTTTTTTCACTCTGCTCCCACATTATTTTGGTTGAGTAGAACAAACAATGCTACCTTTGTGACGTTTTGTTGTTGTTACATCTATGATATATACATAATAAAGGCAAGTTTTACCGTACGAGGTCCTACTTTTTCTGAGTCAAAATTCAACAAATAATGTGGTCTTATAGCGGGCCAAATTGAATGAACTCTGTGTGTAAATTAACATACAATAATAATCAATGCGTTCGTAAAGTTTATCAGTTGTTATCGTTTTGAGTAAATTGCAAGCAACTAAAACTCCACATAGAACAGGAACAATCATTTCTTTATGAAAGCAAGTAGTAAGTACTAATGACAGTCGGTTTCTGACACTCCCTTCTTACTCGTATAGAATGCACATAGGCCTACACCAGAGGTGGAGTCGAGGACACTAGGCTAGAGGCCAAGGCCAAGGACACAAAAAACTCCGAGGCCAAGGACAGTCCTTCCGAAGACAGACCCTCTCGAGGCCAAGGACAGGAATGCTCGAGGCCAAGGACCAACGACACAAGCGCAAGTGTTCTCAAAAAAGAAAAAAAGGTCTTCAAAATTTTTTTTCAGGCGTTCTCCAGTAAAAAACGTCTTCCAAAAATTTTTTCAAGCGATCTACAAAATTCAACAATTCAAAAAAGTGTCCTCAAGTGTCCTCGATTGCCCTGTCCTCGAGCCGAGAACTTCAAAATGTGTCCTCGAGGACTCCACCTCTGGTCTACACACTAGACAGTTGATTTTGATGCCGGTGTTTTTCGTTATTGTTAAGAGATACTGTTTGAAATCGGTTTTATTAAAGAAATGAGAACTACTTGTGGTAATAAAGAGGTTCCCCAAACCTTTTTTCACAGTTCTGAATTCCTGTTCTTCGCCAAAATACGTTTTAATCTGTTTGACTAGTACTATGGCAACCCTGCTTTTCGAAATTTTGTGACATCACAAAGGGTGTGCTGTAGATCAGTACTGGGAGCCTAGGATTACGGGTTCCAGGGACAATAGCCAAATTTTCAGATTTGGTGATAGCTAGGCTACTCACTATTACTAGTTGGAAATGGCGTTTCTTAGTTTGCAAGAATTTTTGCAAAATTATGCCTTTTGTAATGTCACAAAATTGCGAATGCAGGGTTGACAATGGTACGGAGTCGAAAAAGTGTCGAAAAAAGTCGAAAATTGTGGAAAAAGGTTTGGTGCGCCTCTTTATTACCTCAAATAGTTCTCATTTGTTCAATAAAACCGATTTCGAGCAGTACCTCTTGAACGAAAATGCGATAGTTACAGTTCGATAAATTGCTGTAAAGTTGCAGCAGGCCCGACGCCACGGGGGACATTTCGGGGCCGTGCCTCCCAAATCGCTGCTAGTGCCCGCAAACGAGAATTTGTCCCCAAGCGAGGATTGTGCCCCAAAGAAAGTAACAGGTTCGGTGCGACTGGATTGCAGTTCGAGGCCTGAGGCTCCCAAGATACTGGTTTTCACCACAGAATTCGTGAGCAAGAACTGTTTCTTCACAGATTTTTTTGTGGTTTCACCCCAGAATTCGTAAAAATCCGCGCATATTCCGAGATAAAGACCTTTTCATTGGTCTTTACCCCAGGTTTTGTGAAATTTCGCGATGAAGACCTTTTTTTTTGGTCCACATTCTCGGATTCGAAGTATTAAAGTTTTTGTGCCCCCCAAAATTTGTTTACGCCTCCCTAGTCACGCTATCCTGGCGGCGGGCGGACTTGCAGATCGCAAGACGAATTTTTGCGATATTCCCCCAAAATGCTGGTATTTAGTAGTACAAATGATTTGTTGTCTATCTGGTCACAAATCACAGTATCGTTCGTGCACTGCAAGAAGGACAGTAAATACATCAATGCATAACAAAATAAATTTTGCTGCAACAGTGAACAGTAATACTAAGAATTAAATTAAGATAGTGCGCAGAGAATTGAACTAATAAATCGAACCAGGTAATAAATAAGTTTGAAAGATAATTTAGTGATGGAGTTATACTCGTCAAAAAAATACGTATAACGTGAATCGCGTTGTGAATCATTCTCTTAACATGTATCTATATAGCAGCTAACAGCATGTTTCCCGCGCTATAGAATACAGTATATCATTACTGCGTACGTATCTTCTCCGAGTTCATAAACACCAGTTCTTAACCGCTCAATCTTGTTTTTTATCAAAGTAGGATGAAATCACCGCAGGGATGTTAATCACCTACCATTTCTATAAAATTCCTAGAAATGTTTGTAACTCGGTCGATTGATAAATTTGCATATCGTATCTCTACAGTGGCGGATCTAGAAAATTTTGGTGGGGGGGATTTTAAGCACAAAACCTCAAAAATTCGGATGTCTTCACCGAAATTGAGAGTGATTTTTCGGCCGAAATCGGAAATTCAAGCGTTTTTTTCGCCCAAAATTAGGTGGTCTCCAAAAAAAAAAAAAGAGTGATTTTTCTGCCGGGTTCGTTAGGTTTAGGTTGGTGGGGGGGGATGCATCCCTAACTGGAGCCGAATTATTCGAAATAGAGGCTGATTTTTCGGCCAAAATCGTTACTTTTAGGCTGGTGGGGGGGGATGCATCCCCCCACCCCCCCCCCCCCCTAAATCCGCCACTGTATCTCTACACGAGGAATTATTATAGTGGTTGAGGGCCGAGCCAGTAGTAAAAACATTGACTACTTCAGAGCTATAAGAGCCGGGACAGAAGTGTACAGAAGGTGAATGCCAGAGGTGGAGTCGAGGACACAAGGCTCGAGGCCAAGGCCAAGGACACAAAAAAATCCGATGCCAAGGCCAAGGACAGCCTTTCCGAGGACAGACCCTCTCGAGGCCAAGGCCAAGGACCAAGGACACAGCCGCAAGTGTTCTCCAAAAAAAAAAAAAAAAGGTCTTCAAAAAAGTTTTTCAGGCAATCACCAATTTATAGGCGTAGCCAGAATTTTTGATTGGGGAGGCCTAAACCACAAATCACATGCAATGACGTCATCAAAAATTTGCCTGTTGGCACTTAACCACGATTTTGCAAAGGAAGAGGGCTTAAACTAATATAGTTGAAAAGTGAAAATACTAACTTTGAAGACGTTTTAAGATAGCCAGTGTAACTCAGACGTATCACAGACGGGGGGGGGGGGGGGGGTCTGAGGGCGGAGCCCCCAGCGGCCGGAGGCTTTGGAGGTCTGGGGTCGAAGCCCCCAGCTGTTCGGCGATTTTTTGTAATTTTTTGGAAAAAAAAGCTATTTTAATGCCATTGAATCACATTTCGCACATATTTAGAGCCATTTGAAAGCACTAGATTTTTGACATTTGAAAGCCAATTGAAAAAATTAAATTGTTTAATCCTTCTTCTAGTTGCAATTTAAGTCCAAAACACGTTTAACATCTTGCATTTTGGAGTTAAAGTTTAATTGTACGTGATTTGGTCCAGGTAGAGGCAAGTAAGTTGCATTGTCTCGTGCAACATTTTAGCAGTAAATGAAAACCCACTCGAAGATTTTCCTCAGAGACTTTTGTTTTGTCATGAAAATAATCAGTTATAGAAGTGCATGTAATTTTTCAATCAGCATTTGTTCAATCAGCATTTTCCATGGCTAATTTTTTGAAAAAGTATTTGGTGCGTAAAAACTGGTGCAGTGGAGGTGAATTAATGAATTGTTGTTGAAAAATAGTTCAATAGATGGTTACACCTACTAACCATGTTATTGCCGGGCCGGATTTACATCGCGCTGGGCCCCTGGCACTTTGGAGATTTTCGCACAATCTTTCTGCCAAATGTAGGTGAAGACCATAAAAAGTCTTACCATTTGAGCGCAGGGCCCTTAGCTGGTACTGCGCCATATTGTGGTAAATCCGGCCTTGGTTAATGAATTACGTTCATAGAAAGGCTAAATGTGATCCTGAGATAGCAACTTTTGGGACGAAAACTATCCATTTCTTCCAGGTTTACGTTTAAATTGGCTGGCAAAAATTGATTTGAGGGGGTCCAGGGGCCCCTGGTCTTCAATATTGTTGTTCACTACTGGTGTAAGCGAAAAATGCTACAAAGAAACTGAAACTGAAGAAACAATAGGCTTTTTTGTCACATTTTTGTCATTGGTGAAATTTCAATTGGGGGGGAGGCCCGCTTGGCTAAGCCTATGCTCCAATTGCGGAAAACAAAAAAGGTGCTCGCAAATTTTCCGCGAGGTTTCTGGAGTATTCCAATAAAATTTCAACGGCTCAAAAAATAGTGCTGTCCTCGAACCGAGGACAGGGCTATTTTCGAGAACCTAAGACTTCGAGGCCAAGGACTGAAAATGTGTCCTCGAGGACGTTCTCGAGGCCAAGGACGTCCTTAGGACTCCACCTCTGGTGAATACTGTATGCCATCGTGTTAAAACCTTACCTTATTTAAGTGATTTAAACCATTCTTATTGCCTTTTATTTGTGTAGAAAATGTGAAAAGCAATTTATCATCCTAGTGTAACTTTCATCGGTAACTTTGTAAAGTAGTTTAGAAATGCTTGTTTTTTTGATAGGAACGTGCCAACAACCAATTGAATTGTGATTTGCTTACTTGTTTACCGTTTAAGCCTGCTAATGCCAATTGTAACCTGTACCAATACTTTAAAAGCTTGAATTGTAATTTTCGCAAATAAACTTGAAATTACACTATTGGGCGCCTTATTTGAATGCCATCGTTCCTTTTGCTAGATATTTTTCTAAAGTAGCGGCAGCGGCCGCTGTTTTGTATGCAAGTAGCGGCAGCGGCGCTACTTTTTCATTTAAGTAGCGACAAGCAGCAGCACCGCTCCTTTTTTTGCCAAACAGCGGCAGCGGCGCTACTTTTCAAGTAGCGGGTGTCCAGCTCTTGGTAATAATCAATACTTTATGCAAACCGAGTTTGGAAGCGGTCAGTTACGTGGCCAAAGTTTTACAGGCCAAAAATGGGTATTAAGTGGCCGATTTTGAACCGATATATCTCGGTAAATACCAATTTTGATAAAAAATGATTACTGATGTTTGAACACATTATCAACCGCCTTCCTTTTGGTTGTGTTGGTTTACCCCAACTTCAATACCATTTTTCGTCTTTTTTTTTCTTTTTCTTTTCCGGCTATCTACTTTTAAACCGTTATACGCACTGTATTCAAAGTTTGAGCAATTGAAGATATCGGGGAGGACTAATATAAGACTGAAATCGGGGGTCCCACGTTGGGAGATTCCTCTCAGTTGGGTCCTCCAAAAAATTTTGAAGTTTTAAACCACTACAACTAGATGGATCAAATTTTGGGAAAAGATAGATATTAAAAATAAACCAAACCTAACAAAAACTGGGGGTTTCATATTGCGGGGTTTCCCCCGAACCGGCCCTCCAAAATTAAAACTTTTTAACCTTCAAAAGCTAGTATAGACTTATGAAATGTTTAAGTAAAGTAAATACGAGTATACGAGTAAGTAAATATAATGGAAAGAAAAAATTTGAAAAAAATTTGGATTCCGAAAATTGGGTTTTCTCCCCCAAATGGGGCTTCCGAAATTGGAACTTATTAACCACTCATGCTAGGCGCACGGAATTTTCAGTGTAGGGAAGTATCAAGAAAAGATAAAATTTGACCAAATTTGGGGGTACCAAAACGGTAGGTTTGCCTGAAACGAGGCAACCAAAATTTTGAACTTATAAACCGTTAGAGGTAGATGTATCAAACTTTCGAACTGGGTAAATATCAAAAATAAACTAAACCTAACAAAATGGGGGTTTAAAATCGGAAGTCTCCCCCTAACAGAGCTCTTAAAATTCAAAGTTTTTAACCTTTTAAGCTGGAAACATGAAATGTTTAAGGTAAGCAAATATAAAAGATAAAATTTGACCAAAGTTTGGGGATATCAAAATGAGGGTTTTCACCAAAACCAGGGCCGCCAAAATTCAAACTTTTTAATCACTGATGCTAGACATATGAAATTTTCAGGGTAGGTTACTATAAAAAAGACATAAAATTTGACAAAAATTGGGGGTACCAAAATGGGGCCCCCCTCAAACAGGGCCATCAAATTTTTGAACTTTTGAACAGTTAGACCTAGATGGATCGAGTTTTCGGAATGGGTAGCTGTTAAAAAGTAAAGTAAACTTAATAAGTAAACAGAATCATAAACTAAATACACAAAGCAGCATCAAAGACATTATCATAAACACAAACTTTGTAATCGAAGAGAGGAAAAAAAATTTTTTCAAACATCGAAACATTCAAATTGGAGGTCCTTAAATAGCTTGCAATGTCATACTCTATAGTTGAGCTTAATGGCTTTGATAAATTTGAGCAACATGGCTGAGTTGCTTTCACGAAACTGTCATCTGTGACGTTGAGAAAGCCTACTTTTTTATGACTCAAGGTATTTGAGGAATTTAATTAAGGAAGTTTTAGTGTTAAATAATGGATTTAGTATACAGCGCTTTCGAAATTGGGGTCCCTCCTTCTACCGTTAACATGGAATTTATAAAGTTTTCTTGATTAAAGTAGTTTGAAGTTAATTAACGTAAGTTTCTACTAAGCTATTTTTCATTTCAAATTTCTCCCATTTTCATGTCGCGTAGCTGAGTTAGATAAACCCACATAGCTAATGATTCAGAGAAAATTAGATGGATTGATAAGCAATAAAAGCCTGAAATGCCGGTGCATTCTCAGCACCTCTCAACTTATAACCTAAATTTTCACAAAAGCATGCTTGGTAGTCATCTCGAAAGAT
The DNA here is from genome assembly GCA_963965965.1 of Trididemnum nubilum. Lineage (NCBI taxonomy): Eukaryota > Metazoa > Chordata > Ascidiacea > Aplousobranchia > Didemnidae > Trididemnum > Trididemnum nubilum. The sequence continues at coordinate 16,354,624 of OZ014487.1, forward strand.
CATGTTAACCAAAGAGCGTACAAAAAATTGCGGTGGTTTACCAAGTTATTCTTATCGACCTGTGACAACTTGTGAGTGAAGCACTAACTAGGAAAAATAAATTTTGATTTTCTTCCTTTTTGCAATTTGTCAAATTATACCACTCGAAAATAAAGGCTATGTGGCAAAAACACAAACGATTAAATAAAAAACTTAAATAAATGCCTATTTTAAATTTGCATAATTTTAGCACTTGTTTTCTTTTAGTTTATGCTGTTGAGGAGGGGGCTTTAATTTCGAACAACCGGTACACCAATGCTTAAGTTGAATTGCATTGCGAAAGAGCGTTTTCAGAATCATACATGGCTGTAAGTTTGGTTGATTAACAAATTTGCTCGTGAGTCGCTGCAATTTTAAAGACCGCTTTATGTTATTTCAAATGAAGCGAAAAACTGTTAAGATCTCGTAAAAAGTGCTGAGATTTGAGGTTGTATTGTAAACAGTTATGTGAGCTTTTTGAATGACGTCACTAGATTATTTTTGATAACTTCGACAGATTTAAATTTTGAACTCGAATAACCACAAAGCGATTTAATTGAGTGAAAAAAATTTTGAAAGGGGCGCATTTAAATTATTGATCTGACAATAAACGACTGCATTTTTTACAAATTCATTCAAAGCAATCAGATCACTATTTTAAAGCTTAATAAAGTTCGGTAAAAGTTGGATAATTCCGCGAAGTCCCCAGATATCGCTTGCGATGTCACGTTCTAGTTACAGTGTTTTCAATATAACGATTAATTTCGTCCCACTGGAGACCCAGACTAAATGGACTATCTACAATAATTTTGTGTGGTTAGGGACGTAATACTTATCAGGCTTCTGCATGCCTTCACATGTTGTGAAACAAATTAAATTCAAAATATCCAGAATAATTTTGATTAACTGATTCAAAAAAGGATATCGCAGAATATACTGAAATAGCTATGATGCGAACTTTTGGCCCACCATGTAAATATAATACACTATTATAGACTGGTAAGACGTCCACAGTGTTTTAAATTTTAGCATAATTTAACTATGACAGTTAGACCTGTCCAAAAAAAGGCGAGTTTTGAAATGTGAGGAGGTCCGCACGTTTTCCCGTTGCATTACCTCTAAAACCATCACATACCAATTTTCAGTCGGATTCATCAACGTTTACAGGTCGCGCAAAGCGATTTTTTATTTTCAGGATTTATGAACTAATTTTTATCAACCACTAGATGGCGCAACAGGTAGGAAAACTTTAAAACGGTGTTTATACGCGTTTTAAATCAAGGAATGTGATTTAATGTTACTTGGCTTGGCTATTTAGCAACTGAGGCACATCAATCAATGCAATGAGACCAAGAGCAGCATTAGTTTTGGCTAAAATGGTACTTTAGCAAGTCCAAACGCTTAAAAGAGCTCTGCAAGAGGTACAAACATTTTTGGCACCTTGCGAGATGAAACTGTGAAACATAAGGCGTTCAAGCACTAAAAAATATTTACAAAGGTATCATCTAAACACACCATGCAGGGGTTTGCACAAACAAATTTTCAAAAATTGTGTAGGAGAACCGTATTGCCAAACAAAAAATTGTGATGATTTGTTTTTGTACAATCACTGTGCAAATTGCTCAGTCAATCAATCATAACCTATTATTTCACAAATTACTGACGACATTTTAACTGAAAGTTTTTTCAAGAGTTGCTTTTGCGAAATTTGGAAACTGTACTCGATGAGCTTTTATCGCTTGCCATAAATCATATTTTTGCTGAACATCATCAGTACTTGTAGCGGCACAGCCAATATTGAGCTTCACACCAGAGATGGAACCCGGTCAGGATTTTCTCGACCTGACCAGACCGGTAAATTTCAAAATCTACGCCGGTTGACCGGCCGGTCGACCGGTTTTTTCACAGAAAGTTTTTGTTCACTGATCAATGTATCTAATAAAAAAGTTTCAAAAGAGGGGAGCATGGGTGAGGTGTTAAAATTTGTGACTTCGGACGGGGGTCTCAGAAAAAAAAACGCAAAAAAAATTTTGCACTTTTTGCAAAAATGACTTAATTTTAAGACCTTTTTAGGTTAAAATTCGGTTTGAAAGATCTGTTTTGAGCAGCGCAAAACGTGCACAAAATAAAGCATAAAAAGAATTGGAGGGCACAAGCTAAATGATTAGACTTCTTTCTAATGATCTTATGCGAAAGGCCAAAAAAAAGTTAAAATTTTTTAGCTATTGGTGACAAATTATTTGCAATTCGCCGAGCAGCAAACACTAAACTGTAATGACATTGGCTGGAAAATATTCGTGCCCCAGCAGTTTGTAGAAATGCTACTTCAGAACAAGCCATGACTGGTTAGATATAAAAAAATAAGAGCTAGGCTTTTTTTGCCCAGTGTAGAGTGTGGTTAATTTAAAAGTTTTTCAAAGCTTTTCAAAGCGGCGAGATTATAGCAGGTTCTAAAAAATCTGAACTTCGCTCTACTTCTACTCTTAAGCTGATTAAAATGATGTTAAAATGCGAGGTCGTGCAAGCCTCTTCCACATGCATGCTTTATTAAAATCTGATTACGCGATTTTAACGTATATTTTGCACTTTTTGCTTTGTGCCGTGGCCCAAAGGGGGGAGGGCCTGGCACAATGCCCCCCCTAAATGTGCATGTCTTAATGGTCACAGCATATTAGTCACAGCTTGAAACCATTCAACTAGTGTTTTTAAAAGGTGTGGTTTGCTAATACTGTTTTTTTATAAAAAAGTTTTCTTTATGATAAAGTATATAAATATATTTCGGTTGGTGCTTAGATGTTTTTTAGTCCCAAGAAAGGAAAATTTGACCGGTGTTTCAACCGGCTTGACCGGCCAGTCGAAGAACCTCGACACGGCCGGCAGGTCGATCCGACTGGAGCCGGTCGACCTGACCGGTTTCCATTTCTGCTTCACTCCCCGCTTCGCTGCATCGTTTACAACTTTCACTGTTCGCACAAAGTCTCTTGCGTAACAAAAATCACATGACGTTTCCCACTCTCGGCATGGCAGTGAGAGCCAGTCATGGCTTATATTTAATGCCGTAAATAAAAACCAAGACTCCAGTCCAATTAGGTCAAACAACTATGTTGATCGATCAATATGAACAAACACTGGCTTGCCGGTTCTGAAAACTTCTGGTTTAGATGTTTGTAATAGTGTTTTAGCCGTTTCTTCTTTGGTTTTACCCGAAATATTTTGGTTGCTGCTGAACATCGCAAAAACGATCAACATCGCAAAAACGAACAATTCTGCTGTTAAATACCAGCGATTTTTTAAGACTTTTTGCAAAGCAGTTTTTGCGATCTCATTATCCACGGCTCGGTAGTCCATCATCTGAAGAATAAATTTTAGGTCGTTGTATGGGGCATTAGCGCCAAGACTTGCGTTTAGGCAACTGATAGTGTAAAATAAAACAAGAAATTGAGTCATTCTAGTCCTTTGAGGCATTATTTTCGTAGTAGATGGTAACTGATCAGACAGCATGAACAATTTTTCAATGTGGAGAAGTTGCCCCATCCATCTGGCGCTATGCGTAGCTCCTGGTCTGTGAGGGTGGTAATATTCCTTTTCTCCAAGCAAAGCCAAAGTATTTTCGGCACAATGTTTGCAGTCTCCACGAGCAATCATGGAGTCTGTTTCTGCGGCTTTAGGAAGTTTTTCTTTTAGTTCAGGGATAACTTGAAATTTAAGTCTGAAAAGGGAGGCGATCCACTACATATTCAGTTTGAGACCAAGCTGTACTCCTGTTTTTGTTTGGTATACTTTTTTCGTGCAAGAGCACTTTAATAACCTGCCTTAAGAGTGGTCAACTTTCAGCCAGTAATAGATTTGCTTGGATATCCAATCAAGAAAAATTTGTTTTATTTCTAGTCCGTTTAACTATCTTCTTTCTTGAAGTACCACTGGCGAATGGAATGCTGGACATAACTCTCACTGATTAAAATACGAATACTTAATAAATTACAAAGTTAATCAAAATCACTAAAACTCTACGAACAAAGGTTAAACCAACCAATATTCTTTCGTGATAGGCCGTCATTGTTTTCACTGAATAGTAGCTGGTATAAACATATCACTTTAAGATGTTTATCTCTGTATTACTAAACAGAATAAACCTCATTTACGGCACAAGTGTACCGCTGTTTGCAGTTTTCTCTATTAATTAGTACGGCAATAAATCCTGTCTGGACATCCGCCTTTTTTATCAACTTCTATTCTACAGCTACCATACGTTTTGTAAAAGTTTTCACCTCTTTATTCTTTTGCCAGGCAGGACTCCTTAGTCACTACAGCTAATATATTTGTGTACTGTACGCTATTGCACTTCCCGCAGAGCTATATAATATCTACATTGTGTGTGTGGGCCTGCAAGTAATGCTAAGTTGCTATTTTGGCGAATATTATTGCTATTGTTAGTGTCGTTATGTTGATTGATGTGCCTCAGTTGCTAAATAACCAAGCCAAGTAACATTAAATCACATTCCTTGACTTAAAATGCGTATAAATATCAATTTGAACTCTTGTTACCTGTTGCGCCATCTAGCGGTTGATAAAAATTTAGTTCATAAATCCTGAAAATAAAAAATCGCTTTGCGCGACCTGTAAACGTTGATGAATCCGACTGAAAATTGGTATGTGATGGTTTTAGAGGTAATGCAACGGGAAAACGTGCGGACCTCCTCACATTTCAAAACTCGCCTTTTTTTGGACAGGTCTAATGACAGTGAATGAATATTTGAGCAAAAATTTTATAAAATGTTTCCATGTAAATTCTGTATTTCTTGATTTTCAAATCTCGAAGTTTTGCTGTTGTTCTTTTTGATTATCTTGAATATAATAACAGAAAACTTGCAAAAATTAATGATTCATACCTTCCTGAAAGAATGAGGGGTTAGAAGACCAAGCGCTATGTGGCAGTGATTTGAAGGTTGTCGACCATAGTTGTCATAATGTCGATAGAATAGTTTGTTTATTTTGCTTAAATACTTTCAGAAATACTTGCACTTGAGTCCTTTTAAAACGTCTTCTTATTTACTTTTACTCAAGTCCTTTTTTGGTCAGTAGGCTACTTTGTACTTTACTTCAAGTAGTTTTTTCGTCAGTAACGAAATTTTTGAATGATTACAATTTTTGAGTACTTTGTACACCTTTGATTGAAATAAACGACTGCGATAAAATCAAAGAAAATTCTATCATTGGGGAAAAGTGTTTTACAGCCCAAATTAACTGGACAAAGGGATTACCACAAGTATAGGCTTACAGCGAGTAGCGGCATTGCTGCTTTTGAGTTATATCATTCGCCAGAGTCATACACCGGGTAATAGCAAAAGAGCAAAGCCCACTTCATCCATCGCACTTACATAATCAAAAATTAATTGGTCTTGCCATTTTGTGGCGAATCGAAAGGAGCGTACTCTGATTGCAGTAAACCGGCTTGGTTGTATCACCTATGAGTGGTCATGATCTGTTGACTTAAGACGCTATCGGTTCCAATTATCTTTCGTTTGTGGTTATTTTGCTGCTAGCTTCCATAACGCCACTGGCTGAAGCAGGAACTGCGACAGTTTGGTTAATTCAAGATCCGAGGCACAAAGTTTATAATTTAACGTAAACAGGGCGAATCAAGAAAGCTCGTTAAATCAAACAACAAGCCTGGAAGTTAACGTAAATAGAACCAAAAGACACATTGTCAAACCCTGGCGATATGCTTGAAATTAAACACTTTAAAATGATAATGCTATGAAACGAAATATCTGGGTCATACTTTGCGAAACATTTTACGGGGGCTCCGCCTTACCTGCGTCACTAGGAGTTGAAACGATTACCTATTTCGATGTAAGTGTTGCGAAATGAAGTAGGATTGATTGTAAGACGTGATGCCTCTGCATAAACTATTAAATTATTTCTGCAGATTTTACTTCAGGAATAATGTACCTTGAAATGTTTAAACCCATTTAAAGAAAATAACATTCCGCTGCCGCTATTTTTGTTTATTTTAGGATTAAAATAAAAACCAGAGATAAAAAAGGAAAATGTTATCATTGAGACTTAACGCGTGCACGTCCGTAGGACCTTGGTTTTAACTAGACTAATTTTGTTTGAAGTGATTTTTAGTCATTGGTTGGAATCGCCAGTATTAACCATCGATGCGAGTTTCCTCTATGTCCATGAAGTGTGCAGTCATTGGTTTAGTCCACTCTGGACAAGCCAGTGTTTAACACTATATTTACAGAATATGTTTTAAAAATAATTAATAACGATGTTGTTTTTATTTTTAGTTTATTGGCCAGAACGCACGCAAACGATTAAAAGAGATGTTTTACTAGATGTATTTTTGGCCTTTAAAAGTTCTGCAATGACGTTTCAGCCTGAATCATTTTTTCGTCATACAAACTAATACTGCAATAAGAAAATTCCAAAAACTTGAACTAAATTTGCCCCAACGAAGGTAATTTATATTAAAGCGTCGGTTAAACATAGTACCTCTTCTTAGAGTAATGTAGACCGTACTAAAATATGGTAATTGAAAACAAGATTTGTTTCATTTTGAATTATGTTTGTTGGATTGTGTGCTTGTTGTTGTTCGTATTGTCTCATTTGTCTTATACTTACAGAAGAATTGAAACATTTTGGTCCCAAAGCCTTAAATTGGTTGCTTCAGCTTTATAATAATTGTATTGCTACGATGAAAACACCTAAAATATGGTTGAGGTCAAGAGTAATTGCCTTACTGAAGCCTTGTAAAGACCCTGCTGTCGCAGTTCCTGCTTCATCCAGTGGCGACGTGGAAACTAGCATGGAAGTAACCACAAACGAAAGATAATTCTAACCGATGGCTACTTAAATCAACAGATCATAGCAGCTCATAGGCTGTGCAGTCGAGCCGGTTAACCGCAATCGGAGCGCGCTCCCTTCTGACACGCCACAACTGGTGACCCCGACGTCAGCCGCTATCTGCGCAACAACCTACATCCAATCAACAACTCACGCCTGCTCATACAAGGCTGCGCAGTCGAGCCGGTTAACCGCAATCGGAGCGCGTTCCATCAGCCCTCAAGTGCACAACCAAAGCAACAGCTACTATCCAATCAACACCTCACGCCTGCTCTCATAGGCTGCGCAGTCGAGCCGGTTAATCGCAATCGGAGCGCGCTCCCTTCTGACACGCCACAACTGGTGACCCCGACGTCAGCCGCTATCTAAGCAACAGCCAACATGCAATCAACAACTCACGCCTGCTCACACAAGGCTTCGCAGTCGAGCCGGCTAACCGCAATCGGAGCGCGCTCCCTTTTGACACGCCACACTGCACTTGCAAAGAGTTATCGCCCAATGTCGTTTCTGAGCCACCCATTCAAACTGATGGACAGCTTCTACTAAATCGTCTCTCTCCATTTGTTGAAGAGCATCCCATCGACCAGCAAGCTGGATTTCGTCCTGGCGAATCAACAACGGGTCAGCTTTTAAATCTAACTCAATATATTGAGGATGGATTCCAGGAAAAAAAGATCACCGGAGCAGTCTTTGTAGATTTAACAGACGCCTATGACACAGTTAGCCATCGCCGTCTCCTTACGAAGATTTTGAAAATGACCAAAGACCCTCTGCTTACCAAGTTTTTGGGTGTTATGCTTGCAAACTGAAGATTCTTTGTTGAATTGAACGATAAGAAAAGTCGTGTTCGATTACAGAGAAATGGTTTACCTCAAGGAAGTGTGCTTGCTCCTCTTTTGTATAATATCTACACAAATGATCAACCGCAAGACCTGCAGACCAAACGATTTATATATGCTGATGATTTATGCATCACCTGCCAAGATACTCGGTTTGACCTCGTAGAGGAGACTTTAAGCAATGCACTAGACCAGCTGAAAGAGTACTATAAGATCAAAAACCTGAAAGCCAATCCATCGAAAACCCAACTTTGTGCCTTTCATCTTAAAAATAGGTATGCCAACAAAAAGCTTAACATCATTTGGGATGGACAGCAGATCCAGCATTGTGACAAACCAGCGTATCTTGGTGTCGCACTTGACCGCAGCTTGACATTTATAGCGCATGTCACCAAAAGCAAAGCTAAAGTGTCTACTCGTAATAACATCTTAAGAAAGCTAACATCAAAATGGGGTGCATCACCACCTACCTGTTCTGTGCACCACTGCTTTGGAACTGTCTTTATCAGCTGCGGAGTATGCCTGCCCTGTCTGGGAGCGTTCAGCCCATGCATGTCATCTGGATCCAGTCTTAAATGAAAGCTGCCGCTTGATTACTGGTTGTCTCAAACCAACCAACACGAGCAATCTCCATCTGCTTGCTGGTATTGCTTCCCCAGAGATACGCAGAGAAGCTGCTAGCAAGCAAGAACGCTTAAGACAAGTATGTGATCCCCGCCACATGTTGTTCAATTACAAGCCTGCCCCACCAAGGTTAAAATCAAGAAAAAGCTTTCTGCACAGCGTAGATCCTCTGGAAGGGAAGATTGAAACTTGGAGAGAGGAAGCATGGGAAAGAAAGTTGGAAGAGTTGCCATCAAGCAATCATTATATATATCAAATATCAAACCTAATGAAACTTTGCCTCCTGAATCACAACTGGAGTGGAAAATGTGGCGCTTGCCTTAATCGCTTTCGTTCTGGCGTGACTAGAACGAAAACAGAACTGAAAAAGTGGGGCTTCGCTGACCCATCCACAAGCGTAATCTGCAGGTGTGGAAAAGAAAATGAGTCAAATGACACAATCCAACATCGATTTACATGCTCTCTACTTAACGAACCTTGCTCCATCGCTGATCTCTGCGACTTCAACGAGAGCCAGACGGTGCGTGGAACTGGGGCAAACATCCTAACACCGGAAGAATCGGCTACATACATGCGTTTGTCTTATCAGCATAAACTTGTTTTTCAACCTTTAATTTCAATTCGATTTATTTGTTCATTTGAGTTCAATTTCCAAAAACTTAATATCCAACCAAAAATATCAAAACTCACAGATTGAATCGCTAATAAGTAAAGAAATGTGGACGAATTAAACACTTAATAGAAATGATTGTTGACGAATGCGTACAAATTAATAGGCTATTCCAAGATATATGAGGAGTTTAAGTCATTTACTGCCACGCAAACAGGATAGCGAAAGACCTTTTTTTCGGGTCATCGAGCCAAGCTACCTCATGAATATTTTATTTTTGTTGTTATTATTATTAGTTTTTTTTTGTTTTTCAAAATCCATTTCCTACTGAACGAAATAAACAAAAACTTCAAACAAAAATAGCAGTTAGCATGAGAAAATAGCAGACCATTCTCAACACAATTTTATCAAGACTCTAAAAACATCGGAGTTTTATGTTAGAGTTACTAAATAAAATTTATTCGAAGTACAACTATCGGCCAAAGTTAAAATAATATAAAATAAAAAGTAATTAATTTCGGCTCAGAAAACGCCCATTATCAGCATAAAAAAGAAAACAAAATAAACACAAAAATAGATAAAAACAAAGCAGTGGCGAATCCAGGGGGTTCCAAAGAGTTCAGAACCCCCTGCTCAAACCAAAAAAATACAAGAAAAACTTGAAACGCATAGAACTGATTGCAATAACTGAAGCAAGATCAATTTCTTGTTCAGACTTAACACTAAAACACCCGCCGGGAGTTGTGTTGAAGGGGTGGTTGTAAGCAAACATCGCAATTGATAATATCGTCAAGTAGCAATGACAATAATCTGTTTCGTATATGATGTAAATACTAGTAGTGTTTTAGTGTTTTAGCCTAGTAAGTCTTCGCCACTAATGTTGTCTCTTTCTTCAAGGCTGAGTATACTCGAACCGCAATGCAGGTCTACAGCTTCCGTTGATATTAAAAACTCATGTTGAAATTGTCGGTTTTTAATTGCAAAATTAGCCAGTAGCCATACATTCCACATGACAATTTTTGACACATTCGGCCAGATATTCGTACGGCAACGCGTTCGTTTCTGGAGCGAGAGGTTTGAGGTTCAAATCGAATACAGAGTTGGCAAAGGCTTGCCACTGTTGCGACTTTTCTTCGAAAGGAGCTGCGTTTAGTGTTGCCAGCAGGTGAAATAACGCAAAGATGGCCCCTACCAATTCGTTGCACTCTTCATCGTAATACAGATACAGCTTGTATGATGAAAGAGAGATGAATTGAAACAGGCGTGAAAAAATTATTATAAATGATTACTGTGACGTCTAAAAAAAAAGCAATCAATAGTGATGAACTGAAGCTATTTACGGCAACCAACCGAGTTTTGCATACACTGCTTCAACTTTGTAAGTTGGAGCTAGCATCAGCACCGTCGCCAAAGCAAACGATGTGAGGGGGGCACTAATCGAAAATGAGGGGGCACTAAAATAGACTGAACTATTGCACATAAGAACTGGTATTGTACGGCTACAAATTATGCGCTATTTTTAAAATTCTGTATATTCATCGCATAAGGTCGGTAGCGTTTCTTAGCTCGTTTCATATGCGGCCCATAATCGCTGGAAAAAATGTATTTGCAGCAGTAAATGCGAACAGACGCGCAACCAGGATTTTGCTCAGAGGGGGGCTTGAGCCAAAACTAATTTCTTTTACATAAAAAATGTCTAATTTGGGCTCTGTGTTGAACAAACTGATGCAAATCTAGCGTGTCACAGACGATGGAGGGATGGTCTGAGGGCGGAGCTCCCAGCCGCTATGCGAGTTTTGTGATTTTGCGGCAAAAAATAGCAATTTTAAGTTTTAACGCCATAAAAGCTATTTGAATCATATTTAGCACGTTTTTGAAGCCATATTAATAACTAAATTTTTTTAATTCAGAAGTCATTTGAAAAAATTGAATTGCCTAGCTCCTTCAGTCCTCCCTTTTTACTTTCAGATTAAGTACAAAACACGTTTAAATACTCGTATTTTGAGGGTAAATTTTCCAAATGACTTGGCTAAGAGGGGTTAAAGTTTCTTTAGACCCTTCCCCCCCCTAGTTGCACCACCTAAACATTTTGAGTGTGCTTAAAAAAAAACAGCTGGTCTCTAAAAATATATTTTCACATATTGTTTCGGGTCATAATCACTAACGAAGTAACGGCAACAATTCTAAAGGCTTACATCTCTCTTTCGCGATATATGCGTAAAGGCGTGCTAATAAGATCAATTATTGCGCGAATTAATCATGTTTGAACATTATTATTTCTTTTTCCATTATTGTCTGTTGTGTTAACGTTGCGTGATATTCCAAAACCAGTTTTTTAGTAAACCGAAATGGGGGCATGCCCTCTCCCCCCGCAGCAAAGGCACTGGCTAACATGCACCAAGTTTTCTTGTTGCTTTGATTAGCAACTTTGTGAAGTAAAAGCTCAAAAAAAAAAAGCTTGAACTACTACACAACAGGCAGGCTAATTTTTTATCAATTTTGGCGAAACCAGTTGGGGCTAAAGGAGCTTCAGCCCCCTCCTCAGCCTGGTCACTTAAAACAATTAACACTTAAATACAAGCGTTTAAACGTGATTACCTCTAAGTAACGGAAGATGAGAGGCTGGGCAATTCTTTCACATGATTTAAAATGTCAGCATTTTAGTTCTTTTAAATTGCTCCAAAAACGTGCTAAATGCGATCCAAATGGTGATAAAATCTGGCTATTTTAGCTGAAAATAACAAAAAATGCCCACCCGACAAACCGAAAGCGAAAATCGTACAGAAACGTTTGCAAAAATATTATATCTTGAGCGGAATCCCACCATGCAAAAATTTCTGTGTCCACTCCTGATACATGCATATGTAGCTGAGATGCTTCATTGTGTGGCTACTTGCTGGATTCCTGCACTGAGATTTGAGTCTATTAAGGCTTTAGTTTCGATGCTTGTTTAGCAAAGTAACAAGCACGCTTTGATTGGTGACCTACATTTTACTTCATCGACATTTTAAAAGAGTTGTTAGCTTTTCAATAACCTCATTTACTAATGAAAATTTAATATTATCCATTATCCAAAGTCTTAGTCAGGCCTTCAAAAGGGGTTTAGGGATTGCATTGTACCCGGGCTCAGGGGCCCGGAAAAAAACATTAAGTACATGCACTCAAGTAGTGTGGTTAGAGATGGAACCGATTAGGATTTTCTCGACCCGACCGGTAAATTTTAAAATCTACGCCCTTTGACCGGACGGCGACCGGCCGGTCGACCAGCCGGTCAACCGGTTTTTGACCGGCCCATTTGACCTTTTTTTATAGAAGGTTTTTGTTCACTGTTCAATGCATCTAATAAAAAATTTCAAAAGGGAGTCCATTGGTGAGGTGTTAAAGTTTGTGACTCCGAACAGGGGTCTCAGAAAAAAAAGTAAAAAATTTTTGCGTTTTCTGCAAAAATAACTCAATATTAAAACCTTTTTAGGTTTAAGTTCGATTTGAAAGACCTGTTTTGAGCTGCGCAAAACATGCACAAATAAAAGCATAAAACGAACAGAAGGGCACAAGCTAAATTATTGCACAAAATAAGCAAGAACGAACTGAAGGGCACAAGCTAAATTATTATACGTTCTTTCTAATGATATTATGCGTAAGGCCAAAAAAAGAAGCTAAAATTTTTTAGCTTTTGGTAACAGATTATTTGCAATTTTCCGAGCAGCAAACACTAAACTGTTATGACATTGGCTAGAAAATATTAGAAATATAATGTGCCCCATCAGTTTGTAGAAATGCTCTTTCAAAACAAGCAATGGCTAGTTAAATAAAAAAAATAAGAGCTGTGTCTTTCTTTCCCAGTGTAGAGTGTGGTAAATTTAAGTTGAAAAAAGCTTTTCAAAGCGGGAAGATTTTAGTATGTACTAAAAAATCTGAAATCTGCGCCACTTCTACTCTTAAGCTGATTAAAATGATGCTAATATGCTGTGTAGCGCAAGCCTCTCCCACACACATGCTTTATTAGAGTCTGATTACGCGATTTTAACGTATATTAGGCACTATTTTGCTTTGTGCCGTGCCCAAAGTGGGGGGGCACGGCACAATACTCCCACCCTAAATACGTCCCTGGATGTGCAATGTGCATGTCTTAATGGTCGCAACCATAGGTGGGCACAAGTCCGTTAATCGTTAATCCGTTAATAACGAAGCTAACTTTTTCATTAACGCGTTAATCCGTTAAAAAGTTTTTTCAAGTAAACGGACTAAATTAACTTCCGTTAAGTTTCTGTTAACGGACTAAAGTAACTTCCGTTAAGACTTTTGTCGTTAATATCTTGAACCATTCATTCATCGTACCGGTACAAACCAGTTTGCACTGGTAACACTTGTTGCGTATTAGCACAAGTTTTATAGAAGCAAAGAAAGGAGCTCTTCTTTGTGGCAAATAATAAGCTGCAGCCTGATAGTTCTATTAATTATCGCTGTTCACAATTTCCAAAGATTTTTCGATCGCAGCTTCGCAAGTGCATTTGAACTTGTTTTTATCTTAAATTAGATCAGACTGTAAAATGTAACTTCCAAAACACAAAAATATCACCATAGCAATAAATATTTCCGTACAATCAGCTCAACAACGTCAATGCGTGTTCTAGAAGCAAGCGAATGAAAACAAATGTAAGTTGCACGCAAAATGTTAACGAATTAACGGACTTTATTAACTTCCGTTAATTAATGCTGAAAATAACGGATTAACGTTAACGGAGGTGTGAAGTTTGTTAACGGACTAATGGTTAACGAAGCTAACGTATTGCATTAACTTGCCCACCTATGGTCCCAGCATATTAGTCACATCTTGAAACCATTCAACAAGTAATTTTGAAAGGTGTGGTTTGTTAATACTGTTTTTTTATAGAAAGTTTTATTTATGATAAAGTATATAGTATTTCGGTTGGTGCTTAGATATCTTTTAGTTGCAAGAATGGATAACTTGACCGGTGTTTCAACCGGCTTGACCGGCCGGTAGAAGAATCTGAACCCGACCGGTAACCAAACCGGACCGACCGGTTTCCGTCTATGGTAGTAGTAGTAGCAATACTCCTAGCACTTAAGGTACACCTAGTTCAATATTAGGCCGAATACTGGTGAAGACCTTTTTTTTACGTCTACATGCACTTTATTTCAGGCCAAAAACTAGTCGGATTTCCGTTGAAGACCTTTCTTATTTTTATTCTTCATCTAATTTCCAGCGGTACACATTCATAAAAACTTACACCCTGACAAAATTCTGTTTTAAGATCCTGGTTGTAGTTTGAAGCACAATCATTACTGCGAATAGTAATTACAAATGAACCGGGCAACAAAGTTTAGCTTAATTAATTCATTCTTATGAGGTCATAAAAAAAAATGCAATCAGAAAACTTCTGAAAACTTGAGCAAAATTGACCCTCTATATGTATAATCTATGTGTGGTAAAGTATTAGTTAAACTTAACCGTACCGATAGTATACGTACTGTAATGTAAACTGAGTTAAAGCATGGTAATTCAAACCAAGATTTGTCTAATTATGAATTATGTTTTTTGGATTGTGTGCTTATTATTGTTAGGATTATTTCATTTGTCTTATCAGCAAGGATTTATCCTTTCACCAGTAACAAAAACGGAGTTTTATTACTCGACTTACTGTCACCAAGGTCGTTGGTAAGTGCATTTTTGATATCTAATGCAATAATTCAATCACAGTTCTACGGTTCTACAAAGAACTCTGGTTCAATATGTGTGTATATATATACTTAAAACCATATTGTACTTGCATTGGGGTCGGCAAACCAAATAAAGTGTTCGATGACGAATCTGAGCGAAATATTGACTAGTTACTGACGACCACAATTTAACATGCCCCATAAGTCTGTTTCGCCCGTATGGGCTCTTCAGGAGGCTCAAATTTCATATACTCTTATTCAAATAGATTTTATTTGAATAAGTCTATACTCTATTTCAATAAAACTATGTTAAACTTTAGCCCCCTACAGAGCCCATACTGGCGAAACAGACTGTTGGGTATGATAAATTGTGGTAGTCAGTAACTAGTTAATATATACCGGCATTGATACATAAAATGCTATTCGTAATAAGTAGTACTTCGAATAATTGACAAAAAAATTAGCTAATATACAAAATCATCTTGAGCATGTTTAAGTTTCAGTGGCGCAACAGGAGGGTTACTTAGAACATTTAACCCCCAAATACAAGTGGTTAAATCAACGAAGCAGAAGCTAAAAGCAGTAGATTCTTGATAAAAGAATAGTCAAAAGCGGAAGTGAACTTGGAAGTATATGATTTTTGGAAGAGCTGGAAGCGGAAGCAATTTCAAAAAATACCTTTCTTCCGCTTTCTCTGAAAACGGAATATTGGTCACAACAACTTTTGAAATAAAGTTTAAATACGGTAATAGTAATAATTACTTCTACCGAGTATTACTAGAACTACGCAGTTGGATTTAAAGCTGCTTTAAATTCATGGCTATGGCAAGCAGGATATCAGTTTTAGGGCCATCTTGAGCCTAAGATACCTCTCCGTATCTCATAAACTATGGATGGTCAAAAATGTGACAAAATGTGTCAAAACGATTTGTAACATGCCCATTTTGCCAACCTGTAGGCTTAAAAGTAACTTGTTTAAAACTGATAACGCAAACGTTACAGCATTAAAGAACATAAAGAATGCTGAAAAATTGCGGTGGTTATTATGCTCTCTCGCCCCTTCCGAGGGTTGGGAGCACAAAGAAACTCCGCAGCGACTCAACAGTCTGTCCACACCCCAAGGTCTGTGCTGGAGGTCAAAGTTACGATCAAGAGGAAGAGAGGCTCGGCAACAGACAAAAGGTTGTTTGTGAAGTTGCTCCCCCTTGCCAAAAAAAACTTCTTTAGTTCCACTATCTAAATTTTGTAGTTTTTTTTCTTCAAACTTAGCCTATAATGCGTCTAATGCCACTTAGTACTGTGAGGCTATGAGCAACTTTAGCTTAGGTAAAAGGTAACTGTTGTGATGTAGCAGCTTTAAAATATAACACATCTGTAGGAGGGCCAGTGCCGCTTACAGGTCTAGGCAAATCTGTCAAGAAATTTAGAGGTAAGTATTTTACAATCTGCCGTAGGTAATAACTTTCAAACTGAAATAATTAGTGCTTAGCTTGTTGCGATTTTCGATTTCAAATACTTTGATAGACTCAAGTTAGGAAAGAAAGCGACCTATGGAAGAAAAATTGTTAATTTCATATGGTACCTGTAGAGCAAAAAGAAACTAATAATGTTAAAAATTCAAATCAAACCTTACATTATACATGCGTTATACATACCTTACATTATAATGTAACGTATTTTGATAATGAGTGTAAGAATCTTGTAACAAGTTTGCGGGCCCATGTCGGTGTCGTTTCGCCCGCTGTGAACACAACTCCTTTCGAAGAAAGGTCGCAGCAGGGGCGAGCTGTTCGTAACACTGCGTCCGATTTGATCTTCCCGAGATTTTAACCTCAGACCTCCCGCTCCAGAGACGAACCAAATGTAGCAGCCTAAATCAGTAAAGTTTACGCTTTTCTTAGCACTATTGCAATTTTCTGCTTCATTCTGAGAATGCTGGAACATACAACTTAACGAACTTTATAAGAACAGAGAGATGAGGGTGACTGGGAAGTGAGCTCGCGCTCTTTGAGTCTCCAGCTACCCGCGAATGTGTCGAAACAGGCGACCTGCAGCCGTAATCGAACTCGGGTCGCAGTATTGCTTACGCAATAATCAGCGCTCAGTTCCGCTCGGCCATGCTGCTGACTTAGCCATACATAACAATACAATTAACTTAGTTGAAAGCAATGCTGTAATTACAGTAATTTCGTGAAAAGTGGAAGCGTAAGCTGGAAGCGGTAAAATTTGTCTGGAAGCCGATATGTTTTCAAAAAATTGAGCTGAAAACGGAAGCGGACTCGTAAGCGATTAATTTTATCAGTAACCAAAACCTAACAAAAATTGACTTTTAAAACATGATTGTCTTTTTTAATAAAAGTGAGAATATTTAACTGGGGCATGCTTGTTGAGTGTCATGAGAATTGCTTTGACAAATCCAATAAAGATGTCATTAAAGTTTTCTTCTTCTGAAATAGTTTCACTGTTAAAGTAATGGAGGAGATTTGCTTGCACGTCGATCGAGAAGGTTTCACGGTTAGAGTTTGATTTGTCCAGAAATAAAAAAAAAAGTTTTGCTTTTGGAAATTGTGGGTCTAGAACAGTGTTCCCTCTAAGCTGTGCGCGCGCACACAGATTTCAGAGACTGCGCACGTGCATAAGTTTGCTGCGCACAGACATATTGTTGTTGATTGCAAAATTACAGTAATAAGACAGACAATAAACTTTTCGGACACAAAAACCACTCCAATTCAAGCTGAAGACCTTTTTTTTGGTCTTCACGTAATTTCGGACACAAAAACCGCTTTAATTCTGGGTGAATTCCCAGAAAAAGTGCGCACACACCAAAATTTCTGCGTACAGAGACCACAAAAAAAAATTAGTGGGAACATTGGTTTAGAAGCTACAGGATAATGGTCGGTTAAACACTCGCAAAGGACGAAGGAAATAATTATTCATGTTTCACGTCGTTCGAAATGATAATGGTCTATTAAAGTGCCAGAAGTACATGTTGTGATAAAAGGAAAGGCCCCGTGAAACAGTAAAATGTTAATCTAATTGATTGCCAGATTAGTGTGATTGGTTAGGTTAATGTTCATGTTTACATCTCCAAGTAAATACATCGGTTTGTTTCAATTCAATAATTCAGTCAGACAAGAGAAAAAAATCACTTAAAAATTTGTTGATTTCAGTCAAAAACAAATGGCGGTACACATACGCCAGCAATTCAATTCTGATAACATATTGGAAATGCGCATTACTTGTTGGCAGTGCCTCAAAGAGAAAAATTTCCAGGAGGTACGAAGGTTGATACCAGGCCCCCAAATCCTATTGGGCCCCCCCCAAGCCTTATTGGAGGCCATGGCGTTAAATCATTTTTTGTCGGATGGTTGTAGATCTTCATTTAAAAGTGAGGGGATAACGATATTTGCATGCAGTTAGGACCTATGAAACACACAATTAGACATAAAATTGGTTTAGATCCAGCTAGGGGGTTTGGGGAAGCGCTGTGAGCTCCCCCAGCAGAGTCCGGGGCAGAGCCCCGAAAGCTTTAGCACTTTTCATGTTTATCGAGGGTAAAATACAGCATTTAATCAACATCACAGCACCAAACTTGCTTAAATTGACAAGCAGAAAACGTGATATGCATGAAAGAAAGTAGCTTATGTGAAGTGGAGGATGATGGCATTGACACAATGTTACACAATATAATGACCTTAATACTGCAAATCCAAATGTTTTATTGATAAAAGTTTTAAGAAGTCATCTGCAATCATGGACTTCACAAACCCAAATATCTATTAAACTCATACAGATAGAGTGAGTTACTTAATGATAGTAGTATAGAGTGAGTTACTTAATGGTAGTAGTATAGAGTGAGTTACTTATTGATAGTAGTAGAGTACGTAAAATAGGTCGGTGCTTTTAGAAAGTGCATAACGATATCTCAGAGCAATTAACAAAATGATGAAATACAGACCATAAAATGTAAAAACTAAAAGTAATCTAAAACCCCCTACAGCCTGTTTCATCTTTCGACTCGTCAGGAGGGTATTGCCTTATTCTTGTAGAATGAAGTGAGTTACTTATATATATTCTGCTTGAATAAGGTGATACCCTCCTGACGATTCGAAATATTGCCTTATTCTTGTGTATTGCCTTATTCTTGTCAGGAGGGTATTGCCTTATTCTTGTAGAATGGAGTGAGTTACTTATATATATTCTGCTTGAATAAGGCGATACCCTCCTGACGAGTCGAAAGACAAAACAGGCTGTAGGGGGTTTTAGATTACTTTTAGTTTTTACATTTTATGGTTTGTATTTCATTATTTTGTCGTAGAGTACAAATGTCAACTTTGACTCTGCTCTCTGAGGTTGAAATGCTTGTGGATCTCTGGAAATGTGGGCCCAGTACATTGTTATAGTGTAGAATTAGGGCTCTTAAATCAGAAAAATGTAACAAAACGTTAATTTTGATGCAAGTGTATGGCTTTTGATACATTTTTCTCTTTTTTTAATCAAATCGGCCACTATTCGATGCCGTAAAGGCTGTGTAACAAAAATAGTGACCAATTACCAGTACTGAACAGGCTGACTGATAATTTTGCTGTAGGCAAGTTTGATTACAATGTTATGGTGCGATACCAAAACTTAACGTGGAAACCTGAACTCTTCCGGGCCCCTTGATCCTGTGCCCCCCTAGGCCAGGGCCCAGGTATGATGTACTCCCTGAACCCCCCTCTCGCAGGCCCTGGATGTTGATGTGGCTGCTTGACCTGTTAAAATGAAGTCAAAGAAATTTTTCTCTTTACCAGAGTGCACCATTACACTGATAGAGAGGGGAGGATGAAGACATAAGTATGCAAAAAAGCAATAATAAACGCCAATCTGAATTGAAGTTGCTATAGGGCCAAAGATTTGGAGTCAAAGCTAATTTTTTCATTGGCCTGGATTAAATATATAAACCAAGTTGAATCAATTATTTTTTTGACCGTATATCCCCAATGTTTATAATAACTTAATCTGGTGGAACATGGATTAATGAATATTCATAATTAGGGCAAGTTTTTATTGACCTAAAAACTAAAAAAAAATTGGCTTAAAAAAATCAAAAAAAATTGATTTTATTGACCTAACAAATTTTGGACTAAAGAAATGATATTTTTTTAGAATTTATATCAAAACAATCATTTGATAAATGAAAGCACGCAAATTCTCAAAGAGAATTGCAAAATAAGTCTATTTCATGTTGCAAAATATGCCGAGTGTTTACGATATAACATTGCAAGCCAGTCACTAGGAGGAGAAATTAAAGTGCAAAATCATGTATTGTTTTATGTTCTCAGCTTTGAACTTTCTGTCTTTCGCCAAGAGGTTTTTCAGCATGGAAAGCTTCTTTCCACAAAACTAGTAATCAGAGGTGGAGTCGAGGACACAAGGCTCGAGGCCAAGGCCAAGGACACAAAAAAAATCCGAGGCCAAGGCTAAGGACAGCCTTTCCGAGGACAGACACTCTCAAGGCCAAGGACAGGAATGCTCGAGGCCAAGGCCAAGGACCAAGGACACACAGCGCAAGTGCTCTCCATAAAAAAAAAAAGGTCTTCACAAAAATTTTTCACGCGATCTCCAAAAAAAAAGGTCTTCACAAAAATTTTTCAAGCGATCTCCACTAAAAAACGTTTTCCAAAAAATTTTTCAACCGCTCTACAAAATTTTAACATTCCAAAAAGTAGTGCTGTCCTCGAGGCGAGGACAGGCCAATTTTCAAGGACTTGAGGCCTCGAGGCCAAGGCCAAGGACTTGACCTTCGAGGCCAAGGCCAAGGACTTCAAAATGTGTCCTCGAGGACGTCCTCGAGGCCAAGGACGTCCTCGAGGACTCCACCTCTGCTAGTAATGTTGTGGTCAGAAAATTTTGAAGTAACTGGAAGCAGCTGGTGAAATATCTTGTCTTTCCATGTTTATCATCCTAGAAATGTCATTGTTTTGCATTCTGTTTTTGATGCATCGGTTGATGTTTCAAGTGTCTTATCTGAAGTTTAGTTCTTGGATTGCTTCCACGGCTTCTTTGATGGTGTATTTGGCACTTTCCATCGTTTCTGTAAGCTCAACTAGACAGTCATATTGGTATTTAATTTTGAGAAGTTGATCAACTAAACCTACTGTTTGCAAGCTATCTTTCATTTGAGTTACCAAAATACCAGACCCTTCAAAAATTTTCACAATCGTTTTTTTTTCACTTTAGGTAAATTCTTTGCGTAATTGGGACTTCGCGTGAGCTCGTAGTATTTTTGTTTTTGTTCACGAATTTTGGCAGATGAGGATTGATTTGCTCGTAACTAGCAAACGGTAAAACGTAGAAAATAGAAATTTAGGCTCAACATAAAAATCAATGAATGCGTCATGTGTGCCAGTTTAGGGGATTCTAGGTAACGTGATCGTGAATTGACTCACAAAAAACAAAAAAATCCGATTTTTGGCTTAAAAATTTATTAATTCGACTTTAACTTAAAAACTACTTGGTGTGCGAAGCTGAAACTCGTACACCATAATTGATCAGTGGTCAAGTGCGATAACCGATCAGTGGTCAAGTGGATAGAGCGTCTGCTACTGAAACGGTAGACTCGGGTTCAATTCCCGGTCGGTTCAAACAAAAAACTATAAAACTTGGTATTCACAGCTTCCCTGCTTGACGTTCAGCAATTAAAGTGACAGTATGAAGCCTCCGCTGTGTGTGGTAGACAGGAGAGCAGGTGGCAGCTTGACTCGAAGACCAAAAGGTCCCTTCGCTGTCTCCTGGCCAAAGCAACTTGGTGAATAACATGTAATTACAATTGCAATTACAATATGGACGCTTATAAATGGTTCATGCAAACCGAGTTTGGGGGGACCCGGTCACGTGACCAAAATGTTACAGACTAAAAATGGGCAGAAATTGGAAGATTTTAAATCGATATATCTCGGTTAAATACCGATTTTGATGGAAAATGATTAGTGCTTGTGGAGCACACTATCAACCGCCTTTCTTTTTGTTATGAGTAGTTATGTATATGGCGTGTTCGGTGCACATCTTAGTGCCATGTGCAAAAATAGGGGAGGGAGACCGGTATCGGTGCACATCTTAGTGCCGTGAGCAAAATAGGAGATTTCCGAAAGTCACGTGACAATTTGTATCCGAAATAAAAATTTAGAGACATAAAAATATAAAAACTTTTATTGTTTTATATATTTTGTTTAAATATCCGGGATCAGTGCAAATCTTTGTGCTTTAATCAAATCTATTTAGCTTGCTTTTTTTCAATGACTATTTTTATATCGTAATACGAGCGACTGAGTTATCTTGCTGTCTTGCAGTATGTTCGCATATGGACTGTTACGTCACAACGGTTACGTAATTTTTCAGAGCGTTTCGGTTCAATGCTCTTCTTTACAATCCATCTTTAATGACTAACAATGTTGCTTGGATCATGTGACAGTCAATGGTAAGGTTTATAAGCATTATTTTTCGCGCGAGTGGTGAAGAGTTTCAATAGCTCAGTTGGTAAAGACGCTGCTTTTTTTTAGACATTCATAATCAAGAGTCTTATGTTCAAACCTCAGTTGAGTCTCAAACGAAGCTTCTAGAATATCGTGTTCAGAGCAGAACGCCGACGTCACAACTAAAAGGAAACTTCTCGAATATCGCGTTCAGAGCAGAACGCCGACGTCACAAATAAAAAGAAAATTCTCAAATATAGCGTTCAGAGCAGAACGCCGACGTCACAACTAAAAGGAAACTTCTCGAATATCGCGTTCAGAGCAGAACGCCTAGAAGAAAGCATGAGATTAAATTAAATAACTCCTGAAAAGCGCAATAGTCTTAAATTCAAACCTCAGTTAAGGTCACAATCAATCAAATAAGCTCAATAGTCTTAAGTTCGAACCTCAGTAAAGGCATGGTCAATTAAAGCATAATCAATAGTCTTAAGTTCAAACCTCACTTCTTCCCCATTCCAATTAAACATAGCTAGTTTTTACATTTGAACTTCGAAGTGTTAAATTCATTAATCTGTTGTCTTCACATTTTTTATTAATATGTTTAATCTTTTGTCCATCTTTAAGTAGTCCATGAAAACACTCCCATATAAAATTATGAACATAGATACGACCCCAGTAATCTTGGACAGTCATTTCAAAATATCCTTTCTCAGTTATTCTACCAAATGTTGGTTCTCTAGTAACAACATTAATAACGCATCCATCAATGCTCCCAGCATATGCTTGATGTGTTGGATGAAAATAAAACTCACGATTTTCAATCACTAATTTAGTACTCATTTTTATTTAACCACAGACAAAATTTTCTTAAGTATAAAAAGTATTTAAAGATAATTTCTCTTATATAATAAAATGAACCAATCAAATATTTTAGATCAGGCGGTTCCAGATATTGGAGTTTCTACTTTAAAACCGTCACCCTTTAGAAATTTTCCCCCAACCTTAAAGAAAATAGCTCTTAATACAGTTGGTAAAGTTCAAAAGCGTATAAATGATTTTGCCGATTGGCTGATGGCTTACGTACCACCAACTATTAAAGCAAGTGCTTCAGTAGCATTTCCAAAAATTTTAAATCTTTTTCCTAAACGGGTAATTAAAGTGCAGTTACTCAAAACTGCTCTGAAAAACTATACTAAATCTTATGATGTAGATATTGTTGATTTTAGCCCATTGAAACAATTGAATGAAACAGAGAAAGTAGTTCAAGATAAATTGCGGTTAGACCTGGTTAAAATGAAAGAATTGAAAGCAACAGTCACTCTTAAAATAACCTTTGAAAAACAAAAAGAAGGTGAAGTGATAACCAAGACAGCATTTTTTAACAGCAGAGCAATTGTCATCTTAAATAAAGATGATGTGAGTGAAATGCAACAAAATGCATCCAATCAAATAATAAATAAAATTGGAAATTGGCTTAGTGAAGGTTCTGGATGGTCTATATTTTCTGTTGATGGGCACTATGTTAACTTAGTTCAATATACCCCTCTTCATGGATCAAGTTACATTGCATTACCGGAAGAACTTCGAAATGCTAAGAAAGGACTAATTAACATCAAAAACAAAGACAACGAATGCTTTAGGTGGTGTCATTTAGCTAAAGTATACAGTGAGAAAGTAAAAAGCAATCGTGAAAGAATAAGTCATTACAAAAAATATGTAGACACACTAAATTATGACGGTATAGAGTTTCCAGTTTCTATCAAGCAAATACCAAAAATTGAAGAACAAAATAACATCAGCATTAATGTTATTGGTTATGAAAACAAGCAACGCTTTCCTTGATTTGTGTCTAAAAAGGTGTTTGAAACTACTCTCGATTTATTATTGATAATGGAAGATGAAAAGCAACATTATGTTTGGATAAAAGACTTTCATAGATTTATGTATAATCAAAGCAAGCACCAACACAGAAAACATTTCTGCAGATATTGTCTTCAATGTTTTAGCAGCGAGGAAATTCTACACAAACACACACCAAACTGCGTAGTTATAAATGGAAAGCAAGCAATACAAATGCCCAAAAAAGGTAGCTCGGTGAAGTTTAATAACTTTCATAAACAGCTACCAGTTCCCTTTGTTATATATGCTGATTTTGAAGCAATAACTCAAAAGATTGACAGCTGTCAGCCAAATGATGAAAAGTCCTACACAGAAAGATACCAAAAACACATCGATTGCGGCTATTCCTTCAAGGTAGTTTGTTGCTATGACGATAAATTCAGTAGACCAATTCAATTGTATAGAGGTAAAAACGCTGTTTATAAATTTTTGGAAGCTATGTTGGAAGAAGTTGATTATTGTGAAAAAACGAAAAATGAACATTTCAATCAACCTATGGATTTAACGAACAAAGATGAAGAAAACTTTCAAGCAGCTACAAAATGTCACATTTGTAAAAAAGACTTTTCTGAGGAAGACAAAAGGGTTAGAGATCATTGTCACGTTACAGGAAAATACAGAGGGGCGGCACATAATGAATGTAATAGAAACTTCAGACTTACTCATAAGATACCAGTAATCTTTCATAATTTAAGGGGTTATGATTCACATTTTATTATGCAAGAAATAGGAAAGTTTGAGAAGGATATCAAAGTAATTCCAAACAATCTAGAAAAATACATGGCTTTTTTCTTAGGCAAACATTTAAAATTTATCGATAGCTTCCAATTCATGAGTAGCTCATTAGAAACTCTGGTTAAGAACGTTCCACTTTCTGACCTAAGATACACATCACAAGAATTTCAGGATGAAAAACTAGAACTAATGAAAAGAAAAGGAGTTTATCCCTACGATTATATGAACAGCTTTGATAAGTTTGACGACAGAAACCTCCCGCCAAAAAAGGAATTCTATAGTCTTTTAGCCGATGAAGATATAAGCGATGAGGATTACAAGCATGCGCAGAATGTGTGGACTACTTTCAAGTTGGAATCCATGGGACAATACCACGACTTGTACCTTAAGTCAGATGTTTTGCTGTTAGCAGATGTATTTGAGAAATTTCGAAAGACTTGTCTTCAATATTACGAATTAGACCCTTGCCATTATTTTACTTCTCCCGGTTTATCATGGGATGCAATGCTTAAAATGACTGAAATAAAACTGGAATTAATGACAGATATTGACAAATTTCTTTTCATTGAAAAAGGTGTGAGAGGGGGAGTTTCATACATTTCTAAAAGATATGCTAAAGCTAACAACAAATACATGAATAATTACGATTCAAAGCAGCCATCAAATTATATTACATATCTTGATGCAAACAATTTATATGGATGGGCAATGAGCCAAAATTTACCAACGGGTGGTTTTAAATGGCTATCAGAAAAAGAAATTGATTTAGCAAATTTACCTAAAGGAAAAGGACTAATACTAGAAGTTGACCTGGACTATCCTGAATACCTTCATGATAGTCATAATGACTATCCACTAGCTCCAGAAAAAATGGAAATTAAACATCACCTCCTTTCAGACTACTGTAAACAATTACAAACTTAGTTTAATATAAAAGTTGAAGGAGTTAAAAAATTAATACCTAATTTAAAGTCAAAAAAGAGTTATGTTCTTTATTACAAAAACTTAAAGCAGTATATTGAATTAGGCTTAAAAGTTACAAAAGTACATCGGGTATTAGAATTTAACGAATCACCTTGGTTAAAAAAGTATATTGATTTCAATACAGAAAAGCGAAAAACCGCCAAGTCTGACTTTGAGAAAGATTTTTTTAAACTTATGAACAACTCAGTGTTTGGAAAAACAATTGAAAATCTTCGTAAACATGTCAATGTTACTCTGATCAACGAACCAGAAAAACTATTAAAGCATTGTGCAAAACCAACCTAAGTTAGCAGCAAAATATTTAATAAAAATCTTGTTGCAGTTCATAAAATCAAAGAATCTTTAACCCTAAACCGCCCCGCGTATGTAGGAATGTGTATTCTCGATATTTCAAAAACGTTGATGTATGATTTTCATTACAATTGCATTAAAAAGAAATATGGTAAGAATGCAAAACTCTTATTTACAGATACAGATTCAGTAACATATGATATAAAAACAGAAGACGTATACAAAGATTTTTGGGCTGACAAAGACAAATTCGACTTCAGTGGTTACAAAGAAACCTCAGACTTTTATGACCTAAAAAATAAGAAAGTAATTGGAAAGATGAAACCGCAGGTGTGCCAATAGTAGAATTTGTTGGACTTAGATCTAAAATGTACAGCTACGTCACAAATGATGAAAGAGGTTGCAAAACTGCAAAAGGAATTAAGAAAAATGTTGTGAGGAATCTGTTAAAGCACGAAGATTACAAAAACACGCTCTTCAATAATCGTCAAATGTTTCATAAAATGAAATCAATTAGAAGTGAAAACCACAAAATTTATTCCGTTGAAATCAACAAGAAGTCTCTTTCGTGTTTTGATGATAAACGATATATTCTTTCTAATGGAATTGATAGTTTTGCATATGGTCATTATTAATTAAAAAAAATATATGCTATTATAAAAAAAAGATGGATGAAAATTGTTGTGAAAATCTTGACATAAAAATTATAAATGGAAATAGAACTTGTATTAACTGTGGTGTAGTTCATCACCCATATTTCGTAAACGACTGGATTGATTATAACCCACGTAATGTTGTTTTACGTAAATCAGTTTACTGCAGAACTGCTTATGTTAAAAATAAATTACAACGTCTTGAATTGTCTGCTGATGAAATACAAGCATTTATGAACATTTGGACAACCGTGGAAAACCAACTACAAAGCTTCACTGGTAAAAGGTTTCCTAAGATAGATTTTTTTATAAATAAAATCTTAAAATATTTAGACATTTCCAAACAACCTTCATACAAAATTAGTGATGCATTACGTAAAAAATATGAAATCATGTGGAAACAAATCGTTTAGCATGTAATTTTTCATAGCTTTCAGAAATTGGTGGACATATATCAGCAACTTGGTCATCAACCATAGCAAGTTCTCTTTCAAAAAACTTGTCAATATCACCAGATCTTAAAAACAATTTTAACTTGTTGAGTAATTTCTGATACGATTGATAAGCATATCTACAAGACTCAGTTTTTTTGGAAAAATTTTTCTGCGTCGTTATTGTCTGTAAAAGAACACCTGTACCACTAATACACGCCAAGAAAATAGGATTTAATGTAACAGAACCAACCACAGCCCCAGTTGTAGTAAAAACAACAGATGACAGCTTTAGAGCTAAGTCCATTCTTTTAAATTTTTTAAACATTTTCTTATAACACCAATACTGTTTGTGATAAGTGTGATACAGTTTTGTCAATTCATTCACTTGTTCTTGAGTCAATTTTCTACTAATGTGGTTAAAGTCCATTGTTTATTTTATGATATACAATTACATTTCTGGTTGATCACCCAATTCAAGCTGTTTAACTTTAATTACGACGCTGCTTATAATCATTGATACCGAAGAATTTGAAGAAACATAGTTGTATTGTATGCGAAACACATCTCGAGAAGGATTAGGAAAAACAATGCAGTTTAAATTAAAGCAATCGAATGGGGGTGTTACTGTTGTTTTACATATTTTATCTGTTTCTCCTTGACTAACACGAATTATATCAATATGTAATTTGTCTTCATCGTCATAACTGCTAACTTTCACAAGTCCGCTTACGTTTATTTCGATGTAACTGCTGGTTACCTCATCTCTCAAATGAATACTATCGGATTGCAAAGACAGAAAATCGTTCCCGGCGACAAGAGGTGCACTCACGAAATGCAAATTGTGATCTGTATTAGTACGAACTGAATGAATAGCACTTGATGGAATTGGCCTCGAACCAGGTGTCGAAGACGGAGTAATACTAACACCCAAAAATATTTGAAATTTTGGACGATATATATTTCGTTTAAAATAACGTTTATTTATTGCACTGGTAGGTTCGGAAGGTCTACCTACGTTGAAAATGGTATGATTTTTCATATCTAAGTTTCGTGAAATGGTTACATTATCGTCTTCGGTTTGAATGTGTTGCGTTATTTGGTCAACATAATTTTTGTTTGCTGCTTCACCTGGTGCTGTGGGATCTCGTAAATTTATGATAGTGTGTAATCCTTGTAAGTTAATATTATCTCTCACATTTGTAACTAAATTTTCAACAAATTGTTTAGTTGCCGCATCAGAAGGTAGACTGGGATCAACAAGTCCTTTTAGAATCAATGATTCACCTAATTCAATTGATGCGTTGTTAGGCGGAATATTTTCTATATGAAAGACCCTGTTTGGTAAACGACCAAGTACTTCCACACCATATATTTGAGACCTCTGAATTTGAATTTGAGAGGGCGATACAACATATTGATCATCGTTGTTTATACCTAAAGTAGCCAATCTCGAACCAAACTCAGAGCTTTCGGCAAAGTGGACAATGTTGCTAATTGCATTATCCAAGAATCCTTTATTTACACTATCTGATTCTGTTACAGGATTGGCTAAGTTTGTAATTTTGTGGTTGTTTAAGTTTAAATCACCATACATTATATCTCCTGACTTGGAAACTTTGTGTTCAATACCTACAACCTTAGCAGTACTTGAAGATTGACTTCCACTTGTTCCAAATTTTGAAATATTCATTTTGTCCTTCTTTATTATAAATGAATATAATAAACTTTGATAAATATTTAAGTGGGTACAACAAGCAAATCAAACATCATTATCTTCTACCAGATTGCCATTACATGATAGTAGGATCGACAGGATCAGGAAAAACAAATTTGCTTTTAAACATGGTTCTCAAGTGGATGAATTACGACCTTTGTTGAGTTTATACTGTTAATCCTGAGCAAGATAAGTATCGATTTTTAAAAGAGCAAGGTATTGAAGTGCTAAGCTCTGAAGACTTGCCTCCAGTAGAAGAGCTTGACCCTCAACAGAAAGTAATAGTTTTTGACGACATTAAGCTAGACAATATGAAAAAACTGATGGAATACTTTTCTTTATCTAGAAACAGAAATTGCAACTGTATTTACCTCACCCAGTCATACTTCAACACTCCGAAGTACATAAGAAGAAACACTAACTGTTTTGTTTTTTTTGGGAACTTAGACAACAAAGATATCAGACACATTACTGACGATCATGCTAAAGGTATAACAAAAGAAGAAATGGAGTCGATTTACCGTGAAGCAACCAAAGATCCTTACAATTTTATGGTGCTGGACAAAACAGCCAAACACCTACCCCTTCGTTACAGAAAATGCTTTGACCATTTTTGGGCTTAAGCTTTATATGCTATAGAGTAAACATGCCATTTGTAAATGAAGAAGAGTTGAAAAACAGAAATAAACTTGTAAAGGATTATATTAATAACCGAAAGCGTTTGAAACAAAAGCTGCAAAAAGAAATTGTAGCCAAACAACAACTGCAAAAGTCTGCCTCTGAAATATTTCGTCCCATTACTAAAACGTTTGAAGAAACTCAGAAAAAAACTGACAAAAGGCAAGACCAACTAATTCAACACATACAGCAACAGCTTGCCATTGAAGATAAACCTCGATCAATTTCTACTGTGCACTTTGAGAGTGCTTTCGATAACGAAGAAAAAGAATTGCTTACACAAAACAATTTTGAGACTGATATTGTGGAGCTTGTAAAACACGGGCCAGATTACATAAACGCATTGAAAGACAGAGCTAGATTAATCAATCAAAGATTAGGTGGTTTACGAAGAAGACGCGATGCTGATACAGAAGTGATTGATAAGCAAATAAAAACTTTTAAAAAGTACAGAGAAAAATTAAATAAATTATTAGGAGGAATGGAACTTACCTTTGGAAAAGGGCTTAAAGATCCCAACAAACTTTGCAAAAGACTTAATTTACTAGTAGCAGCCAAACAAGCCGGCAATAATAACAAACGTTTGGATCAAGAAATTGCAAACATTTTGAAAAAACTAAAATTAAACAAATGCATTTCACACTGCGACCACCAAAAATTATTTGACAATATATTAAAATGACATCAATACCACTTTTTTTTGACTCTAGGAAAGGACAAGGAAAATCAGAAGATTTTATAACTAGCTTTAATCCACCGTTGCAACTAGACATTAAAAAAAGTTACGAGATGTCCTTAATCAATGCTCAAATATGGTACTCTTGGCATAACATAACGAGCAGCAATAATAAATTTTTTTATTCACCAGATGGAGTAGCTGCACGATTATTATCAATTCCTCCAGGCAGCTATAATATTGAAGATCTCAATAATGAAATCAAGTACTTGATGGAACAGAGACGTGATGACAAAAATAATATAACTATAACACCAAATTTTAATACATTAAAATCAAGAATTGAACTTAAAAATGATTACATAGTTGATTTTCGAATTCCAAATTCAATAGGTGACGTTTTAGGATTTGGTTCGGCATTTTTGGGTGTAAATGGAATTCATAATAGTCAAAATCCTGTAAATATTACAAATATCAACAGCCTTCAGATTCATTGCAGCTTAATTGATGGAAGTTACATAAACGGAGCGTCTAGTGACTTACTTTATACTCTTAGTCCGAACGTACCACCGGGATATTTGATTCAAGTTGAACCTAAGCAAAACATTTACGTTCCAATCAAAAATTTAAGTCAAATTGATAGTATCCGATTCTCTATAAAAGATCAAGATAACAATTTTGTAAATATGAATAATGAACGAGTGACTTACTATGTTCACCTGAAAGAGATTATGTAGTTTAACTATAAATGTTATCACAAAGAGAAACTAGATTTCATAAAAAGAAAATCATAGGTGGAAGTTTGCTTAAAAATGTTTACGACAAGGTAAGAAACGTAATCAGCACTGGTTCTAAGATTCTTAACAGAATTCCTACTGGTGTGAAGACTGAGATTAAAAAACTAGCTGCACCTTTACTGAAAAAAGCCTTAGAACCCACAAAAAAGACACTAGAACCAGTCTTAGAAAATATACCAATAAACAAGCGTATTATCAATGACAGAGAATTAGAAAATCTCAACGACAGATCGAGAGCTATCTTAAGTAATTTAATTGCTGGATCAGGATTTAAAAATTATATGTCTTAATTATAAAATGACAGAACTAACGAATCCATATTTGCAAATTAAAGAAACAAACTTAGTGGACAATTCGATTACTGAGTTCGAATATGTCGAATACCTTCCGAGAGACTCCAATAACATGAACAAAGATGGTCAGCACATTATTGAAACAAAAGATGAAGATGTTTTTCTTCTACCGCATAAAGCATACCTAGAAATCAGAGGAAAACTTCAAACTAATGCGAATGCTAATTACAATAACAATGACGTAATTTCATTAGTAAATAACGGTTGGTCTTTATTTCAAACTGCGCAATATCAATTAAATAACCAAACTATAGAAAACATAAACCTTTATCTACCTCAAGCATCAACAATACTCAATTTAGTTAGCTTTAGTGATGATTATTCAAGATCAACCGCCTCAAACATTCTGTGGTTTAAAGACACTGGAACTGGTTCCCCATCTCTTAAACAAAATTTTGGTGGTGTAGCTGATGATGCGAATGCAAATGCTGTACGTGATGGTATTAGAGCAATTGTAGAAATATACAACAACAATCTACAAGCAAATATTGGTTTCACCGCAAGACAGAACATTACTACAAGAAATAAGCAAATTACTTTAATGCTTCCTCTTTCCCAAACATTTGGATTTTGTCGTGATATCGATAAGGTTTTTAGGGGTGTTAAACACAGTATAGTCGTGGATAGAGAAACATCTAATAACTATATTTTATGTGCAAATGGTGTAGCTGCTGGTAAGTTTAACATAAGTCATATCTCTTTGTGGATGCCTAAAGTGAAACCAAGTTTAAGAGTTGAATCGGAAATAGATGCTATGTTAGTAAAAGGACATATAAAACAGCTATACTTTGAACAAATGAGAGTGTATCGAACGATGTTTCAGTCAACAGAAACAAGCATGACTTGGAGAATAACAACCCAGCCGGGAACAGAGCTTCCCAGGCATGTGTTTGTTGCGTTTCAATCGAGTGAACGAGATAACAACCAGCAGCTAAATAATATGATTTTTGACAATGCAAACTTAAGACGTATTAGTTGCAGAATAAACAGCATTCAATATCCTGAACGAGAATTTGAATGTAATTTTACTCCACAAAATAGAAATTATTCGCGTTTATACATGAGTTTTCTAGAGGCTGTAAACAAATACCAAGACGCCGACACGGGCTGTCAATTATCAGCTGAAGACTGGGCTAGTTTGTATCCAATTCATCATTTTGATGTTAGTAAACACAATGAACGACTTAAAAACAGCTCGGCAGATATTGAAATAAGGTTTAGTCTTGGTGGTAACTTTAGAAATATTGCAAATAACGCTGACCAAGCTTTCTATGTTTATGCAGTCGTACTTTCTGATAGATACCTTCAGTTAGAAGGACTTTCAGGTCGAATGAATATAATTATCTGAGTATAAATAAAAATGTATGTTAAAATCGGATTAAATTTATCACAATTTCAAAAAGAAAAAATAAAACAAGCTTTTCAAAACAAAACTGGGCTTACACTCACATTTAATAACCACCAGTTACAAGGATCAGACTTTCTTGGTTTAACAAAGACGCAAGTTAACAAAATAAATGATGCTAAAGCAAAAGGTTCAGGTGTTACTTTGAAGCTATCAAAACTACAAATTTCAAAACAGGGTGGTTTTATTGGAACTCTTTTAGCAGGTTTAGCAGGTAGCTTGCTACCCAGTTTGTTAGGAGGAAAAGGACTTGTGTTACCTGGATCAAAGGGTAAAGGGCTTATGTTGCCTGGAACAAAAAGACAAGGTAGGTCTTATCGCTTCGACGAACCTCAGATTCTCGGAAAAGGTTTAATACTAGGAAAAAATTCTCCTTTCAAAAATGTTCCGATCTTGGGTTTGATTTTATAAAGTCTAATATAAAATGTACCACGATTACTCATTGAACTTGACACAAAATCAAAAGAAAAAAATTGCAAATGCATATAAAAGCAAAACTAGTGTAAGTGTTAGACTAACAAATGCAAGTTTACAGACTAAAGGCAACGTTAGTTTGCAACTGACGAGTCGACAGATAAATAGAATTAACAAATCAAAAGCGTCTGGACACGGTATACAAATAAACTTTAGTAAAACGCAATTGCAAAAACAAGGTGGTTTCTTAAGTAGCTTACTTAATTTAGGAAAACTAGTGTTACCGTTTTTAGCTAAAAAGGTTTTGCCAACTTTGGGATTAGCAGCTGCTTCCGGGGCCATCCAAGGAGCAACTAATAAAGCAGTAAATAAATGAAACCATTAACAAACTTAGACATTGATAAAATCATGATTAAGTGTGACAATTATCGAGGAACATTTAGCAAAGATATGTTACCAAAAGCAATGAATAAAAATGAGTCAGCTGTCGTAAACTTGCAAGATTATTTTGCGGGTAGTGGAACTCATTGGGTTTGTGTTTACAACGAAGAAAAATCAGATAAAGTAGAATACTTCGACAGCTTTGGACTTGTACCCCCAAATGAAGTTGTTAAATATATGAAGACTACAAACAAAAACATTATTTACAATGATGCACAGATTCAAAATATTAACTCAATTCTTTGTGGTTACTACTGTGTGTATTATATAACAGAGCGAAATAAGGGGAGAACAGCAAACGAACTATTGTTAGATTTTCATGAAAAACCTACACCTTTTAATGAAATGTTTATGAAGTTTTATGTAACATATATTAAAGATGGAAACTTACTGTGTTAGAGAAAAGAAAAAAACTAAATGTGTTCCAGGTTCTGATGAAATTATAAAAGCAAAAGGAAATGGTCGCCTGATGTTACGTTGCATTTGTGCTAGTTGTGGTATTACAAAGCATAGTTTCATTAAAACCAACAAAAAGGGAGGCTTGTTAGACCTTCATGCTGCGATAGGAAAATTACCAAAACCAAAAGATGGATTTACTCTTCCAAGTCATAAATATACAGGACCATATAATCCACTAGATAAGCAGCTTGATGAAAATGATCAGCCTTTTCCTGGACAAGAACCTTACAATCAAATAGATGCTATTGCTATGAAACATGATATTTGTTACCGTGATAATGACAATAAAAAAGGTAAACTAAAATGTGATAAAGATATGTTAGACAGTTTATCGCAAACAAAAACCAAAGGTATTCGAGAATCTTTTGATAAAAAGTTAGTTCAAGCAGCAATTGGAACAAAATATAAACTAGGATTAGGTGCAAAAAACGGGAAAAGGCGTCGTGGCAAACAGAACTAGCTGATGAACTACACAAACCAGTAAAGAAAAAGTTTCTGCGACGCCGAGTTATAAGCAAATCAATTGATGAAATATGGGCGGCTGATTTAGTAGAAATGCAAAAGTTTAGCAAATGGAATAAAGGTTACCGATATTTACTTATGGTGATTGACGTATTTTCTAAATTCGGATGGATAGTCCCTTTGAAAGACAAAACGGGTAAAACTGTTACTAATGCTTTCAAGAAAATCTTCAAAGAAAAAAGAATCCCAAAATTCTTATGGACTGATAAGGGAAAAGAATTTTACAACAAAAATACGAAAAGCCTGTTGGACCAACACAACATTAAATTATATTCAACTGAAAATGAAGAAAAAAGTTCTGTTGTTGAACGCTGGAATCGCCCTATCAAAAATAAAATGTGGAAGCAATTTACAAAACAAAGTTCAACTCAGTACTTAGACATGCTACCTGAGATAGTTGATGAGTACAACAACAGCTATCATTCATCCGTGAAAATGACGCCTGTTCAAGCAAGCGAAAAAGAAAATCAAGGAATTGTTTACTATAATTTGTACGCTAAAATTAAACCAATAAAAACAAAAGCAAAATTTAAAGTTGGTGACACAGTTAGACTTTCAAAATACAAGCGCAAACTTTTTGACAAGGGTTTTACTCCAAACTGGACAGAGGAACTGTTTTTAATTTCTAAAGTTTTCAATACCAATCCACACACTTACGAAATCACTGATCTTCGTGGTAATTTAATTTCTGGAACTTTCTATGAACAAGAACTTTTGAAAACGAATCAAACTAAATTCAGAATAGAAAAAGTTGTTCGCAAAGATAATAAAAAGAAATCGGCATTAGTTAAGTGGTCTGGATACAGCAATGATTTTAATAGCTGGATTCCGATTGAAGAATTAGAGCAATTTAAATCTACATATAAATAAAAGATGTTTTGTGGATTTCAACCTTCAAATTCATCAGTTCCAGAAAATATAGAAGATATAAAACAAAAGTGGAATAAACGTGTTTTAACGTATTGTATCACGAACTTAACACCAAAACTTACAGAAGAATCGATACACAAACAAATTGATTCTGCTTTCAAAGTTTGGGATAAACCTACAGCACTTAAATTTAAGAAAGTACAGCCAAATGAGCCCTGTGACATAAAAATTAGTTTTTGTGCCAAGGAACATGGCGATGGTTTTCCTTTTAAAGGTAAAGGGGGTGTTTTAGCTCATGGATTTTATCCAGGTTCAGGAATTGGGGGTGATTTACATTTTGATACTGATGAAGATTGGACAGACCAAGAAACACCTCCCAAACACAACTTATTTGTAGTAGCTGTTCATGAAATAGGTCATTGTTTAGGTTTAACCCATTCACAAAGTACAGATTCTATCATGTATCCTACTTATAAACACGAGTGGTCAAAAGTATCAAGTGATGTTCTATCAAAAGAAGACATTGAAAGAATACAAAAGGCGTATGGTAAACCCAAAGTGAAAATATTTGATAGCAATGGCTTTACAATTAAAGTGAAACCTATAGAAAATGACAAAATCAAACTGATTATTGAAAAGAATTAAGCACAGCGTTTGTTGACATCGGCCAGACAGCTTGCACTACGTCACGAAATCATTCAAGCTTACGAAAACTGTCACGATCGGTAAAAGCTGTCACGATCGTTTTTGAACTATTGCGCTTTTCAGGAGTTATTTAATTTAATCTCATGCTTTCTTCTAGGCGTTCTGCTCTGAGCGCGATATTCTAGAAGTTTCCTTTTAGTTGTGACGTAGGCGTTCTGCTCTGAACGCGATATTCGAGAAGTTTCCTTTTAGTTGTGACGTCGGCGTTCTGCTCTGAACGCGATATTCGAGAAGTTTCCTTTTAGTTGTGACGTCGGCGTTCTGCTCTGAACGCGATATTCGAGAAGTTTCCTTTTAGTTGTGACGTCGGCGTTCTGCTCTGAACGCGATATTCTAGAAGCTTCGTTTGAGACTCAACTGAGGTTTGAACATAAGACTCTTGATTATGAATGTCTAAAAAAAAGCAGCGTCTTTACCAACTGAGCTATTGAAACTCTTCACCACTCGCGCGAAAAATAACGCTTATAAACCTTACCATTGACTGTCACATGATCCAAGCAACATTGTTAGTCATTAAAGATGGATTGTAAAGAAGAGCATTGAACCGAAACGCTCTGAAAAATTACGTAACCGTTGTGACGTAACAGTCCATATGCGAACATACTGCAAGACAGCAAGATAACTCAGTCGCTCGTATTACGATATAAAAATAGTCATTGAAAAAAAGCAAGCTAAATAGATTTGATTAAAGCACAAAGATTTGCACTGATCCCGGATATTTAAACAAAATATATAAAACAATAAAAGTTTTTATATTTTTATGTCTCTAAATTTTTATTTCGGATACAAATTGTCACGTGACTTTCGGAAATCTCCTATTTTGCTCACGGCACTAAGATGTGCACCGATACCGGTCTCCCTCCCCTATTTTTGCACACGGCACTAAGATGTGCACCGAACACGCCATATACATAACTACTGTTAAGTTCGTTTATCACAACCTGAATACTATTTTTCTTCTTTTTTTTTCTCTTTTTGTTAGTTTTTTTTTCCTTTTTTTTTTCTCTGGCTATCAACTTTTAAACCGCTAAACGCACTGTATTTAAAGGCTGATGCTTGATGATATCATGGAAGACTAGTGCGGTAATGATATCGGGGGTGCCAGGTTGGGAAAATCTCCTTCAATCGGGACCTCAAAAATTTTAAACTTTTAATCCGTTAAAGTTGAATAGATCAAAATATCGGAATAGGTAGACGTTAAAAACAAATTACACGTAACAAAAATTGGGGGTGCCACGATGGGATTTTCCTTCCAAACAAGCTCTCCAAAGTTCAAATTTTTTACCTTTAAAGCTAGGCCCACAAAATTTTTACGGTAAGTAAACATAAAGAAACAATAAAATTTGACAAAATTTGGGGGTTCCAAAATGGGGGGTCCTCCCAAAACGGAGGCGCCAAAATTGTAACTGTTTACCACTCACATTAGACACATGAAAATTTCAGAGTAGACAAATATGAAAAATACATAAAATTTGACAAAATTTGGGGTACCAGAATCGGGGATCCCCCTGAAACATGGCAGCCAAAATTTTGAAGTTTTAAACCGTTAGAGCTTGATGGATCAAATTTTCGAAATGGGTAGATATTAAAAATAAACTAAACATAACAAAAATTGGGGGTTCCAAATTAGGGGTTCTCCCCAAACAAGGCCCTCCAAAATTCTTTTAACTTTTTAAGCTGGACTCATGAAATGTTTAAGGTAACTAAACCTAGAAAAAAGATAAATTTGTCAAAAATTGGGGGTACCAAAATGGGGGATCCCCCTCAAACCAGGCCACCAAAATTTTAAACTTTTAAACCATTGGAGCTAAATGGATCAAATTTTTGGAATAGGTAGATATGAAAAATAAACTAAACCTAACAAAAATTGGGGGTTCCAAAATGGGGGTCCACAAACGAGGCCACTAAAATTCAAAACTTTTTAACCATACACGTTAGACACAAGAAATTTTCAGGGTTGATAATTATGAGGATAACATAATATTTGACAAAGTTTAGGGGTACCAAAATAAAGGGATCTCCCTCAAACGAGGTTGCCAAAACTCAAAGTTTCTATTCACTCACGCTAGACAGATAAAATTTTCAGAATAGATAAATACAATTTATTAAGAACAAAGTACTGAGAAAATTAATAATAAGCAATAGACAGTATACAGAGTCTTATAGGCACAATCAAACCTTTCATTAACAGCCCAAGACATACTGTTTCGGAATCGACATTCGTCTTTTATTCCCCGTCAGTATAGCTAGGACTACAGGTATGAACATGAGCGTAGAAAGGCAAAGAATCGCAAATTAACGATTCTTTGCCTCTCTACGCTCATGTTCATACCTGTAGTCCTAGCTATACTGACGAGGAATAAAAGACGAATGTCGATTCCGAAACAGTATGTCTTAGGCTGTTAATGAAAGGTTTGATTGTGCCTATAAGACTCTGTATACTGTCTATAGATAAATATAAGTTAAAGGTAAAATATGACAAAATTTGGAGATACCACAATGAGGGTGTACCTCTCAAACGGGGCCGCCAAAATTCAATCCTTTTACCACTAACGCTAGAAGAATAAAAATTTTAGGATAGGCAAGTACAAAAAAATCGACAAAATTCGGTGGTACCAAAATGAAGAGATACTTGTTAAACAAGAACGCTAATACTCATTTTTAACCACTTTCACTAGACTGATGAAAATTTCAGAATAGTTGTGATGAAAATTTCAGAAAAACTAGACTGATGAAAATTTCAGAAAATCTGATTACGTAAATAAATAATGACTAGATTCCACAACTGGAAAGTTTTCTTCCAACGGGTCCTTCAAAATTTTTAACCACTCAAGCTAGACAAATAAAATTTTCAAGATAGGTAAAAATTTAATATAAACAAATATTGAGGATCTCATACTATAGGGGTCCTCCAATTATTTTGACACCTCACCCCATTAACTACAAAATCTAAACGAATTAAATCTATTGGATAGGTCAATATAAATCAAAGATAGACAACAAAATTTGGTGGGCCACATTGACGAGACCATGCCAAATAGGCCCCTTAAAATTTTAAAATCTTAAATACGAAACACTTCAGCCAGAAGTATTAAATTTTAAGAGTATCGGTAGGATAATATTAGAATAAGATAAAACATACCAAACTTGGTAATGCCATGTTGGACAATAATTAGCCAGAAAGATCGTGGTAATTAAAGGGCGTATAGAAAACTGGGATAGTTTATTAAGTTATTCTCATCGACCTGTGACAACGTGAGAGCAAAGCACTAACTAGGAAAAATAAATTTTGATTCTACTCCTTTTTTTGCAATTTGTCAAATTGTACGATTGGAGAAAAAAGTCTGTATGGCAAAAACACAAACGATTTAATAAAAAACTTAAATAAATGCCTGCTTTAAATTTGCATAATTTTAGCCCTTTTTTATTTTAGTTTATGCTGTTGAGGAGGGGGCTTTTATTTCAAAACAACTGGTATACCAATACTATACAATGTTGAATTGCAATGCGAAAGAGCGCTTTCACAATCATACTTGACTGCAAGTTTTGTTGATGTAACGAAATTTGCTTGTGAGTCGCTGGAATTTTAACGACTGCCATATCTTGTTTCAAATGGAGTGAAAAACTGTTCAGAACTTGTAAAAAGTGCTGAGATTTGACATTGTATTGTAAACTGTTATGCGAGCTTTTTGAATGACGTTACTCGATTATTTTTGATAATTTCAATAGATTTAAATTTTTTACTCGAATAGCCACAAAGCGATTTAAATTAGTGAAAAAAAATTTGAAAGGGGTGCATTTAAATTATTGATCTGACTACAAACTACCGCATTTTTTACAAATTCATTCAAAGCAATTAGATCACTATTTTAAAGCTAAATAAAGTTCAGTGAAAGTTGGATAATTCAGCAAAGTCCCTAGATATCGCGGACGGTTAGCACCTGCCTAAAAAATTAAGAATAAAAAAATGCTTTGTTTAGTTCTGTTAATGCCTACAAAGATTGCAGTTCTATCATTGACACACAGTCGGAGATTTTTAACGTAGCCTTTGTAAAGTAATCACGCAACACCGCTCAAGCGTTGCAATCACGAGATTGAGTGTGATACTGCCTTGGCGTACACATGATGATTATTCATTCATTCGAGGTTCAAGCTTTGTCAATACATCACATGATGCCAGAAGTTAGGTGGGAAACAGCAATGAAGATCAGCCATCAACTGCGAAGAAATTTTTGCTTAGTAGAGTAAGATAAGCTGTGACAAATTAGCAATCTATGGCTGCTGCTTTTATGCTGCAACCTCCCGAACCGTTTAACTTTGATAAACCTAAATCGTGGAAAAGTTGGTTAACGTTTTGAACGTTATTGCACTGCTTCATAATTTTCTGAAGAGTCAAAAAAGAATCAAATAAACTAATCAATTTACTACTTAGGAAGCAAACCTGATGAAATACACTCTACTTTTCAACTTACTGAAACTCAAGCAGCTGAATATGATAAAGTTAAGCACAAGTTTGATGCGTACTTTGATGCATCTAAAAACGTAATCTTTGAACGAGCACAGTTTATGCGTCGATTTAAACAACCAAGAGAACCTGAAGACAATTTTACAACCTGTTTGTATTCCTTAGTCAAACGCTGTGACTACGGCGCTACCAGAGTGGACAAAGTAGTCGAAAAATCTACTTAAGTAGAAGTATTGTTACTTACTCAAAAATGCCTTTCAAGTAAAAGTAGAAGTATGGCGAAGCATTTCCACTTAAGTAAAAGTAGGAAAGTAGTCAAAATTAATTCCAATTAAGTAATGAAAGTAGAAAGTAATTTCGAATTTCACGTGTTTGTTTATTCTTCGAAGGTTTGCTGTTTTGACGCTTACGATCAGTGTTCAAGCAAAGCCATACTTACGGTAGCATATCAAAAAATCAAAGTTTTATTATTCTCTTGAAATTACACCGAAGCGTGTTACGAATACGATTTAGTAGGGACTCTGGGCTCATCTCCGCGCCTGGACAACACAGCTTGAGAAGAAATGTCGCAGCGATGGCGAGTCGTTAGCAACACTGTTCGTTAACCGGCTAGGGAAGTGAACCCCAGACGGGCCGCAGCAAACGCAACGCCGTTAACCGCTAATCTTTTTCGTATGAACCAAGTAATGCGCATGTCTAGTTTGTCTACTGTACCATGCTAATCAGGGTTCGGTATGTTGTTTTGTTTTAGTGAGACTGAGTCAACATCTGGTATTTGATACAACGCAAAAACACACTACCCTAGATGACCTGTAAATGAATCGGCGTAACTATTCAATAAGTTTCGTAGTACTGTACAGTAAAACAAACTCGATACGTACTTATTGTACACGTTGTGAGGTGGAATAATGTTTACTTCGTTATTGTACACGTTGTGAGGTGGAATAATGGCTAGGTGTTTACTTCTACTTTACATAAAAGTCATTACTACTCAAGTAGCGTTACTTCGAGAGGATTTTACTTGAAGTAAAAGTAGAAGTATCAGAAATGAAAAATACTTAAGTAAGTCGCTCGTTACCGAAAATACTACTTAAGTAGTCTACTTAAGTAGAACTACTTCGTTACTGACCACCTCTGGGCGCTACGAAGGATGAAATGGTTAGAGATCGCTTGGTAGTAGAACTGACAGATCAAACTGTAGCTGAACGTCTGCAAATGGATGCCGAACTTACTCTTACGATAACTGTAGATTTTGCTCGTAGCTCAGAGCGAGTAAAAAAGCAACAACAAGTACTCCGTAGCGAGCATCAAGGTCTTGTAGAAGCAATACGTCAAGAATCTTCACGTAAGACTGTTGGACATTCTGAAGGTAGTCTGAATAATAAACCTTGCGGTTGGTGTGGTAGCGCCATGTCACACGCTAGGTCTACATGCTCAGCCATAACGTCCCGTTGCTTCAACTGTGGAAAATTTGGACATTACAAAAAAGTGTGTCGCATGAAACGAGTCCCCAATCTAAAAGAAAGACAGGGTGACGAGGAAACCATGTTTTTGGGTGGAGTTAATGATGAACCTGCCGATACGTTTAAACTAATGATTAATGTTGCGTTGCATGGAATTTCTATTCAATTCGGAGCTGACACTAGGGCAGATGTTACCGTAATTTCCTAAAAGGATTACACCAATCTCGACGGAGTCGAAATACTCCAATCAGAAAAACTGCTTCGTGGACCTCTAAGTGACCGTTTAAAAGTTGTTGGAAAACTAATGACTACAGTAACTTAAAGTATGGTGGTAAACAAACTGTACAAGAAGTGTTTGAAGTTTGTCATAGATTCGCTTTTTCAACCGCTATTGGGCTGGCCCGCAATCAAAGAATTGAAAGTTTTGTCAGCTGCGAGCAATGTCAAAGAAATGTTTCCCTTAATTTTTACTTATTTGGGAAATTTGAAAGAACCGTACGTTAAGCTAAAACAAGTTGCGAAACTGTTCTATGTAGCAGCTTCTAGGCACATGGGCGTTGGCAAGGGGGGGCAGGGGGATGGCTCCCTCTGGATTTTCACAAAATCTCTCTTAAAACCTCCCAAACTACAAAAACTCTTCCATTTTTAGTAGTTAGTACTGGCTCTATTCTTATCCCCCCTTGTCCAGGCGTGTACCGATTCCTCTTCAACTGCCGAACTGAACAAAATGTAACGCACAGGTGTGATTTTAAAAGTGGCTGAACCCACTGACTGGTGCGCTGGAAGGGTATCCGTATCTAAACAGAACGGCAAAGTCAGAATCTGCGTTGATTTTACTGCTTTAATTCGCAATGTATGGCGAGAACGATACATTTTTCCTACTGTTGATGACTCCTTGGCTAAGCTGTCTGAGGGTAAAGTGCATTCCAACTTGGATAAAAATTCTGGATTCTGGCAGCAGCTAATTGCAAAAGAATCACATTACATAACCACGTTCATTACTCCGATAGATCGGTTTTGTTGCAGTAGACTTTCTTTTGGAATTAGCTCAACTCCTGAGCATTCCCAGCGGCGAATGTCAACAATTCTGGATTATATTCCTGGAGTTCTTTGCAACATGAACGATATCCTGGTTTAAGGAGAAATAAAGAAATGCACGATCAGCTAGTGCTTCGAGTCCTCGAACGTTTGAAAGAAGACGGAGTGACATAGAATGAACAAAAAGGTGAGTGTAAAATTTTTCGGACATACTGAATCCGCTCAAGGAATCGAAGCAGATCCTGATGAAATCAGTGCAATTTTGAATATGTTACCACCAACTAATATCTCGACCTTAAGAACATTTTTGGGTATGACGAATCAAATTGCTAAGTTTGTGCCTAACTTAGCTGACATCTCAAAACCACTTCGTGAATGTTACAAAAGAACAATGACTGGACTTGGGATTCCAGTCAAATGGAATCATTTTCAAAACTGAAATCGCTTGTGACTAGTTTACCTGCGTTAGTGCATTATGATATTAACAACGATGCTCTTGTTTCTGCTGACGCTTCTTCTTACGGTATTGGAAGTGTTTTATTGCATAACGTAGATGGTAAATTTCACCCAGTCGACTTTGCTTCTCGCTCTCTTAACTCCTACGGAGCAGCGATAAGTAAACTTGCACACTGCACCTGCGCGAATATACTATTCACTTTTTTCTTTTCCTTAGCAGGTTAAATAATGAAAAGGTACTTTAAACTAACCTCTCCGTCTGCGCTATACAGCGAACGTTTGTTTTCCTTAGAAATGTTTACATGAACAATGTCGCGCTTTCTAATTGCCATTTTAGGCTCAACTATTCGATTGCAACGCATTCGCATAATATTAGATATAACTTTGACTATTGCACTAGATTGCACCACAATTCACTATCATTCAATTACGTTGGGAATTGTAATCAGTGGGGCCTACTACCGTACATAAATTGGTAGACGTAGTAATGTGCAAGCGTAACCTATTACTCTTATTAAAATTATCGCTCTTTCTCAATCTCAGCAATACTAAAAAGAAGTTTTGGCCTGTAGGTGATAAAATTGATAAGTTGGTAACTGAGTGATAATTACAAAAAAATTACATTATTGCCCTATAAAAAATATTGACCTAACGGTAAAAAATTGATATTTTATCCACCTATCAAATTAAGAATACGAAACGTACTTTTTCTATCCAGAGTTTTTGTAAAAAATCACGTTATTCAAACTTACAACTAAA
This sequence comes from Trididemnum nubilum, assembly GCA_963965965.1. NCBI lineage: Eukaryota > Metazoa > Chordata > Ascidiacea > Aplousobranchia > Didemnidae > Trididemnum > Trididemnum nubilum. The sequence goes on from OZ014487.1 coordinate 16,398,914, forward strand.
AAACTGACTTCATTGAAAAAAACTTGCTCTATTCTTAACGAAAATTAAGTAAAGATCTTAGCTTTGTTGGAACTTGGAACCTACGTGTAAGTCAATATGTAGTAATTAGGTGCAAGAGGTATAAATAATTGCTCCGTAAGCAGGAAACCCCGCAAGCAAAAACGTATTTATCGATTTTATCTTTCAATTTTCCATTTGATTGGTACGAGCATATAGCGCTACCAGTATAGCAACTAGTTTGTTTATCTAAACTGAATCTGTAATTTTCTTTTCGGCCATCATTGCACTCAAGTTTGCTGTGAAATCAAGACGCTTAGAAAGATTCAAATTTTCTTAAGCTGTTGGTACGGGTGTGCAACCAAGATTTTTCTAAGGAGGGTGCTTGAACGAAAGTCTTTTTTTTTGTTTGAAAACTGCTGAGCAAACTTGTGGTACACTTGAGTAGCACAAGTTTGACGGGGGTCTGTGGGCAAAGTCCAGTAGCGTACGCAGGATTTTCGAAAGGGCTTTTGGCCCAAAATTTGGTGAAGACCAGAAAGAAAAAAAAAGGTCTTCACTCAAATTTAGTCCAGTTTTTGGCCCAAAATTAGGTGAAGACCAAAGAAAAGGTCTTCGCCTACCGTTTGTGTTCTCAAACCTTCTGCCCAAGTTAAAAGGGGGAAGGGGCATGCCGCAATTTTGCATACTCTTCTATGCTAATTATACTATCCTGGCGACCAAAAGGGGGGGCCATGGCCCAATGGCCACCCTCCTAAATACGCCCCCGGCGAAGTCCCCAGCCGCTGGGCCATTTTTGTGATTTTTTTGAAAAACTAGCCATTTTAACGCTATTTTGGATCACAATTCGTACGTTTTTGGAACTAATTCAAAGAACCAAATTGCTAAAATTTGGAATTGAGGTGAAAGAATTAAATCGCCCCGCCCCTTTCATTTACTAGAAGATTAAGTGCAAAGGTCGTTTAAACGCTTGTATTTTGGCTTAAGATTTTTTTAGTGACTGGGCTGAGAGGATAACTAAAGCCCCCTTAGTCCCCTTGTTTGCGCCACTGCTTAGTACGGTACAGCGCTGTTGAAAAAGCAACTTAAGCACAACCGGCGGGTTTTGCTTACAAACTGCAAGAACGTCTGCTCGCCAGCTTGGTTTTAAAAGAATGACTGTTGTTACAAAATTCTGTTACTGCTGTTAGTCCGCTGTTAGTTGTTACCAAATAAACCGGACCCAAAAATCACTGCCCAACTTAAAACTCGGGTAGAGTTGTTTTTGGGAGTATTGACTGATGCTAAGTTGGCGTGCCTATTACTTCGGATCAGAAGGCCTAAATTGAATTCATCTGCTCCCGAGTTAGGCATAGTGGCAATATCAGTAAAATTTAATCTTTATATGGAAAGTCTTATTTCGGCATCGGTGAAAACGATGTAGTACGTTTTTTATAATAGTAGTAGTAGTTTGTTAGAAACAAAGGTTTAACGCACAAGTCAGAGGTCATATTCGAAATACAAGGAGCACCGACCTACCCTAAGGTTTCCTAGTCGAGATGCTCCTTGTTAATATGCACAATACGTTATCACACAAAGCTGCAATAAAATGATGAAATACAGCGAATAGTACAGACAATGTTTTTTGTAGCGAAGCTTCCACATGTTCAAATGCGTACGGGTACAGTACAAACAATGCTTAATCAATACCTAATAGTGTGGTCAGTAATCTCTCAGTAAATTTTCTTTAAACTGCTTTTTTAAAAAATTGAAGAGTTATTTTTTAAATTTTCAGTAATTTCTTTCCATAGTTAAGCACTTCTAAGTTCGATTTTATTCTGAAAAGTGTTCCATTTTTGGTGAAAACCTTTTTCTTTTTGGTCTTCAATTAATTTGCTCACCTGAGCAAAATCGTGGTCGAGGTTCATCCCCCCCAATGTTGGAAATACGGTAAAACTGGGGTAAAATTGCAAATTACCCCCCTCCAATGCTCAACAATGATCGGCACCCCTGCTCGAGGTAAAAAGTAATTCGATCTGCTTGGTTTTCTAGTTGCATTGTCATGAATTTTGTTAATTGTTGTAAAGTTATAATTACATAATTTTGGTAGCTTGTTCTTAAAAAGCTTACGCATAAATTTAGTAAGCTTCAATTTGTAAACATCGTGAAGTTTCAGAAAGCCTACTTTCTAATACAGTTGACTTACATGAAAAAAAATTTTGTTCTAAGTCATGGTACGTATGATATTGTTTAATTTGACTTCAATCTCACGAAGTTGGTTTTGGGCGGCTGTGCCCCTAGCAGTAATGCCATAAGTTAAACGGCTATAAACAAAACTATAATAAAGCTTAACTAGAGCATGGGCATTCCCAAAGTCACGCATATGCAACAACATATTGCAACACCTTGACAACTGAAGCGAAAGTTTTTGAATATGAGCCGACCAATTCAATTTATCATCAAACCACACACCCAAATATTTCACTGATTCGCTTCTAGAAATTTCTTTTTGATTTATTTTTAACAAAAACTTTAAGCTGATCAGTCCGTGCAGTTGTTTATTAAAAAGTAAGTAGGTTGTTTTAAAATAATTTAATGTCAATTTGTTTTGATTTAACCATTAAACGATGTACTGCAATTGCGTATTGACTCTGTTTTCCAGTCTTGTTAAATTTGCATCAGACAGCGACAGTAGCGAATCATCCGCAAATAAGATTGTCGAAAGTTGTGACATCTGGGGAAAGTCATTTGCATAAAGTAAAAACAAAAGTGGGCCTAATGACGACCCTTGAGGAACACCGCAACCAATTAATTGTTTTCTTGATTTAGAGTCACCGATTTTTGTATATTGTTAGCGATTGGTCAGACAGCTTTCCATAAAACTTAGTGCACTTCCTCGAAATCCAAACATTTTTTCAAGTTTTTGCAGTAAAATTGAATGATTTACCATGTCAAAAGCCTTGCTTAAATCTAGGAAGACACAGCAAGTATACAAACTTTGATCAATATTACTAAGAATTTCATTATATATCGTCAGCAGCTTGGCCAAGCAGAACTGAGCGCTGATTACTGCGTAAGCAATACTGCGACCTGAGTTCGATTACGGCCGCAGGCCGCCTGTTTCGACACATACGCGAGTAGCTGGAGACTCGAAGAGCGCGAGCTCACTTCCCAGTCACCCTCATCTTTCCGTTCTTATTAAGTTCGTTGAGTTGTAAATCCTCAGTTGATTTATTTATTATTCATTTATTTATTGATTGCAAAGTTTGTGGAGAAATTTTTTCTGAAGCCAAGTTGACAATCGCTTAATAAATCATACCGATATCTAACTAAATAAGAATAAATTCGGAAAAATAATAGTTTTTCAAAGATTTTGTTAAAGTGTGAGAAAAGTGTCATTGGACGGTAATTTGTGGTTTTGTCTTGCTCACCTTTTTTGAAAATAGGAATCACCTCTGCTACTTTTAACGAATCAGGATGCACACCTTTTTTCAGGCAGAAGTTGAAAAGATTACTCACAAATTTGGATATTACAGGATTTGTATGCTTGATAAATTTTGTTTCGATGTCGGAGGTCCTCGTAGCTTTTTTTATCTTCAATTTTGAATTTTCTAGTACACTTCTTGCGGACTAGATGGGGATAGAAATATCGAGTTGCTCGCTTTGTTTGATGACCAGACGCAGCTGTTTGAATAACATTTAATCGAGCTTCCTGGTGCGATTAAATCAGCCATTGATTTCCCCACATTAACAAAATATTTATTGAATTCGTCTGCAATAGTCTGATGGTTAGTGATTACAGTGCCATCCTAATAGATTAATTTAGAAGGTAACGTCCGGCTACGCTTTTTGTTGTAGGTTAATTCATTTACGATTTCCCACATCGTTTTAGAGTCCTCTTTGTGTTCTTTTAAAACGCTCTGATAGTGATTACTCTTTGCCAATTTTAATGCGCGGTTCAAAGTATTTCTGTAAATTTTGAATTTAATTTTAGCACTGAATCCTCTCGTTTTTTCTGCAGTTGCTTGAATAGCCTGCTTTTTGTTTGAATTGACTTAAGTAAACTTCGTGATATACAGTTATAAGTGAAAATTATAGTTGTATATGATAAATAAAGTTCTATTAGGCTAATATTTTATTGAATAACTCTTTGGAATGATTTAGATACGGTATATTTAGAGTGGGAGGACACAAAATAGTCCCAATTCTAATTTTTTATTCACAGTATGCTTTACGAAGATTATCTCTGCTTGGTGGCTTCGAAAAAGCAGCAAATTCAGTGAACAAGAATTCGAAGAAATTCACAGGAACATTAGACCACTGGAAAATCCTAAGCAGGGGAAATTCCTCCCACCACGAAGTAGTCATTGCAAAAAAAGTGCACGGATCGTCCAATATTTAGTGTCTGACGCTGTCCGGTGACAGAAGGATAAATATGTGCAACAACAACAAATCTTGTATTCACAGTCAAAGAAACTATGTAAATTCGTTCAATCGAGCAACCGAAGAATGCAGGAAACGGTCAGCACAACTGGCATTTATTCCCCCTAACATGGATGACGCAATTGAACACCACTTTAAAAATAATAATGACGGAGGTACTGCATTTCCTAAATTTATTAATGCTCTGTAAATGAGAAAGCGGAGATTCTTTGTGGTTTTTGAGTCAATCTTCCAACTCGTGTATCCCACTCAAGATGAAAACTCCACACAATTATACCACACGCTACACCTACTTTTTAGCTAGCGTTAAGCTTCTAGTAGTTACAGTTGCATAAGATTTTATTTTCCTGTTACAAGACTAGGCTAACTACAACAGCAAACTGTTTAAGAAGTTACATAGCAGATTTGGAAGTTAAACTTTTTTTTCACAACTGTAAGGTAGCACTTACCTCACATATTTGCTTTCCCATTTGGCTAGTGTTTCATCAGCATCTGAATTCACATATAGCTTATCCTGGCAGCCCACCCGAACTTTCAGTGTGATACTAGTCGAGAATCCTCTTTCTAGTGACCATAGGCGTAGCCAGGGGAGGGTCCAGGGGGCCCGGCCTACCCCCAATCAAAATACCACTAACGACAAAAAATTATGACAACATAGCCTAGCGATGTTCAATTGCAGTTTTTTTTCAGTAATTACGCACATAACAGTAATTAGCAATAATATTAATGACAACAAGGGAGTCCCGGGGCCCCTAACTAACAACCAGGGGGCCCTTACTAACAACCAAGGGGCCCTGAGGCCCTTAACCGACAACCAGGGGGCCCCGGGACCCCTAACTGAAAGCCAGGGGGCCCATAAGTGAAAACCAGGGGGCCCCAGGGCCCCTAACTATCAACCAAGGGGCCCCTAACCAACAACCAGTGGGCCTCCTAACTGACAACCAGGGGACCCCGGGCCCCTAACCGACAACCAGGGGGCCCCTAATTAACAAACAGAGGGCCTTGGGGCCATTAACTGATTACTAGGGCCCCTGACTTACAACCAGGGGCTCTAGAGCTCCTAACTGACAACGAGGGGCCACATACTCCCTAACTACAACCAGAGAGGCCTGGGGCCCCTAACCAACAACCAGGGGGCCCCGTAGTGCCGAACTGACCACCAGGGTCTCCGGGGCTCCTAACTAACAACCAGGGGGCCCTGGGGCCCTTAACCAACAACCTGGGGTGCCCGAAGCCCCTAACCGACAACCAGGTGGCCCCAGGGCCCCCCTTAACTGACGACCAGGGGGCTACGGGGGCCCTAATTAATGACCAAGGGGCCCTTGGGTTTTTAACCAACCACGAGGGGGCCCTGGAGTCCCTAACTGACAACCAGGGGACCTTGGGGCCCCTAACTCACGACTAGAGAGCCCAGGGCCCATAATTAACGACCAGGGGGCCCGGGGCTCCTAACCTACAACCAAGGGGCCCCGGGACCTCTAACTGGCAACCAGGGATCCCCAGGTCCCCTGACTGACGACCAAAGTTAAGGCCAGGGGCCCCTTAATTCAAATTTTTACCATTTATATGCGAAGCCTAGCTGTGAGAAATCTAAGAGTTTTGACCTAAAAGTTGCCACCCCAGGCTCTCGCTTAACGTTATTATAAACTTACTGCTATAACACAGGCGGTAATGCATACCCCTCAATTGAAATACTACCAATGATAAATATAAAGAGAGCATAGCTAGTACGTTGTCCCTGTCCGGAATTGCAGTTTTTTTAATTTAGGATTTAAGCGTACAAAAGTAAGCAATAATAATAAGGACCACATGTCCAAGTCATAATAACGTCATGCAATTCTTGGACGTTTCAAAAAACTGTCAAGTGACTTGACTCGAGTCCTCCTCGTTTTGGAACAAAGTTATTTTAATTTTGATTTAAATGTTGTTTTTTTTATGAAAGAACTTAGGGGAGCGATCTTGTCTCAAAATCATTGGCGTAGCCAGGGGGTGGCAAAGGTGACCCGGGCCTCCTTAATCAAAATGCCATCAATGACAAAAATTTGTCAAAAAAGCCTTGTTTCTTCATTTTCAGTTTCTTTTAGCATCTTTGCGTACATCAGTACACGCGTACAGCAGTAATTAATAATAAATAATATTGACGACAAGGGGGCCCGGTGCACCCTCTTAATTCAATTTTTTCCCACCAATTTAAACGTATAACCAAGGTGAAATCAAGAGTTTTTGTCCCAATAGTTGCAACCTCAGGCCCTCATCTAAACTTTTTATGAACTCAATACAATAACCAGCGCCGTATTTGCCATATGGCTCAGTGCCAGGGCCCTGCCCTCAGACAGTAGGACTTTTTTTGGTCTTCACTTATATTTGACAGGAAAATGTTGCAAAAATCCCCTAAGTGCCAGGGGCCCTACGCAATGTAAATCCGGCCCGGGAATAACATGTTTAGTAAGCGTAACCATCTATTGTACCATTTTTCAACAACGATTCACCTCCATCTCGCCAGTTTTTACGCACAAAATACTTTTAAAAAAATAGCTTGGGAAAATGCTCATTGAACAAACTACTGAATTTCAATTGAAGGGGCCTGGGCCCTTTGGCCGTACAAGTACTCCTATAACTGGTAAACTTCATGACTAAACAAAAATCTCCAAGGAAAATCTTCGAGAGGATTATTATTTACTGCTAAAGTATTGCAGGAGGCAATGTGTCCTATAGACCAAATCACTTACAATTAAAATTTTAGACCATAATGCAAGAGTCTAAACGTGTTTTGGGATTTAATTGCAAAAGGAGGATTGAACAACTAAATTTTTTCAATTGGCTTTGAAATGTTAAAAATCTAGTTTTTTGAAATGGCTCTGAACTCGCGCGAAATGTGATCCAATGGGATTTAAATAGCTTTTTTTCCAAAAACTTACAAAAATTGCCAACGGCTGGGGGCATTGCCCCCAGACCCCCGTCTGTGATACGTTTGAGTACACTAGCTTACTCAACACGTCTCCTAAGTTAGACATTTACACTTTTTAACTGTTAGTTTTTGCCCTCTACCTTTATCAAAATCCTAGTTAAGTGCCATCAGGCTACGGCTTCAGATCTTCCATTCTGCGATATCTTTGCCCCACAAAGAGTTCCTTTTTCGAAAATTTTTGATGACGTCATTGCATGTGATTTGTGGTTTGGGTCCCCCCCCCAATCAAAAATTCTGGCTACGCCTATGCTAGTGACTTTGTAGTCAGACTTTGATCAACGTAACCTGAGAAGAAGGTACGAAGGCAAGTGCAAAAATTTGCTCTCCCCTGTGGTTTGAAGGTATGGGTAGGATGCCAGGTTAAGCTATATGTGAATTTAGATGCTGATGAAACTCTAGCCTAATGGGAAAGCAGATATGTGAGGTACGTGCTACCTCACAGTTGTGAACAAACTGTTTAAGATAGAAGTTACTAATCCGAAATAATACCCGTAAAGAGTCTTATCCATCAGAACTAAAAAGGTGATATTGCAGTGTGCGCGTTGAAACCAAAGATTGGAATCAGGGTCGTCGCAAAAACGACGTCTTTGCTTTACCTTATCGGCCATCCAACCGTAATACTGTAAATGCACCGTAATTAATTGCATTACTCTCTGACAGGGGTGCCGATCTTTGTTGAGCATTGGGGACGATAATTTGCAATTTTACCCCAATTTTGCCCTATTTCCCACATTGGGGGGATGAACCTCGACCACGATTTTGTTTAGGTGAGCAAATTAAGTGAAGACCAAAAAAGAAAAAGGTCTTCACCAAAAATGGAACCCTTTTTTCCCCAAATGCAGGTAAAGACAAAAAGCAAAAAAAAAGGTCTTCACCTAAAATGAAACACTTTTTTCCCCAAATTCAGGTGTAGACCAAATAAAAAAAAAAAAAAAAGTTCTTCACCAAAAATGGAACATTTTTTTCCCCGAATTCAAGTGGACATCTACGATCAGATGCACACCAGAGTCAAATTATTGGATTATTGGGGGGCGATGCAGACGTAGACCATACTCAAACTATTCGGGGGATACAGTCAATGTATTGAGGGATATATCCCCCCATCCCCCCCTACTGTTGTTTCGGCACCCCGGCTCACTGAGGTCTTTAGTTTGATCTAACTGGAAAGAAAAATTGAATGCGAAGTTAAACGGTCGATCAACAACAAAAAATTGCCATTTTAGAAGCAGAAAACGGAAAGTTATTAAAAGTTTGACAAAAAACTGCCAAAGCGAAAAATTGAGGCAGCGTTTTAATTTATTCAAAAACACATGAACAAAATCTTAATTAAACCATTGTCAATCCAATTAAAACAAAATCGATTTTCAAGGAGGGCCAGGCTTGATCAAGTTTAGCGAAGACTAAATTGTTTAAAAAGATCTAAAACAACTAAAGAAGCTGAATATTAATGACAAAGCAAAGAGCCGAAAGGTGAGCGAACATTTTTACTGGACGTTTTGACATTACAAGTCCCATCATCAGATGTCTTAAATTGATGTCTTCTTTATTTTTTACCAAACGCTTTCACTTTTCACTGCTTTTATTTATTACTAGACGTTTCAAGACATTACTAGTTTCAACATTAGCCATCTAAAGGCTGATGATGAGACTAAAAATGTTTTGATACGTCCAGAAAAAATGTTTGCTTACGTTATGGCTCTTTACTTTACACTACGATAAGTTAAACGTTCCAGTCATTTTATGCCAGGGTGTCGAACCGAACCTGCACCCGAACCGTAAACCCGAATGAACCGTTTCATTTTGGTGAACCCGAACCGAACCTGAACCAGCAAAATTTTACTTCAGTGAACCTGAACCAAACCTGAACCCTCAAAATTGTGCTCAAGTGAACCCGAACCGAACCTGAACCCTTAACAAAAGTAAGAATATATTTTTCCTTATCTGGATGCCGCTGGCGCTGGTACACGCACAATAAGAGCAGTGGTGATCATCAACAGGATCAGCAATTTCTCCTTTTTTTTTCTGGACGAGACGAGTAACGGCAGTTAAATTTTAAGTCAATGAACCCGAACCGAACCTGAACCGGTAATATTTTACTTGAGTGAACCTGAACCAAACCTGAACCTCAAAAATGGTGCTCAAGTGAACCCGAACCAAACCTGAACCGCTAAAATATTTTGAGCAGGAGCTAAACCTGAACCCGAACCGTTATTTGAAACGGTTCGACACCCTGTTTTATGCTCCGAAGCTGATTATTAGCCTTTGTTTCTTTTTTGCTAATACTTTTTATAACCACGTTTTATTTGCGTTTGCAATAAAACTTGGTTATGAAATAAAAAAATAAAAAGTTGTAGCAAACGTTGGTTAGTAGCATCAGTGTTTTCTTTGTTATGGTTGATGAAATCTTTCTCTTTTGTTTTTTCTACGATTTTTTATTTCTTTGTTATATATTTAGCAGTGTTCATGAGTGACATAGGAGTGTCATATTTGGTCGATTTCATCTATAAAAGTACTGGAAACGTTTGATTTAATTATGACTTGATGCAGTGCAAAGTGCTTATGTGACGGACGGAGTAAGACTCTGAAGGCATTTTACAAAAAACGAGTTTTTTGATGAGACAGCCTATAGCCAGTATTTAAATTGTAGGGGGGACGCGACCCCCCATCGAGAGTTAGCGTCCCCCCATCGATATTTGAGCGCTGGATGATCAGACGAAAAAGAGCCAGACAGCACGAATAAATCCTTCAAATTCCGGCTGAATATAGCCCCAAATTGCGGCGAAGACCTTCTTTTTTTGGTCTTCACCTAATTTGGGAGAAAAACACTTCAATTTGTAGAGAAAACCTTTTTTTGGTCTTCATTCAGTTTCGGCGACGAAATTACATAATTTCCATTAAAGTACTTTCGCATGCCAAATGCGTTTGGTCAAGGCTGCAAAAGCGTCTCCCCAAGCAAAATTTTACAATTTAAGTACTGGGGGAGCTATGGCCAGGCTACGCTACTGGTAGTAATGTGGGATCTACTCCAATTCTTCTGATGCAGGTTTTGTAATTTTTCAGGCGGCATAAAGGCGCTGTTCAAAAAAGGCCTCTGAGAGAATTTTTTTAAGGGGTGCGAAGATAATCACGCGATTGCGTTTCGCCGGTTCAGACAAAAAAAAGGTCTCCGGCGAAAATTTGTGCCATGTACAGAGTACGATGTACCCCCTAAACCTTCCTCTTGTAGTTCGGGACATCATTTTCAAATGCTTCTCCCTTTTCATATGTCCCCTTTGACAGCACTTTTTTGGTTTTGTTCCGAAAAAAAAGGAACTAAAAAAGCGCTAGAAAAGTGTGCAAGCTAAAAAGCTTTTTTGGGAACACATCTTGAAACTGAACCGACTCGGTGAAAACCAGTACAGCCTTTGTTTTAGTAAATTACGGATACCGGTAAAATTTGTGCAAAATTACAATTTTTAATTAAAGAAGATTGCTGCTCGAGATTACTGAAGTAGGAGTTTACAGTTCTAAACTTTTATTTACAGACCTATTTTGAAGTTCATCAAGCCCCGCATATTCTGTTTTAAATCGAACTTGATACAGGCTCCATTAGTTTTTTAATAAGCAAACTTCTCAAATCTAAAAGTTTGATAATGAAAGGTAATTGGCAATTGCAATCAGGGTGTCGAACCGTTTCAAATAACGGTTCGGGTTCAGGTTTAGCTCCTGCTCAAAATATTTTAGCGGTTCAGGTTTGGTTCGGGTTCACTTGAGCACCATCTTTGAGGTTCAGGTTTGGTTCAGGTTCACTCAAGTAAAATATTACCGGTTCAGGTTCGGTTCGGGTTCATTGACTTAAAATTTAACTGCCGTTACTTGTTTCGTCCAGAAAAAAAAGGAGAAATTGCTGATTCTGTTGATGATCACCACTGCTCTTATTGTGCGTGTACCAGCGGTATCCGGATATGGAAAAATATACAGTACAGTATTCTTACTTTTGTTAGGGGTTCAGGTTCGGTTTGGGTTCACTTGAGCACAATTTTGAGGGTTCAGGTTTGGTTCAGGTTCACTGAAGTAAAATTTTGCTGGTTCAGGTTCGATTCGGGTTCACCAAAATGAAACGGTTCATTCGGGTTTACGGTTCGGGTTCAGGTTCGGTTCGACACCCTGATTGCAATAAGTGCACAGTGCCGTTTAACATGGGGCGTGTTAGGCTTTTCCTGGTCAAACTGGAAAAACAAAAGCGTGGCGCAACTGCGCATACAAGCATCGATCAAAATGCAATAAACGCACACACCGTTTCGTTGGGGGCATGTATGCTAGTTGGGTTTTTCTAGGTCAAACTGTGAAAACGATAGCGTTTGCGCAAACTGTGCATACCTGGGCTGCGGATTTGGAGCCAAGCATTTTTGCTGAAGACGGGACCTTTAATTGCACTTTGTTGTGGAGCTGGAGCCGCAAAAACTCTACAAACCTCAGCTTCGACTTTCCTGAAACGAAAAACTTTGCCAAAGCCTAGCAAACGCCCGTATAATTATTTAGAACGTGGAATTTTGTCTTTAAGTGTTTCAGTCTGTTAGTAGTCCATATGGTTTTTCAATGTGGATGACTACAGAATATATCGGTAGCCAGCAGTCAGTGGCGCAATCAGAAACGGAGTAAGGACTCTTTTTTAGCTATTTCGCTTAAAAATTTTAACCCAAATATGCATGCTTTTACTGTATTCGTGTTTTGGACTAGATTAGTGTGCGAAGAGGTGGGGCGGAGAAATTCAATTATCAAATGGCTTCTAAATTTTAGCAATTCATTTTTTTCAAATGTCTCGAAAAACGTGCGAAATTCAATCTAAACTGCGTTAAAACGGAAATTTTTTCCAACAAAGTATAAAAATCGCCCAACTTTCACGGGGCCTTACTCCTAAACCCCACGTCTATGAAACGCAATTTTACCTTGGGGTTTAAGCTCTCCCGCTTCGCAAAATTCTGGTTGCCCGCCTGTCAATAGTTGACTTCAGGGATTAAATAGACTACTGGAACAAAACTTTCGGCTTTATTGCGACTGGCAAGTGACAACAATGTGAAGCTGAAGCCATACTTTCAAGAATTGCAGCTCCGGAACTGGAGCCGTAGGTGTGAAGAACGGGAGCTGGAGCTATGCCTTTTTTCCAATGGCTTCGCTGCCCTGGTGCATACAACCATAGACTAAAATCAGAATTGGATTCGTCCTTAACTGGTGCGGATTTGTCCAAAACACAAAGCTCAATGTTTTCTTTTGAGCAAAGGTTTTTAATCAATCAGTGTAAACTTTGTTAACTTGAACTATCAATTAAATAGCCTTTACTTAATCTGGGCCCATATGACGCAACAAGTTAGCGAGCTCGAAAAGGCCATTTTCGCTCGCCAAAAGGCGTTAACGAGCAAAAATTTTCGTAGACAAAATGCTATTTCCCAACCATCTCGCACAAGGCCAGAATCACATGATCAAGTTTTTTGCCCAATTTTCTTGCATCAATCTTGTGATAGGTCACGCAAGTTTATGGCTCACTATTGCAGGCAACTGTCGGCAATTTTGTTGTGCAGCTGCGTGAGAATGAAAATCAGTGTCTAGAAAGTCTTGCTCAGTTCTTGCGGGGAAAGAGAACTGAGCTCTATTTTGCCAGCAAGTTTTCTAAAAGTTGCTGGTCTCAATGAAGAAAACTAGCTTTTAGCCGTGACTTTGAGAATATTGAGCCGCAGAATACAAAAAAATACCGCCGAAGTCAGCGCAAAAAACGAATGCGTCACAATTATCACGCAAAAATGATGTGAGAAATTTTACCGCTTTTGATTTAATCGACAATGACGTATGTAGATTATAACTAGGGCCCCCAAAAGTCAATTAAGTCAAAATTTTTTCAGGGCTTTATTATACTGTATCATCAAACGTACACAAATATTGGTTTCGGGTGCTCTGGAGCCAGTTCAGGTAGATTTTATAGCTCAAAATGAAGTCAAAATTTTTGGCTAGGTCAAAATTTGTCAAAATTGTATGTGATGAAAAATTATTTTTCAAAAGCAAACCCAAGGTTTTTTTCTTCATTTTTCTGGATATTTGAGAACCAATGAAACGTTATGAGCAATTTTATGCATGTTTGAATGAAGTTTTTTTACTCAAACTTCTACAAATAGTTGCAATAAGTATTCAATGTCTGATCTGGTTTTACTCAAGATGTTGAAAATTTTATCTGATCGGAAGAAAAGCTTCCGGCCCTGCTTTCGCTAGTGCCGAATTTGTAATGATTTTATTATTTTTTGGTTAAAATTTGACATGTCCACTGGCAAAAGAGCCTGTTGCATTTTTGAGCAGTAAAGATAAATCTCAGTGAATAATTTTCGGCTATTCCTGAGTTTGTAAGAAACCAAACAAAAACGCTCTTATTCTTACTTGAAAGCAATAAAGTTACAAATTACCCTGACATCCAATTATTGAGCCCTCTGAAACCGCAAGTACCGGAAAGAATATACCCGGTTTAATTTTGCTTGTTTAATCATGCAATGTTCCGCAAATTTATTAGAGATAGATAACAAAGCATAATAAAAGCTACGCTATACTCTAAAGCGTTCGACGTGAGCAAAGGTATTTTGACAATTTCTATATTTATCTATTTCATGTTATTACAGGTCGAAAAAAAATCACGCAATTTGCGCAGAACTTAACTACTGTAGCTATGTATTACTATAGCCAGTACTTAAATTGTAGGGGGGACGCGACCCCCATCGAGAGTTAGCGTCCCCCCATCGAGATTGGAGTGCTGGAAGATCAGACAAAAAATAGCTAGCTAGGACTAAAAGATTCTACAAATTTCCTGCCGAAAATCGTCGCAAAACACAGCAATTTTCCGCGTTTCCGCGAAGACCTTTTTTTTTTGGTCTTCACCTGATTTTGTGGAGAAAACACTGCACTTTTCGGGCGAAGACCTTTTTCTTGTTTTTCGACGTCATTCAATTTCGGCGACGAAAATGCATCATTTCCACAAAAGTTGGTCAAGGCTGCAAAAGCGTCCCCCCATGCAAAATTTTCCAATTTAAGTACTGACTATAGCTGTAGCTTTTCGCTTTTGTGAACGTGCTTGTATCATTTTGACAAACGAAAAATAACAATGATTCGACGAAGAGCATAATTTTACTATCCCGCGGCAAAGTTCAAAGAAATTCCTTAAAAACTGCATAAATGCTTTGCAGCAAAAAAAATTTGTGTGATAGCTTCGGCAACTTGTTTGCTGAAAAACCCAGCCGCTTCCGTCCGGTAACAAGTTGAGCAAGAAAATTGCGTCTACATGCGATAGCTCAAAAAATATTCATCACGAAAATTGTGCAAAAAAACTTGATTGTGTGATTCCGGCCTAACACTCGTTAAAAATACTAGCTCGGATTTCTTACGGAGATGTTGCGATAGATCGTAATAAATACCTCATTGTAATGCCAGATGCATTTCTACTTCAAAATAATGCGCTCAAGCGTACTGTGTCGGTTTGAAGGTACGTACCGCAATTATTGTTTTGGAAAAAGATATTACCGTGTTTTGATTGGTGGGGGGCCCAAACCACAAATCACATGCAATGATGTCATCAGAAATTTTCAAAAAAGGAACTTTTTGTAGGGCAAAGATATCGTAAAATGGAAGATCTAAAGTCGTGGTCTGTAGTCACTTAACCAGGATTTTGGTAACGGGAGAGTGCGAAAACTAACAGCTAAAAAGCGAAAATGTCTAACTTAGGAGACGTGTTGAAAAAGCGAGTGTACTCAAACGTATCACAGACGGGGTCTGGGGGCAAAGCCTCCAACCACTGGGCGATTCCTGTAAGTTTTTGGAAAAAAAGCTATTTTAATTCCATTGGATCACATTTCACACGTGTTCACAGCCATTTGAAAGAACTAGATTTTTAACATTGAAAGCCAATCGAAAAATTTTGATTGTTCAATCCTCCTTTTACTTACAATTAAATTTCAAAATACGTTTAAAATCTTGCATTATGGTCTAAAATTTTAATTGTAAGTGATTTGGTCCATATAGGGAGAAGTAAGGCACATTGCCTTCTGCAATATTTTAGCAGTAAATAATAATCCACTCAAAGAATTTCCTTTCATGAAGTTCACCAGTTACATGAGTACATGTACGGCCAGGGGACCCAGGACCCCTGAATTCAAATTCAATAATTTGTTCAATGAGCATTTTCCTAGCTATTTTTTTTAAAGTATTTTGTGCGTAAAATCTTGCGAGGTGGAGGTGAATCGTTGTTGAAAAGGAGTACAATAGATCAGGCGCGTAGCCAGGATTTGAAAAAGAGGGGGGGCTTTTTTGAAAGAGTGAGACTACTGTAAGCAACCTTGACCCGAATTTTCATTGCTGTTGAATCAGATTCAAACGGTTGATAGGAAATTAAGACGGATTTTTTGGCCGAAATCGGAAATTGATACGGTTTTTCGCCCAAAATCAGGTGATCTCAAAAAAAAGAGATCTTCACCAAAACTGAGACGGATTCTTCGGCCGAAATCGGAAATTCAAACGGTTCTTCCGCCTGAATCACGGCAACTCCTTCACAAGTTCCTCACCAAATCCCTTCGGCGGGAGCTGTTTTCATTTTTTGAGCAAAAATCGGCCTCAAAAACATTAAAAACGTGCAATTTTGCGTACTTTTCAGGCCAATGGGGGCTCGGGCCCCCGCCTCCCCCTGGCTGCGCTACTGCAATAGATGGTTACGCTTACTAAACATGTTATTCCCGGGCCGGATTTACATTGCGCGGTGCCCTTGGCACTTAGGGGATTTTTGCAACATCTTCCTGCCAAATATAAGTGAAGACAAAGAAGTCCTACTATCTGAAGGCGGGGCCCTGGCACTGTGCCACATGGCAAATCTGGCGCTGGTTATTTCATTACGTCCAAAAAAAGTTTAGATGAGGGCCTGAGGTAGCAACAATTAGGACAAAAAATTTGATTTCACCTTGGTTACACGTTTAAATTGGTTGGAAAAATTGAAAAAAGGAGGTGCGCCGGGCCCCCAAGTCGTCAATATTATTTATTGTTAATTACTGTTGTGCACGTGTACTGTTGTACGCAAAGATGCTAAAAGAAACTGAAAATGAAGAAACAAGACTTTTTTGTCAAATTTGTGTCATTGGTGGCATTTCGATTGAGGGGGCCCGGGCCCCCTGGGCCACTTCCCTGGCTTCGCCTATGATTTTGAGATAAGATGGCGCTCTTACGTTCTTTCATAAAAAAACATTCAAAGCAAACTTAAAATAACTTTGTTCCAAAACGTGGAGGACTTGAGTCAAGTCACTTGGCAGTTTTTTTGAAACGTCCAAGAATTGCATGACATTATTATGACGTGGACACGTGGTCGTCATTATTATTACTTAGTTTTGTACGCGTAAATCCTAAATTAAAGAAACTGCAATTTCGGACAAGGAAAACGTATTGGCTATGCTTTCATTATATTTATCATTGGTAGTATTTCAATCGGGGGGTTTGCTTTACCGCCTGTGTTACAGCAGTAAGTTCATAATAACGTTAAACGAAGGCCTGGGGTTGCAACTTCTAGGAAAATATTCTTAAATTTCCTCCAGGTTTTGCATATAAATTATTAAAAATTTGAATTAAGGGGCTCTTGGCCCGGGACCCTTAGTCGTCAGTCAGGGGCTTTGGGGCTCCCTGGTTGTCAATTACATGCCCCGGGAACCCCTGGTTGTCAGTTAGAATCCCCGGGGCCCCCTGGTCGTTAATTAGGGGCCCTGGATCTCCCTGGTCCTCAGTTATGGGCCCGGGGCCTCCTGGTTGTCAGTTAGGAGCCCCGGGGCCCCTGGTTGTCAGTTAGGGGCCCCAGGGCCCCCTGGTTGTCGGTTAGAGGCTCCGGGGCCCCCTGGTTGTCAATTAGGAACCCCAGGGCCCCCTGGTTGTCTGTTAGAGGTCTAAGGCCCCCTGGTAGTCAGTTAGGGTACCCGGGGCTCTTGGTTGTTAGTTAGGGGCACCCTGGTTGTTATTTAGGGGCTCTGGGGCCCTCTGTTTGTCAGTTAAGGTCTCCGGGGTCCCCTGGTTGTTGGTTAGGGTCCCCAGGGCCCCTGGTTATTAGTTAGGGGCCCCTAGGACCCTGGTTGTTTGTTAGGGGCCCCGGGGCCACCTGGTTGTCGGTTAGGGTCCCAGGGCCCCTGGTTATTAGTTAGGGGCCCCCTAGTTGTTGGTTTGAGCCCCATAGTTGTTAGTTTGGGGCCTACTGGTTATTAGTTAGGGGGCTCGGGGCTCCCTCATTGTCATTAATGTAATTGTTAATTACTGTTATGTGCGTAATTGCTAAAAAAAAAACTGCAACTAAACAGCGCTAGCCTACGTTGTCGTAATTTTTGTCATTGGTGGTATTTTGATTGGGGGGGGGGGCAGGCCCCCACTGGCTACGCCTATGGACAGAGTCGTACATTAATTTTCTTTCGAAAAATAACACTGGCGCTTATTTTAAGGGGATATCATTTATTTTCATTTATCAAAAACAAAGATGCAAAGTAAAAAATTACGAGATTTTAAAATACACAACACATGAAAACCGATATCCATTTACTTACAAGAAGTACTTAAATTCAAAAGAAAGGGGCAACAAAATTGTAGCATTAGGAAATCCATCGAAGCTGAGTAGAGTGCAGTATAATCACGTATTAAAACAAAAATGGAAAAGGGAACACCATTTAAAAGAAACATTGCGAAATCAATCGAACAAACATCAAAATTCACAGAAGCCAATGCTAAAAGCAGAAAAAAAAATTGTAATGCTCCTTTTAAATCGTGTTCCCTTTTCAATTTTTGTTTTAGTACTTAAATTGTAGGGGGGACGCGTCACCCCGTCGCGATTTACCGTACTACAATCGAGATTTCAGCGCTGGATGATCAGACGAAAAAGTGCCTGTTAGCACGAATAAATCCCACCAGTTTCGGACAAATATACTGCCAAATTGCGGTAAACACCTTTTTTTTGGTCTTCACCCAATTTATGGGAGAGAAGTACAACTTGACTCATAATTTCCAGTAAATTTCATTCACAATTCGAATGCGTTTGGTCAAGGCTGCAAAAGCGTCCTCCCATGCAAAATTTTACTGTTTAAGTACTGCCTATAGCACGTAGGCCTATAGTGCTTATGCGTGATAGGCGATGTTAAGTAAGTCTTTTAGAGAACTCTGGAGATATTGTATCAAAAATTGATTTTTTAAACTTTTTTACACCACTAAAATTGTTTTCAGAAGTTACATAGCAGATTTGGATCTAAAACTTTTTTCACAACTGTAAGGTAGCACTTCCTCACATATCTGCTTTCCCATTAGGCTAGTGTTTCATCAGCATCTGAATTCACACATAGCCTATCCTGGCAGCCCACCCAAATCTTCAAACCACACACGAGGGCAATTTTGCACTTGCCATCGTACCCTTTTCTCAGGTTACGCTGATCAAATGTGACAACAAGGTCACCAGAAAGAGTATTCTCAACCAGTATCACACGGGCATTCCGCTTGTAACCTTGTTGTCACATTTGATCAAAGTAAGCTGAAAAGAGGGTACGATGGCAAGTGCAGGAATTGCCCTCGTGTGTGATTTGAAGGTTGGGGTGGCATGCCAGGATAGGCTATGTGCGAATTCAGATGCTGATGAAACACTAGCCTAATGGGAAAGCAGATATGTGAGGAAGTGCTACCTTAAAGTTGTGAAAAAAAATGTTTTCTAGGTGAATGGGACTTTTCATACTATGTTGGAGCAAGGCGCAATAAGGAAATCGGTCAATATATTTGGAATACTCTTTTTGGGTTTAGGAGATTTAATCTTAACCGAAAAAACGTTGTTTTCTTTGGCAAAAGGCCATGCGTTGGCATGCGAGTAACGCATGACCTACCGGTACACTGGATAAACATACGATGTAAAGGAAAGGCAAGTTACATTTGCGAAAGAATTCCAAGTATGTGCATATCTAGATACAGTGAGTATTTTTTGTCTTAACTGCAATAAAAAGAGAGACCATTATAGTTTACTAAAAATAAATCAAGCAATCAAATATTTCATTCTAATACTCGCTGTATTACGCCAAAGCATGTAACAAGTTGGCGGAGCCCATCTCCGCGTTATTGCACCCGGGCAACACAGCTTTTTTCGAAGAAATATCACAGCGGTGGCAAGCCGTTGGCAACACTGTGTCCAACTTGATCGACCCGAGATTTGAACCTCAGTCCTTCCGCTCCAGAGACGAACGCATTTCCGCTCGACCAACACCAAAACAACTGAAACATGACTGCGATTGTGCTGGGCTGCTGCTTTTGATTCAGATTTGTTTTGCCATAATTTCTAGTGAATGATTTTGAGGTGGTGCAAAATTTGAATGCATTTCTCCTTACCGTAGAGTGCATTTCTCCTTAGTGCGTTTGGTCTTTAAAAAATCCTGCTCACCAGAGATGGCGGAGTCAAAAAAATTTGACTCCGAATCCGCTTCGAAACCTGTTTGTCCACAAATTTTTTAATCTGAATCTGCTCCGGTTCCGAAAAAAATTTTCCATATATTTCGGACTATGAGGCACACTGAAATTTAAGACGCAGTATATACCAAATATAACTGCAATGTGCACTGGTAAGGATATAGGTTACAAGAGGCTTTTGGTTTTAATGGAATATGAATTACAACTCCGAACTTACAAAGCTCGAAAAACTTTAATTGAACTCTAAATTAAAGTGTGAAGTGAGTAAGCCTGCTGGACTGATAGGCTTTTAACTTAATCCATACACAAGGTGCACCTGAGTATAAGGCGCAACATCAATTTCTCAGAAATTTTGAATAGGTTACCCTATTTAAATTTTAAACAAATGTCTTTATATATTATGCTACATATCATAGACCAGTGGTTGTCAGACTTTTTTATGTTGCGGCGCACTACAAAACTTGAAAAAAATTCATGGCTCACTAACTGAAAGAAACAAGGCAGAGGCTGCTCTTACTCTGCGTAAAAATAAGAAAATTGCTATACTAGATCTAATCCCAACACTAAACTTAACCCAACCGTTAACCCTAGCTCTAACCCTAATGAAAATCCTAACCCTGTAACCAAACTCAAAATGTAACCCAAACCACCCTTAAAAACAATAACTTAAAAAACAATAACGAGTAAATGAGCACATAAGCGCTCACTCTTTTCTCTCTTATTCTCTTAATGGGCATTACGTAGCGTAACACTAGCCACTTCGAAAAAACAAATTTACTTTGAAAACTTGATTTTGCAAACTTTAATGCGATCATTGTGCTTGTTTTTGAGAACAACAAGATCGAAACGGGGTTCCGTCATTGTCAAACACACCCGCATTTCATCATCAATTCCAAGAAGTCTTTCTCCTTTCATGCTTTTAATTTCTGTAAAAACAGAAAACCCATACTTGGAGGCAGTGGCGTCACAATGGAGTGGAGGAGGGGGGCAGTTTTTCCGAGGTGTCTCCATTTTGGGGTGACACCATTTTATGATACCAAACAAAAAAGAAAACAACAAAATTTTTCATAAAATTGGAAATGTTTAGCACACTGTAATAGGAATAAAAAAGTTAAAAGCATCTTTTGAAACATTTATTTAGAGAGGGGTGCTATAATTTGTCAAAACATTGAAAGATGACCAAAACTAAGCTATGAAATTTCATCGCTTGTTGAAACATGCTAAATATATGTTTCATCAAAAAAATATATGAGTTCAGGAATCGGGGGGGATCTATTCAGTAGCAGTTAATTACCAATCACTTTGACTCTAATATCGTTCCATTAGCCCACTTTACCCAAATTATCTTTTTGATTAAATTTAGACGAAGTGAATCCCTTCTTGTGAGTTTTTTTTAACAATACGATTTTATGATTTTTTAGCTAGTAAATATGAGAACTGAAATTTTACCATAAGCCACCTCCAACATGGCCATTGCCTATTTATGCGACTACTTTAATCATGGTTTTGTACTGCTAATTTCTATGCAACGCATTAAAAGCATAAATTTTTTATCAAAATAGGCCTAAAATTAAGTTATTTTTGCTAAAAAATACAAACTAAAGACCCCCGTGCCTCCGGAAGCTGGGGGCGTAGCTCCCCATTCACCTGTCTCCGGCGGATGGAGGCTTTGCCCCAGACCCCACGTAAAGTTTCTATCTGTGTTCTTGAGTCTAATCATGTTTTTGCATTGCCAATTTTTATGCCACGTTTTGAAAGCATCAATTTTTATAAAAATAAGCTTAAAATTAAGTTATTTTACAAAAAATGCAAATTTTTTGAGCGCTGGGAGCTACGCTCTTTCGAGCTCTCTTCTTTTAGAGCTCTCCGCTGGGAGCTTTCTTCTTTTCGAGCGCTGGCCTTCGGCGGAGCTTCCAGCCCCCGAAACACCCCCTCCCCCACTGTAGATTTCTGGTTACGCAACTGATACTAGATGTGTGCTGCTCTTACTTCCAAGTTTTAGAATATTACGATGAGAAATTATTGAGTTACTCAAAATTACTCAAATAACAACCGCTATCTACAGTATTGAAGTAGTACGGCTATCTTTAAAATAAAACCTTTTGCAGCATGCTACTACTATGAAGGGTGACACCAGAAAATTCCGCCCCGGGGGTCACCATTATTAGGGACGCTGCTGCTGCTTGAAGAACCATGAAGATGCAAATGGTAGCATTATTTTGATTGCTTTGACACCGATCATTGGATAAGATTTGTAAACAGATAGCCAAAAATTTCCAAGGTTTTTTTAGGAAACAATGCTTGAACAAACAGGTCATTTCGTAAATCTAGGAGCTGCTTTTCATCTTTAGAAGAAAACTCAACATTTTCAGAAATCTCGAAGACCTGCTGCTAGCCAACTAAGAACACCACTGCAAGCTTACCATAAAAGTTTTGAAATGAAATAAAAAATCTTAACTAACTTATTACATCTCAACGCTTACAACAATAATCATTATACAGGCAATAATGATGTCTTGAAATTACAAACTGGGCTGCCAGTTACCACTCAGTGTAATTTTAACAAAAATTTTGAAACATCACGAAAAAAAACAAATATAGATTACATAACAACGTTTATAAAACCAACAATTAGGACTACGAGCATTACTGGTCCATCGCATGGCATGCCCGGCGCCAGAATAGCGTGACTGTGGGGCATAAATAAATTTGGGTGGGACGAGAACTTTGTTTATGTGAATTGGAGAGTGTGGGTCAAACGAAAAAGGTGAAGACCAAAAAAAAAGCTCTTCATGAAGAAATACGACTTATTTTCGATGTACAACTATATTACTCGAAAATGATCGAATCATTATCTGAAAGTAGTACAGACGATAAGTAAATTACAACTGAAAGCTACACCAAACTGAATACAAGCTCAACTCCAACTTAAAGGCGGTGAATCATCCAGCCAATTCCAGTGGTTTACAATAGCTAAAATTGAACTATAATTTTTGATATTTTTTGTTTTAATTTTGGGACTGCGGTTGCAAAGATATTCAACAAATACAAAAAGATGTCCCCCGAAAAAAAGTTTTTGGAAACTCTGAGTTTTGTTCTTCCCGCCAAAACCACAGTAGGCCTAATGGTTTAGAGAACTGTGGTAGGCCTAATAGTTTAGAGATAGTTCATTAATTTAGGCCTAATTAGTCTCAACTATCTCTAAACTATTAGGCCTAATAGTTTTTTGATAGTTAGGCCTAATAGTTTAATAAGATTACAGTAGGCCTAATAGTTGAGAGAACTGTGGTTTTGGCGGGAAGATCAAAACTCAGAGTTGCCAAAAACTTTTTTCGGGGGGACATCTTTTTGTATTTGTTGAATATCTTTGCAACCGCAGCCCCAAAATCAAAGCAAAAAATATCAAAAATTAAAGTTCAATTTTAGCTACTGTAAACCACCGGAATTGGCTGGATGATTCACCGTCTTTAACGTATTACTCCGCAAGCCTAGAGACTGACACGGCAAAGAGTGAACTAAAACAACTGTTAGCAATAACAGTGACGTAATAAACGAAGCACAAACAAACGATAACAAGATGAACATGGCACAATCTTACACTTCAATTCAAAAATTTCCCCTTCTCATCTCTTTCATCCACAATCTTAAATTCTAAAGACCAAAAAAAGGTCTTCGTCCCAAAATATACGCGAAGTTTCATGAAATCTGATGTGATTCCACAAAAATTACGAAAAAACAGTTCTTGCTCACGAATTTTACGGCGATAAGCACTGTTTTGGGAGTTTAAGGCCTCAATTTGCATTCCACTAAACCCGAGTCTCTTAATTTGTTTGGGGCGCAGTCCTTGCTTAGGGAGGCGCAATTTTTGTTCAGGGGCGCACAGGCAGTCATTTGGGGGGGGGGCACAGCCCAGGAATGCCCCCGTGGCGCCGGGCCTGTCGCATGGTGTTAAGCCTAATCTGTAATTGAAATACTAGCATATTTTCCAAAATTCCAAAAAGCTATGCGGCACACCAAGAACTCTCTAACGGCACATAAAGTGCTGCGACAAACATAGCCTGTTTACATGTGCACTTTTGGGAACCAGTTCTTAGTTCTAGTGCCTGAATTTTGCTGAGTCACACACAAAAAAGGTTTTGTGTGTGACTCGCGTTGTCTTAATGTTATTACCGGTACACATTTGTCGCAGGTACAAATGTGTACCGGTAATAACACAAGGTACACATTCGTTGTCTTAATGTTATTACCGGTACACATAGACAAGCGTTGTCTTAATGTACTAAAATAGTCTATTACCGGTACACATAGGTGGGCACAAGTCCGTTAATCGTTAATCCGTTAATAACGAAGCTAACTTTTTCATTAACTCGTTAATCCGTTAAAAAGTTTTTTCATCTTAACGGACTAAATTAACTTCCGTTAAGTGCTGTTAACGGACTAAAGTAACTTCCGTTAAGTTCTGTTAACTTCCGTTAAGGTTTTTATCGTTAATATCTTGCAGCTTCGTAATGCGCTTGAACTTGTTTTTATCTTGAAATTAGATTAGACTGTAAAATGTAACTTTCAAAACACAAAAAAACCACCATAGCGATAAATATTTCCTTACAAGCAGCTCAACAGCGTCAATACGTGTTCCAGAAGCGAGTGAATAAAACGAAGTGTAAATTACACGCAAAATGTTAACGGATTAACGGACTTTATTAACTTCCGTTAATTAAAGTTGAAAATAACGGATTAACGTTAACGGAGGTGTGAAGTTTGTTAACGGACTAGTGGTTAACGAAGCTAACGTTTTGCATGAACTTGCCCATCTATGCCGGTACATGAAAAGACAATGATTGTAGTGCACCTTGACCTTGTGATTCAAAACATATAGCCTATATGGCAGCTTCTGGTCCCCAACAAACGTAGCCTATTGGTATTGGTATGCTTAATTAATATGCTATTGGTACCTTGCTCCAAATGCCGGTAATCACCCAATTTCAGATACTAAGAACTTGTAATCCATAACTGATAGGCTAATCCATGAATATCTGATATACTGGTAGGCCTATCCTATTGCAATAAGCCTAATCTGTAATGAAAAAGTGATCAAAAAATGCAATTTATTCCTTGCAATAAAGTCCTTGCCACACTAGGATCACAGTATAGCTCAGTTATGGCATTGAAGTCTTGATCCTATATATTACGTCTATTACTCTGTTATCGGTACATACATTTACAGCATTCACGTAGGCCTAGCCTCCTGTGTAGTAAACTAGCTATGCATGAAGACAATGCTCTATGTTGGCCTAAATGCAGCATTAATTTGCAGGTACTACCAGTACGTGCTAGTCAGTATTAACGGACACAGTATTTCAGTATTAATGGTGAGCTAACTTAATCCGGAACTTCTGAACCTAAACCGCATAACCTCGCTAACAGTGATGGGCTCAGCGGCGCTGTTCACCAGCGGGCGCTACTAGCGCCGCTACTTTTTTTTTGTCACCAGCGACAAGCGGCAGCGCCGCTGTTTTTTCAGTCAAAAAAGCGGGAGCGCTGCAGCGCTGTTTTTTAAGCAAATTTTCTGCCGCTGCCGCTACCGCCAATGAACTTCTTCCAAGACGTTTTGGATTCAAATTTTTACGCGTTACCGTTTGGATTCTTCATAATTTTTTTTTCACTCTGCTCTTGCTACTAGATTATTTTAATTTAGTAGAGCAAACAATGATACCTTTGTGACGTTTTGTCGTTGTTTAATAGACCGGTTCAGTGGTGACATCACAATGCCCATTGTCTGGTTTTTACTGCAGATCGTAGTAAAATTCGCCCATTTAAATCAGTGGTAAAATTATTGCATACACGCAACTTCAAACAACCACTGTAGGTTAGTGGGTGGCGTTTTTCGTTTGATTTTACTTTTATTTGAAGGGCCAAAGCTTCGTAATTCCATTTCAGGTTATTTCCGGGGTTAAAAGTCTTTATAAATGCGTATTAGACTCATTTTAAAAAGGGCACTTTTGCACCGAAAACTAGCGTTTTAACGCTTATTTAATGACATGTGATAGTTCTGAGCAGAGTTGCGATTGGCATCAGTGGCGCACCCAGGATTTTGTAAAGGGGGGGGGGCCATAGGGGCGAATCCCAAAAATATTTGCAGGTGGTCCGGAGGCAACGGGGGTATGGGGGCGGAGCCCCCAGAAGCTAGCAATTTTTGAAGAATTGAGTGCAAAATAACTCATTTGGGGAACACATGTAGTAACTTTCGGCTGAATTTTATCTTTCACAACTTTTCAAATAAACTATTTTACGAACCTAAACTTGCGACTAATGGTCAGGAGTTTCGACATTAAGCGTGAAACGTATGTTCAGATTAACAAAATCGATGTCTATTGATTTTAATACCATATTTTGCGGCTAATCAGCCGGCTCGTCGAATAAGCCGAGTCCAGTTTTTAGCTTTGAAAATGAAGGTTTTCATATTACCGCCAAATAAGCCGAGGAAGAAAAAATGCGTTTAACTACCGCATTTATTCGAGTACGTTGTAGTGAAATGTGCCATTGATAATGGTTTTATCCAATACGTATTACGTTCGTGCGCTCGTTGCATGCACATTGCACATACCAATGCGAGACGCTATCGTGAGCGCACACGCACATGCGACGATTCAGCATGCGTTGGACATTCCCGCTATGTTGAGAAAAAATGCAGTTTCAACGCAATTACGTTAACAGTAACACAATTGCAATTTTGACCTCCGGCATTTTCTGGTCCGAAGTCATACCCTCCCGATAAGCCGACCCCAGAAAATAAGGTTAAAAAATTTATTCCAGAAAATCGGCGTATTAGCCAAAAAATAAGGTAGTTATGAAAACAATCGTATATACTCGGTACTCGCATATACATCTGGTACAGTATTTTCGCTGAATTTCCTGTGCCGAATTGTCACTAACTAACCACACTCGTAATTGTAGCTCACTTTATATCAACTTAAAAAATTAACTGAAATTCAGTCTTCGATTTTTGCGTGAAAATTCATCGATCACTTGGTCCAAGTCCAAGCTGATGTCACGATGAACATAGAGCAATGCTAGTCCATTCAACCGAATTTCCTTCATCGTGGAGCGTAGGTAAGTTTTCAGATATTTCAGAGCACTGAAAGAGCGTTCATTTGTGGCTGTGGTCACCGAAAGTGTTGCTAATATCTGAAAAAGAACTTCCAGAGATGGGTATGTTTCCATCTTTTTTGCGTACAAAAGAGCATCCAATGCATTGTTAGGTAATGAATTACCAGTACTACTGTGGCGCAGCCAATAAGCGCGCCATCGCAAAAATTCGGCTTCCACGGTGTCAATGCTGCCTTCCAAAAAAGAGGCATAGAGATGAACAGCATTTCTTAAAGATTCAAAAGCAGTGTCATTCTTTACGCACACAGATGGAATCAAATATTGTAATTTTATGCAGTCAACTTGATCAGAAGAAAATCTTTGGTTCAGTTGTTCAAGCACTGTGTCAACAAAGGGTAAAAACACGGCTCTTTTGTAAAACTGCAATGGAGAAGTTGCTAGTGGATTAGCTCTATTGGCTTGCCGGTTGATGACTTGAGGCATGGGTATGGATTCTCCGTAGAAATCTTCAGCATGACGAAATAATCTTTCAAATTCTTCTTCGTTGTTTCGCAATGCCTCGATCACGTCTTTGCAACTGGTGATGGCATCGAGTGCTGTTAAAATGGTTTCTTGCGTTCCCTGCAACTTCCTTGCAACTGGTTTGGTAATATTCAGTACCGCATTCAAAACTTCCATGCATATTAAAAAGTCGGGCGTAGTTATCATTTTTAGGTGTGACATTGCCTTTCCTGCAGCTTCTCCATCTCTCGATTCTGACAATTCGTCCAGAGCTCCAACTGCGGCCAGATGCATCTCCTTGAAAACAATGACGGCTTCTTGATTTTCAACCCATCTTGTGGTACAATGCCGCTTCAAACGAGAATGCGAACTATCAGGGCATTTACGACTAATGTATGAATGTAATGTGGACAGACGTTTGCTAGAGTTAGAAAAAAAATGTGGCTATAACTTTCATTGTACACATGGCTGACTGAATCTCACGTACATTGCAAGCCTTTACGATGCAAAGATTGAGTCGATGAGACGCAAATGGGTGTATATAGCCTTCGGGTATTGATCTCGGATGTGTTTCTGGACTCCATTGTGCTGACCAGACATAGCGGCAGCTCCATCACAACATTGGCCAAGCATATAATTTGGATTAATTCCAACGTTTTCAAGAATAGTTAAAAGTTGGGTAGCAATTCCAGAGCCAGATAGGTCCGGTGCTTCTACAAGCTGCAATAACCTTTCGTGAAGCTTTCCATCACGCACATATCGCAGGCAAACACTCATTTGTTCCATGCCAGAGCAGTCTGTAGTCTCATCGGCCATTAAGGTAAAAAAATTAGTTTCGTTAATTTCACTTACAATTTTTTGGGTCAAAACTGTTCCAATCGTCTCAATAAGTTCATTTTGAGAACGCCATGAAATGTATGTGGCGTTGCGACTGCATGTTTCTATGTGCTCTTCGATAATTTCATCGCCACAACCAACCATAAAACGAAGAAGCGCTCTAAAATTTCCTTCACTGGAAGCATCAATAGCACTTTCGACTTCTACCATTGCTAGTGGGTAGCCACTGTCCCTATGTCCTCTTAGTGGCAGCCCACAACGACCAAGAAAAACAATTGCTTTCAAAATTCTTGTCAAGATCGCACGATTTCTGTTTTTTGCTACTGCAGCAGCTTGATTCAATTGATGATATGTGTCAGTTTCTTCACCTGTCGCCACCTTTTCAAACTGTGTCGCTTTATAGCAACTGTCTTCATGATATTGCTTGGATAAATGTGCAGTTAAATAACCATCACGACCTGTCAAATGTCTGTAATTTTGTAGCGGCGTACGAACTAATCTATTTAATGAAACTCCCCCAGCAGACGTTGTTCCGAAGAGAACACAAGGAACACAGAACAAACCCTTTTCAATCGGAGAGTATGAAAAACAAGAGTATTTTCCGGATATGTGTAGGGGTCCAAGATATTTTTTTCGAATTTTATTGCCATCTTTACGTTCAGAATATGGCCAGCCGGTGGTATCATCAGGTTTCCAGCGTTTTTTAAGGAGTTCCAACTTATCTTGGGAAGAAAGCGATGTCAGCGAAACACGCGAACTTGCAACATTTCCTATGTCGTTAGTAACTGAAGTAGAAGGCAGACTCTCGCCTGTAGTTGCAGCAGAAGTAGCAGTTGCTGCTGTCGTTATGCTTGGTGTATCAATAATTACATCTTGGGGTTGGCTGCTACCGGTGCTAGATTGCTGAAGAGTACTTGCTTCACCTTCACTATCTGATGTATTTGCTAACCTTGCAGACTTTGACGCAAAAAAATCTTGCATTAATCTTTGCCTCTTCATAATGTTGACTAAAAGATATAAATTTCTTAACTAATTAACTCGAATGTTTGATACTGGCGATGTTTTAAAATGTCGTAACTGCAACTCATCATATAGAATTAATGATTACAACCAGGGCCGGATTTACATTACGCGGGGCCCTTGGCACTTTTAAAAAATGAAACCTCAAAAAAGTTTTGCACTGTCTTCGAAGAAACTTGTCAAAACTCTAACGAAAAGATTGACGTTGCAGCTTCAGGGATTCGAATTAGCGTTTTATCATTATTACGTTTTAGTTTTTAAAGTGAGCTCAGACAACTTATGTTAAAGGCTCACTTCAGTAAACATCTAAAGCAACCAGTGTGCCATGCTCGATTCCTAGTCAGGCAGTCGACGAACAGCCCTGATAAGAGACGACCGCAGTTTTCAAATCATAAATGAAATATTAGGACATAAAGTCAATAATTGGATCGGCCTCAAGGGTTGACATTAAAATATAGTCACGTATGGGATTCGAACCCATGCCCGCACCAACTGGTTAAGGGCTAAGGGCTGCCGCGACCTCAGAAGTCGGGTTTAAGTTTCCGGCTGGTGCGGACTTGGGTTCGAATCCCAAACGTGACCATATTTTGCTGTCAACCCTTGAGGCCGACCCAGTTATTGACTTTATGTCTTAAATATTAAGACATAAAGTCAATAATTGGGTCGGCCTCAAGGGTTGACAGACGAAGGCCTGGTTGATCAACAATGCCCCAGCATCTGAAGAACTCGAAACAAGATCATCCTCCAAACGAAGAAGATTTATTACTTATTAGTATACTTAAATCGTACCTAATAAACCATGAAGACTAGCAGTGATGTCACTGTAAATTGACGTTTATAAACGAAAGCGCAGCATTCAAATGCATGGGTCTGGTAGAAATAAAGAACCTTTTCAAAATATGTATCCTGATTTCTAATTACCGGCATCATCTATCTTTTTGATACCAATTATTTTCTAAAACTAACTTAGCCATTTATGCACATTCGATTTAAACCACAAAATAACCTGCAAGCAGTGGTGTAAAAAGTACTCGAAAATTGTAATCAAGTAAAAGTTTCGTTACTGACGAAAAAACTACTTGAAGTAAAGTACAAAGTACTGACCAAAAAAAGTACTTGAGTAAAAGTAGAAAGTAGTCGATTTAAAGCTACTCAAGTAAAAGTATTTCTAAAAGTATTTAAGCAAAATAAGCAAAATATCCAATCCACAAGTATGACAGACAACTGGTCGATACCTTCAAAGCATTGCCACATACCGCTTGGTCTTCTAACCCCTCATTCTCTTAAGAAGTCATGAATTATTAATTTTTGCAAGCTTTTTGTTATTATATTAAAGACAATTAATCAAAAAGAATAACAACCGCAAAATTTTGAGATTTGAAAATCATGGTGCGCAGAATTTACATAGAATCATTTTACAAAATCTTTGCTCAAATACTCATTGTCATTGTTAAATTATGCTAAAATTTAAAAACACTCTAGACGTGTCTCATCACTGTATAATAATCTACAGGTTGGGCCAAAAGTTTGCATCATAGCTATTTCACAGAGGTGGGCAAAGCGCAATTAGAAGCGCAAAGCGCAACTTCCGCAACCTCCGCAATTGCGGAAGTTGCGTTGCGCTTTAATTTTTTATTTTGAAACATTGCGGAAGTTGCGTTGCGAAATAAAGCCTTTAAAATTTGTTGCTTTTTAATTGCGCTGCGCTTTCAAATTTTTTTTCGGTCAATAGCGCAATTCTATACATTGACCGTAATTTTGTTCCATTTCGATCGAAATATTGATAAATGTCGACCTTCTTTAGCAGATTATTAACTCTTTTCGGTCAAAAATTGCAAAAAGTGCGGTATTTGCCCTGTGTTGTGAAATTTCAATTGCGGAAGTTAGGTTGCGCTTTAACTTGGTACGAAAATGCCGTTCCGCAATTGCGGAATTGCGTTGCGCATCAACTGAATCAAAAAGCTCATTGCGAAAGTTGCGCTGCGCTTCAGAAATTAAAAAAAATAAATTGCGCAATTTGCGCTGCGCTTTTACTGGTTAAAAGATTGTTGCGCTTTGTTGCGTTGCGTTTTTGATATAATGTTATTTGTGCCCACCTCTGCTATTTCAGTGTATTCCGCAATGAACTTTTGTGGATTAATTAATCAAAATTATTGTGGATTTTTTGAATTGAATTTATTTCACAACATTTAAAAGTAAGCAGAAGCCTAATGAACATTACGTCACTAAATCACGCAAAATCATTGTAGATAGCCCATTTAGATAGTCAGTCATGGACGAAATTGATCGTCAGATTGAAGACATTTTGTAATAATTACATTGCACAAGATATCAGAGTACCGTACAACAACGTTTATGGAATATATGGTGGGTGATTTTTGACTCACTCTGTAGAATTTAGCAATAGAAACGTTCAGTTACCATAGGACGCATTTTTGGCAAAATTTATTTGTCTAATTGCTTCTTTTTTGAGTTACTTTGAATAGAGTAAACATCTATGTCAGTATGCGGTGAAGAGCAGACACCAAACAACGAACGTGAAACTACTGTAAAACTGTCTTGAACATTGAACTGCTTTCCGCCAGACTGGATCTGATACGTACGTTCACACGTGGAAAAGAGGCATTGCTGCAGTCGCTGTGATGGTCGTCTGACAGAGTCTATGGTCTGACCTGCGACGCAAGAGTTGCCAGCCGAAAAGGAGCAAAAGACAAATAACTTAACTAAATTGAACAATTGCGGGTGGAAAAGTCAACCATTCTGACGAATTTGGTATTCAAATTTAAAATTATAGTACTTTCTACTTTTCTGAATGAAAATACTACTTAAGTAGCGTTACTTCACTCTAAAAGTAATCAAGTAAAAGTAAAAGTAGCCACAAAAAAAACTACTCAAAAAGTACTCGTTACTGGAAAAAACTACTTGAGTAATCTACTCAAGTAAAAGTATTTCGTTACTTTACACCACTGCCTGCAAGCCGCGTTTGAAACTTTCGCTTTTCTCTTCAAACAGTCACAGATATAAGTGAGAAGCAGCATGAGCAACTCCCTGCTGTGACGTATTGAATTAGAAGCTTTGTAAGCAAAATTAACGATTAGGAATGACCAATAACTACGTAGATTTAAAGAATCTTAGGAAGTCTGGAGCTTACGAACAGTGTTAAAACAGTCAAATGATTTGCAATTTTTATGCTTGAGCGCGGGAATCTCTATAGCGCGAGGTCCCTGGCAGATGGCACTGTGCCAAATTGCTATATGGTAAATCCGGCCCTGATTACAACGAGCATTTGGGTACTAAGCTCTACTTTTTAAATGCGAAAATATCATGTTTGTTGAATTTCATTGACTCTGCTCTCCATCATTTTTAGTCTTACTATTCCGTTGCAGATCATTGTTGCAGTAATTTTTTTGCAGCCTCCTATGTCCAAATCTAACATACTAGGAAAATAATCCTAATCGAACAAAAATATTGCACCTACACAGTCGCAGCTGATAGAATGTCTCGCAGATTTCAAAATAATAGGGATAAATTCGAAGGGCGCGTTTGAGTAACCGTGCTCGGTGAGTACAGCAAATTGTACAGTGTCCCAAACCTTGAGAACCAATACTGTCAATTCCACGGTCCTACTTGAACTAGAAATTGACTGATCCTACACCAACGAATGCTTCTTTCCTGCTGCCCGTGATTTTGCGGGAGCATTACAACATTCCCACACCCGCAGATGTGCAATCTAAGTTAAGCCATCGATCGTTGTTTTCTGTGATTGACATAAAGGACGCATACTGGCATGTAAAGCTGTCCCCAGAATCATCCTGTCTCACATTTTTTTATACCCCATGTGGACGCAAGCGCTTTTTATGAATGCCATTTGGCCTATCATCAGCCAGTGAAATAATGCAAAAACGTATTGAAGACAAGCTCGGTGATCTTCATGGTGTCCACATTATTGTTGACGACTTGATTATTGCCGCACAAGATGAAAAAGAGCATGATCGCATTTTTGCGGTCAGTCCTTCAACGAGCCGGTGACAGAAGTGTTAAATTTAATAAAGACAAAATTCAGTTTAAAGTTTCGTCTGTGACGTATATGGGCAATATTGTTTCCGAACATGGCCTGAACCCGACAAGCACAACGTGGAAGCTGTTGTTGACATGCCGCCGCCGAATGATATGCCATCTTTGCAACTCTTGTTAGGTATAGCTCGATATTTATCACAATACATTCCAAATGAGTCCACTATCACAGCCCCAATGAGAGAACTGTGGAAAAAGAATGTTGACTGGCAGTGGACAAAGAGCCGCGGCAATGCAACAGCTAAAAAAGGCAGAGGTAGAGTCCCTCACACTTACTTTTTACGATGTCACACAGCTTGTTACAATACAATGTGACGCTTCGCTAGCTGGTTTAGGTGCTTGTCTTACAGCAGCATGATGTTGTGTTTACAACCGTATGATGTAATAGTTAAGTACGTTCCAGGTAAGTTTATGTATCTCGCCGATACACTCTCATGTGCTTATTTGACTGCTGAAAAGGCTGATGAGTGTGCGGGTTTAGAAAGAGATCTTGAATATGTTGTTCATACTGTGATCCAAAATCTCCCAGTTGTCACATCGAAAGTGACGGAGTTTTTGGAAGCTACAGCTCGTGATTCGCATTGCGAACAGTAGAGCGATACTGTCATCACGAGTGGCCCAGGTCCTAAAAGAACGTACCGGTTGATTGTAGAAAGTATTGGCATATTCGTGATTCTCTTTATGCGTGTGATGGTATTTTATTTTTTGATGATCGCATTATTGTGCCATTGTAGTCAGTGGCGGATTTAGGGGGGGGGATGGGGGGATGCATCCCCCCCCACCAGCCTAAAAGTAACAATTTTAGCCGAAAAATCAGCCTCTATTTCGAATAATTAGGGGCTCCATTTCTGGATGCATCCCCCCCTACCAGCCTAAACGTAACGAATCCGGCCGAAAAATCACTCTCAATTTTGCTGAAGATCTTTTTTTTTTTTTTTTGGAGACCACCTGATTTTGGGCGAAAAAAACCTTTGAATTTCCGATTTCGGCCGAAAAATCACTCTTAATTTTGCTGAAGACTTTTTTTTTTTTTTGGAGACCACCTGATTTTGGACGGAAAAAACCTTTGAATTTCCGATTTCGGCCGAAAAATCACTCTCAATTTCGGTGAAGACATCCGAATTTTTGAGGTTTTGTGCTTAAAATCCCCCCCCACCAAAATTTTCTAGATCCGCCACTGATTGCAGTTAAGGCCTGACCTGTTGAAATTAATTCATGAGAGCCACTTTGGTGTCGAAAAATGTAAATCTCGAGCGCGAGAATTGCTTTATTGGCCACGTATGTCTTACGACATTGAAGCTATTGTTAGCGAAGGTGATATTTGCTCCAAGATCCGAAACGAGCACCAGTGTGAACCGTTGATCTCGAATAAAATCCCTAATGCACGTTTTTACAAGATTGGTGTAGATATCATGACGTTTAAAAGTGTTGATTACTAAGCAGTAGTGGATTATTTTTCGAAATTTCCAGAAATGCTTGAATTGACTGACAAAACCGCAGCAACAGTTATTGCAAAGCCGAAACTTGTATTTGCTCGATTTGGTATTCTTAATAAGATTGTGTCTGATAATATGTCGTTTCAAAGTGCTCATTTTGTTAACCGAGGAA
Organism: Trididemnum nubilum; assembly: GCA_963965965.1. Classification (NCBI taxonomy): domain Eukaryota; kingdom Metazoa; phylum Chordata; class Ascidiacea; order Aplousobranchia; family Didemnidae; genus Trididemnum; species Trididemnum nubilum. The sequence continues at coordinate 16,433,907 of OZ014487.1, forward strand.
CAAAGGTGAAATCAATGGGGGTATCTAAAGTTAGGCCAATCGTATTAGACTAGATTTGCGTTGACTCCATCCTTTCTGACTCATCTTTTGCAAAGAATTTCTACTTCAAACACGACGTCAGTGACGCTAACGTTATATATTTTAATAATTTTTAATGGTAATCCTGTCGTTGATCTTGATAAGCATTAGCATCTTAGCGACGCCTTCTCAGTTCTAACCTAAAGCAACGATTAGACTACTACTCCAGTAGAAATACGACAAAATACATTGAAACCCGGAAAAAATTTACACTAAGCTGATATTTGGCTCGATAACTCAGGACCATGTCCTGAGCCACCAAAAAAATCCCCATGTTTTGGACGTGGGACTTCCCCCTTTTTCGGCCTTTAAAGTGTGCCATCTGGTCTCAAAGAGCCTTTACTGTCCATCAGCCAATCCAAAAGTTGTGGAAGAGCCAAATTTTGAATAGTTATTGATTTTCAAGTGCTGGTATAAACAAATTTATTTTGAAATTGATGACGTCATTGTCGGTGACGTCATTTCCAAATTTTTGTTTTTGAAAAATGACATATTCTGTATTGATGACTCAAATTGTGAATGAGAGTTAACTTTTTGGCTCCAAACCAAAAATTGCTTAAATCAAAGTGATGACGTCATTAACGTTTTTGATGACGTCATGTGTAAAGAGCTTTGATCGTAAATTTGAAAAAGAGTGTTTGACCAAACGAAACATTGCAACACTTGGGGAATATCAGCATAATCATCATTCGAGTTTCTATGGCATCTTTGAGTCCTTGGCCGAGGTCTTGCCTCATCCTCTTATATGCAATGATTCAAAAAAATAATAACTTGCGTTATTATATGTAATTTGATTCGAAAATGTGCCGAGCACGATACTATATCCAATACGAACAAAATTTCTACCGCTTTGCAATGTTTGACAATAATGTCCGACAATATTATCATCTGGCATTATTTTGCGTATTTGCGATATTATTGCAATTTCTGACAATATTATGATCTAACTCTGAAATAACCACGCTAATATTTGACAATTTGCCGCCCTAATGATTTTTTTATCGTTTGTAAAGCTTGCATCTTAAACTAAAATTGCAGATTAACTTTAACAGCGCGTGGGAGCGTTTCGATAAACATTCACGGGCTTTCTTGATTAAACTTCAAAACGCATTATTTTATTTTAATTTCCTATTGGCAGGGGTGCGCAAATTACTGTATAAAGTAATGACACTACGTCACCAAAAATTACTGTAAAAAAGCAATAAAATTACCGTATTCGTTACTTCTAGGAAAAAGTAATCAATAATTTGTCGTTACAAATTACTTTGAATAAAAATTCAGCCAAAATAACAATGGTCTACTCTACATCACTCTTTCTAATGGCGCTAAACAAAAAAGAAAACTAGATTTCGTCCGTGATCCAAGTATCATTATAAAGTTATAGCTTCTATTATGCTGCCTCATCGATACGGCTCAGTGCTCACCAATATTATTTTGATTACTGTAATGCGTCTGAGCATCGATCTCATGGTGCGAGTGAGTACAGAATTGTTTTAAAGCTAAGCGGGTTTCGAATTTCGGGTCTTTTTTGTCTGCGGTCAAGGTCACATCATAACAAGCCGGCAACTGTGACTTCTGGTGCGCTGAAGCCAGATCACGCTTAGGTTACGATTCAAGAAGCAAACTTGAGCAATAAAAATTAAATGCTGTAATTAACTCCAAATTTATTGCACTTCCTCAGGTTTTGATGAATAATTTCAGATAAGTTGCTTAATGTACGCTAATAATCTAAATAACACGCAAGAGGTAATTCTCATGTAAAGTACTATCAAGATAAAAAATCAAAAAATACTACGTGATTGGTCTATTTGTAGGTCGAGTGGTGATACGTTTGTCTCTGAAGCGGGAGGTCTGAGGTTTAAATCACGCGCCGGTTAAATTGGACTGAGCTGTCAACGGCTCGCTACCCCTCCAACATTTCTTCAAAAGAAGCTGTGCTGCCCAGGCGCAATGACGTCAGATGGGCCCCTGCCTACTCAATACACGCTTCGGCATAATTCAGTGATTTTGATCTATCACATTCCGGTAGTATTTTTTCAATCTATTATCTTGATAGTACCTACCGGCGAAGCCAAGTTTATTGTGTGGCAAAAATGGCACCATAATAGTAAACTGGAAACTAACAGTTTGTCTTTTTTCCTCATGGTTCATTTGTTCTAGAATATGCCGGTTTGCCCAATCAGCAGTACTTTTTTCTTCACGGTTCATTCGTTTTACGAATATGTCCAATCAAATCAGTTGAATACGCGTGACCGCAAAAAACTTCGCAACAAGAGCAAACTTTTTTCTTCATTGCTCTTCCCTTCATTTGCGTGCGTTTGTATCTGGTCTACTAATTAAGAGTCGATAATGGCACTGAGCCTGACGCAATATTGCGACCCCTGGGCGGCGAAGACTTCTTACTGGCAGAAAATGTGGCAAAGGGTCCAGGACAATATAAACTTGGTCCCGCCTACAGGTATCACCTCTCTTTAGTAACTAAAAATATCATAAAACTTTATAAACAGGTGGTTGGTGTCTTGATGATTTTGTTCGCTTTTAGCAAATTTATCTGTGTTTATAGTGCGCTTATTTTTTTCTTTAATATTATTTGGAAAAAGTCCGTAGTTTTCAGCTTTTGCCCTAAAAATTTATTTCGCACAAAATGTTTAACAGTATTAACTGTTTTGGACAAAATACTGTCCGTTTTCTGTGTTGATGTAGTAGCTATGACAAAAATTTTACCAATAGGTGGGCAAGTTAATGCAAAACGTTAGCTTCGTTAACCACTAGTCCGTTAACAAACTTCACATCTCCGTTAACGTTAATCCGTTATTTTCAGCTTTAATTAACGGAAGTTAATAAAGTCCGTTAATCCGTTAACATTTTGAGTGTAATTTACATTTCGTTTTATTCACTCGCTTCTAGAATACATATTGACGCTGTTGAGCTGATTGTAAGAAAATATTTATTGCTATGGTGGTCTTTTTGTGTTTTGAAAGTTACATTTTACAGTCTAATCTAATTTCAAGATAAAAACAAGTTCAAATGCACAACGAAGCTGCAAGATATTAACGATAAAAACCTTAACGGAAGTTAACAGAACTTAACGGAAGTTACTTTAGTCCCTTAACAGCACTTAACGGAAGTTAATTTAGTCCGTTAACATGAAAAAACTTTTTAACGGATTAACGAATTAGTGAAAAAGTTAGCTTCGTTATTAACGGATTAACGATTAACGGACTTCTGCTCACCTATGATTTTACCCATTGGCGTATGAATAAATAGGGTATTGCAATGGCTATCTTCGGTTTTTGCAGAACATCGAAATTTGATACTACCCGAAGGCAGATAATAATGTGAACCCAAAATACGGTAGTTTTTTCAGATCGACGCTTGCTAATCAAAGATACAAAACAAAAGCCTGGGCATGTTTGTAATTAAGCCAACAGACAACAAAATACCGCCACCGAAGTCTCTTTCTTAAAACCAGCGTAATTAAAAAACTTGACAGTATATTTTCTATTGTTATTACGCTTCTGTTGCATCCCTATGCAAGTTGTAAACGGGCCGAGTAGTTCAGGCCCCAACCCGAAAATCAAGGCCCAAACCCGAAAACTAATTTAAAGCCCAAATTATGCCCGGAGAAACCCAAAAGTTAAGTTAGGTCTGAAAAATTTAGACAAAGAACCTAAAACAAAACGTCTCGGGCCCGAGACGTTTTGTTTTAGGTGCTTTGTCTTAATTTCGGCTTTTTGTCTTAGGTGTACAAAAATATAATTAAAATAGCTTGGCAACAATGCTAAATTTTTCAGACCTAACTTAACTTTTGGGTTTCTCCGGGCATAATTTGGGCTTTAAATTAGTTTTCGGGTTTGGGCCTTGATTTTCGGGTTGGGGCCTGAACTACTCGGCCCGTTTACAACTTGCATAGGGATGCAACAGAAGCGTAATAACAATAGAAAATATACTGTCAAGTTTTTTAATTACGCTGGTTTTAAGAAAGAGACTTCGGTGGCGGTATTTTGTTGTCTGTTGGCTTAATTACAAACATGCCCAGGCTTTTGTTTTGTATCTTTGATTAGCAAGCGTCGATCTGAAAAAACTACCGTATTTTGGGTTCACATTATTATCTGCCTTCGGGTAGTATCAAATTTCGATGTTCTGCAAAAACCGAAGATAGCCATTGCAATACCCTATTTATTCATACGCCAATGGGTAAAATCATAGGTGAGCAGAAGTCCGTTAATCGTTAATCCGTTAATAACGAAGCTAACTTTTTCACTAATTCGTTAATCCGTTAAAAAGTTTTTTCATGTTAACGGACTAAATTAACTTCCGTTAAGTGCTGTTAAGGGACTAAAGTAACTTCCGTTAAGTTCTGTTAACTTCCGTTAAGGTTTTTATCGTTAATATCTTGCAGCTTCGTTGTGCATTTGAACTTGTTTTTATCTTGAAATTAGATTAGACTGTAAAATGTAACTTTCAAAACACAAAAAGACCACCATAGCATTAAATATTTCCTTACAATCAGCTCAACAGCGTCAATATGTATTCTAGAAACGAGTGAATAAAACGAAGTGTAAATTACACTCAAAATGTTAACGGATTAACGGACTTTATTAACTTCCGTTAATTAAAGCTGAAAATAACGCATTAACGTTAACGGAGGTGTGAAGTTTGTTAACGGACTAGTGGTTAACGAAGCTAACGTTTTGCATTAACTTGCCCACCTATAATTAGATGTTAATTGAATATAACATTAAATCGCAAAAGCTCTCAAAAAATTGTTGTGGGTAATTATGTTTGGAGTAGAGGACTTTGAAAGCTTATTTGTTATTGAAAGAAGCATGCGGTCATAGGTGGGCAGTACCGCGGTACTAAAGTACCGCGGTACCGGTACCGCGGTACTTTTTTGGTACCGGTACCGGTACCGTCGGTACTTTTGTGGTACCGGTACCGCCAAAAAATAGCAAAGTACCGCGATACCGTACCGGTACTTTAGTTTTTTTTATTTTTTAGTATGGATTTTAAGAACGTACCATTAAAAACTTGAAACGTTGTAAAAATGCTTGCAAATAAATTGGATAAACAACCAATCTTTTTTCTTAATTTAGTGTTTAACTGTTGGTCTTAATCGCTACTACCACCGCAGGGACTTAGCGTTTGCAGTTTGCTGGCCGATTTGAAAAATTGACGTTTTCTTGCAATGGCAAATTAATGCATTACCAGTAATCATGCACCGGCGAAACAAAAGCAAAATCTCTAAGAAAAAATTGTTAGAGACGACTTACACAATGAATACTGATCGCATCAGGCGTGAATACAATAGCGTAGCCAGGGGGCGCGGGGTGAATACATTGGCCTGCCGACCAAAATGCAGAATAAGAAAAATACTACGTTGTTAGCACTTCTGATACTGTCTTTTGCTCTAGAATAGATTCAAAAAATTATTTAAAGCATATTTTGAAATGTTTATTGAAGGGGGGAGGGAGCTAATTTGTCAAAAATAAAACTTATAAATCAGAAAAAAGACTATAAAGAATAGCCGAAAATTGGTAATCAAATTTGATCGCTTTTTGAAAAATGTTCAACAACTTTTCTCGACCTTCCTTCGATTGGCCCCCATATATGCATACATCTTTCACTATAAAATTTAGCTGAAATAGATTACTTCTTGCGAGGTTTACTAAACTACCGAAATAAGATTTTATGATTTACCAACTTGTAAATAAGAGAACTGAAATTCTAGCAATAGCTACCTCTCACATAAACCATTTATGCAACTAGAACGGTGTAATGATTTTTTGCACTGCTAATTTTATGCCACGTGTTAATAGCATTGATTTTTATCAAAATAGGCCTAAAATTAAGTTATTTTTGCCAAAAAAATAAAAATTTTTCGAGAGCTGGGGGATCCGCCCTACACCCTATGCCTCCGGTGGCTGGGGGCCTTGACCCCAACCCCAATTTCCTCCGATGGTTGGGGGATCTGCCCCTTGACCCCCGCAACGTTCCCCCCCATTGCAAATTTTTGGTTACGGGCATGCTTGAAGAAAAATTTACTGCACTTTACTGCCGGCATCCATTTATATTAGCTTTTGACTTTAAATATGCCTGGAATCATAGGTGGGCACAAGTCCGTTAATCCGTTAATAACGAAGCTAACTTTTTCATTAACTCGTTAATCCGTTAAAAAGTTTTTTCATCTTAACGGACTAAATTAACTTCCGTGAAGTTCTGTTAACAGACTAAAGTAACTTCCGTTAAATTCTGTTAACTTCCGTTAAGGTTTTTATCATTAATATCTTGCACCATTCATTCAAGAAAGGAGTTTTTTTTGACTAATAATAAGCTGCAGCCTCATAGGTCTATTAATTGTCGCTGTTCACAATTTCCAAAGACTTTTCGATCGCAGCTTCGTTGTGCATTTGAACTTATTTTCATCTTAAAATTAGATTAGACTGTAAAATGTAATTTTCGAAACACAAAAAAGACCACCATAGCATTAAATATTTCCTTACAATCAGCTCAACAGCGTCAATACGTGTTCTAGAAGCGAGTGAATAAAAAGAAATATAAATTACACGCAAAATGTTAACGGATTAACGGACTTTATTAACTTCCGTTAATTAAGGCTGAAAATAACGGATTAACGTTAACGGAGGTGTGAAGTTTGTTAACGGACTAGCGGTTAACGAAGCTACCGTTTAGCATTAACTTGCCCACCTATGCCTAGAACGTTTGGCGAAGAAGATGTTCTCATTCACAAACGGTGTATAATACGGCCAAAAGTATTTCACCCGGTAATACTTATGCACTATGCAGAAAAATTATCTCAAAAATCCTTTCATCTGCACCAATCCCACTTTGGCTTTGGCCGCGATGAGGTTTTTTTCTTCCAAAACATTGTACGCTCTTCTAATAAGTTCTACAGGGCAAAACAACTCAATCTAATTTTTGTGCAAAACTGTCGAGTAAAAAACACAGTTTTGTCTCTGGAAATTTTTGGGTGCCACCTCCCATGAAACCGCTCAAATTAATCCCCAAGAAATCAATTTTTATGATTGCACCTCTTTTAGAACACCCGAAATTGAACATAACTAAAAATAATTGCAGGGTGAGCCAAAAGTAGGTGGACGGCATATTGAATAGATTTATGCCTCAGTTACTTTAATTGAATTGTTCATTTTAACTTTGTTACAACTATGTTATTTGTGGTATATAATTACAATTTTAGTACTAAAATTTGTTTTAATTTTACCTGTTTTCTATTACTATGATACAGTTAATTTTTTTTTACTGTCCACCTACTTTTGGCTCACCCTGTATTTTAACGGCTTTAGCTAAAAAGCTAATTTTTTTTATAATCAGAAGAGACAAAAAATCTTCTTGAGAGTCCCACAAAAGCATGGCCAAAAGTGCCAAAGCTTTTTTGCGACAACTCTAATTGCATAATCTGTGTTCAACCCACACACTGGTTACGTTGTTGCGTCCTTGGATTGAGCGCTTTACGATGATTATCTCTGCTTGTGGCTTCGAACTAGCCAGAAATTCAGTGGTAAGAAATCGACATTCACGGGACATTGGAAAACTAGAAACTCTTAAGCAGGTGCAAATTCCTCCAGGCACGAAGTAAATATCACAATGAAAGTGTGCGGATTGTGCAATAATTAGCGTCTAACGCTGTGTTGTGACAAGAGAAAAAATATGCTATACAACAGCAACAAAAAATGCTGTAATTTTGAAATTGTTCTCATTACGGGGAAACAAAAGAATTTTTTGGAAGTCACCATTAACATGCGTCGTTCGTTTTAGGCTGGCAACTGGTAAGCTCCCATCTAGCTTTAAATAAGAAATGCAAAAAGAAACTGCAGCAACGAATCGACTAAAAACAAATCAAAACAGTACACTTTGCCAAAAGTGCAATTTATCCCCCAATTTCTAAGTTTTGTGTAAATGTCACTTGTGCAATAATTGGGAGCTAATGATCGTCAGAGTATCCTTCAGTGTCAACTTACGTACGTGATGCTTTAGAGATGACTGCTGTTTGGTTATTATTGGGCACAAGATACTCTAAGTCTAGAACAATAAGTAGCCCGGTGACCGTAGTTCGTATAAGTTAGATACTTTATCGAGTCAATTTCATTACTAGCTTGTACTGTACTCACTATTGTAGTAATACTAATACTGCAACTGCTTACTATTCTACGGCAAACTTTCTCTAAAACGAACTGTAGGTCTACAGAGTTCGCACTAGTCGCGGAAACGAACCAAATTGCTAAAAGTGATGATTTACAATCCAGTAAACGAGGTTAATCAGTCCAATTTTTTTTCTTTTAATTTTTTAAAAAAGTACCGCAAAAGTACCGCGATACTACCTCGGTACTTTTACTTTGAAAGTACCGGTACCGGTACCGCGGTACTAATTTTAGCAAAGTACCGAGTACCGGTACCGCGGTACTTTTGCAAAGTACCGTGCCCACCTATGCATGCGGTATACTAGGTGTCGCTTTTAAATAACGAAACTGGTAACATAAAGCAATTTTATTGAAGGAAAAAAGGTCGTTTTATTTTGTTTCCCCTTTGATGTATTCTCCCTTAGCATCAACACAGCGTTTCATTCGAATTTTCATAAAAAAAAAAAACACGACAACACCCTTAACATAAAAAAAAAAACAATAATATTAACATTGCCTTGAATTTTGATTTTGCTTTATTTTCCTTTTTTATTTGTGGTGAGTTTGCAGTTTTCCAGTGCATGGACTGCCTCTTTGTCTCTGGGTCGTACTGGAAAATTCATCTCTCATCGCAGGTACAGTAATCACATTGTCTAAAAATTTAGGGTTTTCTTCAATTTGTTTTGAAATGTCAGCGCAAATCTCTTGGCGTTTTTCTTTTTGATCGCTAGTTAAAAGCTTTGAAACATTTTGTGCACAGACCTTTGCCATATGCAGATTTTCATGCAGTACTTCCCACATTGTTTCTTCGTCAAAGGACATCCTCTCTGCTATCAGTCGAATACTAAGCGGACGATCTTCTCGGACAATTTTTTCAATTTCTCGGTTATTGTTAGTGGTTTTTGATATGGTTGGGCTTCGTGAACGTTCATCATCTTCAACATCAGTCCGGCCTTCATGAAATCTTTTGTGCCATTCAAAAACGCGGGTTCTTGACATACATTCTTTGCCGTAAACTTCCATCAAAGCTTGAATTTTACCAAAAATTTCAAGTTAATTCTTTGCTCAGTTTTAGAGTTAAAGGCGGTGAATCATCCAGCCAATTCCAGTGATTTACAATAGCTAAAATTGAACTATAATTTTTGATATTTTTTGTTTTAATTTTGGGACTGCGGTTGCAAAGATATTCAACAAATACAAAAAGATGTCCCCCCGAAAAAAGTTTTTGGAAACTCTGAGTTTTGATCTTCCCGCCAAAACCATTGTAGGCCTAATAGAGAACTGTGGTAGGCCTAATAGTTTAGAGATAGTTTATTTCTAAATAGTTTAGGCCTAACTATCTCTAAACTATTAGGCCTAATAGTTTAGAGATAGTTAGGCCTAATAGTTTAATAAGATTACAGTAGGCCTAATCGTATAGAGAACTGTGGTTTTGGCGGGAAGATCAAAACTCAGAGTTTCCAAAAACTTTTTTCGGGGGGACATCTTTTTGTATTTGTTGAATGTCTTTGCAAACGCTGCCTCAAAATCAAAACAAAAAATATCAAAAATTATAGTTCAATTTTAGCTGTTGTAAACCACCTGAATTGGCTGGATAATTCACCGCCTTTAAACATTTTTTTGCGGCTGTAACAGAACTTCTCGCAACAATGAGCTATTTGCTGCCAGGCCCGGCGCCAGGATAGTGTGACTGGGGGGGCAGAAAGAAATTTTGGTGGGCACGAGAAGTTTATTTTGTGTGAATTCGAGAAAGGCACGGGGGCACGAGAAATTTATCCCAGTCTGAATCACACGAACAAGGTGAGGAGCAAAGATTCAAAGGGATTTTCCGGCCGAAATCGGAAATTCAAGCGGTTTTTCCGGCCGAAGACAGGTGATTTCCAAAAAAGAAACAAAAAACAAAAAAAAAGGTCTGCTCCAATTTGCAAGGGATTTTCCGGCCGATATCGGAAATTCAAGCGGTTTTTCCGGCCGAAAACAGGTGATCTCAAAAAAAAAACAAAAAAAAGGTCCTATCCAAATTTGCAAGAGATTTTCCGGCCGAAATCGGAAATTCAAGCGGTTTTTCTGGCCGAAATCAGGTGGTCTCCAAAAAAAAACAAAAAAAAGGTTTTCATCCCAAAAACGTCATGAAATCCGGTGTCAGTACACAAAAAACACCAATTTGGGCCTCGATTTGCACTCCAGTAGCCCCGAACCTGTTAATTTCTCCGGGGCACAGTCCTTGCTTGGGGGGCACAATTTTCGTTTGGGGAGGCGCAAGCAGTCATTTGGGGGGGCATGGCCCCGGTATGCCCCCCCGTGGCGCCGGGTCTGTTTGCTGCTTCTGCAAGCCAAGGTTTTTTCCGACACGCAAAAAAACGTGCACTTGCTTTCAACGTCAAGGTACCTAATTTGTTTAAAATATAACAGTAATTTTGCGCAGAGCTGGACAGCGCTGTTTCGAGCTTTTAGCTCTCATCGGCAGCCCTCAGCTTCTCTAACAAAGTTATTCCCCAGCTGGACAAGATTCTAGGCCGAACTGGACAAACCTTAAGGGTTTGCACAGCGGCAGAGGCTTTCTAGGAAATAAACGATTTTTCACTTGTGGTACTTAAAAAAAACAAGTGAAAAAATCGCTGAACCCTTGCTGTAAGGAAAGCCATAGGCTATCCCTACTACAAGGGTTCCCCTTGTGTGACCACGGAAATCATAACCGACAAGTTTGACGTCCTTCGTGGTCGACTCCTGGGAAGTCATAACGACTTCCACTGGCAGTTAGGTGGCCAGGGGTGACATGACAGAACGTGCTAACGAGCTCGTAAAGGCCATTTTCGCTCGCTCAAAAGCGCTAACGAGCAAAAATCCTCGTAGACAAACTGCCATTTCTGAGCTGTCTCGCGCAACACACGTTAAAACGGCTCGCTCGAATTTCTTTGCGAGATGTTTGTAACTTGTGTTAGTACGTAATAAATATCTCATTGTGACGTCAGATGCATTTCTAAAATAATGCGTTCAAGCGTATTGTATGTACTGCATTGTTATGGAAAAAGATACTTTAAGCTATGCGTGATAATTCTACGCAAGCAAATTCTTCAAATGATAACAATTAGTAAATGAACGACAGAATTTAATTATATTTTTGGATCAATGTAAAATAAGAACAACTTTTTCCATACTATAACTTTTTAAATGAAGTAAAGCGCCCTTGAGGTTGTTGGTGGGTAAACTCATATGTTAACAGTAACTTTAGGTCTTAAGGTTTCAAAAATTTTCAAAAGTGAGCAAGTCGAAGCACACTTCCTTTTTAGAACCGGTCAATCTTGAGTTGAGACTGGCTGTTTTTAATTTTTTGCCAATATTCAGTCTCATTTGTTCTTGATTTTGTAAAAATTTTGAGAGCATCGATGTCAATTTCAGCGGGCATGTTTGAAACACTGTTTAATTCCTATAGCTCTGTCTGCTTAAGACTTAAGTGAAGGCTTTTTTCTTGCTTCTGCAGCATCGTAAAATTGCAAAAGCAAAAAAGCAAGCTTTTTTCAAGTTAAACAACTGCCAAAAAAATTTCTCAATTGCTTGCGCAGAGCAGCAGAGTTGAATAGTTGCAATTTTGCTTGAAAACACAAGAAAATCACAGAAGTTTTATCGTTTTGGATCAGCACGAATTTTAGTTTCTTTGATTAGTTTGAATTTTTTTTTTTTTTTTGGTTTGTTTTGCTGCCGAGGCTGGCAGTGTTTTTAATTTGTTCTTAAATTTTAAGCAAAAATGAGCCTCGTGTTTTAGAAAATCGTTCTTATAAAAGGAGTGTGTTACTGTTTTTGTCAACTTGCACTACTTAGTATTTCTTTATAAATCGAAACAGCAAATGGTTCTGAATGCAATTCGCTTTTTTTAGCAGTTTTGATAGCAAACATGGCGACGATTTTAATTAATTTTCAGCAAAAATTCGCATGAGTTAGAAGTTTTCAACATTTCGCCATTAAATTTCTGAACCAAAAAGATTTCTCGCACGCATAAAGAGAGCTTCAAGATCCTCTTTAAGTTGGCGAGGAAAATGTGACGTTTTTTACTCGAACTGCTTTCCGCAATCGCTCGAAGAAATTTAGCGAGAAAGAATGACGTAACGGATTTCGCAAGGCTTTACATACACGTGCAAAAATGACCTCTTACGTTTAGCGAGTATTTCACTCGGTAGCGCCTCTTAAAAAAAACTCGTTAATTAAAGCGAACGAGGAAATGTTTGTCATGTGCCCCCAGATCAACCACTAACTCTGCAGCTACAAAGCAGCTCGAGTCATAACATGCACAGAGCTGGACAGCGCTGTTTCGAGCTTTTAGCTCTCATCGGCAGCCCTCAGCTTCTCTAACAAAGTTATTCCCCAGCTGGACAAGACTCTTGGCCGAACTGGACAAACCTTACGGGCTTGCACAGCGGCAGAGGCTTTCTAGGAAATAAACGATTTTTCACTTGTGGTACTTAAAAAAAACAAGTGAAAAAATCGCTGAACCCTTGCTGTAAGGAAAGCCATAGGCTATCCCTACTACAAGGGTTCCCCTTGTGTGACCACGGAAATCATAACCGACAAGTTTGACGTCCTTCGTGGTCGACTCCTGGGAAGTCATAACGACTTCCACTGGCAGTTAGGTGGCCAGATCAACCACCAACCCATCAACCACCAAGTAATTTTGCGTGTAACTTGTCAGAAAACTGTCGCCTGCAGTTGCGTGCCTTCTTAACAACCCACTCACAGAAAAAAACGTATTTGTTTATGTTTTTGCGACAAACTTTGAGCTGTTACAACTTAAAAATTTCTATTTCTAAACTTGTAAAAGTACTCGTACTCGTACTCGAACTTTTTTACGGTACTCGTACTCGAGTACATTTTTCAATATCAGTACTCGTACTCGAAGTTTTTTGCGGTACTCGTACTCGGAAGTTCAGTACTCGACTCCATCACTGATATCATGTATTATCGGCTGTTTTGAAACGCTGCTTTTTGGACACCAGACTTACCGGAAGGCCTAAAATTGACCTATCAATGCTTTGGATTTCACCGAAAGAGTGCATATTTCGTTTGCGAATTTGCATCCAAACAAATATCAACAGCTTTGGCAAGGGTAATTTTAGGATCCAAAAGCATTTTATCTCGGACAAGAGCATCGTTACAGTCAAAAATGAGCTGCAGGTAGATGAATCTATCTTTTAATTCACCAAAGTCGCATTTATCTGCTTCTGTTTTAAGAGCATTTAACCCTTAAACGAACAAGCGTTTTGCCGAACACTATTACCTATCTGGGTCGCTAACGACCCGGTCTGTTAAATGGCTCTGTGCGGTTTCTATATTTGTATATTTTCAGAAAACTTAGTTTTGAATCAATTCAGCCTGATTTAAGGTGCGTTTAGACTGGATGCGAAGCAACGCGAAGCTAAGGTTGGCGACCCTCGCCAACCTTCGCGAGTGGTCGATTACGTCACTCGCAAAGGTTGCCAACCTTCGCGAGTTGTTGCTAATCTTCGCAACTGGTCGCTTCATAGGCTAATTGCCTAATTTTAATAACTTACTTTTAAAATGTATTCAATGAGCAGAAAGCGTTGTGTACTTCATTATCGAAGCGCGATTATAGTAATCACAGGTTCTGTTTCGTCAAAGCGCGCTGGAATTACCGGTAAAACGAAGATTAAGTTTATACTATGTTATCACGCAGTAACCTTGAAGAGTCTAGACTAATAGCTCAGGTAACAAAACAATCTTGAGGAAAAAGTTTGCAAAGTATAAGTGAAAAACGAAGTACAGTAGATCGAATTTGGAAATGAAAAGACTAGTCATTTCTTCAAAAACGTAGTAGTACTTAGCCTATTTACTAGCTATTTATGATTTGTTTAGATCCTTCCACTGAAAACTTGCCATAATCTGTTTTGACGATGACAATTCTGGGTTTTAATGCAGAAACGCTAAAAGCTGGAAGCAGATGTCAAAAGTTCTCTTTAGGTGTTTACTCAGTTAGCAAATCCTTAAACGCTTTCACCATCCATGTCTCATTATGGTAGTGATACTGTAGATCTACCGGTATCTTGTAGAGTGTAGACCAACAGGCCAGTCTACAGGTACATTTAAAGCATAAACTATGTTGTTTTTTGAGGTGATTTTTCTTTTTCAGGCAAGCATGTTATGATACCTGTAGTAAGCTTAAACAGTTGCTTGTATTTGTTATTTAGTGCTGTTTACGAAGACTCCCAATGTTAACGCTATGAGTGAAACTGAAAGCTGGATTTGTCATCAGTTATGTAGAGGATTTTTTGCTTATTGTGCAATGGATTGCTGTGTTGATTTGCTGGAGAAAGCAAAAAAACACTGCAGTTTTTGCATGATTTGACACTATCATCGAAGGACAAGAATTTAGCACAGTAATACCAGCAGTTGCTTTGAGGAAAAGTCAGCTTCTAAAACTAAGTTTAGTGTTTTACGCGCTAGCGGAGCGCTTATCGATGTTTAGTGCGAAGTTACATGCTTTTGAGAGCATTTTATTAGTTTACATTTTCTTGCGGTACCAGTAGGCTACGTTGCGACGGTAGCGTTTACCTCAAAGAGCTTCGCTCCAAACCACCGTTTGTAAGACACAGACAAATTTATATCTGTAAGGTCAAGCCCCCTCTTAGCAAGTTTTTGGTTATGCCCCTGATGAAAAAAAAACATTTAGATTTTTTTATGTGAAAATTGTTACTCAAGCATCTGAATAAAAGTGTTGTTAGTTCTCACATTTTCATGTACCGGTAACTGACGCTTCCTTTCCCAGTCCAATTATTTTTATTATAAATGCTGGATCAAGTTTTTTGTTTAGTGATGACTAATAAGAATGAAACAATATTAATGAACTTGCTTGGCGGGTACTTCTCTACCAATAATAGCAACCTCAGCAAAAAAATAGGACTCACTTTCTACTGGTTAGATATATATTGGCTTTCCAGTTCATCTAAATACACTGACTGTAATTGTAATGATTGAACTTCAGATTTAAAATTGTTTACTTTGTCACTTTATTCACCATGTAAAGCAGTAAAAATTTTAAGAGACAGTAAAAATTTTTTTAAATTCACAAACAACTAAATTCAGATATTACACAAAGACTAAAAACACTATCAACACATTCAAAACTAGCCTGTTGGTGGGTTATTTTATACTCTGAAAAAAACAACAACACCATGTTAGTTTAAGTTTACTTTAAGACAAAAAAGCAAAAGCTGCTCAGCCAAAAGAACCACTGGACTGATACAATAGCTTCTACTATGCTGCACAGAATAAAAAGTTTTGGTTTAAAAGCTAGATGTCGTGGGGCTAGGCCTTCTGCTTTGGTGTATTCATTACAATGAAGCTCTGAGATCCAGCATAGCTATGAAAAATCACTCTAGGATTTACAGCCTTAGCTGTCTAAATCCAAATTAACTTGGCTAGCCTAAGGCTACCGCGAATCTAACTTTGCCAACAACCTACTCTTTCGACTGATAAATAGGCGCTAAACCTTACAAATATACTATTTACATTATTTTCTAGCAAACTGCGATCGTAAAAATCCAATCAGTGATTTAGTAGGTTATCTTACTACAGCCTGCAAGCAAGCGCTGTTGCGCAACTGCTCGCCAAGGTTGCGACCGGTTGCAACCTTTCGCGAGCTGTCAATGACGTCAAATTTTGGTTGCTTCGCGTCCAGTGTAAACGCACTTTTAAGCTTATTTTAATTCACCACAAACGTTGTTTTGCATGATGTTTTTGCATGATGTAAAACGTTGTTTTGCATGCTCAGCATTGTTTTGCATGATCTGGTAGCTTGCTTTGTGTGTGTTTGGGACTTGTGGGTTCTACCTTCGGGTTTGTGGGAGTGTAATTTTACGTATGTTTTCTGGTTCGTGCGCTTTATATCTTTGCTGTTCGGAGCTGTTGTGGGTTCCATTGGCAATATAACACGTACGTGATTTCCCCTTTAACTGAATTGTGTTTGCGTCTGTGAGCTACAGCCTAAGCGCGAGCCATTCTCCCATTGTCTTAAAGATTCGAACTCGCAACTTCTCGTTAGCCGCCACAGGTATAATCACTGAAACGCGCGCCTCCCTTCACTGCCAAGGTCGCAACTCGCTGCCTTGTTCCTTAATCTCGACAGTAAAAGTAGGCAAGTGGCCAGCACTTTGTCCTTTTCTACACGCTTTAGTTATGACACAATTGATCAACACGATCAAGAGCTGGTTTAGTAGCATTGTAGTCGAGTATCATTTCCGGAAAACCAGTTTCTTCGTCAACTTTGTTATCATTGTGCATTGTCGAAAGTAAAACTACAGTTTTTGTTTTTCTTGGGTACATGCGACACTAAAGTTTGCCTGTCTCTAAATCCAAACAAATTTAATCCGATGCTTCTTTTCCTGTTGCGAATTCACATGAAAGTTACATTCTGTTTTTTCTCATGGTGACTAGTAAGGTTATTTGCTTTTAAAGTAAGTCAGCAGCAAGCTGAGAACTGGTGAACCAATCATCTGATGTAATATTCATTCCAGAAAAGTGCAGAGAACGAGAAAGAATTTTCACTACATCACATGCAAAGCCAAAGTTTCTCGGATTTCCTTGTTTCCCAAGATATGACTTTCCATTGAATGTGTAGCCAGTGAGACAGTCACACAGCCAAAACAACTTCATTCCATACTTGTCTGGCTTGTTAGGCATGTACTGTTTGAAACTAAAGCGACCTCGAAATGGTATGAGTTGTTCATATACGATTACAAATACACTCACAACCGAACATTTTCTACAATTTTCAATAAACTGTTTCCACATACGTCGAAATGTAGCAAACTTGTCACCTGTGTTGCGATCTTCACGACTGTCAAACCTTAGGGTAGCTACAAGCTACTCAAAGCGATTACGGCCGAAAGAAGCAGGAAATATAACCCTTCCGGATGGACCAAATGACCACAACGAGCGAAGCGGCTCGTGTTGAGAACGATACACAAATTACACACCAATTATGTACAGTAGACCAACATTACCATTGATTTCACTCAAGTCAAATGGCGCCCACTCGTCCGGATTTTTACCCTTTGCTGTCAGTTTCCGTCTTGCTCGATTGTTTGTATGCTTGACAACCTGCTTTAGCATATCTTAATCAAGGAAGCATGTAAAAGCATCTACTTCATTAACTAACGACAGGGAGTACCGTGCGACTATAATCAACAAATATATCACAGAAGGCAATAGCCGAAAGTAGGCCTATTCAGTTTAAACTTCCTGCTGACCTAGGCAACCAGTACTGATCTACATTATGATCGTTTTTGGCTTCAAATTTCATATTATTCATATGCTAAAACATTTCCAAAGCTGGTTTAACTTTGATGCAACAGATTATATCGTTTGTATAATGCCACCGATCGCTGTCTAAATCAGAATCCTTTTACCTTGTTCATCGAACATTGCGTTTCTTAGTCAGCTAAAATTTTTTGAAATCTCATGCCTGGCGTGATGTCACAAAATGGTACGCAGTCAAGCGGAGTAAAATGCATTTTCTCGAATAAGAGAAATTGGGAGATATATTTGAGGCACCTAATCATTATCTCAAGTAGTTCTCATTTCTTCAATAAAACCTTTTCGAGCAGTATCTCTTTAAAACGGCATTCGGTTTAGGGCATTCTTTAAAAGACGTTTTTGTTCAAAAAATGCGAAACCATAGTGAAACAACTTTAGCAATTTTTTAGAACTTTTTCGCAACATTTTTGATTCTCTTCGGCCAAGAAATCGTAAGATATTCGAAATTATTTTTCCCCTTAGACTAGGGAGAAACGCTTTCCGAACATTACCAAACTGAAAGGACGTAAGTCAAAATCATTCCAAATGACTGACTACTTTAGCAGCCGTAGAGGAAGTGGCTTCGTAAGGTACCTGTTGATAACTGTAGCAAACCTATACGAAAAATCCTAACTAAAATGCTTTGCACTAAAGTTTGCAATTTCACATTTACGTGAAATACTAACTGGCCTTATCTGATCTTTAGGCCTAAACCAATTGCGCAATGATCGCATAATAATACTAATAATTGCAATTTATATCCCCCTTGAGATAACACCAACAAGTGTCAATGCATCTGACTAAGGGGCCAAAGTAACATTCAAATAGCTTTACAGAAATAAAATTAATACTCAACAGAGGTACTAATTCTACAGCAATAAGCAGCAAAATACTGGCATCAAACAGTGGTAATATCCTCAAAAGCTAAATTAAAATAAAATGCTTTTAGACGTTTCTTAAAAAGGGACAAACTTTCAATTTCACGCAGAGATAGTGGCAACGAATTCCATACTTTGGGTGATGCACACGAAAACATAGATTGGGATCTAGCAAAGTTTAAGCTAGTCACCGTTTGAAGCAGCCAATTATCATCATTAACACGCAAGCTATATCTTTCCGAAACAGAACGAGAGTTGATTAAATTTTTCAAATATGTAGGAGCATAACCATGCAGGCACTTGTGTGTGAGCAAAGCAATTTTGAATTCAATACGATATTTCACTGGTAAAAAATGAAGGGTTTTCAAATATGGTAGCATATGCTTACGCAAAGCAGAACCACGAAGTCCAAAAATAAATCTCACTGCAGAATATAAAACTTTTGTCAACTTGTGCAATAAATATTCTGGTAAGTTATAAAACCAGGCATTGCAATAATCAATATGGGACAATATCAAAGAATGAACTAGCTGAATTTTTAGAGGTTTAGTAAGCTTAGATGCAATTCTGCCTAAATTACGTAAATTGCCATAACAAGTACTAACTACTCTATTGATATGCTTCTCAAGGTTCAGTCTGTCATCAAATATTACACCAAGAATTTTGACAAAATCATTAGGCATAGGCAAAGAACAGCTATCATCAATTTGTATGTCAGAAATTATTCTGGATTCAATGTTACGGTTAGATAAAATTTCGATGACTTTGGTCTTACTTTCATTCAGTTTTAGAAAATTACTAGTCATCCAATGCTTTAAATCTTGCAAAAAGGCTCCAATTTTGTGTTTAATCATGTCTACAGAAAAGTCTTTATCAAAAGAAAGATAACACTGCATATCATCAGCTTATGAATGCACAAAAAGACCATGTGAATTAGCAATTAATTCAGCACTTTTAAAATACAAGTTAAATAGCACTGGCCCTAAAATTGAACCCTGGGGTACACCAGACTTAACATCAACTGTATGAGAAGTACAGCCAGCATCTTTAACAAAGTAGCTCCTATTATTTAAATAGGTTGAAAACCATTCTAAAGCTACATCAGAAAAACCAAATTCAGCGGACAATTTACTAAGCAGGAGATCATGCTTAACCGTATCAAAAGCAGCTAACAAATCAAACAAAAGAACAACTGCATTTGACTTGGCATCTAAAATTGACAAAATATCATTGTGTATTTTTACAAGTGCAGTCTCACAGCTATAGCAAGATCTGTAAGCTGATTGCGAATACCCATACAATGAATTTTCACACAGATATGTATTAATTTGGAGAAAAACACATTTTTCTTTTAATTTGCCAAGAAAAGGCAAATTGTTTACAGGTCTAAAATTTTTAATATTATCATTATCCAAGTTCTCATTTTTAATCAAAGGAGTAACACATGCCTTTTTGAGAACATCTGGAAAATAACCCTGACTCAATGAAAGATTAACAATATGATGAATTGCAGGGAGTAATAAATCAATGCACTTCTTGAGAATACTGGTTGGTAGTGGATCAAGATCACATGTTTTAGATGGCATAGACTCAATTATAGCTTTTAAACCAGCTAGAGATAGCGGTTCAAACTTTCTAAATTTGGAAGCACATGAAGATTTAACTACATTTATATCAACATCAAGTGTATTGCAATTATGGCAAGACATGTCACTATAAATTTGTTCAATCTTAGCATTAAAATAGTCAGCAAATTGACATGCTTGTGCAGTGCTTGTGATAGGTGGATGATTTCCCAAAAATTTATCCAATAATTGATTCACAACATTATAGATGGCTCTGGCATTACCTTTGCAATTATCTAGTTTTTCTTTGAAATATTTTTCTCTTTCAATGCAATAGATTTTATTAGCCTGTTTACATGCTGCATAAAATTTAGATTTATTTTGCAAAGATTTATTCTTCCTAAAAGCTCTTTCAAAAACTCTTCTGCGTCTTCTAGCATTTTGACATTCCGAATTCCACCATGGCGTTTTAGATGTTTTGATATATTTTTGAACAAGAGGAGCATGCTTTTCTATGATTTTACTAAGTATATCATGATAGACAACAATAGAATTATTCAAGTTTTGACATTGCAATACCAACTGAACTATACCAGACTGTTCCAGATCATATCTTAGTAATTCAAAATTAATTTGCTTCAAATTTCTTACAATTTTTTTAACCAATGGAGCAGAGGTGGAATGTAATCCAGCAGTGTCTACAACAGCAGTAACCAAGTAGTGGTCGGAATTGGTTCCAGTGTCAACTACGACATCTAAATTTTTCATGAAATTTTTATCCATTGCATTTTTTGAAATAAAAAATGCATCAAGAACCCCACCTTTGCAGTGCGTGGGATTACTTTTAAAACTATCCAATGGAGTAAAACCATAACAGTCAATCATGTTAAGAAATTTGACAGCATCTGCTGAATTAGTTTCAAAATGAAAGTTAAAGTCACCACACAGAATAATTTTATCTGACAGAGTAACTTTATTGCTTAAATAATCTTCAAATTCTGACCAAAATAGTGATGTAAAGCTAATATTTTCTTTCTTAATTCTTTTAGGCTTGTTAATTCCAGGTCTGTACATTAAGCATATCTTAATCCTTTCTTGAGCTAATATTACTGCTTCAGTAACTTCAAATGACTTAAACTTTATAGATTTTTGATTCTTAATTGGAAATCCACTCTTGAAAATGAAACCAACCCCACCTCCTCTTCCAGCCCTTGGTGCACTGAAAATATCGAAACCCAATTCATGTAGTTCTCTTATCTTAGCTTTGTCTTTAACTTTTAGCCAAGTTTCAGTGACACATAATAAGGCAATGTTATTTTCATGGATGAGCTCTGTGACCAAAGCAATTTTGTTGCATAAAGATCGAGCATTAAAAAGACCTATTTTAAGAGAATATTTTAATATATTGGAATTATTGGGAGTAAGCACATTCATTGAAGAACCAATATTAGCATTGGATTTATCAAAGAACTTGCTCTTATAAGATTTAACATGTTTTCCAGACCTACAACCTCTTTTGGTTGGTTTAGATATTCCAATAGACTGCAAAAAACTCCATATTGATTTGGGTAAAAATAAACCAGAATTATTCAAATTTAACAACTCAGAGGGAAAGTAAGAAATCATCAACAGTAGATAATCTTTATCTAATCACTAGAATCATAGTCTAGTCAGAGACTGAGACAGAATCTTTCAAGCCAACATTACCACTGCTGAATTCCAGAACTCAAGTTGAAGCTTCATGGAGTCTAAATGCGTAGGCTAGTACTTGTCAATTAATAATCTAACAACTAATATCCAAATTTCATTTGGGCCGGCAGCTGCAAAGTGCTACCCACAAAACAAGAAATCATAGTTCAAAGTAGATCCAAGGTAGCCATTTGCTAGGCTACAGAAACAGCAAGTTGGCCTAACAGCAGGCCTCTGCTGCAAAAGCTAATGCAACCAATAACAGAGCAGCTACATTTTACAATTTAAGTTTAACTATACAGTATTACAAATAGAACCTTATTCAGCTTATTCAAATAGAATTAAAATAGAATTAAATTAAAATAGAATTAAAATAAATAAATAGAATAGAATTAAAATAGAATTAAAATAAAACTTACTGGCTCACTAAAAACTAGAATCTTAGTCCAATATCTTGTCAGCTACGATGCTTTAGCTTTCAACAGGCAATAATTTTTTCGGATAGGCTATCTATAGTCAGCAATAGTCACAATATGAAATAGGCTATAGGCTACTACGCCTAAAGCACCATAGCGAGCCTTATCTTATTTTGACTACTTAACTAGCACTTGGCGGATAAAGCAGACCAGAAAAGCATCAAACCTCTTTGAATTCAAACAGTAGTTGTTCCACTAATTTATTTATCTATACCTGCAGCACTCACCTAGTTCTAACAAGCCTGGTACTTGCAAGACTCGGAAATAGAAGTTACAAACTGATTTATTGCACAATCTACCTGAAACAAGATGGCCAAAATTTGGATTCTAAGAGGAAAACATGAAATTTTTTCTTTTAGACTTTCTTAACCGGATGAGTTGCAAGAATCGCAATGGGGTCATGTCGGCAAACATATTTTTTAAGATTTTTCGCAATATTTCAAAATTCGGGTTGAAAGTCCTTTTGACCAAAGAAGCAAAACAATATTGTTTGTAACTACTAAATAATCTTAATTTCCTTAAGTATCAACTGATCTTTGATTTCACGACCTAACACCTATTTTCAAAAATATAAAGCAAGCAATGTATTAAAATCTAATTGTAAACTTACTCTTAATCAAACCCAAGTCAATATGGATACGCTGTTGCAGTGGATTGGCTAGCTACGACCCATTGGCGAGGCATGGATCAGTAAAGTAGGATCAGGAAAGTAGGAGTCGATACATTGGTAGTTACATGTTAGATTTTCCGTTTTTTTTGTTTTTTTGTTTCCTTTTTTGTTGAGTCGGCAGTTGATCTTAGAGCATTTTGCATGTGCTAATTCACACCACCGTTCCAAGAATAAATTTTCTGCTTAGTTCAGTAACGCCTTGCTGCGGCTTATAAGTTCTGATATATGACAGCACGATAAACAATTAAAACAACGTGACCAAGAAGCTGAAATAACTTTCAAAGCTAGTGAAACAAAACAATATTAACAAACAATGCAATGCAAAACAATGCAAATACTCAAATTATAATTAAATCTAAACAAAATAATAATCACGAAAACCTGAAAAATTTGTTGTATTTTATTGATTTATGCAGCAATTTATTTTCACGATTATGATATGCAATTTTAATATTTTTTGCACTGAATCAAAATTACAAAAACTTGCATTAACTTTTGGCACAAAATAACGTTTGCTCATTTTTACAGTACAAAGCTGCCGGATTTCTGAGCCCGCTTCTAATGGGACATTTTCATCAAATCTGCGACTTGTATTGGTTGATGACGTACTCAAGTTGACCTGCGCTGATGGTTACGTCATTCAAGATACAAACGATAACAGCATGACGTCAACTTGTACGGCACCTAACACGTTCGATCCACCAATTGGACAATGTGTTCTTCAAGGTAAGGAAAAAAGCTTTCAGTTAGGCCATTGATTTCTTGAAAGCAGTAATTTAACTCAAATAAAGGAATCGCTTTAAAGTGAGTTAGTACTTTTAGACCATATTTTGAAGTAAATCGTAGGACGCTTTAAAACGACGTGAAAGTTTACAGTATTTGGCTGGCAAGAAACTTTTGAAACATTTTCAAAAAATATCACCAAGATAAGTTTATATCAAAAGTTCTCCACAAAGTATTCCTACAGTTTTGAAGTAAGTAAGGGGTAAAATTTGAGGGTTTGTCGAATCTACAAAAACGTTTTGTTTCGTGTAAGCCACAAAATAACTTCCTTCAACTACGTTTAGAAGGTTGTTTTGTGAATTTATTGGGTAGGCAGATGACAAAAGCAATTTTAAATTGAAATCAAAAGGTTAATTGCTCTTACTGCTCTCTAGCGTCTCCACAGACATATCATTTTTGGTGTATTTTGTTAATTTTCTTATCCTTTGTGATTCTTAGTTCTAGGATTTGCAAATGTGGATTTGCAACAAGCATTGCACGCTGCAGTGCTTGTTGTAACGTAATGCAATAGAAAAACATATTTTGGCACAAACAGAAGAAGCAGCAAAACGAACAACGTTATCTCATGCATCAAGTCAAGGTAGTATGGCCGGAGTAATCAGTATTATACATTTTACCCGTTTGGGAGGATAACTTTTCACATTGCTTGTTTTAAGTAGTCGCCGTTCTGGTGGTTTTTCCCTAGGCTTTCGCGCTGATAGCCTTTAGGCCAGAAGTACGCAAACGATTAAACTTTAAAACTCTGGTCTGCAAACATTAAAACATCAGCATTAAATTATCACCAACAACCAGGGCCTGCAAGAGGGGGTTCAGGGGGTACATTGTCTAGGGGGGCCGGGCCTAGGGGAACCCGGGCTCAATGGGGGCCCGGGCTTAAGGGGCAGCAATAGTTCAGGTTTCCGCGTTAAGTTTTGGTGTCGAACCATAACACCGTAATCAAACTTGCCTACAGCAAAAACATCAGTCAGCCTATTCACTACTGATAATTGGTCGCTATTTTTGCCACATAGCCTTTAGGTAGGGTTGCCAACTCTGCGTTCAACCCTTCCGGGACAGCCTAATGCTCAAAATTTGAAAACTGATGCAACAGAAGCTTACGACACACGAATGACATCAAAAACAACATTGCGTGCTGCGCGTCATAGAATGATGATCGAGCAGCGTTATTAACCAACTCCTAGCCTCTAAATAATTTTATCATGATCAAAAAAACGTGTAAATTAGTGAAGCTTTGTTGCATAAATACGAAAAACACTAAAATAGAAAAAAATGTACACCATTTGTTCTAACTTTAACGGAAACCTTTGGTATCGTTCACTGCAACAGTGAGTTAAGGGTGATTTCCATTAGTAAATTTTTATTTAAATTTCCTCCCAAAAGTTTATGTTAAAATTCGTAGCCTAGTCTTTACGGAAATATAATAATCAGTGAACTCTCGCAAAAGCCGCATTTACACGAGCGACTTTTTTGCAACGCGATTCGAAGATTTTTTATGCATGAAAATCTCTCTCGCAGAGCGGTTACTCACACGAGGCGAGACTCGCTTGCCGCGATCGCGTTCGGGAAGAATCGCTGCCGTGTAAGTAACCCCTGCGATTTGCGATGCCGATTATATTTTGCGCGACTCGATGCAACAATCGTTCTCGCTCGTGATCACTTACACGAGGTCGATTTCAACGTCTAGAGAGTCCCAGGGCAAAGTCGCGCTCGTGTAAACAGCAAATCGTATGCAATTTACGAGTTGCCCCGGCGTAGCGCAATGCACAAATGCTTTGCGAGTCGCTGGCTGCGATTATCTTAAATTTACTTCATAAAATATTGTGTTCATAGTACAAAATAGTCAGTAGTGCTTCTACCGTAATTAATTATGATTTCGATACTAAATTTACTTCATGTTAGTTTGAAACGCAAAAGTATTAATTTTCTTGTTGATGCTGGTACTGGTGTACTACAAATACGGCAGTCATGAGCTGATAACTGTGAAACCAATCAAGCAGGACTTTAACCCTTTATAAAATGTATGATAAATTAACAACAAGTAACAGTACCTTTATCGTATTCTGCTTTTATAATACTGCAAGTAGCCTACACTTTTTTTAAGAACCAGTAAATTTTGAGTTGAGGCTGGCAGTTCTTAATTTTTTTTGCCAATGTTGAGCCTCAGTTACTCTTAATTGGTTCTTAAATTTTGAGATCATTGATGTCAATTATGGCGACCAAGTTTGTTAATTCCTAATGATTGTAAACGCCTCTTTAGCTGCTTTTGCAGCATCGTAAAATTGCGGAAAGCGAAAAAGCGAGCACTAATTTTCGTCTGAACGAGAGCCAAAAAGTTTTTTTGCTACCTGCGCAGTGCGCAGTAGCTATCTATAGTCTCAAAATAGTCGCAGTTTTGCTTGCAAATACCGGAAAACCGCTTAAGCTTTATTGTTTTGAATCAGTACAGAATTAAGCAACGTTTTTGATTTGGAATTTATTCTTTTTCGGTTGTTCTTCCTAATCTGTTATTAAATTTTGAGCAAAAATGAGCCTCAAGTTTTTACAAAAGTTTTCTTGTATAAAAAAGTGTAATCACATTGTCATTGCTAATATTCTGACTACGCAAAAACAGAAGTTAAAAATCTGAGAACTCTGGAATAGCTAAGACAATAGATTCACAATAATGGCATTTGGACAATATATTTTGGAAATGAAGGTGCTTGTTACGGAAGCCCTCCGTAACACTGTTGACTGCAGGCAGTGGTGCCAATCTTTGTTTAGCATTGGGGGGATAATTTGCAATTTTACCCCGATTTTCCCCTATTTTCAACATTGGGGGGGATGAACCTCGACCACGATTTTGTTCAGGTGTGGAAATTTAGTGAAGACCAAAAAAAAGGTCTTCATCAAAAATAAAACACTTTTTTTCCCCAAATTCAGGTGAAGACCAAAAAAACAAAAAGGTCTTCATCAAAAATACAACACATTTTTCCCCAAATTCAGGTGAAGACCAAAAAAAAAGGTCTTCAACTAGAATAGAACTCTTTTTTCCCCAATTTTACGCTCAGATGTACACCTATTCAAACTACTGGGGGGGATACAGCCAAATTATTGGGGGGATAAAAACATCCCCCATCCCCCCCTTGTTTCGGCACCCCTGACTGCAGGTGCTCCAGCGAAACTCTGGAGCCTTCACCCTGTACGTCTGGGCAACCACAATTGAAATTGTCCAACTTAAACTGTATTGTTCAGACAAAACAAATAACATGGAACAGTACGGCATGGCAAAAAATAACTGAAAATTAACCTGGAAATAATGAACTAAAAGAGTGCCGTACGAGCGGTATTCAAAATAAAATACGTCGGCTTGCCAATTGCTCGAATGAAACGGAATGCCAGAACAGAGGTAACTCTGCCAAAAAGCGTGTAATTTTGAAAACGCTTGCAGCCAATGGCTGCAGGAAGTTAAGTGACGTCCGCAAACTGAATAAACTAAAAGTAAGAAGCGGCCGAATTCCGAAACTAGAGCGGGGCAACACAGAAAAGCTTAATCGGTGCTGTAACAGTGCTAGCAGTGTAGCGTCACACCCTATGCTCGCTCGTTGGGTCCAGCACCTTGTATACAAGTACCATCCACTGGTTTTTGTCGGCTAAAAACGTGTTAGCGTTTGCTTTCTTTTCTGACCCGAAATTGCCTGTAGCCTACCGGCATTTCTTGAGGTTAAAATAACCACATTTAAGTGGAGAAACATAACACCTACTGCACCGCATACGTATTGTAACTAAACATTATTTTCATGAAAATGCTTTTTCTAATCACATCATGTTCTCAATTTCTAATGGCTTTATACGGCGCTTTTTCATTTGAATTACGCCAGGAATGAAGACTGACATATTTTTGCACAGTTCATAATAAATTCATCCTCCGAACTATACTTACTGTAATTGCCTAGCGTTTAGCAAATGCATGTGCTGCTTATTTTATTATTGTGGATATTGGTGCTTTGTAACAAAGAGCTGTGGTTTAGTAGCTCCATAACAATATTACATGAAAACACATATTATACAAATGTTATATGGATTTTTTGAGTGTTGGTTTAATTTTTAAAAAAGCCAGTGCTTCGGTAGCGACGGAAGGCGCCTGGTATCACTGCAGAAGAACTCAAAAAGTAAACTTAAAAATAAAATTTAACTATTAGCATTTTGTAAAATATAACAGCACAGATCTACTGTATTACAAAATACAAAATAGTTGTGCTCTATTAAAGAAATAAACAATATAAATTTGTCAATCACACATACTTGGAGAATAGGTAATTTCAAAAGTGTTTTTAGAATTAACTGCACAAAAATGCTGATAAATTTTTATTATTTTATTTTACCAAATATTGTGTTATAACCAAACATGAAACGCAATCAAAGATGGGTAGCAGGTTGCAGTGCAGAAAAACCAAGACCATAAGGGTAAATGACAGAATTTTATAATAAATTATGAGCATTAATGCCTGCTTGACTTTACTCCATCCAAGCTAACTTAGAATGACACAGAGTAAGTAGTACATTCTGCAAGAGAAGCACACCGCCCTTGCTGCTTCATCTTTCACCGTGAATTTTCATTGCAAGTTTTGACGACATTAACTGCTCAACAGTATTCAGTGTATTTTGTTTTACGCTTGCGTTGGCTTCGTGCATTTTCTTTTCAAAATTCCGAAGCGTGATTGTTTTAAATGCAAACGCTGACAAGCGGCGCATTTGAAGTGCTTTTGCAGCAGAAGACTTTTGCAAATTCAAAACCAGCTGCCGCGTTTTGAAACTATCTCGCACCGTGTGAGTGAACCACTGCGATAGCGACTCTTCCGCCGACTCGATTTAGCGAGAATCACTGGTACGCAGTCTCAACGTGTAAGTGACTTCTACGAGTTGCAATCGTATGCGAGCATCGCGTTAAAATCCCTCCCGTGTGAGTGACTGCTGCGATTTGATTTTTTTGGGGGCGTGTCTTGCGATATCGCGCAGACAAAATCTCATGTGAATCTTGCGCCGTGTAAGTGACCTACGCGATTTGAGAAAGAAAAAAGGCAAAATGTCGATTCTCGCAGCTAAAAGTCGCCCGTGTAAATGCGGCTTAAGACTAACACAAAGAGTTGTCAGCAAGGCGTCTTACTGGAAGGCCATGTAAGCCTAAAAACTGACTGAATAATGAAAGCCTGTTCATAAAAAAGCCTCACACTAACAGTGCAGTAAAGACCTATGAACTAAATACTGTATTTACTCGTTTGTTAGCCGCCCTTGATTGTAAGTCGCCCTTGATTGTAAGCCGCATGTGATAGTGTTAAAAATTTAATGTAAGCCGCCCTTGAATGTAAGCCGCATTTACTGTATCGGTGCCTACCGTATACCGCACGGGTTTTAGCATATCTGGATGAGCACGAAAATTAAAATTAAAGTATGGTTACTGGTTCCCGTTCTTGAATTCGCGTGTGATGTAGCACTTGCGATTAGTTCTATACCGTATCCTTAGCTTGTCACAATCACAATCCTTAGCTTATCACAATTTAGAATGCACGTCACCACTCTCAACTTCCTTGTTTAGACAGTGGAAGACATAGCACCAGACAAAATACCGTATCGGGATAGCAACAAATCGCTAAGCAAAAAAATGTAAACCGCCCTTGAATGTAAGCCGCCCTTGAATTTAAGCTGCAAACATGATGGAAAGAAAAACTTTATAAGCCGCGGGTTACAATCGAGTAAATACGGTAGGCCTATTAACTAACTTTATACAAACTAATCAATCTAGTCATATCTTCACCTTTACTTTTTTAACTGCTTTCTTTACTTGCCTTTTACGCTTACAGCTACAAAACTGTTTTAAAATGTATCTGAGCTTTTTTTAATCGATAAACGAAGTCGAATGATCGTCTCAAATTAAGGGGACTGGTGATTTATCCTCCCTTTTACGATTGTTAAACTTATTTGATTGTTATGTCATCAGGACGTCACAGTTGACAAAACATCTTGTCCACAACATTATTTTCAACTCATTTTTATTTGATTGACGTGTACAGAATGATGTAAACTACTTTTATTTACAAAAATATTCGCGTGAATTACATCCGTTTCCAGTTTTGAATGAAGCCGATAAGCTTATATGGCCTTATATGTTAGAACGCTTTAGTTGTCAGTCAATTCCGGGACAGACGTGGCCTGGTTCGGGACACGGGACGCCAGACGTCAATTCCGGGACTGTCCCGGGCATTCCGGGACGGTTGGCAACCCTACCTTTAGGGCATCCAATAGTGGACGATTTGATTTAAAAAAGGGGAAAATGTATTAAAGCCATAGGTGGGCACAAGTCCGTTAATCGTTAATCCGTTAATAACGAAGCTAACTTTTTCATTAACTCGTTAATCCGTTAAAAAGTTTTTTCATGTTAACGGACTAAATTAACTTCCGTTAAGTGCTGTTAACGGACTAAAGTAACTTCTGTTAAGTTCTGTTAACTTCCGTTAAGGTTTTTATCGTTAATATCTTGCAGCTTCGTTGTGCATTTGAACTTGTTTTTATCTTGAAATTAGATTAGACTGTAAAATGTAACTTTCAAAACACAAAAAAGACCACCATTGCAATAAATATTTCCTTACAATCAGCTCAACAGCGTCAATACGTGTTCTAGAGGCGAGTGAATATAAAGAAATGTAAATTACACGCAAAATGTTAACGGATTAACGGACTTTATTAACTTCCGTTAATTAAAGCTGAAAATAACGGATTAACGTTAACGGAGGTGTGAAGTTTGTTAACGGACTAGTGGTTAACGAAGCTAACGTTTTGCATTAACTTGCGCACCTATGATTAAAGCCATACACTTACACCGAGATTAACGTTTTGTTACATTTCTCTGCCTTGAGAGCCCTAATTCTACGGTATAACAATGTACGAGGGCCCACATTTCCAGAGATCCAAAAGCATTTCAATCTCAGAGAGCGGAGTCAAAGTTGACATACTATACTACTATCATTAAGTAACTCACTCTATCTGTATAAAATTAATAGGTATTTGGGTTTGTGAAGTCCATGATTACAGATGACATCTTAAAACTTTTATCAGTAAAATATTCGGATTTGCAGTATTAAAGTCATTATATTGTATAATATTGTGTCAATGTCATCATCCCCACTTCATATACTTTCTTTCATGTATATCACGTTTTCCGCTTGTCAATTTAAGCAAGTTTGGTGCTGGAAAGTTGATCAAATGCTGTATTTAACCCTCGAGAAGCATAAAAGTGCTAAAGCTTCCGGGGCTCTGCCCCGGACCCGCTGGGGGAACTCACAGCGCTCGCCCAAACCCCCTTAGCTGAATTTAAACCAATTTTATGTCTAGTTGTGTTTTTCATGGGTCCTAACTGTATGCGAATATCGTTATCCCCTCGCTTTTAAATGAAGATCTACACCCAGCCGACAAAAAATGATTTAACAGCATGGGCCCCGATAAGGCTTGGGGGCCTAATAAGATTCGGGGGCTCGGTATCGACCTTCGTACCCCCTGGAAATTTTTCTCTCTGAGGCCTGCCAACAACTTGTTGTTTTTACGTTGATCCGAAAATATAATTAAATTTCCATGGTTCCTAAATTAATTATCTTAGCAATCAAGGATTTTGCAAGCTTAGAATATTAACGCATGACCTAGTCCCTATGGTCTCTGTTTGCAATTTCCATATAGCAATTACGTACTTTCCCATATTCAAGTGGAAAGAACTGAACTTGGTTTTGAGACCAGTGTATGTCGAAAGACCACTTTTTCTGGTAAATACATCCGCTGGGAATCCTTCAGCCCGCAAAAATGAACCTAATCGCCACGCTGGTACACAGAGCACTTGCGATATGTACGAAAAACAAGCTCCAGCACAAGGTTGATTTTATCAAAAAAATCTTGCTCGACAACGGGTACCCTAAAGATATACCGCTGAAATACATATCCAAGAACAATGCTCAATTTTCTACAGCGAAACCCTTTGGACCAGAGAAGTGTCAGCGTACCTAAGAGCCCCGTGGATAGGCTCAGCGTCTCAGCAATTAGAACACCAAATTAAAACAGCTGTGCAAAATTGGTATGAAGCGGTATCGCCACGCTTGATTTTCTTAACCCTTATCAGAAGTGTTTTTGCGTGACTTAATCGGTACATATGTTGACAATTGTCAACATGCCGTTTTCACGTGTTTTTTAATGCTAATGTGCGGTGTTTTTGAATACATATTTTTTCTTCTTGTGATGGACATGTAAGATTGATCAATCTTACAGCGTGGCGCAGCACCAGAGTAGCGTAACCGCAGGGGCACGAACAATATTTGGGAGGCATAAAATAATTTTACCCCTAAATTTGGGGGGAAGACCAAAAAAAGTCTTCATCCCAAATTGGACGGCAGGGCTCCGGGCCGGTTGCCTGCCTTCGGGGAACAATTTTCGCATGGGATGCACAATTCTTGCCTGGGGGGGGGGGGTTTACGATGGGATTCTATAGTGCGGATCTTGATTCATGCCCACGGATTCTGGGATGAAGACCAAAAAAAAGGTCTTTGTCACGAAATTTGAGGCTTCGTTATAGTGTTCACCCGTGTTTTCGTCCTGGTACGAAAGTGCACTTGTGCTTGGTGGGGAACAAGCAGTATTTTTTGGGGGGAACAGGACCCAAAAAGCACTTTAGTGGCACCGGGCCAGTTACTTTGGCTTAGGGCACAGTCTTCGCATGGGGGTCACATTTTTCGCTAAGGAATCACAAGCAGCAATTAGGGGGGCACGGCCCCGAAATGTCCCTCAGTGGCGCCGAGCGTGGGTTGGGCCCTGACAGCAAAAAGTGGATTGGCTCGGACTAAGAAGTGAGGAGGTTCCGACAACATCCGGCAGAGATTGATGCTGAGTATCTTATCTCTGTGGCTTTCTTTATTAAAGTTTATGAAAAAAAGGTCTTCACCGCGATTCAGTATACAGTCTTTTTTCGGATTTATTTATTTATTTATTTATTTATTATTTACTGGCAACTCAGTAGTCCGACATGGTCGGGATGCATACGCAACAACGTTTGGAAAAAAAAATACACAACGATTACCGGTACACACACAAACGTGTTCAATAGCACATAAAATAGACAGCATCAAATAGCATTCAGCTAGGTTGAATAGCGCTTGAGCATTAACATGGGTAGTTTCAGTAATCAATTTTGAGAAACTACAAGCACCAAATCGTTGACTGCCTTTCAGTACCCAGATAGAGAATCAAAACAAATGTCAGATAGGGCTTGTTTAAACTTTTTGAGATTAACTGCACCATCAAAAATGCTTTGGGGAAGATTATTCCAGATCCTATGAGTGCGATAGAAATAGTTGAACCTACCAAAATTATTAGCAGGATAGTTCACACTCTTCAGTAGCAAGCAGTGACGATTGCGTTTGTGTTTACCATCAAATTGTAAAAATTCATCAAAGTCTAAATCAACATTACCACACAACATTTTAAACAAAAACACTAGGTCAAATTTAATCCTTCTGGTTTCCAAACAATCCAGCCTTGCGATGGTGAGCCTTTTTTCATATGGTGTGGTGCAGTCATGAAAACAACGGTAAAAAGCACGCTTTGTAAACTTTCTTTGGACTAGTTCCACTAATTTTTTGGACTTAATTAAGTGGGGAGACCAGACTGGGGTAGCGTATTCTAGTATGGGCCGAACAAAAGTTTTAAATACAGTAACTAACGAATCAAGGTTACGTGTTTGAAAAGCTCTAAGAATCATATTAGCTCTTTGAGATGCCTTTTTCGAAATAGCACAGCAGTGAGCAGAATAGCTTAAATTAGTGTCGACGATAATACCTAAGTCCTTATTCGAGTTAACATAGCTTAAGGTAGTACCGTTAATTTTGTAGTTAAATTTTGAAGAAAATGACCCGATTTGCATTACGAAACTCTTTTCAACTGAAATAGGTGAAGACCAAAAAAAGGACTTCACCAAAATTCAATAGTCGTTTTCGAAGTTTCCGTCGGTGGGTAAGGGCTCAGTGAGTTTGGGCCTACCCTTCCAAAAAAAGAAGACAGGCCCAACCTACCCTCGACGGCAACACTGGTTGCATGGCTATCAATGTACAGTGCATGACTCAGAGATGGAAACCGGTCGGGCTGAGATTCTTCGACCGGCCGGTCAAGCTGGTTGAAAAACCGGTCGAATTCTCCTTTCTGGCTACTAAGAGACATTTAAGCACCAACCGAAACATACTTATATATTTTCCATACGTCTCCAGACCACCGTCTGTGACACGTTTGAATTACAGTATACCTCTTTACTCAAACATGTCTCCCAATTTGACATTTTCGCACCTTAGGTATTTGTTTAAGCCCTCTCTTTGAACGAGTTCCGATGCCAACACCAGGCCACGGCTTCTGATCTTTAATTCTACGATATCTTTGTCCACGCAAAAATTCCTCTATCGAAATTTCTGATGACGTCAGTGCATGCGATTGGTGGTTTGCCCCCCCTCCAATCGAAATTCCTGGCAACGCCTATGTTGCGCTATCTGGCATTTTAGCATCATTTTAATCAGCTGAAGAGTAGAAGTGGCGCAGATTAAGATTTTTAATACACGCTAAAATCTTGCCTTTTTGAAAAGCTTTTTTCACCTTGAATTTACTACACTCTACCCTGGGCAAAAAAGACCTAGCTCTTGTTTTTTTTTATATCTAACTATCCATGGCTTCTTCTGAAGTACCAGCATTTCTACTAACTGCTGGGGCAGATTATATTTCGAATATTTTGTAGCCAATGTCATAATAGTTTAGTTTTTGCTGCTCCGCAAATTGCAAATAATCTGTCACCAATGGCTAAAAAATTGTAACTTTATTTTTTGGCCTTTCGCATAATATCATTAGAAAAAAACGTCTAATAATTTAGCATGTGCCCTCCAGTTCTTTTTATGCTTATTTTGTGAACGTTTTGCGCTGCTCAAAACAGGTCATTCAAAAAACAAAAATTTATCCCAAAAAGGTCTCAAAATTGAGTTATTTTTGCAAAAAACGCAAAAATTGTTTTTAGTTTCTTTTCTGAGACCTCCGCCCAAAGTCACAAATTTTTACATCTCACCCATGCCCCCCCCCATTTTGAAAATTTTTCATTAAATACATTGAACAGTGAACAAAAACCTTCTGCAAAAAACCAGTTGACCGAGCCTGTCAAAAACCGGTCGACCGGCCGGTCAACCGGCGATGATTTTGAAATTTACCCGTCGGGTCGGGTCGAGAAAATCCTGACCGGTTCCATCTCTGGCATGACTATCAACTGGTATTGAGATTGATATTATGTTCTAAATTCTGACAGGTGCTGTTATCTAGCCAAGTATTTTGAAATGTAAGTAGGCTACCAATAAGAACTGTTGACAGAAACTTAACATCCTCCAACCAAAATCACTTCACTAAATGCAGTTGCAAATTTCTTACAGTTGTTGCTACTTGTGTTGAAACAATAGCTAATTATCAGGTATCAGCTATAACAATAATTATTTAGCTACAACAATGGCAACAGTCACCGGAGAGTGTCAGACGCTAATTATTGGACGATCCACGCACTTTTTCATTGCAATGACTACTTCGTGTTTTCAATAATTTTCAGTGATCCAATGTTCATGGGGATTTCTTCGAATTCTTGTCTACTGAATTTGCTGCTTGTTCGAAGCTACAAAGCAGAAACAATCTTCGTAAAGCGTCTTATCCAAGGACGCAACAACGTGACCGGGGTGCGGGTTGAACCCAAATCATTCGACCAGGGTAGCGTTGTTTTTATGACAACCATCGTTGAATGAGCTAGGTTCAACCCGCACCTTGGTCATGTTGTTGCGTCCTTAGATAAGATGATTTATGAGGATTGTCTCTGCTTGGTAGCCTTGAACAAGCAGCAAATTCAGTAGATAAGAATTTGAAGAAATCCAAAGAAACATTGCATCTACAAAAACCACCAAGGGAACCACAAGGGTACCAGAGATATCGCACCTCCGGGCGGGGAACCATAGCGAATCAATGGAAAAGGAAAAACAACATCGATCCACAAGCAGGTCCATGATCACAACACCACAGGAATGCACAGGTGAGCATCCGCGACCGGTTTCGTCCTTGCTCAAGGGACTCATCAGGCGGAAGAACAACGAGAAAACCAATTTAAGCAATGCAGCGACGGAGAACAAACCTGCAAATCGACATCATGCATAGGCATCACGCCAAGCGAGTGTTCCTTGTCAAAAGAACAAAGCTATAGGGACCCCAAGTAGACTATCAAGAACTACAAAAACCACCAAGGGAACCACAAGGGTACCAGAGATATCGCACCTCCGGGCGGGGAACCATAGCAAATCAATGGAAAAGGAAAAACAACATCGATCCACAAGCAGGTTCATGATCACAACACCACAGGAATGCACTTTGTTCTTTTGACAAGGAACACTTGCTTGGCGTGATGCCTATGCATGATGTCGATTTGCAGGTTTGTTCTCCGTCGCTGCATTGCTTAAATTGGTTTTCTCGTTGTTCTTCCGCCTGATGAGTCCCTTGAGCAAGGACAAAACCGGCCGCGGATGCTCACCTGTGCATTCCTGTGGTGTTGTGATCATGGACCTGCTTTTGGATTGATGTTGTTTTTCCTTTTCCAAACATTGGATCATTGAAAACTCCTAAGCAGGTACGGATTCCTCTAACCACGAAGTAATCATTGCAATATAAAAGTGCGCGGATCGTCCAATAGTTAGCGCCTGACGGTGTCCGGTCACTAGAGGATAAATATGCACCAAAACAACAAGTCATTCAGAGTCATTTTAAATCTCTAAAGCCGTATGTCTTTGTTATTTTGCTTTTGTTTCTATTTGCTGACATTTGTCAACAAGTGTTCCGATTAAGATAAAACGCAAATAACTGATTGTAGAAACAATTTTGGAATTTTATATCACTGCATCAGGAAGCTAATAAGAAGTTTTCCTTCGTCAGTGATTGGCGCTAAGCTAGCATATACGGGGCGAGTGCAACCAAACAAAAAAAAGCAATGTTGACAAATGTCAACGTGTGTTCTGATAAGGGTCAAGCGGTCAAGCCAATGCATGCTACCTGCTGCTAAAATAGATGTGCTATACCTGCCAATCAAAGAAGTGTGGTTATTTAGAAATACGTGCGCTACTGTGATAGTCGGTATGTATGTCGCACAACCCAAAGGCTTCAGAAACGCATTAAGCAGCATGTTCCAAAAGCAATAAGGCAAAGAGCCACTCCTACTTAGGATTGGGGAACCCCCAATCAATTCCAACCAACAAGAATCCAGCCAAATACAAAATGCAAAGCAAAAAGTAGGACTCAATTTTAACGAAAGAGCGATTCAGCTATTGGCCAACATTTGTTGGAATCCAACCAGTGTGAACGTAACTATAATCTGATTCGTTGTTTAAAATCCTAACCACAAGTGGTTTTCAAAATTTTACTTGAGTCTGTTGGAAGCGCTTATATTTCACGAAAAAAGAACGGATTTGTGCAGGCAAAAGCAGTTTGTTTACCCTTCAGCTATTCCAATAAGATCAAAGTCTGCTGTGACTAAAAGATTGCATTTCTTTTTACGGCTGATTGAGCAAATCTCCTTAGAACAGTGCTTTTCAACCTTTTTTAAGCCAAGGCACACTTTTTTCATTAAAAAAATCCCGCGGCACACCACCAGCTGAAAATGTGGGAAAAAGACTTAATATTTACAATATAAGTGTTATATTGCTAATATAAGCTTTTTTAACGTTGAAGAAAGATGTTGAATTGGACATCTTGAATAGCAATCAAATGAAAGCAAAGACAAAAAGTATTTCACAATCGTTTATATTTATTTTTACTCAGTGAAACCTGGGGCTGTTTGGATAAAGACAGAGCAGATATCCTGGCAGGAATCGATGAAAGACACACTCGAAGCTCTTCCTCCACAGCTCTCAGTCTTTTTCTGTTTTTAGTTTTCATAGCAGTCAGGCTTGAAATACTCACCTCACATAGTAACGTTGTGGAAAATTGGAGCAATGTCAAAATAGCTTTGTGGGCCAACATGGGGAATTCCTTGGCAGCTGCCAACCAGAAACTGTCCAAAGCTAGATCAGCAAAGCTTTGCTTAAGACCACGATTTTGTTTCAGTTCAGTTAGTTCCTCCTGCTCCTGTAAAGTCATGTCTTTTCCAAAAGCTGATGCTGAGCTGAATGGGTCCCTAACCCAGTCAAGGTGCTCTGTGGTGGCTGAAGAGAAATAAAATGACATCTTCTGCTCAAGAATTTTCAAATGTTTAACTATTACCTCACACAATGCAGCAGTATTAACACCTTACCATTTATTGCTGAGTGGGAACATTTCAAGATTGCCGCTTTCCGCATGTTGCTGCCAGAGTTGCACCTTGGAACGGAATCCATTTATTTTATCTGTGCTTGTAAGCAGGTTGTCATTTCGGCCTTGCATTTGTGTGTTCAGTTCATTCGGATAATGAAAAATATCTGCCAGGTGTGCCAAACTAAAACGCGGTATCAGCACTTAACCAGAGGCGGTCATAAAAAAAATTTATAAACAACTCCATCAATTTGTTGCGAAAGCTTTCGACTAGTACTCCCAGCGGAATTACTTTAGTTGGCTTTTAGAAGCTATCAAAAATATGTAACACTTTCACTATCTCGCTACCCACAATAACAACATCGCCGCCAATGCTACTTGGCGCTGCATCCATGCGTGACCAATTTTCTTGTCTGCAAGCACAAGGCAAATCGCCACCTGCTGCTGCCACCTTCTGATATGGAACAGTACTACATGATTACTCTGCCGGGCGCTACACAGCATAGGCGCTCACAAATTGGAGAATTTCCCACGGCACCCTTGACAATATTTCACGGTACACCGGTGTGCCGCGGCACCCTGGTTGAAAATCACTGCCTTAGAATGCATATCGCCTCACTGTAGATTGCAATTCTCCTTAGTGCATTACCAAAAAAAACACAATCGCAAAATTTGCGATGGTCTTTAAAGATCCTGTTCACCATATACCTAACCAGACAGAGATCGCAATTCAAGAATTCTGAGCGAAAAGCTTGTTGCGAAAGCCTAAATAAAATACTCAAAAGCGTATCTCCAAAAAAAGGTTTGGCTTTTCTTAGGAGCGTTTGGTTACAACTTTGCGATTCTGAATAGTAAGGACTCTGCTGAAAAAGAAAACTCGTTCAGAATGGAAGCAAATAGGATACAATTTGCAACACGTGCAGACCCATTTCGCTAAGGGGGGCTTGATTCAAAGCTGAAAGTTGCCTGCAATATCTCATAACTGGGGGCGAAGTCCCTGCTGCGCTGGACAATTTTTGTGGTTTTTCAAAAAAAGATAGCTATTTTCACACCATTTGGATGTCATCTCGCTCGTTAGTACAGTACTAAGAACCATTAAAACAAATTAATTGCTTTCTTGAAGCTCCTTGACATAATTCAATAGCTTCTCTACCTTCTTTATTCTCTGGTCTTCCCCTTATGGCTTCGGGGAAGTGGGGCTCCGACCCAGACCCCCGAGTAGAGCTACAACTTTTCTTCCATGCTTTTTTGCAATACGCTACTGGCTATTGGAATATTTCGTGCTAGCATAGTAATATATATCTTGTAATATTGTGATTACTAAATGTTTTTCAATGACAAAAAAAATTATGTTCCGTTATGATCTGATTAATTTGCGATTCTCTGCCTTTCTACGCTCTTGTTATTCATACCTGTAGCTGCTTGCCGCCGCAGGATTTGCTGGTTCAGAGTTGTAAACGGGCCGACAAGTTCAGGCCCGAACCCGGCCCGAACCCGAAACTATAAGCCCGAACCCGGCCCGAATCCGAAAATTAATTTGAAGCCCAAAACATGCCCGAAAAATCCGAAAGTTAAGTTACGTCTAAAAAGCTTAACAATATTGTCAAGTTATTTTGATTATTTTTTCGTACACCCAGAGGTGGGCACAAATAACATAATATTAAAAGCGCAACGCAACAAAGCGCAACGGTCTTTTCAACCGGTAAAAGCGCAGCGCAAAACGCGCAATTTAATTTTTTTAATTTCTGAAGCGCAGCGCAACTTACGCAATGAAGTTTTTGATTCAGTTAAAGTGCAGCGCAATTCCGCAATTGCTGAACGGCGGTTTCGTTTGCGTTAAAGCGCAACCGAACTTCCGCAATTGAAAATTCACAGCACAATGCAAATACCGCATTTTTTGCAATTTGAGACAAAAAAAGAGCAAATAGTTTGCTAAAGAAGATCGACATTTATTAGTATTGCGATCGAAATGGAACAAAATTAAGTTCAATGTATAGAATTGCGCTATTAACCGAAAAAGTTTTGAAAGCGCGGCGCAATTATAGCGCAACAAAATTTAAAGACTTTAGTTCGCAATGCAACTTCCTTGATTTTCAAAAATGAAAAATTAAAGCGCAACGCAACTTCCACGATTGCGGAGGTGAGGAAGTTGCGCTTTGCGCTTCTAATTGCGCTTTGCCCACCTCTGTGTACACCTAAGACGTCTCAGGCCCGAATTAAGCCCGACATTTTTGTCAACTTTAGGCCCGAACCCAGCCTGAACCCGAACCCGACCCGAAAAGCCCGGCCCCACGTACAACTCTGTGCTGGTTAATATTGCCTCCTAACTCCCAGTGGAAGTCGTTATGAGTGACTTCTCGGGAGTCGACCACGAAGCCGTCAAGCTTTTTCGGTTTTGATTTCCGTGGTCACGCAGAGAGGGAGCCCTTTCATTAAAGATTGTTCATGACTGTTCTTAAAGGCGGAGAATCATCCAGCCAATTCCGGTGGTTTACAATAGCTAAAATCGAACTGTAATTTTTGATAGTTTTTGTTTTGATTTTGGGGCTACGGTTGCAAAGATATTCAACAAATACAAAAAGATAACCCCCGAAAAAAAGTTTTTGGAAACTCTGAGTTTTGTTTTTCCCGCCAAAACCACAGTTCTCTAAACTATTAGGCCTACTGTAATCTTACTAAACTATTAGGCCTAACTATCTCTAAACTATTAGGCCTAATAGTTTAGAGATAGTTAGGCCTAATTAGCAGAGGTGGAGTCGAGGACACAAGGCTCGAGGCCAAGGCCAAGGACACAAAAAAAATCCGAGGCCAAGGCCAAGGACAGCCTTTCCGAGGACAGACACTCTCGAGGCCAAGGACAGGAATGCTCAAGGCCAAGGACCAAGGACACAAGCGCAAGTGCTCTCCAAAAAGAAAAAAAAGGTCTTCACAAAAATTTTTCAGGCGATCTCAAAAAAAAAAAAGGTCTTCACAAAAATTTTTCAAGCGATCTCCACGAAAACACGTTTTCCAAAAAATTTTTCAAGCGCTCCACAAAATTTTAACAATTCAAAAACTAGTGCTGTCCTCGAGCCGAGGACAGGCCAATTTTCGAGGACTTGAGGCCTCGAGGCCAAGGCCAAGGACTTGATCTTCGAGGCCAAGGCCAAGGCCAAGGCCAAGGCCAAGGCCAAGGACTTCAAAATGTGTCCTCGAGGACGTCCTCGAGGCCAAGGACGTCCTCGAAGACTCCACCTCTGCTAATTAGGCCTAAACTATTTAGAAATAAACTATCTCTAAACTATTAGGCCTACCACAGTTCTCTAAACTATTAGGCCTACTGTAGTTTTGGCGGGAAAAACAAAACTCAGAGTTTCCAAAAACTTTTTTTCGGGGGATATCTTTTTGTATTTGTTGAATATCTTTGCAACGGCAGTCCCAAAATTAAAACAAAAAATATCAAAAATTATAGTTCAATTTTAGCTATTGTAAACCACCGGAATTGGCTGGATGATTCACTGCCTTTAATATAATTGTCCATCGGTTTTTCACTAATTGTTATTTTGTTAAGTATCACATGCGAAAAATCGGTTATTTCCTGTAACCCAGGGATTCTTAACATTTTTTGTTTCAATTACCGCTTGCCAAATGAAAACAGTATAATTTTCCCTTATCTTCTTAGTAGACCACAAATTTCTGTAAGTCTTGCAGTGATATCCAAAAAAAAAAAAAAAAGAAGGTCTCCAGTTCGGGATACCATCAATTTCTATAATTCTTGAAGTGATTTCCAAAAAAAAGAAAGGTCTTCAAACAGGAGATCCACTATTTTCTGCGGGTGTTGAGATTTCTCTGCGGGTTTTCCACAAATTTTTGCAGGATTGGTCGACTTACTATTAATTTACGAGGTTGTCCACTTCCCAGACAACAAAAATATGGCGCAGTGGCAATCCAGTGCAACACTATCACTTTTTTAATACTAAAAATTCAAGTTTGCTTTTGTTTATAATTCAGTAAATCAATTCCCTCCGTAGGCAAAATTTACCCCTAGGGAGTAAATCTATCCCTGGCTACGAACCCCTGCTGTAAAGTCTCTGCCACTAGGCAAGCCATTAGGAATTGTTCAATGAGGACTAACGACAAAATTAATTGGGGTATTCAAAGTTAGGCAAATCGTAATAAAT
Organism: Trididemnum nubilum; assembly: GCA_963965965.1. NCBI lineage: Eukaryota > Metazoa > Chordata > Ascidiacea > Aplousobranchia > Didemnidae > Trididemnum > Trididemnum nubilum. The sequence continues at coordinate 16,476,011 of OZ014487.1, forward strand.
TCGATTGGTGTTGATTCAATTTTTTTTGACCCAGCCGTTCCAGATATATTCTGGCCCCGTGCTGAACAAACTAATGCCGCTCAAGCGTATCACAGACGGAACACAGCCTCCAACCGCTGGGCGATTTTTGTGATTTTGCGGCAAAAATAGCAGTTTTTACGCCATTTCAATCACATTTCGCTCGTGTTTAAAGCCACATGAATAACTACAGTAAGTTGCTAAAATTCAGAAGATATTGAAAGAATTAAATTGCCTAACACCTTTTGCCTTCCTTATGCTTCAGGTAAAGTCCAAAGCATGCATAAACGCTTGTATTTGGGGGTTAAATCTTTTAAATGACGTAGCAAAAGGGGGCTAAATCCCCCTTAGCCCCTTTTTCCTGGTTGCGCCATGCAGTGACCGTGACCTAAAAAAATCTTGAGTGTGCTCTAAAAAAACAAAAGGAGCTGGTCGTTTAAAAAATGTTTTCTCGTATTGTTTCAGGCAGTAATCATTAACGAAGTACCGTTAATGATTTTATAGGCTTACATCTCTCTTCCGCGACACATCCGTAGACGTGTTTATAAGACGAATTATTGTGTCACATTTATGCACAGCAGTTGGTTTCCAGCAGCAATTTCGCAAAGAATCAAGAAAACTTCAAATAAGAATTATGTTTGAACATTATTATTCCTTTTTCCATTATTGTATGTTGTCTTATCGTTACTTGATTTTCCAAAAACGTATTCTGAGTAAACCGAAATGGGGAGCACAAGCTGTTGTTAGAGGGGGGGCACGGCCCCCTGCCCCCCGTAACGACGGCACTGCTCGTAGCTTCGTCATTTCTGATAATGCTGATCTTAAGGACCAACAAAACTTCAAATGCACCTAAAAAAGCTAGTTGAGGTCCGTTACTTTACCGAAGGAACGTAGATCCTGACTAACTTCTAATCTTTGAAAACAAATTCTAGCCGGGAACTTGGAAACAACAGTAAATCCGCAGAGAGTTGGGATTCGTGCTATACATAGCGTCTGCGTCGCTTTCTCGTGAAAGCAAAAATACGTCGAAAGCATAATGAAAACCATTCCAGAACGAACAAGAATGGGGCTTAGCTGGGCAAATGCCACGTCACAGGGTCCGAAAATATTAATAAATATTACAACATGTGCGACAGAGTTGCAAGTCGGGCCGGGCTTTTCGGGACAGGTTCAAATTTAATCTACATTATGTCGAGTTTAATTTACATATACTTGCTTTGTGTTTTCACCTTTCTAGATACTGTAAAAGCGCCCAGAAATCAAAATAACTACCATACTGAGTGAAGAGTTCCTTGACGCATCAATGCAATTACACAATCGTTATTATTACGTCACCATTGATCAGCATTGAGTAGTTTTATTTTAACCTTATGCCAGCAATAACCGCATAATTTTTTAGATTCAACTTTATTTTCGGCCAAGTTTTGGCTTTAAATCATTTTTCGGGGTTATGGCTTATATTTTCGGGTTCGAGTCTGTCCTTGTCGGCCCCTTTACAGCTCTGCAGAGGTGGAGTCCTCGAGGACACATTTTGAAGTTCTAGGCCTCGAAGGTCAAGTCCTTGGCCTTGGCCTCGAAATTTCAAGTCCTCAAAATTGCCCTGTCCTGAGCACTAAGACAGCGCTAGTTTTTGAGTCGTTAAAGGTTTGTGGAGCGCCTGAAAAAATTTTTGGAAAACGGTTTCCTCTGAAGTTCGCCTGAAAAATATTTCTGAAGACATTTTTTTTAAGATCGCCTGAAAAATTTTTGTGAAGATCTTTTTTTTTTGGAGAGCACTTGCGCTTGTGTCCTTGGTCCTTGATCCTTGGCCCTAGGCCTCGAGCATTCCTGTCCTTGGCCTAGAGAGGGTCTGTCCTCGGTAGGTCTATTCTTGGCCTTGGCCTTGTCCTCAAATTTTTTTGTGTCCTTGGCCTCGAGCCTTGTGTCCTCGACTCAACCTCTGCAGCTCTGATATGCGATGCTCTGCCATGTTTGTCGTGTGATTTGATTCTAATTGCTTTGCTTTATTTAAAAAACAAACTTAATTTTTGTTTTGTCAAGGACGAAGGGATACAAAAAAAACAAGCGTGAAAAAACAAGCGAAAAAAAATTTTGCTTACATTTCTAGGCGTGCCCCGGACAACCCTAAAATGGTCGTGCCTTCGATTAAGTTTATTAGCTCAACTTGTTGGGCAGAAAACTTTTGCCGACGTTTCAATTGGCTACGCTCAGGGCATGTACTCTTATTTTATTCATGGCTAGAATGCGAAGTTAAAAACAAGCGTGCAACCGAAAAGAAAATCTCTTCACAAAACGAATCAAATGTTAATCCCAAAAAATTATTACAAATTGGAAATGTAAAAACGACAGATTGGTGGAACTTGAAAAACGTCATGGCGTTTAAAGTATAAGAAGAGTACCGAATAATTGCTAGGGAATTTATCTTTTTTCTATCACTCATAGTGTTGGAGATTTGGTTAATGAAAAACGATTTGACAAACCGATCGACGTTTTGTGAAGTCAAGTTCGAAGTCTAAACTTTTAGCGTTGGTCCAATCCAATTTGGTTGTCAAAAACATGCTTAGTCAGTGCTGACTTGTCGAATCGTAGATGCCGAATGTCTGCTAAGTATTCTTTTTGCGGATGGAAATACCGCGTTTTGTTTCGCCGATGTATGAAAAGTCACAGTCATGGCAAGAAATTTGATATATTGCTCCTTGTCGCATAATATGGTCCACTGAGTCTTTTGGATTTGCGAGTTTCTTACCAATGATGTTGCACGATTTTACGACGGTTTTCACATAGTGGTTAGACAAACGACGCCATATATACATATTTTTTTGTCAAATCCGGGGTAGTAGGGTATATAATGGCGAAGTTTTGAATTGTTATTCTGCGCGGTTTGAAGGTTGCTTGGTGAGATCGGGTACGAGTTAGTTAAATTTTAAAGTGTCTTTTACGTATTTGATTTCACCGTTTTTCGTGGTGAAGCAAAGATATCTAAACTTTTGATCTGACCAACCAACCAACCAACAGCAACCAATATCTAAACTTTCAATCTAAATATCGTTTAGAGCACAAACACTACGTTGTACAATCTCTAATTGAACCGTCAAGATGAAATCAAACACGTAAAAGACTTTTTAAAATCTATCCCCAAGAAGAACTCTCAGCAGACATTCGGCATCTACGACTCGACAAGTCAGCACTGACTAAGCATGTTTTTGACTAAGAACATTGGGTTGGACCATTGTCAAAATTTTAGACTTTGAGCTTGACGTCACAAAGCGCCGGTTTGTTGAATCGTATTTCAATTACCAAATCTCCAACACTCTGAATGTTGAGCAAAATGACTAATTCGCTAGCATTTATTCGGCTTCTATTATACTTCAAACGCCATGACGTTATATTATTGTTTTTCATGCTCCGCCAATCTGTCATTTTTCGTTTCCAATTTGTAATAATTTTTTGCGTTAATTTTGTCACGAGATTTTCTCATTTATTGTACGCTTGTTTTCAACTTTGCATTTTAGTCATGACAAAGATAAGCAGTAAATGCTCTGAGCATAGCCAATCGAAACATGGCAAAAAAGTTTTCTACCCCACTAGTTGAGCTAATAGCTTGATCAATAAACCACTAAATTTTAGGCCAAGCCTGCAATGGCCTTAGGTGAACCAGAAATACCGAGTTTTGGCGAGTCACGCAAAACACCTGTGACCCAGTAGTTAGTGACGTTCGTTTTAGTAGTCAGTGAGTTAATTTTTTTTTTGCGCAGTGGATCAGTCATGTTTTAAATGATGTCACTCAGTAACCACGTGACGGAGAGTAATAATGTTTTTTGTAAAAAGCTTGGAAAACTCCATAGTTTTGAATTGTTAACTTTTGTCCCAAGTTTAAATATCGTTTTGACCCTGTTTAAGTCAAGCTGATCAAGAGCTCGTTTAGGTTGTTTAATCAAGTTGTTTGACGGCATTTGAACGTGTCCTTTTGACCCGAATGTTACACCTAAATAAACTTTGTTAATTTGGACGTGGTCAAAAAGGACAAAAGAACCGAAAAAGACGAAAGAAATAAAAAAACTAAAAAATAGAACCAAAAAAACGATAATTGTATTTTTTGAAGATTCTACGATATCGACAAATTCGGCATTCGCCAACACCACTCTTACTGCAAGTAGCATCTCCAATACAAGCCCTACAGATGCTTCAAACACAGAAGTTGCTACTTCCGAAACCCCAATCCTCAGTACAGATGCAACTTTTTTGAATATTGAACAGAGCAATAAAAAAAGTAATTAAATTCAAAATAACCTTTCATTAAGTGCTGTCATTTGGCAAAAGGAAACATTTTTAATTTTTGATTTTCAACTTTTTGAGATAATCTAGTTTTTATGTTTCTCGTTGTTGTCTTAATATGACGTAATAAGTACAAGTTGAATTATCCTAGAAATTATGCGGGAGTTTTTATCTGTTACGAATAACTGCAAAAAAATCATTGTTTCCTTTTGCCAAAATTTTAATGCGTCTTTGTAGTTTATATACAATGTGATTTAAAATCAATTAGGTAAAAATTATTGTAAAATTATTTCAAATATTGTTTTCAAAACTAGCGCAATCTTAACCACCAATATAACTTCAAAATCTTTGAAAAGAAGAGCTGCAGGAACAAATTACAAGACAAAAGTATAAGAAACATGAGTAGAAATGCAATATATTTATTTAATTTTTATATGTGACGTGTAAAGTAGGCCTACAACAGTGTTAGTATTAGTTCCCGCCAACGATGTCGAGCACTTTTTTAAATAAGTTGAATTCAATTATTTTTCTTTTTGCGATTTTTTTTTTGTTTATCGAATAAGCTGGCCGGTTGGTCAAGCGGTAAGGTATTCGTCTCTGGAGCGGGAGTTCTGAGGTTCAAATCTCGGGCCAGTCAAATTGAACACAGTGTTGCCAACGGCTCACCACCGCTGCGACATTTCATTAAAAGGAGCTGTGTTGCCCAGGCGCAATGACGCGGAGATATGGGTCCCGCCAACTCATTACACGCTTTATCGTATTGCAGCAAGTTTAGATAAAGATTTGATTTGATTAGTTTTACACGAAGTAGCTGCTGTTCATAGTTCAGACTGTAAACAAACTGTATAATCCAACAATATTTAATTACGCAGTTGTTCTTATAACGCTTCCACGTGTAGTGCTGTGCGTTGCTTGTACACCAATTTGTTATGCAATATAATTATGAAATGTGAAGAGTAATGCTATTCAAAAAATATTGTATTTAGAAAATAATACGGCATTTGTGTTTAGAAAATAAAACATTTTCATTAATTGTAAATATTTTCGTAAAAGTTAAAAATCACATTGCAAGACAATACAAAAAATATTGTGTGAAAGCGAATGAACAATTAAAACGCGAAGATTTTGTTTAGTCCATAGAATTGCGTGGATTGTGCCTCCTGGTTAAGAAGGAAAGAACTCAACTGGTGCTTATTCCAGTATTCCTACGTCTCCATCAATTTCTCGCACTGATAAACGACATTTTTCCAATTAAGCTGGGCCAAGCTTCTCAATTATTTCCACATTTTGGCTAGTGGATGCCTAAATGGCCTCCTTGAGCGACACACACTCGATTGACATCCGCAGTCTTTAAAGCAACTAAACCATTTCTTTATCCGCGTTGGACTTTATGCCTCTTCTCTGAAAAATTTGCTGAATTTCTTGGATCATTCCAGTTTGACTATCACCATTTGCAAAGCTTTTGACAAAACTAGATGCAATAGAGCAGAGAGTAGTGAACATACTACAAAAGCTCGGTTTTAAAAAAATTTTATTTAGAAAAGCTATAGGCAATGGAGTAGTTGTAAATAGCAATCGATTTAGGATAGAAGATAAGGTGGATGTTGAAGTTAGGTCTTAGGTACGAATAACTCAGTGGCGTAGACAGTATTAATTTACAAAGGGGTTGGCGCATTAGGTGGGCTAAAGAACAAAAAAAGATGTCTTCGCGATTTCTACACCGTGTTTTAGAAGGCTTCTAAATTTTAAAGTTTCAATAAGAACAACTTGAATGGGGAGAGTTGAAACGATAATGCAAAAAGCTGGCTTTGTGCTTAAAACATAAAATCAGCAAATGCTTTTAGCATTCATTTAGTCAATATAATATTACCGAGCAGTTGCTGAGTGGATAAAGCGTCTATACTACGTAAACGGTAGACTCGGGATCGATTTCAGGTCGGGTTAAACGCAAGATTTGAAATATTGATATTCACAGCTTCCCTGCTTGACGTTCAGCAATAGAAAGGGACGGTGTGAAGTTTTCGCCGAAAGTGGTAGTCAAGTGGGCAGGTGGTTGCTTTTTGAATCGAAACCAAAGCTTCACTGTCTTCTGGCCAAGTAAATTGGCAAATAAACTATAATAACACTATTACAATTCGCAAAACTAACATAAATTATGATAGATATGCTAATTTCAAGTCAAAAATCAACAGCTTAATGTAAAAAGTTTGCCCGATTTCATAGTTTTTTTCCGATTTTGTTTTTATTACTGTATGAAGCTGATTTCACCACACGCTCTGTTGTTTAAAGATCCAGTAAATTTCGAGTTGAGCCTGGCTGTTCTTAATTTTTTTACCAATTTTTGGCTTCATTTTTTAATTTGTTCTGAAATTTTAAAGGGACATTGAAGTCTAACTTTTATTGATTTATTGCATTTGAAACAAAATTTGTATTTTTAAAATACTTTTTGAGCTCAACTTCAGAATTCTACGATTACTACTTCAAAAGATTATTGCATTTATATTTTCCCATTATTTCGTACCAGAATTTCTTTCACTTTTTTAAAAATTTGTCTACGTTTGGTGTCGCTGTTACTGTTACTAGGGATGCTACACGCTAGCTGAAATTAATCAATACTTACGGTATGTAAGCCTAGCGTATTAATGATGACATTAATCATTACTTACGGTATGTAAGCCTAGCCTATTACGAAATCAAAAAAAAAAACAGTAAAGTCTAGTCTAACCTAAAGCAATTTATACAGGTTGGTTTACCCTAATAATTACAAAGAACAACTAGGCCAAAAATAGGCCTACTTTTCATTTTTTCTTCTAAGTGCACTATCAAGTATGCTTGTGCTAAAAGATGCAAATTTAAACTACTAAGATGAATTCCACTTTTAAAAACTCATCTAAGTATCGAAGCCACAGCAGAAAACCTGCCAAAGACACATCGTCACTTCCAGACCTATAATTTGGCAAAGTTGGTTTTGAAATCGCTTATGCAAATTTGATGTTGTGTTGCCCCTGCAAATTTTTTTCCCTTGTTTCAAAATCTTTTCCCTTTAAGCTATTTAACCTCAAACAATGAAAAAACGGGACAAAAACGTTGCTAATCAATTATTTTTTATAAATTTGGAGTTAAAATTCAAAAATTAGACTTCAATGCCCCTTTAAGAGTTTTGGTGCTAATTTTAACGGCATAGTTTGTAAAACTAATTAATTTTAAATGCTTATTCAGCTCTAAGTAAACGCATGTTTTTTGCTGCTTTTGCAGCATTGTAAAATTGCAAAAGAAAGTTTTCTCAATTTAAACGACAGCCAAAACTTCCCTTAGTTGCCTGCGCAATGCGCGACAGCTCTCTGTAATTTCGGAATCGTTGCAATTTTGCCTGCAAATATTGAAAGATGAAAATTTTATCGTTTTGAATTAGAACAAAATTTTGTTGTTGTTTTTTTCTTTTATTCTTAATTTTTTTGTTACTACTGAGGCTGGCGTTGCTCTTAATTTGCTTTTAAATTTTCACTTCAGAAAAAAATGAACCTTGTGTTTATATAAAAATTGTTCTCATAAAAAAGAATGTATATTTGTTTTAAATTGTTTTTAGGTAAAGCATGGATTGCTGCAGTGATTGTAGTAGTAATTCTTGTTGGTCTAGCCTTCATTGCCATCTACAAAAGATGTAAAGTGACCTCAGAGTAAGTTCTTCGAATATGTTGGATAACGTTGATTTCTATAGCGTTTTTACATGTTGTCCAGTTGTAATACAGTACTATTTGACTTAAACTCAAGTTGATTTGAACAAAAAATCTCTTTGCTGAAGAGATTTATCACAAAAAACCGAGAGGGGGCAAACTCACTGTTCTGGTTAAATATAAATAATTTTATTCAAATAGAATATTAGTTGAATAAGACTACTTCTATTGCTGTATAAGATTGACCTCTGAGGATCTCGTGAGACTGAAACACGCTGCAGTTGTTTCCGATCTCATAGCTTACTCCAATTTGCATTAGATTAGAGTTACTAACATAAAGGACAATTTATTTTATTTTTGCCATTATGCATTACCTGTATGCTGTGACTCAAAAACGAGAAAAGGTTTTAACCTCTTTTTTTCGATTTTGGATTATTTTTTTTTGGACAAAGTCTGTGCTTTTTCTTTCCTACTACGTGTAAATAAGAAGCTATACAGTAGCTTTCGCTGAAACTAGCTATTTCTTTTTCAGAAATATTAAGCCTAATTCATCTTTTTGATAAGACATTTTTCTTCGGTTTCAGCTTCTTAACTGGCACTTTCCTAACAAAAAATGAATATTTTTATTTTGTTCTGCACTGGTAAAAACCGATTTACATCTCAGAGAATTCACCGTTGCTCTGCAACTCCTCGGAGACTGCACTGAGACTAATTGAGACTTTATTGCGAATTGAGTCGCAATCAATTAAGTCGCCAAAGAGAGAGAACGACATTTAACGCCATTTGAAAAGACTTGCACGTTTATGGAGCCACTTGTAAAAAAAATGATAACCTTGGTTGCTTTCGCCCCTTTGATCAGCTTTCTCAATAACTAATCAAGTCCAAAACATGTTGGAAAGCTTGCTTAACCAGGATTAAATTTTTAAAATACTTTAATTAAAAATAGCTGTAAAAGGTTTCATCATCTTAACTCTATTTTACGCAGGGGTTGGGGGAAAACACTTTTTGCCCCCGCTCTAGTTTTTTTGTGGTAAATTTCTTCAGAAAAAATATTTTTGTTTCAAATCAATTTAACTGTGTGTCAAAATGCATGGCAAACAACTTATAAAAATTCGAAATAGCAAAGGTAACAAGAATTTTTTTTGAAGTAAGTGATTAAAAGTGGCTGCGAAAGGCTTTAGCACCTTAATCTCTTCGATGTTCGTCTTTTCACAAGTGATAAATTAATAAAAGAGGGCGATAACCCTATTTTACACGAAGGGGCTTTCGGTTTCTTTATGATAAATCCCTTCAAAAAACATCTTTTTTCTTTACACCCATTTAACTTTTAGTCAAATTTATCCGTTAATTCAAGTTGCTTGGAGTAAAGCAAAATTTTCAATTTTGAGTTTGGGCGAAGCCACTTTACTAAATTTTGGTTAATTTTTTGGTCCATAAATGCCGTCACAAACATTTTTTTGTGATCTTTTGCTTTTTTGAAAAAACGACGTCGTTTTTGCCTAAATTGCTTGTGACCTTGATTTGTTTTTCGCTATCATGACGTCATCAAATCAAAACTAACTTTTCCAACAAGTTTTGGTTAACAGCAACTTATAATACTGCAACAATTTCGGAGACCTAAACCTAACCAGTGAAAATAAGAAGCATAACCTCATACTTTATCTCCAGCAAACAGATTTTTAGTTTTGTCGTGAATTTTTGCAGATATATAAAACCTGAAAAGGACGTATTGAACGAGGAACAAAACAATCGTTTCACCGGCAAAATGCCTAATCTCGGCAAACACATCCATCTCGACCCGGTCTCGATGGTTATGGACCAAGAACCATTACAAGAACAATCATGGTAGCACCGCGATTTCCATGTCCTTCTGTTGTGACGTTATTGTCTTGCTCTGATCGTAAGTAGGCAGTAGCTCGCTACTAAAGCTGCTACTTTTGGAAAATAAAGTATCAAAAAAAAAGCATCGCGCACTTGTAGCTGGCGAAGCGGTGAAGAATCGGAGCTAAACTCAGAAAGTCGAAGATTTGGTTTCCTGCCGCTGCAAACTCCACAAGTGCGAGTAAATACCTATATTAAAAATTTTGTCTTGTGTTTTTTTATTTGAATTCAATGTATGTTTGTGCTGCTCAAAAACTAAATAATAAATACCGTATCGCGCTATTCTTACTTTGTTTGACGTTGTGAGGATTAAAAAAAATTGAGATAAGATAAAAGAAAATAATGCTATTGTTAGAGAAAAGTGTTTTACAGCCCAAATGAACTGGACAAAGCAATGGGCCCAGCGAGTACCGGTAGCAACGCAATATAAGGTATATACAGTCAGGCGCGTCGCCAGCGGGAGGGCAGGGGGGGCATTGCCCACCTGATTTTCGTTTTTGCCCCCCCCCCCCGATTTGTTTCTTGCCCCCCCCCCCCCACGGTATTTTTTTGGAAGGAAAAAGTTGCTGTTTTTGGCCGGAAAAACCGTTTAAATTTCGTGATTTTGGCTAGAAAAAGCCTTCGGATTTCGGCGAAGACCTTTTTTTTTATTTGGATATCACTTGATTTTGGCCGGAAAAAACGTTTAAATTTCGTGATTTTGGCCAGAAAAAGCCTTTGGATTTCGGCGAAGACCTTTTTTTTTTATTTGGAGATCACCTGATTTTGGCCGGAAAAAACGTTTGAATTTCGTAATTTCGGCCAGAAAAAGCCTTTGGATTTCGGCGAAGACCTTTTTTTTGTTTCTTGGAGATCACCTGATTTTCACTGAAACCTCGCCTTAATCCTATTCAGAAATAATGAAAATTTTGGTCAAGTTCAACGCTGGTTTTCAGCTTTGCCCCCCTGATTTTAATTTTGCCCCCCCCCCCCCGATCTTGCGAAGCTGGCGACGCCCCTGAATAAAGTGCAAGCCAAAGTCCTACACGGTGGGTGTATAGCGAAAGAGCAAAACTCGTTTCATCAATTGCACCAGCATAAAAAAAATAGTCTATTCGTTTGTTAAAATCATTAAAAATAATGTGACCTACTTTTCAACTAGTGACTGAAGATCCAATTTTAAATCTTTGTTTGTGCATTTGTGTCTGATTATTATTGGATTTCGAAATCTTGTGACTTAAATTGAAAAGATTATTTTTCATTGTCTAATCGGTGTTTAAGTTAAATTACTGAGTAACTATTATCCTTTGTTAAAAATAAGCTGTTAATCAGCGCAACTACAAAGGCCGCATTTTAGAAGGTACCTTTTTGTGCATTATTTGTTTTTCGAGAAGACTGTAGATTGGCAGCTGCCAACCTTTGTTTGTTAATTTCCTGCCTTTGATGTTTGACAAAGCAACCTACTACGTAGTAATACGGCTTGGAACTATTTAAACGTGCATGCAGCATGAGAGCTCAGTAGTGACAAAAAATGAGTCAAGTGAACAGTGTCAGTTTTTGGTGATACGTGTTAAATGCAGCTTAACTTGGGTCAATTGTGTTTCGCGACCCTTCCCTTCCTCTTCATCTTTGTTTATGGATTTGACTATTGACTGAGAGGGAACAGTCTTGTAGATTGGAAGAAAGGCCCTGAATTGGTCTTTACATCGTATTTGAGACTACTTCGTTTTTTTTTGTATTTTTCTTTATTCAATATAATAATAAATTCCATTAAAAATCAGTGAATCAAGTGCTCAGTTATCGGAAGGTGAAAGGGATTGGGAGAGTTTGGCATAGGCTCATAGCTCTCCTACACGTTATTGAAATTGGCTATAATACTCCACATCGTTGCCCTGCAGAAAACACAAAACGGTTCTGATTGGCAAGTCTTAGCAGATCTTCAAATTTAAGAATTAAGCGTTAAAGAGAAACGGTTAGACAAACTGACACATATCGCAAGACCTGGTGGTAAAAACTTTATCGTTCGTAACACCGTTCGTTAAATCAAGAATCGAGGCACAAAGTTCACAAATTACGTAAACAGGGCAAATCAAGGAAGCTTGTTAAATCAAAAACAAACCACCAAGTTAACGTCAATAGAACCAAAAGACCCACCTGTTAAGCTCTGGCAATAAACTTGAAATTAAACACTTTAATAAAATTAAACACTTTAAACTGACAATGTTACGAAACAAAATATCTGGACCATTTATACATGTTGCGAAGCATTTTATGAGGGCTCCGCCTCACCTGCATCATTTGGGGTTGAAACGATTACCTATTTGACGTGGAGGCAGCATTAAGGTGCTATCAAATGAAGTAGGTTTGTAAGATGTGATGCCTCTGTGAACTATTAAAGTAGTTCTGCCTAATTCACCCCAGGGATAATTTAAAAGCGGTGAATCATCCAGCCAATTCCGGTGGTTTACAATAGTTAAAAGTGAACTATAATTTTTGATATTTTTTGTTTTGATTTTGGGGCTGCGGTTGCAAAGATATTCAACAAATACAAAAAGATATCCCCCAAAAAAAGTTTTTGGAAACTCTGAGTTTTGTTTTTCCCGCCAAAACTACAGTAGGCCTAATAGTTTAGAGAACTGTGGTTTTGGCGGGAAGAACTAAACTCAGACTTTCCAAAAACTTTTTTCGGGGGATATCTTTTAGTATTTGTTGAATATCTTTGCAACCGCAATCCCAAAATTAAAACAAAAAATATCAAAAATAATAGTTCACTTTTAGCTATTGTAAACCATCGGAATTGGCTGGATGATTTACCGCCTTTAACTTGTTAAAGTATTGTTAGAATAAAACTACGCATAGTAATTTATTAGGCGCATTTCACTTTAACTTAAAGCATCATCATTCTACTGATACAACTTCTAGTACTTATATTGCCAACTTCGACTTGGAATTTATTTTTGTGCCAGTAGAAGCAAATTATTCAAAAATCACGCAAGCAACCGCAATCAAGTGTAGCCCTCCATTGCCTTTTTCTCGTACATTTGGGTCAAATTCGGCTTTTTGACTCTGCATTGTTGCAATTGGCGTCGTGTAGTGGTTAATGCGATCGCCTTCCAGCCATCGGAATCGGGTTTGACTCGCACTTGGGTTACGAACGCGTGGAATGGAAGTATACAGAGTACAGACACAGTACTTAGAAATGGGAGAAAAACTGTAACGAGCAATCTTTTTTTGCTTGAAAACCTTGCATTATGTGCTTAGGGTTGGGTCAGCAATGACAGTCTGAGGGATAGCAATTACGTAGTAGCAGCTTTTTCGCTTACAAAAACGACGTACCGTTACGCTCGATTGCGGCTGCCCTACGTGACTTCTGAATGACTAGCTTCTCGTTTTTTGTGCCACATGGTATGGATGTTACATTTTTGCGTGAAAACCTGTTCTCCGAGCTAAAGAATAGTCGGATTAATTAAACACCTAATTTTTAGTTCATGATTTTAACACATGTCGTGCACAGGCCAGTTAAAACTAATGACTTAAAAGGGCATTCAGGACGTTTTTGTTTAAAAAATGTTTCTGCGAAACCACAGTGAAACAACTTTGGCAATTTTTTAGAACTTTTTCGCACCATTTTTGACTCTCTTCGACCAAGAAATCGTAAGATGTTCGCAATTATTTTTCCCCTTAGACTAAGGAGAAACGCTTTCCGAACATTACCAAACTGATAGGACGTAGGTCAAAATTGTTCCAAACGACCGACTACTTTAGCAGCCGTGGAGGAAGTGGCTTCGTAAGGTACCTGTTGATAACCGTAACAAACCTATATGAAAAATCCATCTAAAATGCTTTGCACTGAAGTTTGCAATTTCATATTGACTAAAAAACTAACTGGCCTTATCTGATCTTCAGGCCTAAACCAATTGCGCAATGATCGCATAAAACTTACTGGCTCACTAAAAACTGAAAGTCTAATATCTTGTCAGCTGCGACGCTTTAGCCTTTAACAGGCAATAATTTTTTTGGATAGACTATCTATAGTAAGCAATAGTCACAATTTGCAATAGGCTATAGGCTACTACGCCTAAACCATTAAAAGACCTTATCTTATTCCGAATACTTAGCTAGCACTTGGCGGACAAAGCAGACTAGGAAAGCATCAAACCTTTCTGAATTCAAACAGTAGTTGTTCCAGTAATTAATTCACCTATACCTTAAGCACTCACCTAGTTTCGAGAACCCCGGTACTTGACAAGACTCGGAAATAGAAGTTACAAACTGATTTATTGCGCAATCTACTTGAAACAAGATGGCAGAAATTTGGATTCTAAGAGGAAAACATGAAATTTTTTCTTTTAGAATTTTTTAATCGGATGAGTTGCAAAAATCGCAATGGGGTCATGTTGGTAAACATATTTTTTAAAATTTTTTCTCGGTTTTTCAAAATTCTGGTTGAATGCTCTTTTAGTTTGACAGCAAAACTATGTGAGTTGTGAATTCCGTTTCAGTTACATTATATGATGTTGGAAAGTAATTTTTCGTTGTAATTTTCCAGTTCTTTTAGATTTTTAATTCGTTTTTCTTTTTCAATAAACATAAATAAAAAACAATATTTTTTTGTCTAAGGCAACAAAGCGGAGAGTGACTGCTAAATGCTTCTAACTAAAAATCGCCTGTCTTATAAAGGTGTCATTTTTGGAAATTTTTAGTCTCACCATTCGAAGAATTTCCTCCTAATGTTCAGGTTTCATGCGTAAGAACATTTTCCAAATTACCATTACTGCTACCGCTTTTCTTTTCTGAAACATGCCGACTGATCACAGACTCTTTATTTAGTAAATTAGAGGCAAACGCGCGGAGAAAAAGAGAAGAGTATTGAAGAAAAAAAGTTTGCTCTTGTTGCAAAGGTTTTCTGCGGTCACGCGTATTCGACTAATTTGATTCGACATATTCCTAGAACAAGTGAATCTAGAAGAAAAAATCATGTTGATTGGACGAATCGGCATATTTTGGAGCAAATGAACCGTGAAGAAAAAGAGACAAAACTGTCAGTTTCCAGTCTTTTAATAAAAAATCTATGAACTGACAGTGATGCCAGCGAGGACTTTTAAAAAACATCAGATTTTAAGAGAAAAGAACATCAAATCCACAAAACCTGATGTTTTCAGCAAATTTCCTGCACAAACATCGTTCCATAAACAGAAGCGAAGTGGGCCGAAGATCTTCTTTGGGGAGAGATTACCTTTTTTAATCTTTTTTTCGCAGAGATATTGAGTGGAGACATTTTTGTTTTGAGACTACCAAAGCTGTTTATCAATATTTGCGTAGTTCACTTCGAATTTTAATTATAAACATCGTTTTTGTTCGTCAAAGCAAATTACATCAGATTTCCATCAAAAACATCAGAGATCAGGTTGCAAGTCAAAAACATCCAAGCTGGCATCATTGCCAAGTGATAGCTCATATTATTATAGCCGAGTATAGTCTGTATGCAAGAGTGTTAAACCGCCACGTGTAAATGGATTTTCAAGGTCTTGCAGAACAAAACCACAACAGAATTGTTGCATACTTTTTTAAGAAAAAAAAAAGTTGCACGCACATGCAAATGGAATTTTAAGTTTCTTACGGAAGATTACTTTCGGCGCCAAAATTTTTTATGTCTGCTAGTAAATTTGCAAAAAAACAGTTTTTCGTGTAAATAGAGTGATAATTGTCAAAGCAGTAAAATGGCAGAAGAAACTTGATCGTCTACTTCGGCCAAAAGAAACAAGTTAGAAAACGAATAACAAAAAGCAAACCTCAGCATTTTCTGTTAAAAACTTTTTAGCTTCAATGACGCCAAAACGCAATACAGATTAAAACCACAAACAAAAACGTAGTGCGGTATGTCAGACAAGCGCAGCAATAGAAAAAATAGAGACAGAAGCTACAAAAGTTTTTAAAAATGCTATGGTACAGAAAACAAAAGATAGAGCAGAAAATACGGATTTGTTTTGTTTTAATTTTGGCTTTGAGTTTATGGATTTACTTCTTCTCATAGATAATTCAATTATTTAGGGTTTGACTTCACCATTCAAAGAGTGTTCAATTGAAAATCCAGAGCAAAATAATTCAATTTGCAGGTTATTTCTATTTGAATAAGATTACCCATGAGGATCCCGTGAGGATGAAACATACTTTTAAGGGTTTCTTATCTTTTTTTCAATTTAACTTGTTCCCATAAATATCACATTTGAAGATATAATACGTAATATCATTGACACACAAAATCACAGAAATAGACACAAATAATTTATTTGCCGAGTAAATAACTGATAACATATTAGGAAATGAAACACACAACAATCTTACGCCTCAACAGGAAACTGCGAAGTGACCAATATTTCAGGTCTTCTAGTCTTGCAGCCGCCCAGAGTACGAAGTCTGATGGTTGGGATTAGTGAGATTGTGGTGGTGTTTGACAAAATAAAGACGGAGAGCAGCGTTATCATTTTCCACCGTACTTACTGTTGGCTAGCACTTTCAAAAGTCTAATATTCTGCAATACCCTTGAGAAATTCTGACATAAAAATTGTTTTCTAGATGAAGGGGACTTCACATTTTATGTTACAGCATTGTGAAAAGATCCAGTAATTCGGTATAACATATTTGGCCTATGATTGTTTAAAGGAGATGAATCATCCAGCCAATTCCGGTGGTTTACAATAGTTAAAAGTGAACTATAATTTTTGATATTTTTTGTTTTGATTTTGGAGCTGCGGTTGCTAAGATATTCAACAAATGCAAAAAATGTCCCCCAAACAAAGTTTTCGGAAACTCTGAGTTTTGTTCTTCCCGCCAAAACTACAGTAGACCTAATAGTTTAGAGAACTGTGGTTTTGGCGGGAAGAACTAAACTCAGAGTTTCCAAAAACTTTTTTCGGGGGATATCTTTTTGTATTTGTTGATTATCTTTGCAACCGCAACCCCAAAATTAAAACAAAAAATATCAAAAATAATAGTTCACTTTTAGCTATTGTAAACCACCGGAATTGGCTGGATGATTTACCGCCTTTAATATTGTTCGAAAAAAACGATCGCCTAAGTTTCTTTTTTTGGTGCACTAGTCTGGATTTAGAAAGGGTTCATGGTGCTAACCACAAAACGGTTAATTTTGTGAATAGACTAAATTGGTGTTTCTCGAAAAAATAATTGACGATTCAAATTTTGTGCCTGATTGCTTGCTGATGTTGCATCCTTCACAAGCAGTGTCATACTTTGTCGATAGAAGATTTTAAGGCCGAAGCAGAGCAAATTTATTATATCTGCAAGATTGAAACTGTTTGTATCGAAGCCATCACGTGGTATAATATGTGGAAGCATTTAAACAAACTTGAAAATATTAAAAGCAAGTCGTTAGATGAAATTATAATTCAAAGCTCTAAGTTTTATTCTGCTCTTTGACATGCATTGTTGATTGCTTTAACTTCGGTATCTACCAGAGGTGGAGTCAAGAACTTTAGGCTCGAAGCCAAGGCCAAGGACACAAAAAATCCGAGGCCAAGGCCAAGGACAGCTCTTCAGAGGACAGACCCTCTCGAGGCCAAGAACAGGAATGCTCGAGGCCAAGGACCAAGGACACAAGCGCAAGTGTTCTCAAAAAAAAAGGTCTTTAAAATTTTTTTTCAGGCGATCTCCAAAAAAAAATCTTCAAAAAAAATTTTCAGGCGATCTCCAAAAGAGAAAAACAAAAAAGGTTTTCGCAAATTTTCCGTGAGGTTTCTTTCGTTTTCCTACATAATTTTAAAAATGAACAAATCCCTACTATTATAGGAACCGATCATAGGCGTAGCCAGGATTTTTGATTGGGGGGGCCCAAACCACAAATCACACGCAATGACGTCATCAGAAATTTTCGAAAAAGTAATTTTTTGTGGGGCAAAGATATCGTAGAATGGAAGATCTGAAGCCGTAGCCTGATGGCACTTTGCCAGGATTTTGGTAAAGGGAGAGGGCGAAAACTAATTGTTGAAAAGTGTAAAAGTCTAACTTGGAAGACGTGTTGAGTAAAGAGCCCCCAGCCGCCGATGGCTATGGGGGTCTGGGGGCAAAGCCCCCAGCCGCTGGGCGATTTTTGTAAGTTTTTGGAAAAAAAAACTATTTAAATCCCATTGGATCACATTTCGCACGAGTTCAGAGCCATTTCAAAGAACTAGATTTTTAACATTTCAAAGCCAATCGAAAAAATTTAGTTGTTCAATCCTCTTTTTGCAATTAAATCCCAAAACACGCTTAGAATCTTGCATTATGGTGTAAAATTTTAATTGTAAGTGATTTGGTCTATAGGGGGAAGTAACGAACATTGCCTCCTGCAATACTTTAGCAGTAAAAAATTAAGTTTATAATAACGTTAAACGAGGGCCTGGGGTGGCAACTTTTAGGTCAAAACTCTTAGATTTCTCACAGGTTTTGCATATAAATTGTTAAAAATTTGCGTTAAGTCGTCAGTTAGGGACTCCAGGACCCCTTGGTTGTTGGTCAGGGGCCCTGGGGCCCCCTGGTCGTCAATTAGGAAGGCCCCGGGGCCCCTTGTTGTCGGTTAGGGGGCTCCTGGCCCCCTGGTTGTTGGTTAGGGGCCCCCTGGTTGTTAGTCAGGGCCCTGGGGCTCCCTGGTTGTGAGTTAGGGGCCCCCTGCTCCTCAGTTTGGCACTCTGGGGCCCCCTGGTTGTGGGTTAGGAGCCCTGGGGCCCCCTGATTGTCGGTTAGGGGCCTGGGCCCCCCTGGTTGTCAGTTAAGGGGCCCCCTGGTTGTTGGTTAGGGTCCCTTGGTCGTTAGTTAGGGGCCCAAGGGCCCCTGGTTGTCAGTTATGGGCCCCCTGGTTTTCAGTTAGGGGTCCCGGACCCCCTGGTTGTCGGTTTAGGATTCCAGGGCCCCCTAGTTGTTAGTAAGGGCCCCCTGGTTGTTAGTTGGGGGCCCCGGGACTCACTTGTTGTCATTAATATTATTGTTAATTACTGTTATGTGCGTAATTACTGAAAAAAAACTGCAACTAAACATCGCCAGGCTATGTTGTCATAACTTTTTGTCGTTAGTGGTATTTTGATTGGGGGGGGCCCGGGCCCCCTGGGCCCCCCCACCTGGCTACGCCTATGGAACCGATGCAAATGCACATCACATTATATGGGGATCCTCCGATATAAACCCTCGTGTAATAGGATCTGCTAGCGTATTGTGTTAATGTAGACCTGAATTTCTGTAATGTTTGTAATAAACCAACATTCAGAACTAAAATGCTTGAAGAGGTTCTAAACTTAACCTTAGTGAACCAGTGTGCGTGGGACCGAGTAGTTGGCTGGCATGTTGGCAACGTGCTATCATTCTCGGATCACATGTGCATTAGGTTCCAGGTTAAAAGCAGAATCCAATACCAGGCTAAAATGTTTCGTAATGTTCGTCGCACGTGCTGGAAACAGCATGAAGACAAACTCAAATAAAAATGAAATGAACGAATAATTTTACCACCAGTGCCAGTATCTTTCTCAAAAGAAAACGTTAATGTGCTGGCAAACAAGGTTCATTCAGTAAAAACTAAATCATATGAAGCTGCTTGCCCCATGCGAAAGTCGCTTCATGTGGAAAATAATATTTGGTGGAATTCTGAGCTAGCAAGCGTTCGAAAAGAAGCTCACCGAGATTGGAGAAAAGCATAAGTGGGCACAAGTCCGTTAATCGTTAATCCGTTAATAACGAAGCTAACTTTTTCATTAATTCGTTAATCCGTTAAAAAGTTTTTTCATGTTAACGAACTAAATTAACTTCCGTTAAGTGCTGTTAACGGACTAAAGTAACTTCCGTTAAGTTCTGTTAACTTCCGTTAAGGTTTTTATCGTTAATATCTTGCAGCTTCGTTGTGCATTTGAACTTGTTTTTATCTTGAAATTAGATTAGACTGTAAAATGTAACTTTCAAAACACAAAAAGACCACCATAGCAATAAATATTTTCTTACAATCAGCTCAACAGCGTCAATACGTGTTCCAGAAGCGAGTGAATAAAAAGAAATGTAAATTACACGCAAAATGTTAACGGATTAACGGACTTTATTAACTTCCGTTAATTAAAGCTGAAAATAACGGATTAACGTTAACGGAGATGTGAAGTTTGTTAACGGACTAGTGGTTAACGAAGCTAACGTTTTGCATTAACTTGCCCACCTATGGAGAAAAGCCATTAAAGCAAAGCAAGAAGAAGATTGGGAGGATCAAAAGCTTGCCCTAACTTATTTCAAAAAGCTGTCAGAAGAGCAAAGCGCGATTCATGGCTTAGCTTTGTATAGAGCATGAGTATTCAAACACCAACGGCTCGGCTAGTTAAATTATTCGAAGGAATGAAACTGTGCGTGGTAGCAAAGTAATTAACACAACGGAGAATTCACGAAGTCTCCACCAAAAACTTTAAACTATCTGCTAGATATCTTGTCACCGGGCAGCCAGCAGACAGAAAATCATGCAACCAGGAACGATTTAGTGACAATCCATTCATGAGACCTGAAGACACTGAAATGATTGCAAACATATGTTCATTCGAGCGTATGGAAGCAGCTATTAACGAACTTGAACCATTCAAAGCTCCAGGGCCAGACGGGCTGTGTCTTGTACTGTAACAGAAAGATTGGGAATCATTTGAAAGGATATTACCACGTAATTTTTCAAGCATGCCTGAGACACAGCTATGTGCCATCGACATTGAAAGAAGGCACAGATATATTTCTCACCAAACCCGTAAAGGAAAGCTATTTTGAAGCTAAATCCTTCCGCATGATCTTACTCTATTTCCAACTGAAATGGTTGGAAAGACTAGTTCTGTATCTTTAATTAATGAAGACAATAATGTGCAGGCAAAGCTTTCTGCATCGCAGAGCGGATTTCGCGCAAGTGTTTCTACGGAAACTGCTTTGCATTAATCTGCGCGCCTTGGAGAGCATTGAGTTGTTAGAAAAAAGCCGACTCTGCCGCAAACGCTAGCTGACCGAACAAAGAAAACTAAGGTATTTGACCGAAATTTCGAATGTCAAGTTATGCATAAAAAGAATGCTATCAGATCTGATAGCGTTCTAAATTAGAACACTGTAAAGGTTTACTCTGAAGGCTTGAAACTAGATGGGAGAGCAGTTGCGGGTTTTTGTGCAGATTACCCAAACATCTCCCCAAAACACGCATTTTTTCACCTTGGAATACACAGCTCTGTGTTCCAGCAAGAAGCCTTAGCTGTTTCAGAAGTGGCAAAAAACCTGCTTTTGGAAAAAATGCACAATCAAAGTATTGTTGTGCTAGTGGATAGTCAGGCAGCTATCAAATCACTCATAAAGTGCACTGTAGCATCAATTACAGTGCTAGACTGCATTAGAAACCTAAATCAGTTGGTTAAACAAAATCACGTCAGTATTGCCTAGATTCCGGGTAATTGGGGGGTACATGGCAACGAAGTGGTAGACGATCTAGCCAAATCAAGATCTACATCAAAAATGCATGGTCCTGAACACAGGCATAGCCAGGGGTCCCGGGCCTTTCCACTTGAATTGCTGCCAATGATAAAAATGTCACAAAAATACTATTGTTTCCTCAGTTTCAGTTCCTTTTAGCATCTTCGCTCACAACAGTACACGCGTACAGCAGTAATTAACAACAATATTGATCCAGGAGGCCGAAGCCCCTCGATTTAATTTTTACAAACCAATTTAAATGGGCCCCCTACAATAATATTTAAATGGGCCCCCAACAACAGTATTGATCCAGGGGGCCCAGGCCCCCTCAATGTAATTTTTACCAACCAGTTTTAATGGACCCCCTACAATAATATTGATCCAGGAAACCCGGGCCCCCTCAGTTTAATTTTTATCAACCAATTTAAATGGGCTCCCTACAATACTTATTTAAATGGGCCCCCAACAAAAATATCGATCCTGGGGGCCCGGGGCCCCTCAATATAATTTTTGCCAACCAATTTAAGTGGGCTCCCAACAATAATATTTTAATGGCCCCAAACTTAAATGGGCCACCAACGATAAAATATTGACCCAGTGGGCCCGGGCCCCTTCAATTTAATTTTTGCCAACCAATTTAAATAGGCCCCAACAATAATATTGATCTAGGGGGTTCGGGCCCACTCAATTTAATTTTTGCCAACCAATTTAAAAATCCCTCTACAATAATATTTAAATGGCCCCCAATTTAAATGGGCCCCCAACAATAATATTGTTCTAGGGGGTTTGAACCCTTTTAATTTTGTGTTTTCCAGCTCATTTAAACGTATAACCCGAGTGAAATTAAGGGTTTGTATCCTAAAAGTTGCTAACTGAGGCCCTCATCTAACCTTTTTATGAACGTAATGCAATAACCAAAGACGGATTTGACAAATGGCTCAGTGCCAGAGGCCTCGCGTTTAGATAAGACTTTTTTTGGTCTTCACCTGTATTTGGCAGGAAAATATTGCAAAAATCTCAAAGTGCCAGTGATCCAACTCAATGTAAATCCTGCCCGGCATATAACATGGTGTATCACAGGCAATGACATAGTTTGTAGGCGTAACTATCTATTGTACATTTTTCATCAACAATTCACCTACACCTCGCCAATTTTTATGCAACAAAATACTTTTGAAAAAAATTTGCTACTGTAAGGGGAATGCTCATTGAACAAATTATTGAATTACGAGGGCCCGGGCCCCCTGGCCGTACATGTACTCCTATAAATGGTTGATTTCATGAAAAAACAACAATCTCTAAGGAAAGTATTCGACTGGATTGTTTTTTACTGGTAAGAGATTGCAGGAGGCAGTGCATTTCACTTCCCCCCTACCTTGGCCAAATCACTCACAAAAATTAACCCCAAAATGCAAGATTTTGCACGCGTTTTGGACTTAAATTGCAAGTAAAAGGAGTACTGAACAACTTGATTTATTCAATTGGCTTTCAAATGTTAAAAATCTAGTGCTTTCAAATGGCTCTGAATACACGAAAAATGTGATCCAATGATATTAAAATAGTTTTTTTTTCCAAAAAATTGCAAAAAATTGCCCAGCGGCTGGGAGCTCCACCCTCAGACCCGGTCTGTGAAACGTTTGAATTACAGTACAGTTCGTTACTCAAACACGTCTCTCAATTTAGATATTTTCGCATTTTAGCTATTGGTTTAAGCCCTCTCCTTGAACGAGTTCCTAGTTACATGCCAACACCAGGCCACGTTTTCTGATCTTTCATTCTATGATACCCTTGCACCCACAAAAAATTCCTATTTCGAAGTTTCTGACGACGTCATTGCATGTGATTTGTGGTTTGGGCCTGTCACGAATAATAATTTTGAGTGCCTGAGATATAATTATTTGCTGTATTTTAATGTGTATATGACTGATTTACTACTTTTGCCGTCTTTTTTTGATTTAGAATATTTGAGATAATTCCTTTCTAGTATATTCTACTATCTTCTTCAGTTACCGATTGATTAGTTGTTTACATGTCTTAATTGCTATATTTAGACTTAAATTTGTGACATCATAATTAGGTTATCATAA
Source organism: Trididemnum nubilum (assembly GCA_963965965.1). NCBI lineage: Eukaryota > Metazoa > Chordata > Ascidiacea > Aplousobranchia > Didemnidae > Trididemnum > Trididemnum nubilum. The sequence continues at coordinate 16,499,379 of OZ014487.1, forward strand.
GCTTGTGTATTTTTTTCTATTGTGACAAATCATGGATTTTTCTGGGATATTCGATAGCTTTTGTCGTAGTATAAATAGGCGGGTCGTTTTGCATTCTAAGATTCTAATATTCTAAGAGTGGGTGATTCTAGGTATTAGTTTCGTAGGCAGTTTTGCCAAGTTTGTGTATCTGTGGTTGGCTTGTGTAGCTGTATAGTGGGCGATTTGAACCTGGACGATCTTAAGAGTGTGTAGTGGCTACCTGAACCTGGTCGGTCGTGGTTAAGTCTTTTACGATCTGAATTGGTCGATTGTAAGAAGTGTTAGTGGAGCGATTTTGCTCAGTGAGAGGGTTTTGTGCTTCAATCTTAAATAGAAGTGTTAATTTAAGATTGGTGTGTTGCTTTCTGAGATTCAAGAAGCTTAAGGAACTATCAACTGCCATTTTCGATTCGTCAATTAACATTTCAGTCGTTCTCTAGTTTTAATCGACGTGGACGATTTTAGAGATTAAAGGTTGCACTCTAGCCAAGTATCAATGATCGCGACAGGGCCCACCCCCCAATCAAAAATCCTGGCTATGCCTATGGTCCTGAACCTTTTACTACAGTCTCGTATGCCAGTTGTGTTAGCACGGTTAAGGAATGGTCAACTGATAGATACAAATCTATGTGGAACAAACGAAAAAACTGCTTGAGGATGAAGGAGTCTGTAGGTTGGACGTCCTCACGACTAACAATACGTCTTCTTAACCTTAAGAGAACTCAATTAAATAGAGTAGTGCAAGTTTTAACTGGGCATTACAATCTACTGCGGCACAAGAAAACTACAGGTCGTGCTAAGTCTTCTATGTATCCAAAATGTAGCCTGGAGAATAAAACACCAAACCATCATGTTTGCAATTGCAAGCTTTAGCAAGATATTTGTGTTAAATATTTTGGAATCACCAAAACCACTGTTTACGAAGTGATAACAAAATGTAACATTAACAAACTGGCCACGTACTTAAAGGAAGCTGGAAGGCTGTCTGAGCTCGACAAGTAACCAAACAAAACTACAGCAACTTAGCAGCTACAGTTGCAATGGGCCCAAATGAGGCCTACGCAATGTGCAGGTGGGCTTTACCTAACGGCAGCAGATCCGCTTGCACCGCTGCTCATTAATATTAATAATAATGCATTATTTTAATTAACGGTTCAAAAAATAGTGCTGTCCTCAGCCGAGGACAAGGCAATTTTCGAGGACTTGAGGCTTCGAGGCCAAGGACTTCAAAATGTGTTCTCGAGGACGTCCTCGAGGCCAAGGACGTCCTCGAGGATTCCACCTCTGATATCTACTACTTGTACTGTGGAGCGCTTTTTTCAGCACTCTGAGGCACGTGATAACTTGGCTCCGAACAACCTCTGGGGAAGATCGCATTGGTGGATTTTGTATGATTATCGTGCACAGAAACAAAGTCAAAGAAAATATGCAAAGAATCACAAGCACAATCATAAAAGATTTCCTTTCTCAACTTAGACGACTTCAATTACAAAATTTATTCACGACGTTTAAGAGCTGCTTTTTAACATTGGGTATTTTTGCCAAGGCCCAAACTACAGTGGTTCAACAGGTACATCGTATTCGGCTCTAGAAGCGTTGGTAGCTTGACGCAAAGGTAATTGGATATAGCCCCAACCACTTTTCTACGAAAAAACTGGACTGATTTCACTCGCACGGCTTTTGGTTTTTACTAGAGAATATGATTTTTTGCTTTACAACATTTCTATTTGACCAAATATTTGACCACCACAAAAGTTTCGGGGCAGACGGTTCAAGGCCAACTTTAGAAGTAATTTCTCATGAAGGTCTTCTTTTATAATCCTGGACCACAAACAGTATTGAAACAAAGAATGAACAAACATACGTTGAAAGCTTGTTGCTTTGCGCAGTTTAATGCCGATATATAAATTCAATACGCTATCGTTGTTTAGCTGTTTAAAAAATAAGTTGCAGCAAATATGGAAAAATGCACCTTTAGACTCGACAAAATACAGGGAAAAAATTGTGGGAAACAAAAATAATACAAACAGTCATTGCGTTTAGTGTGCTTAAAGTCGAAAAAAGCCTTTTAGCGAAAAACTGTAAGATTTGATCAAGTGGTTTCTTGGTGGAGTACTTGTATTACATTTTTAGTACCGGTTCCAGAAAATGTCAAAAGAAAACAGGGTTGCCACCGCTGCAATATCTTTTTTTGTTAACAATTTTGTCGGCGCCCTCACAAGGCTTGCTTTGCCCCTTCAACTAAAATACCACAAGGCGGGCTTTGTATCTAAAATACCACATTAAAGCAATAAGCAGCAACTTCGCTGGATTCAACATTTTTTATATACAGTAGCACGTATCAAACGTTTTCGGCTTAAAACAATCAAGCCCTCATCAGGATATTACTAAATATAATCACACATAAACACCCGCAAAGGAAAATAGAAGGATTACGGTAACATAAATTACGTATAACTGACTAATACCTTACATTACATGAGGAAAAACCTAAAATTATTATACAACGAAATAAAAATGCCTTTCCAATTTTGGAGCAAAGCAATCATATTAAAATTACAGTCAAGCAAGCAACAGCATAAAGTTTTTTGCGTGAAATTAACCAATTCAGTTAGAATTACTATTAATGGGTTCGTCAAGGTGCAGTAAATAATAAGAAAATCAATTCAAATTAAGGTAAAAACTTAATTTTACGATATTATGACGTAACAGAAAATTTGGCAACTTAGAAAATACTAAGCAAAAACGAGGCACCTTTAGCATAAAGTTGCTTATTTAACTTAGGATTTAGTTTTTTAATCAAAAGTACTTCGTAGATTTTAGTTTTATACTCCGTATGGCACCTTTTTAAATCTGGAAAGAGTTTACGGAGTACTTTTCCTCACGGCAAGTGGCACATGCGCGTATAAAACTAAATGTTTGCTAGCTCTTGCAGCCAGATGTCGCGTAGTCATGCCAACGTAGGCAAGGTTCGTATCACACGAACATCGAAATTGGTACACGACATTGGAGCAGAGAGCAAGCGGTGTTTTTGTTTTCAGCTGAAAGTAGCGATTGATCTTAAAAGGATCGTAAACTACTCTTAACTTCAAACCAAGTTCACGATAAACAAGTTCAGACAGACTTTTTGTAAATTGTTTGGATGCAGGACGTATGATACATATACGGAACTTTAAAAAAGCAAGTCTCACAATTATCGCTGTTTTTATTTTCTTGAGTAAGAGGGGATGAAAGCGTAAGAAATTTGCGTAGTACTTTATCAAAGAAATGAGCGTGGTAATTGTTGGCTGAGAACAACGATTTAACAATGTCGACTTCTCTGATAAATAACAAATCACTGGAACAAATTAACTTAGCACGGTGGAGCATACAAAACGCTAGACCAGATTTAAATTTGATGGGACACATAGCAGAAAAGTTAAAAAATAAACCCGTTTCAGTTTGCTTTTCCAAACCCATGTACCAATTAACAGTATTTTCATTAATTTTTACATCAAAATCTAACTTGTACACTGCTTTCTCAGTTTCCAAAGTGCTCAATGGGCCAGATTGATTGATTGTTTTATTTTTGTATAGAAAGACACATACAACAAGCAATATACTTCAATATGAAAGTGTAATGTCTTTCTGGTAAGAGGATGCGGAAAGATCATGGTCCAGATTCAGGAAACTGGCGCGGTTGCCGAGTCTGCAGCCTCTCACCAGGCGATTTCATGAAAAATACTGCAATACAATACATCAAGCAATGCAGAAAGGAAAACAGAAACAAAGAAAACAAAAAAACAGGGTACATAGAGAAAACAGTACAGCAATTTACATGTCAAATTGTTAAGAAAGATTGTAATAGTATCTACCAGTTTAAAATTTAAAATTACTTGGTATTAAGACGCGAGCAAATACAAAAAATCATAACGAGCATTTAAAGTGCTAAAGGCAGTAGCTACGGATAAATTTAAATGCATGAAAATAAAAATAAGCACCGAATAACTATATAGACAAATACACCCTCATGTTTGTTGTTTGTGTCAAAGGATTTTCTTAATTTTTTTTTGCAAGTATATTAAACCTTTGTTCTTGAATCGCTTTTGAGTTCAAATGGCATATTGTTCCACATTTTTCAACCAACGTAACGAATCGATTTTTGTGTAATTGTTTTGCTACAAAATACGAGAGCGAAATTTTCATTTGAAGTAAAACGCCTTGGATATCTGTGGTTTTGCGTGGCTCGTTGAAAATAATCACCAAAACAATGAGGAAGTAACGAGGCTTAAAATTTAAATACGAATTTTAGAACTTCAAGAAGATATTGTTAAACTTCAGCAGTTTTAAGTCCGAATAAATTCGTCAAAGTTTAGTTTTGAAGAAAGAATTTTTTGTAATTATTTTGATTATATAATTTTGGTGCACTTGGATTTTTTTGTGCGTTTGGATGAAGCGTTACCCCGCGATGTTACACCATATTGTAAACACGACTGCACGATACTAAAATAAACATTTCTCAAAACTGTTACTGGTAAATAACGTCTCAATTTCGTAAGAAGTACTCTAGCCATACATAATTTTGCTACAACGTATTGGGTATAATGTTCCCAACTCAGCTTAAAATCAAAAATAACTCCTAGATATTTGATGACATTGTTATTTGTTGACGGGCCATTGGTGGTGTTGATAGGGAAGTTTTTAACGGAAGACTTGCCAAAGCCAGTAAACGATGCATGAAGTTCAGTTAAAACTTAAAGTCATTAAAAAACATCAAAAATTTAAAAACCCTACCACAGTCTGTTTCCTCCTAATGGACTCGTTAGGCAGGGTAGAAGCTAAACAAAAACAAAACGGTAATATATCTCAGCACATCAACCACGTCACCCCACCAGTGGTGCCGATCTTTGTTGAGCATTAGAGGGGATAATTTGAAATTTTACCCCAATTTTGCCCTAATTTCAACATTGGGGGGATGAACTTTGACCACGATTTTGTTCAGGTTTGGAAATTTAGTAAAGACCAAAAAACAATGCAAATGGAACACTTTTTCCCCAAATTTAGGTGAAGGCCAAAGAAAAGGTCTTCATCAAAAATAGAACACTTTTTTCCCTAATTTTCGCTCAGATGTACACCCATTCAAATTATTGGGGGGGATACAGTCAAATTATTGGGGGGGATATATCCCCTCCATCCCCCCTTGTTTCGGCACCCCTGCTCCCCACCCCCTCCCCGGAAGCTCTGTGGCGGGTGCGAGCTAAAGCCAGCTCACTGAGGCTAACCGTGGCACGCACCGTCCAGGACCAGTAGCCGTAACCCGGATCGGTGGTGAGGAGCCGTGGCTGGTGCAAAACACTGTAAGCACTAACTGTGGAGGCTAAGCAATAAGCATCCTATTCAAACACTGCATATATGCTGCACGTCTGTCAAACGTAGCAAAAGCACTGCTAAAATTTCAAGCACTGTCAGAAACACAATGAGGCATTTTACGTCACAGTGATTAAGCGGTTTGCGTTGAATGTGATTTGATTAAGTTGGTAGTTTCACAGTTTATACTTGGCTTTGTGTAGACATTTCGATACAAGTTTGGTTCTCTGGTTAAGGGTGTTAGCCGGGTTTGGTTGTAATATTGCAATTTTTTCTTCTAAAAAAAGGTTGCTGTTAGAGCCGTTTTGATAGGGCTGTGCCCGTTTCTTTATGTTCGATTTTACGTTTGGATGTTTGCCGGTTTCTATCACGTTCCAGTATGCTGTGGATGGTTCTGTCGAGTGGCGCTTATCTTGGTGTCTGAAAGTATGCTTGTGATTACACTATAATAACTGCCGATTTAAATTTTTGTTGCTTTCAAATATATTGATTCTGATTATGGCACTGGATGCAAGTTTGTTTTTTTTTTTGTGAAACGGCAAATATAGAAATGGTCTACTTTGATGCATTTGCTGGTGATAGACAATTTGTACTGCTGATTGTAAACCCATAAAATGGCTCATGTTCTTGCATGGGCTCTCCTAAATCTCTCAAATTTTAAAAAATCTTTCATTTTTAGTGGTAAATACTGGCTGCATTCTTATTGGCTCCTTACTGAAAATTTTTCTGCCGACTCCCGTGTCTAAATGGTGTTAAAATCTGGCTATTTTTGTTGAAAAATAACAAAAATTGCCCATCCGAAAAGCTGAAAGGGAAAATCGTACAAAATCGTTTGCAAAAATATTATTCCTTAAGCGGAACTTAACCCTGCAAAAATTTCTGGATCCACTCCTGATGCAAGTATTATGCAGCTGAGATCCTTCATTGTATGGCTACTTGCTTGACACCTGCACTGAGAATTGAACATTAACACTCCGGTTTCGATGCTTGTTTAACAAAGTAACAAGCACGGTTAGATTGGTGACCTACATTTTACTTCATCAACATTTCAAAAGAATAGGTTTGTTTTTCAATAACTTTATTTACTAATGAAAAGGTAGAATTATCCAAAGTCTTAGTAAGGCCTACAAAAGGGAATTTAGAAATTGCATTGTATCGGAACTCAGGGCCCGGAAAAACTAATAACTACATGCACGCAAGTAGTAGTAGTAATATTCCTAGCACGTAATATGTAGTAGTACACCTAGTTTAATATAAGGCCGAGTACTGGTGAAGGTTTTAATTCGTCTTCACTTCATTTCAGGCCAAAAACTAGTCGGATTTCCGTTGAAGACCTTTCTTTTTATTCTTCACCCAATTTCCGGCGGTACACAATCGTAAAAACGTACCCTGTGACAAAACTTCGTTCTAAGGCTCTGATCGTAGTTCGAGGCACAATCATTATTGTGAATTGCGAATAGTAAATACAAAAAAAAAAAAAAAACGAAACAACAAAGTTTAGCTTAATCCATTCATTCTTAGGTCATAAAAAAAAATTGCAATTAGAAAAATTCTGAAAACTTGAGCAAAATTTGTCTGAATAAATGTATAATCTATATATGGTAAAGTACTAATTAAACTTAACCGTACCGATAGTATAGGTACTGTTGTGAACTGAGTTAAAGTATGGTAATTCGAACCAAGATTTATCTGATTGTGGATTACGTTTTTTGGATTGTGTGCTTATTATTGTTTGCATTATTTCATTTGTCTTATCAGCAACGATTTATCCTTTCACCAGTAACAAAAACGGAGTTTTATTATTCGACTTACTGTTACGAAGGTCGTTGGTAAGTGCATTTTGATTTTTAAAGCAAAAGTTCAAAAAATATACGTATATATTTTTAAACATAATATGCTTGCTTTGGGGTTGGCAAACCAGATTAAGTGCTCCATGACAAATCTGAGGGAAATATTAACTAGTTACTAACCACCACAACGTTTCATGTCTATACCCTCTGAAGAGCCCATACGGGCGAAACGACTGTTGGGTATGATAAATTGTGATGGTCAGGAATTAATTAATATCAGAGCATCAGAGAGAAAATTTTCCGGGGGGTACGAAGGTCGATTCCGGACCCCAAATCTTATTGGGCCCCACAAGCATTGGCGGGCATGACGTTAATTCATTTTTTGTCCGATGGGTGTCGATTTTCATTTAAAAGTGAGGGGCTAACGATATATCGCATACAGTTAGAACCTATGACAAACACAACTAGACATAAAGTTGGTTTAAATCCAGCTACGGGGGTCTGAAAGAGCGCTGTGAGCTCCATCAGCGGGGTCCGGGGCCCAGCCCCATAAGCTTTAGAACTTTTCATGTTTCTCGAGGGTAAAATTCAGCATTTGATCAACACCCCAGCACCAAACTTGTTTAAATTGACGAGCAGAAAACGTGATATACATGAAAGAAAGTATGTGAAGTGGGGAATGATGACATTGACACAATATTTTACAATATAGTGACTTTAATCCTGCAAATCCAAATATTTTACTGATAAAAGTTTTAAGAAGTCAACTGCAGTCACAGACTTCACAAACCCAAATACATATTAAACTCATACAGATAGAGTGAGTTACTTAATGATAGTAGTATAGTATGTCAACTTTGACTCCGCTCACTGAGGTTAAAATGCTTTTGGATCTCTGGATATGTGGGCCCTCGTACATTGTTATACCGTAGAATTAGGGCTCTCAAGTCAGAGAAATGTAACAAAACGTTAATTTCGATCCAATGTATGGCTTTTAATACATTTTCCTCTCTTTTTAATCTAATCGGCCACTATTGGATGCCCTAAAGGCTGTGTAGCAAAAATAGCCACCAATTACCAGCACTAAATAGGCTGACTGATATTTTTGCTGTAGGCAAGGTTGGTTACGGTCAGTACTTAAATTGTAGGGGGGACGCGTCCCCCCATCGAGATTTAGCGTCCCCCATCGAGATTTAGACGTCCACCCATCGAGATTTGAGCGCTTGATGATGAAACGATCAAGAGCCAGCCAGCACAAATAAATCCTACAAATTCCGGCCGAATATAGTCCCAAATTGCGGTGAAGACCTTTTTTTGTGGTCTTCGCGTGATTTCAGGGAAAAACCACTTCAATTTTCGGCGAAGACCTGTTTTTTTGGTCTTCACCTGGTTTCGGGAAAAAAACACTTCAAGTGCGGGGACGGAATTACATAATTTCCATTGAAGTTTGGTCAAGCTGCAAAAGCATCCCCCCGTGCAAAATTTTACAATTTAAGTACTGGTTATGGTGTTATGGTGCGATACCAAAACTTAAAGCGGAAACCTGAACTCTTCAGGGCCTCCCTAGGTGTAACGAACTCCAAAAAAAAAACTAAGCCCGCCTGGGGTTCTCATAGGACGCGTGCTGCCATGGATCCAGTTCTTCTTTATTCAAAAACAAAATGAAACAAATGAATAACTGTACTACGCCATAGCACGGTTTCAAAATAAATTTGAAACCGGCAAGCTAAAGAAAGAAAAGCCCAGCTGGCTTAACCAAAAAATGCACGTTAACAAAATGTCTTAAACATAAGTAACGTCATTTTAGCGTCTGACCATCAGGTCTTAAAAAAGAAGAATGATTTGAAGAACGCTAGCCATCACAGTCAAGAATCGCAAAGCTTGCTTTCTTCATGGTCGCGCATAAAGAAGAAACAAGCTTAATTATATATGCAAATTTAAACACGTACAAATTCCAGCGATTTGTAACAAGTTTTGAGCTAATTTAAAACAGCTGCAAAAATGCCCTGCAGACCGCGTTGTTTGCGTGAAGGAAAACAAATCAAAAATTCGAAAATGCAATGCAGCAAATCAGGCTTTTATGCTATGACGTAACATTAGGTCCGGGCCTGGGTGCGATGTACCCTTCAACCCCTCTTTCGCAGGCCCCGGTTAATATACGTACCGGCATAAATAATATAAAATACTATTTGTAATGAATAGTACTTTGAATAATTGACAAAAAATTAGCCTGAATACAAACTCTACGGGAGCATATTTAAGTTTCAGAGGCGCAACCATAGGGAGGGCACTCAGAACAGTTAACCCTCACATACAAGTGGTCAAACCAAGGATAAGGAAGCTGAAAGCAGTTAATTTTTTGAGGAAGCGATAGCACTTTAATAAAAAAGTAGTCAAAAGCGAAAGTGAACTTGGCAGCATATGATTTTTGGAGGAGATGGAAGCGGAAGTAATTTCAAAAAAAAATGTGCTTCCGCTTCCTCTGAAAACGGAATATTGGTCACAACAAGTTTTGAGATAAAGTTTGATGATAACAGTAATTACTTCTTCCAAATATTAATAGACCTGCGGTTGGTTTTAAAGCCGCTTTAAATTAATGGCCATGGTAAGCAGGATATCAATTTGGGTCCATCTTGGGCCTGAGATATCACTTTGTATCTAATAGACGGATGGTCAAAAATGGGTCAAATGGATGGTCAAAAATGGGTCAAAAATGGGTGGTCAAAAATGGGTCAAAACGTTTTGTAACATGCTTATTTTACCTACTTGTAGGCGTAAAAACAAGTTGTTTAAAACTGATAACACAAACGTTGCAGCATCATAGAAGATAAATGTCTGAAAGGTGGCGGTAGTTTTTATGTTATCTCGTCCCTTCCGAAGGTTGGGGGCACTAAGGAACTCCACAGCGACTCAACAGCCTGGCCACACCCCAAAGTCTGTGCTGGAGGTCAAAGTATGATCAAGAGGAAGAGGAATTCATCAACAGACAAAGGGTTGTTTGTGAAGTTGCTCCCCTGGCCAAAAAGTTATAGTATCACCATCCAAATGTTTTATATTTTTTTCCAACTTAGCGTGTAATGCATCTGATGCATTTTGTATGAGTTGTGGGCTATTTGGGCTGTAGGCTATTAGGACTGATAAGACTATGAGCAACTTTAGCTTTGGTTAAAGGTCACTGATATGATGTAGCAGCTTTAAAATACAACACATCTGTAGTAGGGCCAGTGCTATTACAGGTGTAAGCCAATCAATCAAGAAATTTAGAGTTAAGTAGTTAACAATTTACAGTAAGTAATAACTTTAAACTGAAAAAATGACTAAGCTTAAGTTACATGTTGATATTTTCACTTCCAAATACTATGACAGACTCAAATTAGGAAAAAAACGATACATGGAAGAAAAATTTGTTAATTCTATATAGTACCTGTAGGGCATAAAAAAAATTACTTAAGTTTAAACTTCAAATCAAATCTTGCATTATACTTGCTGTAATACGAAACGTGTAACGAGTGTAAAGAGCCTGTAACAAGTAGAGGTGGAGTCCACGAGGACGTCCTTGGCCTCGAGGATGTCCTCGAGGACACATTTTCAAGTCCTTGGCCTTGGCCTCGAAGTCTCAAGTTCTTGGCCTTGGCCTCGAAGCCTTAGGTTCTCGAAAACTGCCCTGTCCTCGGCTCGAGGACAGCACTATTTTTTGAACAGTTGAAATTTTGTTGGAATACGCCAGAAACCTCGCGGAAAATTTGCAAATACCTTTTTTGTTTTTCGTGATTGGAGCATAGGCTTAGCCAAGTTGCCCCCCCCCCCAATTGAAATTTCACCAATGACAAAAATGTAACAAAAAAGCCTACTGTTTCTTCAGTTTCAGTTTCTTTTTAGCATTTTTCGCTAACATCAGTAGCGAACAACAATATTGAAGACCAGGGGCCCCGGGACTCCCTCAAATCAATTTTTGCCAGCCAATTTAAATGTAAACCTGGAAGAAACGGATAGTTTTCGTCCTAAAAGTTGCTATCTCAGGATCACATCTAGCCTTTCTATGAACGTAATGCATTAACCAAGGCCGGATTTACCACAATATGACGCAGTACCAGCTAAGGACCTGCGCTCAAATCTTAAGACTTTTTATGGTCTTCACCTACATTTGGCAGAAAGATTGTGCGAAAATCTCCAAAGTGCCACGGGCTTAGCGCAATGTAAATCCGGCCCGGCAATAACATGGCTAGTAAACGTAACCATCTATTGTACTATTTTTCAATAACAATTCATTAATTCACCTCCACCTCGCTAGCTTTTACGCACAAAATACTTAAAAAAAACTAGTCAGGGAAAATGCTGATTGAACAAATCGTTGAACTTCAATTGAGGGGGCCTGGGCCCTCTGGCCTAACATGCACTTCTATAAGTGGTTATTTTCATGACAAAACAAAAATCTCTAAGAAAAATCTTCGAGTGGGTTTTCTTCTACTGCTAAAATGTTGCACGAGACAATGCACCTTACTTCCCCCTACCTGGACCAAATCACGTACAATTAAACTTTAACACCAAAATGCATGATGTTAAACGTGTTTTAGACTTAAATTGTAACTAGAAGGAGGATTAAACAATTTAATTTTTTCGATTGGCTTTCAAATGAAAAAAATCTAGTGCTTTCAAATGGCTCTAAACATGTGCGAAATGTAATTCAATGGCATTAAAATAGCTTTTTTTTCCAAAAATTACAAAAAATCACCCAACAGCTGGGGACTTCGCCCCCAGACCCCCAAAGCCTCCGGCCGCTGGGGGCCCCGCCCCCACATCCCGTCCGAGATACATTTGAGTTACACTGGCTTTCTCAAAACGTCTCCAAAGTTACGTATTTGCACTTTTCAACTATATTAGTTTAAGCCCTCTACCTTTGCACAATCCTGGTTAAGTGCCAACAGGCAAATTTTTCGATGACGTCATTGCATGTGATTTGTGGTTTAGGCCTTCCCAATCAAAAATTTTGGCTACGACTATAATATAGGAGATTGCCTGAAAAACTTTTTTGAAGACCTTTTTTTTGGAGAACTCTTGCGGCTGTGTCCTTGACCTTGGCCTCGAGCATTCCTGTCCTTGGCCTCGAGAGGGTCTGTCCTCGGAAGGGCTGTCCTTGGCCTTGGCCTCAGTTTTTTTTGTGTCCATGGCCTTGGCCTTGGCCTCGAGCCTTGTGTCCTCGACTCCACCTCTGGTAACAAGATTGCGAAGCCCATCTCTGTATCATTTTGCCTGCTGGCAGCACAACTCCTTTCAAAAAAAAGGTCGGAGCGGTGGCGAGCCGTTCGCAACACTTTGTCCGATTTGACCTGCCCAAGATTTGAACCTCAGACCTCCCGCTTCATAAACGAACCAAACATAGCAGCCTAAACCAGTTAAGTTTCCGCTTTTCTTTACACTACAATAATCTCTCGCTATATCGTGCTTCATCTATCGCGGCTTCGCTGTTTCGCGGAATTTTTTACAGTGCTTTTTTTTACAGTGAATTCTGATTGCCTTAGGGGCGGTCCTTTTGTCTAGAAGTTCATTACAATAAAAAAATATTGTTTTACAACACTGTTCTTTAAACTATTATATTTATTTGTAAGAAAACGTTAATATTTCTATTTCTTAAACACATTTTGGGCCTGAAAAGAGGTTTTATTTTTTGTTTCATTCTGCAGTACAGGATTGCATTGTAAAACAATAGTAAAAAATAAGGCTGACTACTTCACAAATTTCACCTATCGCGGGTTATTTTTGGAACGTATCCCACGCGATAAACGAGGATTCACTGCATGTCAATTTTCTGCTTCATTCTGAGCATGCTGGAACATACAATACAATTAACTCAGTCAAATACAATTACGGTAAATTCGGCAAATGTGGAGGCGTAAGCTGGAAGCGGTAAAATTTGTTTGAAAACGAAAATGTTTTGAAAAAAATGAGCTGGAAACGGAAGCGGACTAGGAAGTGAAGCTGGAAGCGAAAGCATTAAGAAATTGACTGCTTCCACAACTCTGGTTTAAACATGATTTGGACTTAATCTATACATAAAGGGATGCTGGGGAATATATTTTTTTAAATGACTTCCGAATTTCAGAAATTTTGTTCCTTCTAATGGCTCTAAAGACGTGCAAAACATAAATCAAATAGTGCTAAAATCCCTTTTTTTTGCCGAAAAATCACAAACTGCTTAGTGGGTGGGGCATGCCCCCAAAGCCATTTTGTGATACGTTTGAGATACATTAGTTTGCTCAGCACACCATTTAGTAGAGACATAAATATTTTAACGTTTGCAAAAAATGCAATTATCGCCCAGAGAGCGAATAGAGGTTGGCCGAAAATATTTTGGTGTTGAAATAATGCCAATGGATCTTGAAATTCTTTGTTTAGTGGTTTAACGAGTACTTGGAAGTTTAACTGGGATTCTATGTGTACTCCTAGATATTTGACATAATTAATTGGAATAAGGTTTTGCGGCATCCTTTAAAGTTAAACAAATTTGGGATGGTTTTGCATTCATTTTTGCGGAATAATCCGATAATTAGATTCAACGATATTTAAATTAAGGTTGTTGCTTGGAGCCAGTTATAAACATTTACATGGTCTTTTCATCATATTTTCTAGGATAGTGAGTTCAGGACTGTTAATAACAGGATAATAATGTTGTTAGCAAGAAGACGCAGAAGACAGTTTGTGAAGCAGGGCAAGTCATAAATATAGGCCCAAAATGAAAGTGGGCTTAGAGTGGAACCTAAAGCAACCCCATATTATCTAGCACGTTCAATCGCTCAGTTGACGCCGTTAATGCTGACAAAATCTTTTTTTATTAAAAAATGATTTCATTAAGTTATATTGTGTACAGCCCCAAATACCGTAGTGCTGAAGTTTCGACAGCAGAATTTCATGCAACACAGTATCGAAGGCCTTTTGTAAGTCCAAAAATAATAAACCCGGTGTCAAAGTTTTCGTTGCTGCTGTCAAAAAATCAAACTTATTAAGTCAAGTACAGCATTTGTTTTTGATATTTTCTTGTAAAAGCCATGTTGCGATTTTTGGAAATGACGCAGTGTGCTTTCAGAAAGTTTAGAACACCAACGTAAATAAGATGTTCCAATATTTTCGAGAAGCGCGTAAGAATTGAGATGGGCCTATTGTTTAGGTCAGATTTGTGTCCTTTTTTTATGAAGTGGATTGACTTTAGCAAGTGTTTTAACAGCTGTTGGGAAAAGTGCCTTATGTAAAGGAAAAATCAATAAACCATTGCAGATAAAGCGCAATGTTGGCGGCAGCAGCGAAGAGAAAAAACATTGAAATATTGTCGAGGTCCACAGCTTTGTTCACGTTAAAATAATATATGACGTTTATTATTTCATTAATACTTGGCCTGATTAAGAAGATGGATGAAGAAACACGATTTGTCAAATAGTTCCGATAAGTGGAAAGGTTTGAGTAAGGAATTTTTTTGGCTAAAGTTTTGGATATTGAACGGAAAAAACGAAGGAAATGGTGGGCTATTACTTTAGCGTCGTCGGATTTGTTTTGAGAAATCAATAGTTAATTATTTCAATAGTAAAGAATAAGTTTAATTTAGAAGAGATAAGTTTGCTAAGTAGGTTCAATATTTTTTTTTAAGATCATTTCTGCTATTATCTAATCTGGTCGAAAAGTGGAGCTTTTTTGCTAGTCTAATGATTTTATAGTCAATATATTACAACGTGTACGAAAAAAGTATTTTCTACATTGCTTCCAAATAAAAATTAAATTTTAAAACATGGATTGCCTTTTTTAATAAAAATGAGTAAATTTAACTGGGGCATGCTTGTTAATTGTGATGAGAATTGACGAATCGACGAATCCATTAAAGCTGCCATTAAAGTTTTCTTCTGTTAAAATAGTTTCACTGTTAAAATAATGAAAGAATATTTGTTTGTAAGTCGATGGAGACTAAGGTTTCACGGTTGATGTTTAATTTGTCCCTAAAATAAATAAATAAATGTCTTATTTTTGGAAATTTTGGGGCTAGAAGCTTTCTCACAACGCCAACAAGCTACTGGATAATGTTCAGTTACACACTCGCGAAGGACGAAGGAAATATTGCATGTTTTAGGTTGTTTGAAATGATAATGGTCTATTAAGGTGGCAAAAGTTGGTGTTACTGTTGCTGCTGATGTTGTGATAAAAAGAAAGGACCCGTAACGCAATAAAATGTTTATATGATCAATTGCCAGATTAGTGGGATTGGTTAGGTTAATGTTCGTGTTTACGTCTCCAAATAAATGCAGTATATCGGTTTGGTTCAGTTCGATAATTCAGAAAGACAAGAGGATAAATCACTTAAAATTTGTTGATTTCAGTCAAAAACGAATAACGGTATATTACACGCACAGCCTTACACGTAGTACTTTAACTACAAAATTTTACATGGGGAGACGCTTTTGCAGTCTTGACCAAACGCATTCGGATTGCAAATGAAATTTAGTGGAAATTATGATTCAAGTTTTACTTCTTTCCCCTAAAACGAGAGAAGCCAAAAAAAAAAGGTCTTCACCGAAAATTGAAGGATACTTAACCCCTAAATCGGGTGAAAACCAAAAAAACTGGTAGGATTTATTCGTGCTAACAGGAACTTTTTGTCTGATCAGCCAGCGATGAAATCTCGATGGGGTACGCTAAATCTCGATGGGGAGACGCTGACTCTCAATGGGGGGACGCGTCCCCCCGCGTCTCCCCTAGTATTTAAGTACTGCGTGGACCGATAATGCAATTCTGATGACAACCTAAAATATTTACCTAAATAGATTTAGTATCATGCAATCGAAACTGTTCTTCACAAATGTTGGAAAAGCACATTGCACACTGTTAATCCACCACCAGCAGTTTGAAAATTAACGTGAACAAACCTGTAGCCTTACAATGAATGAGATGTTGAATAGCGGCTCGTCATTGATGCGAATTTCGGTTAAACGAAGTAAGTCTTTGGAAAATTTAAGGGATTGCAAACAGTTGTGCAAAGCGTTATAATTTTTATGTAAGGAGCGAAGATTAAAGGCATATAAGCTTTAAGGAGTAATCATTTGCGTAGCAGAAGTAGATAGCCTTAACATCAAAGTATTCACATTTGCTAATATTTGAAGTTATTAATCTGTAATGTTTTCACATCGAATATCACTTTCAGTATTGCAATGACTTGTTGGTGTGGCTGCTTGATCTGATAAAATGAAATCAAATAAATTTGTCTCTTTACCATAGAGTGTCATTGGACGGATACAGAAGGGGGATGAAGACATATATATATGCAGAAAAGCAACAATAAACGCCGATGTGAATTGAGTGGCTATATGGCCAAAGTTTTGGAGTCAAAGTTAATTTTCATTGGCGTGGATCGGACATGGACCAAGTTGAATCAATTTTTTTTTTGACCGTATTCCTAAGGTTTATGATAATTCAATCTGATGGAACATGGATTAATGATTGCTCATAACGAAACTTAAATTAGGGTCTTGAGTTTGGTTGGAACCTGTACCTTTAGTCAATGTAACAATTAAGCGCAAGAGGTATAAATGATTGCTCCGTACGCAGAAAATCCACCAGCAAGAAACGTTTTTATCGATTTTATCTTTCAATTTTCCATTCAATTGGTCAGAGTATATAGAGCTACAAGTGTAGCAACCAGTGGCGGATCTAGAAAATTTTGGTGGGGGGGGATGAAAAACTTTATGAGCAGAAATTGTGGATAATCTCAAAATTTTG
This sequence comes from Trididemnum nubilum, assembly GCA_963965965.1. Lineage (NCBI taxonomy): Eukaryota > Metazoa > Chordata > Ascidiacea > Aplousobranchia > Didemnidae > Trididemnum > Trididemnum nubilum. The sequence goes on from OZ014487.1 coordinate 16,516,289, forward strand.
GATGTTTATGATTAATGTTCTTGACCTTGCGCAAACTTGTTGGGGATATTTTTTATCCGTCTCATTCCAAAAACGTTACCAGTATATATCTGTATATACCAGTATATATCTTTTTATAGATACATACCAGTATATATGTTTTTATATATATCATATTTTTTTTTAATTAACCAATGACATAAAACTAGTTTCAAATCATTGATTTATCCAATTCAATTCAAATTAATAACATATAACGCTCCTTTCGTCTTTCCTGCTTCGAAAATCGTATTCATTAACTTCCGCCAACATAATTGTCAGCATCTACACAGAACAAGCGTGTGTGCCAGAAATTCGCAATGAGGGAGCTGCTGTGGGGGTCTGGGGGCAGAGCCCCAGCCGCCGGAGGCAAGGGGGCCTGGGGGGCGGAGCCCCCAGCGATCGAAAATCTTGCATCTTTTTGCAAAAGTAACTAAATTTTAGGGCTATTTTGATAAAAAATATTGCTTTTAAAACGTGGCATAGCAATCGGCAGTGCAAACATGATTAAACCGGTTGCATAAATGGGCTATGTGAGAAGTGGCTAGTGGTAAAATTTTCTCTTGTTTACATGCTGGTAGATCATAAAATCCTACAGTGTAATAAAACTCGCACGGAGTAATCTATTTCGACTATATTTTATAGAGAAAAATAATTGGAGGGGGGCTAATGGAAAGATGTTTAAGAGAGATGATTAGTAATTAACTAATACTGAATAGATCCCCCCTGTTCGTGAGTTTATAATATTTTTGTTGATAAAAACTATGTTAAGCATTTTCAATGAGCTTTTAAATTTGATTGCTTATTTTTAGCCATTTTTCAAAGTTTTTATTGATTAGTGAGTTTTATTTTTGACAAATTAGCCCCCCTGAATGTATGGTTCAAAAGATGCTTTAAACCACATTTTAGTCCATTCCAGTCCAAAAACCAGTCTCATAAGTGCTAAAAACGTAGTATTTTTCTTATTCTGCATTTTAGTCGACAGGCCAATGGGGGGAAGGGCAAAAGCCCTCCCTTGGCTGTGCTACTCTCACAGAATGAGTAAAAACTATCTGCATCGGACTTTGATATTTTTATTGCTAAAAGTCTATTTTGTTCAAGTGTTCATTCAGCATACCGTAACTAACAATGTAATAAAACTACATTCTAAAAGACATTTTACTTGATGTTTTATCAAATCGACACACTTTTTGTGCGAAACCGCACTACTGTATTGCGTGAGGTTTGAGCGAAAATGCGCCATAATTGAACTTCTGTTGTGTTATGCCTTTATCGGTGAAAAGTGCGAGTTGTGAATTTTGCTAGTTTGGCGCTTTCAAATCAATCGGACCTGTAAAAAACTAATTTCTGCTTTGTAAAAAGTTCGCTGTAAAAACAATTTTTTTCTCCCCCTACCCTACCCCACCCCCCCAATGGCTTCAGAAATTATATCGCAGTAACCCGGCCTATTGAGTATTTACTGATTGCTTTTTTTCAAATGTTTAATATTATGCATATGCACGTTATGTTTAGGCTGGTGGGGGGGGGATGCATCCCCCCCATCCCCCCCCCTAAATCCGCCACTGGTAGCAACTAGTTTGTCTCAACTGAATCTGTAAGATTCTTTTCTGCCATCATTGCACTCAAGCTGCTGTAAAATCAGGTTGCTGAGAAAGATTCAAATTTTCTTAATCTGTAGGTATCAGAGCGCAACCAGAATTGTGCTAAGGAGAGGATGCTTGAACAAAACGTTTGTTTTTTTTCTTAAAAAACTGTTTCATTAAGACAGCAATGCTGAGCAAACGTGCGATATACTTGAGTAGCACAAGTTTGAGGGGCACGGCGGCGAAGTCCTCAGCCGCTGGGCCATTTTTGTAACTTTTCGAAAAAATAGCCATTTTAACGCTATTTTGGATCACAATTCGCACGTTTTTGGAACCATTTTAAACAAATAAATATTTTAAATTTGGAGGTCAGGTGAAAGAATTCAATTGTCTTGCCCACTCCCTTTACTTACAGGTTATGTCCAAAACTCGTTTGAACGCTTGTATTTTGGCTTAAGTTTTTTAAGTGATTGAGCTAAAGCCCCTTAGTCCCCCTGGCTGCGCCTCTAGTTGGTACGGTGCAGCGCTGTTGAAAAAGCAACTTAAGCAAAACCGGCGGGTTTTGCTTACAAACTGCAAGAATGTCTGCTTGCCAGCTTGCTTGGAACAAAATGGCTGCTGTTACTAAATGCTGCTACTGCTGATAGTTGTTACGAAATAAAACTGCTTCTTAATAAATTGCAATGCAATAACAAGAATTGTGCAACAACAATTGCATTGACACCTAAATAATGGTGTCTTCTTTCAGTGTTGCAAAGTTATTTTGATTATGTTTTCAAAGCACCTTAAACACAAGGCACGTAACAGGCAATTTTGTTTATGCGGCACTGCAATCTCAACTCAATGTAATCTTTCCCTTAATGAGATTTTGCTTCTTCAACAAGAGGGAAGTCGTTTGACTCGAAGACTTCACGTCCCTTCATGGCTCCCGTTCATCGCATCCATAGGTGTAGCCAGGGGGCCCAGGGGGCCCGGACTCCCCCCTCCCCCAATCAAAATACCACCGATGATAAAAAATAATGACAACATAGCCTAGCGATGTTTAGTTGCAGTTTTTTTTTTTCAGTAAGTACGCACATAACAATAATTATCAATCATATTAATGAAAAGGACGGAGCCCCAGGGCCTTAAATAACAACCAGGGTCCCCGGGACCCCTAACTGACAACCAGGGGGCCTCAGGACCCCTAATTAATGACCAGAGTCCCCAACAACAATCAGGGAGCTCCGCAGTCCCGAACCGACAATAAAGGGGCCCCGAATTGACAACCAGGGGGCCCCAGGGCCTCTAACTAATAACCAGGGGGCCTTGGGTCCCCTAACCGACAACCAGGGAGCCCCGGAGCTCCTTAACAACCAGCAGGCTCTGGGGTCCCTAAATAACAACCAGGAGGCCTCGGGGCTTCTAACTAACGACCAGGGGTTCCGGGGCCCCCAACTGACAGAGGGCCCCAGGGCCCTAATTAAGAACCAGGGGTCCCCAGAGACCCAAATTGACAACCAGGGGGCCCCAGAAACCCTAATTAACAACCCGGGAGCCCCAGGGCTCCTAACTGACAACCAGGGGGCCTTAAAGCCCCTGACTGACAACCAAGGGGCCCCCTTAATTCAAATTTTTAACAATGTATATGCAAAACCTGTGAGAAATCTAACAAATTTATCCTAAAAGTTGCAACCTCAGGCCCTGGTTAAACGTTATTATGAACTTATTGCTATAACACATGCGGTAATGCAAACTCCCCTGTTTGAAATACTACCAATGATAAATATAATGAGAGCATAGCCAATATGTTGTCCTGGTCCGGAATTGCAGTTTCTTTAATTTAGGATTTACGGGTACAAAAGTAAGTAATAATTGTGACGACCACGTGTCCACGTCATAATAATGTCATACAATTCCTGGAGGTTTCAAAAAACTGTCAAGTGAATTGACTCGATTCCAACACGTTTTGGAAAAGAAAATATTTAAATTTTGCTTTGAATGTTTTTTTTATGAAAGAACTTAATGGCGCGATCGTATCTCAAAATGATAGGCGTAGCCAGGGGGGGTGGCACAGGGGGCCCGGGCCCCCTCCATTGAAATGCCGCCAATGACAAAAATTTGACAAAAAAGCCTTGTTTCTTCATTTTCAGTTTCTTTTAGCATTTTAGCGTACTACAGTAATTAACAATAAATAATATTGACGACTAGGGGGCCCGGCGTACCCCCTTAATTCAATTTTTCCCAACCAATTTAAACGTATAACCAAGGTGAAACCAAAGGTTTTTGTCCTAAAAGTTGCTACCTCAGGCCCTCATCTAAACTTTTTATAAACGTAATGCAATAACCAGCGCCTTATTTGCCATATGGCACAGTGCCAGTGCCCCGCGCTCAGATAGTAGGACTTTTATTAGTCTTCACTTACATTTGACAGGACGATGTTGCAAAAATCTCCGAAGTGCCAGGGGGTCCGCGCAATGTAAATCCGGCCCGGGAATAGCATATTTAGTAAGCGTAACCATCTATTGTACCATTTTTCAATTACGATTCACCTCCACCTCGCCAGTTTTTACGCACAAAATACTTTTAAAAAAATAGCTAGAAAAAATGCTCATTGAACAAATTATTGAATTATTGAATTTTAATTGGTTATTGAATTTCAACAAATTATTGAATATTGAATTTCAATTGAATTTCAATTGGGCCTGGGCCCCCTGTCCATATATGTACTCCTACAACTGGTTAACTTCATGACAAAACATAAATCTCTAAGGAAGATCTTCGAGTGGATTATTTTTTATTGCTAAAATATTGCAGAAGGCAATGCACCTTACTTCTCCCTTCATGGACCAAATCACTTACAATTAAAATTTTACTTTATAATGCAAGATTTTAAACGTGTTTTGGACTTTAATTGCAAGTAAAAAAAGGTTTGAAAAATTAAATTTTTCAGTTGGCTGGCTTTCAAATGTTAAAAATCTAGTTCTTTCAAATGGCTCTGAACACGTGCGAAATGTGATCCCATGGGATTAAAGTAGCTTTTTTCCCAAAAACTTACAAAAATTGCCCAGCGGCTTGGGGCTTTGCCCCAAACCCCCATAGCCACCGGTAGCTGGGGACTTAGCCCCCAGACCCCCATCTGTGATACGTTTGATAACACTAGCTTACTCAAAACGTCTCCTAAGTTAGACATTTGCACTTTCTAGCGATTAGTTTTCTCGCTCTCCCTTTACCAAAATCGTGGTTAAGTGCCAACAGGCTACGGCTTCAGATCTGATCTTCATTTCTACGATATCTTTGCCCAACAAAAAGTTCCTCTCTTGAAAATTTTTGATGACGTCATTGCATGTGATTTGTAGTTTGGGCCCCCCCAATCAAAAATCCTGGCTACGCCTATGATCGCATCCTTTTATGTTTATCTGCAGTATCCATTAATGTAATTATATATTATTAATGTGATGACAAATAAAATAAACTGAACTGAAGGCCCGGATTTATGTCAATCTTACCGTAAGCGTGAACCAGACCCAAAAACCCCTGCCCGACTTGTGTGGAGTTGTTTTAAAGTTTATTCACTGATTGCTAAGTCGGCGTTCCTATTACTTCGGATCAGAAGGCCCAAATAAAATTCATCTACTTCAGAGTTAGGCTCAGTGGCAATATGTTTAAAATCCAATTTTTTATGGAAAGTCTAATTTCGGCATCAGTGAAAATAATGTAGTAAAAATTTATGTTTTTTATAAGTGGCAATTACAGGTGTATAGGATAAATAAAGTTCTATTAGGATAATATTTTGATGAATGGTTCTTTAAAATGATTTAGATACGATGTTTTTTTTAGTGGGAGGGGACAGATTAGTCCCAATTCTAATTTTTCATAATTATACGATATGTTTTTCTTTTCTCCACAGTAGAAGAAAATATGTAAACTCGTTCAATCAAGCAACCAAAGAATGCGAGAAATTGTCAGCACAATTGGCCTATATTCCCCCTAACATGGATGACTTAATCAAAGACCACTTTAAAAATCATAATGACGGAGGTACCACATTTTCTAATTATATTAATGATTTGAAAATGAGAAAGTCCAGATTCATTATGGTTTTTCAGTTCATCTTCTTACTTTTGTATTCCACTTAAAGTAGAAACTACATAATTACACTACACGCTACACTTGTTTTTTTTTAGCAAAGTTAAGCCTCTAGTAGTTAAGGTTGCAAATTTGTTCTCCTGTTACAAAACAGCGCTAACTACAACAACAAACTGTTTACAGTAAGTTCGAAGTCACTAATCTGGATAATCATCGTAAAGAGTCCTATCCAAGGACAAAGAAAGGTGATCGTGCAGGTTGCGGGTTGAAACTATAGATTGCAATCAGGTCGTCGCAAAAACGACATCTTTGTCTTTACCTTATCGGCCATCCAGCCGTAACACTGTAAATGTACCGTAGTTAACGATATTGCTGTCTGAAATCTTTAGCTTAATCCAACAGGAAAGTAAAATTCAAATCGAAGTTAAACAGTCGATCAACAACTGAAAATTGCCATTTTGGAAGTAGAAAACGGAAAGTTATTAACAGTTTGACAAAAAACACCAAGGCGAAGAATTGACTCAACGTTTTAATTTATTCAAAAATCTACGGACGAAATCTTAATTAAGCCATCGTCAATCCATATAAACTCTTTATTTAGTAGACCAAAAACAGACGCGCGGAGAAAAAGAGAAGAGCATTGAAAAAAAGAGTTTGCTCTTATTTCAAAGGTTTTTTGCGGTCACGCGTATTCAACTGGACATATTCGTAGAACAAGTGAACCGTGAAGAAAAAAGTCATGCTGATTGGACGATTGTGCATATTTTAGAGTAAATAAACCGTGAAGAAAAAAAGACAAAACTGTCAGTTTCCAGTCTATTAATAGTCTATGGTCAATACAATTAAAACAAAATCGATTTTCGAGGAAGGCCAGGCTTGATCAAACTTGTTCAAGACAAAACTGTTCAAAAAGACCTAAAGCAACTAAAGAAGCTGAATATTAATGATAAACCAAAAAGCCGAAACGTGAGCGAACATTTTTACTGGATATTTTAAGACATTAATAGCCTAATCATCAGATGTCTTGAATTGATGAACATCAGCCATCTGAAAGCTAATGATGAGACTAGCAATGTCTTGAAATGTTCAGTAAAAAATGTTCACTCACGTTTTGGCTCTTTACTTTACACTGAAATAAATTAAACGTTCCAGTCATTATGCTCCGAAGATGAATATTAGTTTTTTATGTTTTTTTGCGAATACATTTTGTAACCACGTTTTATTTGCGTTTGAAGCAAGATGTAACAAAAGTTGGTTAACAACATCACATTTCTCTTTGTTTGGGTTTGGTAAAATCTTTCGTTTTTATTTTCATTTTATTTTTTTGTTTCTTTTTATATATTTAGCAGTGCTCAAGCGTGAAAGAGGAGTCAAGTGATCGATTTCACCAAAGAAAGTGCTAGAAATGTTTGATTTAATTATGACTTATGACTTGATGCACTACGTAGTGCTGATGCGACGGATGAAGTTAACTAATCCCTTGTAGGAAACTCTGAAAATATTTTACGAAAAATGAGTTTTTTTGATGTGAGACAGTATGTAGAACTAGTGTTTATGCTTGATGGACAATTTCAACTAACACTTCTAGATAGCTCTGGAGATATTTCATGAAAAATAAGTTTTTTTTTAACGTATTTACAGCATTAAAATTGTTTTCTAGGTGAATGGGACTTTACATATTATGTGGGAGCAAGGCGCAGTACAAAACTTGGTTTTTATGTTTGGAATACTGTCTTTGGTTTTAGGAGATTTAATCTTAAACGCAAAAACGTTGTTTTCATCCGCAATAGGCCATGCGTTGCCATGCGAGTAACGCATAACCTACCGGTACACTGGACAGATATAAAATGTAATGGAAAGGCAAGTTATATTTGCGAAAGAATTCCAGGTATGTGCACAACGGTGAGTTGTTTGTCGTAACTAAAACAAAAAGAGACAATATTTTTAGTTTACTAAAAATAGTTCAAGCTAATACCAAAACCACAGAAACATGGTTACGACTGTGCTGGGCTGTTGGCTTTGATTCAGATATGTTTCGCATTGATTTCCAAGCAAAACTTTTAACCAAAGAAGCAGAATTTTGTATGTAACTTGCCCACTCAAACAATCTTAACTTCCCAAGTATCAATTGATCTAATTTGATCTTTGATTTGACCGTCTAACACATATGTTCAAAAATATAGAGCAAGAATGCATTAAAATGTAATTCTAAACTTACTGTTAATCAAACCGAAGTCAGTACTGATACACTGCTGCAGTAGTTTGGCTAGCTACCAGAGGTGGAGTCCTCGAGGACGTCCTTGGCCTCGAGGACACATTTTCAAGTCCTTGGCCTTGGCCTCGAAGCCTCAAGTCCTTGGCCTCGAAGCCTCAAGTCCTCGAAAATTGCCCTGTCCTCGGCTCAAGGACAGCACTATTTTTTGAACGGTTAAAATTTCGTTATAAAACGCCAGAAACCTAGAGGAAAATTTGCAAACACCTTTTTTGTTTTCCTCACTCGGAGAATAGGCGTAGGCAAGGGTAGGGGGGGCAGGGACCCTCCCAACTGAAATTTCAACAATGACAAAAATGTGACAAAAAAGCCTATTGTTTCTTCAGTTTCAGTTTCTTTTTAGCATTTTTCGCTTACAACAGGATAACTAATTAACAAAATTGAAGACCAAGAACGCCGGGTCCCCCTCAAATCAATTTTTGACCGCCAATTTAAACGTGTAACCCGGAGATAATGGAGAGTTTTTGTCTTAAAATTTGCTATCTCATGCTCACATCTAGCCTTTTTGTGAACGTAATGCATTAATCAGGGCCGGATTTACCATAATATGACGCAGTACCAGCTAAGGGCCCCGAGCTGAAATCGTAAGATTTTTTTTATTCTTCACCTATATTTGGCAGAAAGATGTTGCGAAATTCTCCAAAGTGCCAGGGGCCTCGCGCAATGTAAATTCGGCCCAGCAATAACATGGTTAGTAAACGTAACCATCAATTGTACTATTTTTCAAAAACAATTCAGTATTTCACCTCCAACCTCGCCGGTTTTTACGCACAAAACACTTTTTAAAAAAATTAGCCATGGAAAATGCTGATTAAACGAATCATTGAACTTCAATTGAGGAGGCCTGGGCCCCCTAGTGAACATGTACTCCTATAACTGGTTATTTTCATGACAAAACAAAAATCTCCAAGGAAAATCTTCGAGTGGATTATTATTTAGTGCTAAAATGCAGCCAGAGACAATGCACCTTACTTCCCCCTACCTGGACCAAATCACTTACAATTAAAATTAAACTCCAAAATGCAAGATGTTAACCTTTGTCCGGCGGCATAGGTACAATTGTAACTTTTGCGATTTTAAATAGCGATAACTTTTTTGTTTTAATTCGTAGATACCTGAGATTTTCTGACATCTCTACAGTCTTGCATAGGTCTATTCAAGAAAACTTTCAGCCAAGTTTGTGGGCACATTCCTGATATATCGGATCAAGTTTTTCTTCCACCCATAACAGGCGGCATAGGTACAAATGTACCTTTACATACCTTTTGTTTGGAATGAATCTAAAAACACTTAATCATGATTTTTTAAAGATGATGTTATTCTATTGAAACAACTTAAATCAATCGATGTATTTACAACATGAAGAAATGAGTAAAGGAAGAAGAGTTTATTCATTTTCACAAGGGATGCTTATCGTTTTAGATACTGAATGTTCGTTGCGCACAAGCTGCCCGCAAATCACACAGCTTTTTCTGTTTTTTTGTTGTTTCCTCTTCTGGTTTAGGCAAACACAACAACTGCCAACGATCGTAGTAGGTCCACGACTGCCATGAGGAGCACGAGCGACAGCAGCATTTTTTCGTGATGTCACAATTTGTCGTCCAAGCACCATTTCCACAGCGCCTCGAAGAAAACGGCTCTTCATTACCATCCTATTACTACTACGAGTTTCAATCGAGGGCATATTGGCAAGCTCTTTCAAAAACTTTCTTCGTTGATCCTTTGCGCTAAACCTTGCGTTGTGTTCTCCATAGATGACGTAGCATGCCGAGCCAGTGACGTGAATCATATTGTAAAAAAATGTCAGCAGCCATCACAATGTTCGTCGTTTCACAGTGTAGGCCTACTCACTCAGCATTTTATCCATAGCATCAACGCTGCCTTTTGTTTTGTTGTAGTATTTTATTATCTCTAGCTTGGTTGATTGTGTTTCTTCGACTTCTCCTGACATGTGCATATATAACAGAAGCACAACTGCTTTCTTCTTCTGTGGTACGTATATGAACAGACTGTTGCATCACCATGGTAGGCAAAATTGGTTAAATAAACAGGCCTTTCCTTGGAAGGCTGCATGTTGCTTGGCAGAAATCTTTTGTTTTTTCTGACTGTACCAACTGAAGTCATGTTCCAAAAATCCATTACCTTAGCTAATTCTATAGTTGTAAAAAAGTTATCCATTGTAACATTTCTTCCAGAGCTTTTAGACAAACTGACCAGGTTCAGAACTGTTCGCTAGCCAACGTTTCCTTGTTGGAGACCATCAATTGGTTTTCCAGTGTAAATCTGACCTTGCAATGGGTATGCATTTGATGTATTGCAAGCCCAGAAACCTTAACCCTATTTGTACCGGGGGGGGGCAAATTTGCCCCCCCTCTCAGTTATTTTAATATAGCTCCTAAACAAAAGCAAAGTCTTGCTTTGATGCACCCTGACTTTGAATCAAATTTAATAACACACATTTTCAGAAAGTTTGGGGTCAGCCGGACAACCGGAAGTGACGTCATTTTTGCCTTTGTTAGAGGCACCTAAGGAGTTTCATGCAGTTTTGAGCACTATTCATGCTTATCAGTGCGCATATTCTATTCATTGTACTGCGTATTCATTGTCAATGCTAATCTTCTGCTGGAATAAAAAATTTTATTTACTGATAAATGCATTGCATCATCATTACGTCATTGATGACGTCATAATTCAAAAATATTGATTTTTCTGCTGTTCTCGAAATAAACTGCGTTTGCAGAAAAAAATATTCATTTTCATCAGCTGTTGAAAGATAAAATGAAAAGTATACTGCAGTATTCTATAATTTTGTGAAATATATTATATTTCAGTCACAAAAAATTACAAAGAATAATCAACACAATATATTAACAATGATGTCATCATGCATGTGACGTCATCATGCATGATGACGTCATCATTTGCGGTAACTTTTTCGGAGATGTCTTTGAAATAACAAAAGTTCAAACTAAAACTAATATTTTGCAACATTTAGGCAAATTTGCATGCTGTTGTAAGAATTTACTGGTTTTGATGACGTCATCATCGTTTTCGTAACGTCACAACCTCAAAAAATTTATTTTTTAAAATTTAACAAAAAATAGCACCAGCAAGCAAAAAATCTCGATTCTATCACTTACCAATCGGTTTTTAGATAGGGGGGCAAATTTGCCCCCCCCCCGGTACAAATAGGGTGTAAAAAAAGCCCTGTATATATAGGGTTAATGCCATATTTAGCAGGTTTAGATGGTATGTACTGTGTAGATTTAGTATGGCTACTAAATGGAAATAATTGTTCGTCGATGGTGATGCATTCATAAGGCTTGAAGGCTTTTTCCAAATTTCTATTCAACATAATCCCTATGTCTCGTATTGGTGCGGCCTTATCTGTTTGCGCGCGTTCTGCGCGGGTGTTTACGTTGTCAAATCTAATAAATCTGAGCATCATTTGGAACCGGTCACGAGACATACTTGCACGTATAAGTGGTAAAGCATCACCTTTCCACATATCGTCCAGATTCTCTTTGTCTTGTCTGTGTACACCAGCAGCAATCAGCATGCCAATGAATGCGAGCAGCTCAGCTTCAGTAAAAGGTTGGAATGTTTTTGATGGTGGCCGTCCGGAAGCAAAAGGAAACCTTTTCATCAGATTATTGTTGAAAGCATCACATACTCTTTTGCGCCTTTGATTTGTTTTTTGTAATATGATGTCACAAATCTCTGGTCTCATTATTGACTTGAAAAACTCACCTGGTGTAAACAGGCTACTGTTTGCTGCAAGTCCACCCCCTCTGACACAGAATGTTACGAGATCTTGTTTGTGCGCTTGGTAATGGGTTACTACTCCATTCTGTTTTATCCTCAGGTATCCAGATACTGCTGACGTTTTGAGGCACAGGCTTATCCTGAACATTTTTATCGGAGTCGTATTCTTCTTCTTGCTCTATAGGCTTCTCGCCCAGACTCCCATTGGCCTCCGGCGGCTGGGGGGTCCGCCCCAGACCCCCAAAGTAGCCCCCCATTGCAAATTTCTGGCTACGCGCCTGGTACCGAACTAGTGACTAGGTAGAGGCTAACAGGCTAGAAACAAGTAACTGGGTAACTACTGCACAGTAAAAACTTACTAAATAATTGGCTAACTACTGCAAAGGCTGGCTACTGTAAAACTGGCTAACCAGGCCAGCCTAAGAGGCGAAAAGGCTGATCTAGAAGAAAAATAGTTACTGCTCAGAGCAATCAAGCTCTATTAAGCCATCATTTGCCGTTCTGGCGCTTTTTGAATTTTTAAAACGTTGCTTCTGAGTGACTCAAAAGTCGCTAAATCGCAGCAACGCACAGCCTGCATTTCTAAACACCTAAAAGCATGATGCATTCTCAGCATTAATGCTGGTTTACACACAAAGCGTACGCGAGTCTCGCGTTAGTTTTATTATCAAACAAAAAAATGAAAAATTTTCGTTTTTTCCCATCATAATAAAACAAGTACAAAATTTAAACGCCGGACTCGCGGACACGTTGTGTGTAAACAGCTTTTAAAATCTCATCGGTATGCATTATGACGTCATAACACGTTGTGTCTGGGTGGGGCTTGATAATGTCGCATGTTCTTGAAAGGCTTACTGTTTGAATCACCTTCAATTGTTTCAGAAATTATACCTACAACGACAAATTTTCCTCAAAATAAGTTTAGGTACAATTGTACCTATGCCGCCTGTTAGCGGTGTAAAATTATGCAGCCGGACAAGGGTTAAACGTGTTTTGGACTTAAATTGCAAGTAAAAGGAGGATTAAACAATTTGATTTTTTCAACTGGCTTTCAAATTTCAAAAATCTAGTGCTTTCAAATGGCTCTGATAACACTTGCGAAATGAGATCCAATGGCATTAAAATAGCTTTTTTTTTCCAAAAAATTACAAAAAATTGCCCAACGGCTGGGGGCTTCTCCCCCAGACCCCCGTCTGTGATGCATTTGAGTTACACAAGCTTTCTCAACACGTTACCAAAGTTAGATATTTGCTCTTTTCAACTATTAGTTTAAGCCCTCTTCCTTTGCAAAATCCTGGTTACGTGCAAACATGCAACAACGATTTCAGATCTTCCATCCTATGATATCTTTGTCCCACAAGTACTTTCTCTTTGGAAAACTTTTGATGACGTCATTTCATGTGATTTGTGGTTTAAGCCTCCCGCAATCAAAAATTCTGGGTACGCCATTGAATTGGAGATTGCCTGAACAATATTTTTGAAAACCTTTTTTTTTTGGAGAGCACTTGCGCCTGTGTCCTCGGTCCTTGGCCTTGGCCTCGAGCATTCCTGTCCTTGGCCACGAGAGGTTCTGTTCTCGAAAAGGCTGTCCTTGGCCTTGGCATCGGATTTTTTTGTGTCCTTGGCCTTGGCCTCGAGCTTTGTGTCCTCGACTCCACCTCTGCTAGCTACAACCCATTGGTGAAACAACCACCAAAGATCAGTAAAGTAGGAGTTGACACATTGGTAGTCGTCACGTGTCGGATTTTTCTGTTTTCGGTGGCTTTTTTGTTTCTTTTTTGCTGAGTTGGCAGTTGATCTTAGAGCATTTGGCATGTGCTAATTCACACCATAGCTCAAGAACAAATTTTTCTGCTTAATTCCACAGTTATCAAGCAGCGCCTTGCTATGGCTTGTGATATTTGATAGCATGATTAACAATATGAACAAGGAGTTGAAACGAAACTTTCAAAGCTAGTAAATCAAAATTCACAAACAATGCTTGTGCGATAAAAATCTTTAAATTGTAATTAAATCTACACAAAACAATAATCACAAAAGCCTGAAAAATTCACTTCGTTCTATCGACTTATACAGCTATTTATTTTCAGGATCATAATACGAATTTTTGATATTTTTTGCACTGAAACAAAATAATTAAAACTTGCATTAAGTTTTGGCACAAAATTACGTTTACTCATTTTAAAATTTTTACAGAACAAAGCTGCCGAATTTCTGAGCCCGCTTCTAATGGGACATTTTCCCCAAATCTGCCGCTTGTGTTGGTTGATGACGTAATCGAGTTGACTTGCGCTGATGGTTATGTCATTCAAGATACAAACAACAACAGTATGACGTCAACTTGTACGGCATCTAACACGTTCGATCCACCAATTGGACAATGTGTTCTTCAAGGTACTAAAAAAAGCTTTCATTAGGCCATCGTTTTCTTGAAAACAGTAATTTTTCTCAAATAACAGGAATCGCATTAAAGTGAGTTAGTAATTTTAGGCCATATCTTGAAGTAAATCCTATAGGACGCTTTAAAATGACTTGTAAGATTACAGTATTTGTGAGGCAAGAAGCTTTGGGTATATTTTCAAAGAATATCACCAAGATGAGTATATATCAAAAGTTCTCCACGAAATACCCCTACAATTGGTGGTTAATTTCGAGTAATTGGTGGTTAATTTTGAGGTTTGGTTAAATCTGCAAAAACGTGCTGGTTCACAAGTGGTTGTGCGTTGTGCTGTTTAGCGCCTCTAAAAACGTACAATTTTTATGTATTTTGTTGATTTTCTAATCCTTTCTGGTTTTTGGCGATAACATTTGCAAATGCAAAATTTGCAAATCCTATTAGAGTACAGTGCTTTTCATAGCATAATGCAATAGAAAAACACTATTTTGGCACAAATGGAAGCAGCAACATGAACAACGTTATATTATGCATCAAGTCAAGGTAGTATGATCAAGTTTATTAATATTATGCATGGCTGCTACATCTCATGCGCCAGTTGACAAGAATTGGATTTGGTTACTTTTGGAAAACGTTAAACTTAGTCTTACAGTTAAAGCATAGGTTCAGCCACCAACAACTTTAAGGGCACTTTCATCACTTAAAAATTGAGGTACGGTAGGAAAAAAGTTGTTGTTTTTACGTTGATCCAAAAATATAATTAATTTGCTATCATTTTTTAATTAATTATTAGCAATCGGAACTTTGCAAGCTCAGAATATTAACGCATGGCCTAGTCCACTGATTCTCAGCCGCAGCTCTCTCTCTCTCGTCCTTCCAGCGGCTCTCATTAACTTTTTAGAAAATAATCATTCTCTATTTCAAATGGTTTTGCACAACTGGTTATAAAAATTCGACTCATTTTTTATCAAATTTTCGAATTTTTGTCGAAAGTTTAAAATTCTAATTATTTTTTTTAAAGTAAAACTAATGCTACGGTACTAATGCAATAAATCTCTTCCAATTTATCAAGATTGTTTTTCGAATGAGGGGTTAAGCCGTTTACTGTGTATTGGCTCCCATTTGGGGTATGTGATAGGCCTACCGGTAATCTTTCAACCTGATGGTCATGATTTGAATGGAGATTATCACCATTAACAACGCTCATGTTGTCGTAGAGAGACTAGGCTATACAGAGTTTTTTTTTAAGTTACGGTATTTCTACCCTAGAAATCATGAATACTGATGACATAGAAATTGGTTTTTCACAACTGCGAGGTAGCACTTACCTCACCTATCTCTTTTTCCATTAGGCTAGTCGCTAGTGCCTTATCAGCATAAGTGGGCAAGTTAATGCAAAACGTTAGCTTCGTTAACCACTAGTCCGTTAACAAACTTCACACCTCCGTTAACGTTAATCCGTTATTTTCAGCTTTAATTAACAGAAGTTAATGAAGTCCGTTAATTCGTTAACATTTTGCGTGTAATTTACATTTCGTTTTATTCACTCGCTGCTAGAACACGTATTGACGCTGTTGAGCAGATTGCAAGAAAATATTTATTGCTATGGTGATCTTTTTGTGTTTTGAAAGTTACATTTTAAAGTCTAATCTAATTTCAAGACAAAAATAAGTTCAAATGCACTAACGAAGCTGCGATCGGAAAATGTTTGGAAATTGCGAACAGCGATAATTAGTAGACCTCTGAGGCTGCAGCTTACTATTTGCCACAAAAAAGAGCTCCTTTTTTCGCTTTCTTCTATAAAACTATAGTGCTAATACGCAACAAGTGCTACCAGTGCAAACTGGTTTGTACCGGTACGATAAATGAATGGTGCAAGATATTAACGATAAAAACCTTAACGGAAGGTAACAGAACTTAACGGAAGTTACTTTAGTCCGTTAACAGAACTTAACGGAAGTTAATTTAGTCCGTTAACATGAAAAAACTTTTTAACGGATTAACGAGTGAACGAAAAAGTTAGCTTCGTTATTAGCGGATTTATGATTAACGGACTTGTGCCCACCTATGCTTATCAGCATCTGAATTCGCACATAGCCTATCTTGGCATTCCACCCGAACCTTCAAACAACACACGAGGGCAATTTCTGCACTTGCCAATGTGCCCTCTTCTCAGATTACTCTGATCTAAGTCTGACAACAAGGTCACCAGAAAGAGGATTCTCGACAAGTATCACACTGACACTCCACTTAGCTCAACCGCATTGCGCTAGCATCACTAATCATTGCCACCATATATGACACCAAATCAGCAATTTACCACAATAGTACGCTATATGCATTTTCCAAACTTGTTTGTTATCGCCAGGCGTACATAGCTGTGTAAATGCCTATTAATTTTTTTTTTTTAACTCCAAAGGCCAAAATTAGCCTACTAGCCAGTACAGCAAATTGCTATTAACGCCAGTCAACGCCTATACGAATATATTTTCATTTACTCGTATGTGCTTTGAAAATTCAAAAGCTATGTAGCAGACTTGAAACACAAAGTTTTTTCACGACTGTGAGGTAGCACTTACCTCACGTATCTGCTTTCCCATTAGACTAGTCCTTCATCAACATCTGAATTTGCACATAGCTTATCCTGGCATCCCACACGATGCTTAGTGATGCTAGCGCAATGCGGTTGAGCTAAGTGGAGTGCCAGTGTGATACTGGTCAAGAATCCTCTTTCTGGTGACCTTGTTGTCAGACTTAGATTAGAGTGATCTGAAAGAGGGTACATTGGCAAGTGCAGAAATTACCCTCGTGTGTAGTTCGAAGGTTCGGGGTAGGCTATGCGGAATTCAGATGCTGATAAAGCACTAGCCTAATTGATTTATACAGCTATTTATTTTTACAAATAAAATATGAACTTTTAATTTTTTTTGCACTAAAACAAAATAACGAAAACTTGCATGAAGTTTTGGCACAAAATTACGTTTACTCATTTTACAGAACACAGCTGCCGAATTTCTGATCTCGCTTCTCATGGGACATTTTCCCCAAATCTGCCGCTTGTGTTGGTTGATGACGTAATCGAGTTGACCTGCGCTGATGGCTATGTCATTCAAGATACAAACAACAACAGTATGACGTCAACTTGTACGGCATCTAATGCGTTTGATCCACCAATTGGACAATGTGTTCTTCAAGGTACTGAAAAAACCTCTCAGTTGGGCCATTGTTTTCTTGAAAACAGTAATTTTTCTCAAATAACAGGAATCGCATTAAAGTGAGTTAGTATTTTTTGGTCATGTTCTGAAGTAAATCCTATAGGACGCTTTAAAACGACTTCTATGATTACAGTATTTGGGTGGCAAGAAACTTTTGGTACATTTTCAAAGAATATCACCAAGATGAGTATATATCAAAAGTTCTCCACAAAATACCCCTACAGTTTTCGAGTAATTGGGGGGTTAATTTTGAGATTTGGTTAAATCTACAAAAACTTACTGATTTTTAAATTGCTGTTCTTTGTGCCCTTTAGCGCCTCTAAAAAAACATATAATTTTTATGTATTTTGTTGATTTTCTTATCCTTTCTGGTTTGTGGCAATGGTACTTGCAAATGCAAAATTTGCAAATAGGATTTGCAAATGCAAAATTTGCAAATCCTATAGTGTGCAGTGCTTTTCGTAGCGTAATGCAATAGAAAAACAATACTTTGGCACAAATGCATGAATCAGTAACACGAACAACGTTATATCATGCAGTAGCGTAGCCACGGGAAGGGGCTACACCCCCCTCTCCCCCATTGGCCTGAAAAGTATAAAAAATACCACGTTTTTAGTGCTTTTGAGCCCGATATTTGCTCCAAATATGAAAACAGCCCCCCCCAACGGGATTGGGGAGCAGAAGTTTTGAAGGACTTGCTTTATTTGGACCGGAAAATTGGAGCATTTTTTTTTTTGGAGCTCACCTTGTTGGTGAATACCTTTTATTTTTTGGAGATCACCTAAATTTGCCTGGAAAAAACGTTCTAATTTCGGTGATGACCTTTTTTTTTGAGATCACCTGATTTTGGCAGAAAAATCGCCTTAATCTGATTCAAGACTGATGAAGATTTGTGTCAAGTTCGTTTACTCTTGTTTCCAGCTTCCAAAAAAGCCCCACCCCCCTTTGCGAAATCCTGGCTACGCGCCTGATATCATGCATCAAGTCAAGGTAGTATGGTCCGAGTTATCAATATTATGCATGGCTGCTACATCTCATGCGCCAGTTGACAAGAATTGGATTTGCTTACATATGGAAAACGATAAAACTTAATCTTACTATTAAAATATAAGTTCAGGCACCAACAACCTCAAGGGCACTTTCATCACTTAAAAATTGAAGTACTGTATGTAAAAAGTTGTTTTTACGTTGATCCAAAGATATAATTAAATTGCTATCGTTTCTTAATTAACTTTTAACAGCCGAGGATTTTGCAAGCTTAGAAAATTAACGCATGGCCTAGTCCATTGCTACTTAACTGGCGGACCGCGGTCCAAATTCGGATCTCCGGAGCGCTTTAGTCGGACCGCGGCCCGCTAAATTTGGGTCCTCTCTCTGACTAGACGGAAATTCATCGTCTGTTCAATGCATGTGGAGCGCGGAAAACCTCACCAAATTGCGGTGAAGACCATTATTTTGTCTTCAATCGATTTTGGTCGACAAAATTTTTCGAAGACCTGTTTTTTGGGGGTCTCCATCTTTTCTGGACCTTTTCCAAACGTTTTCAACGTTTTCCGGACCAAACCACTTTTCGTCTGCCGTATCTGGACCTTCGCTAAAACTAGTTGAATACCTGGCCTAGCCGAAAACTAGTTGAATACCTTGCCTAGTCCTTAGAGCAGAGGTGCACAACCTGCGGCCGTAAAAAAAGGATTTTTTGCGGTCGTGAAATTGTTCTTCAAAATGGACGTTGCGGCGCCGTGCATTGATTAAAATATTTTTCTACGTAATTGCAAAGAAATAACCGTTAAGCCGCATTTACACGGGCGACTTTTTTGCGTGCGATTTTTTGATACAAATGGATGTGGCAAAGTTGCATATATTCAATAATGGTTCTCATTGTGATAAAAGTTACCTTACTGCTAAAAATGACTGTCTCAAGTTGTTTCCATTCCGATAGTGACATTCTAAACCTTTTTATAGCAAAATCGGAGCAGATCTCACTGCGATTTTTTATCGCAACACCGATTCTCTTCTAAAGTTTTCAATTATAATAATATTGGTATGACACGAACTTAAGACAATTATTTCCATCAGTAAGGTTCCAATTATCATGATCAAAGCCGTCGTTGAGTAAATGCAACTTTGCCAGATCCATTTTTATCAAAAAATCGCACGCAAAAAAGTCGCCTGTGTAAATGCGGCTTTTGGAACATTTACGAATTACGATTTGCTGACTGCGCAGTTAATTAAAACGGTACAATGCCAGTGCTGTTCATCTACCAATGCGTAGCTATTTACCACTTAGAGTTAGCCTAACCAAGTCCTTACTGGAAAGTTCCTATTGTATAACTGCGTAACTTTTCAACGTCACAGTTACTAAATTCCCTCAACTTCATCTTTGTTGTTTAACAATCGTACCATAGTTTAATGCCGTGTACAAATTTCTAACTGTGACATCACAAAGTGTTGATTTTTACGTACGAGTTAACTTTTCTTCGATTTATCGGGACTGTTCCCTTTTTGCTTGTAAATATCGTGAATATTCGTGACTTAGGAAAGTGAGAATAAGTTTTGACGTGAAACTGCAGTTAAAAAGCATTAGAAGTGTTGCCTATTACGCCGCTGAGGATCAGTTAATGCTGAGTTACGTAATGAAAATATGATAGTTTTGTTATAATTCTGGAGTATATTGAAGGTAAGGCGCAAGGGCGCCAAGAGCCGAACGTGGGCCCGGGTCCAGCTCAAATCTGAGGGAATTCTGGTTTTGTGAAGTCCAAAATAGATGAAGAAAATGCTGCTGTTTGGTCCGAAAAATGATGTGATCTCCAAAAAAAAAAGGTTTTCCCCGAAATTTTATCGGTTTTTCTGGCCGAAATCAGGTGATCTCCAAAAAAAAAGGTCTTCACCGAAATTTTGACGGTTTTTCCGGTGGGCCTTTCACTTCTCAATGGACTTTGGATGGGCCCCCTCTCGAGCTCATGGGCCCCTAAACTCAATGGGCCCCGGGGTCATTGTCCCCCTTACCCCCTCTCTCGGTGGCCCTGGTAAGGCGTCTTGACCTCTGCTCTTTAGTTAGTCACCAATCAGTGTAATACTTGATTACCCTGTTTCTGTCTGATTTCGGGTATCAAAATAATAGCAATAAAACATGTTATGCATGGTAAAACTGTGCGGGCATCAGGTTAATATGCCAGGCTAATTTAATCAAGTTTATTAGCTCGATTGGTGGAGCAGAAAACTTTTTCCTTCGTTTCGATAGGCTCTGCCCAGGGCATGTACTACTTATCTTCGTTATGGCTAAAATGTAAAGTTAAAAACAAGCGTACGATAAATAAAAAAAATCGCGTAGGGTACATGATCATTAACACAAAAAAACTATTATAAATTTGAAACGAAAAACTGACAGATTCGCGGAGCGTGGAATGCAATAATATAACGCATTGGGTTTGAAGTAGAGTAGCCAAAAAATCCTCGGAAACTTTCAATTTAAAATTGCTTTGATTAAGTCGGATTCATCGTTGAATCTTTTGAAGATTTTGGTAGCCTTGAAAAAGGCTGCTGAAAAATTGATTCGAATGGTTTTCGTCTCGCCCGTATCAAGACTCACGGTAAGACGAAAAAAGTTCGAATAGATGTTTCAACAGCCTTTTTCAAGGCTACTAAAATCTTCAAAACATCGAACGATCAATCCGATAATGATCAAAGCAATTTTTAAATCGAAACAGCTGTTCGAATTTGTCGTTTTGCTTATCGTTCATAGCGTTGGGGATGTGGTTTATGAAATACGATTCGATAAACCGCCTTTTTAGGAAGTTAAATTCAAAGTCTAAAATTTTAATATTGGTCCGATCCATAAAATGTTCGTTGTCAAAAACATGCTTAGTCACGTTTATTTGTCAAATTGTAGATGCCGAATGTCTGCTATGCAAAGCATAGTATGGAAAATGGAATGGAAAATGCAATGGAAAATGGAATATAATGGAAAATGGAATGAAATGGAAAATGGAATGAAATGGAAAATGGAATGGAAATGGAATGGAAAATGGAATGGAATGGAACATGAAATGGAATGGAAAATGAAATGGAATGGAAAATGAAATGGAATGGAGAATGGAATGGCAAAGGAAATGGAATGGAAAAGGGAATGGAATGGAAGATTAATCGAATGGAGAATGGAATGGAATGGAAAATGAAATGGAACGGAAATTTCAGTGTCGAATATAAAAGAAACCAAAATGGAATGGAACGTAATCTTCCATACTTCCATGCCAATTTCATTCTAGGTTTCGTGCATAGTATTTACTGAAAAATATGTACGGATGTCGGGCAGTAATAAATAATACTCTCACTGAAGTATTTAACATTTAATTAGTTTATTATACGCGTATTATTTTTCGGCAAATCGCGGTCCTTCGGTTGTCTGTATTGCGCGAATAGTGTACGTATTGTATCATAGTAGGTATAATGCAATTTGCAAAATTGATGCTATAGCTGACGGATTTTATAGGTTTGACATATTTTTTCATTTCGAGATTAACAATTTGTCTAGTCGTAAATTTTGTTTCTTCAATCTCACAAAAATTCGTATTTGGTATTTCATCCCCGTTCGAGTTTCTTTTATTTGTTTTTTTTTAGTGCTTAAAGGGGATGAGGCCTCCTGCAAATTGCAGTAGATTGAAATAGCTAAAATTGAAATATCAAACCAAATCTTTCATTTTACTCGCTGTACAACGCCGAAGCGTGTAACGAGTTTGTGGAGCCCATCTTCGCGTCATTGCGCCCGGGCAACCAGGGATGTGAAAACGGAAGTGGTAGAAGCGGCAAATTATTCTGGAAGCTGGAAGCGCTTAAAAGGGTACCGCTTTTACTTTGGCCATTCATATCGCATGTCAAAACTTGAATGTTGCGCAATTTTTTGTGAAATACACGACGAAAAGTAAATGTTTGATCAATCATCATTTGCAAAGAAACATTTTTAAAGGCTTGTGGTTAGTCCCAAAATTTAAACATTTTCTCAAAAAGAGTTTTAGATACTTCTTTGCCCATTTTTCAAAAATCTGGGGCCATGCTCGTATAACACAGTAATTTACTAACATAAACACAGTTTCCAGTTCCAGCCTTTTATTTTCTTTGTCTGCGAAAACACATTCTTGAAACGCAAACAGAAGAAAGCATCATAATGCGCCTTTCAAACAAAGTTTAAGTTTGTACGACTTTTAAACACGATGTTATCATGCTCGTCTTAATTGCTGTTCAGTACCATTTGCTACAAGAATTATTCTAATATGGTAAGCTAACTGTCAGCATGTCAGTGCCGTTGCTAAAGGGGCCAGCGGTACCATGCCCTCCTAACGGTTGCTTCTGCCTTCACATTTTGGTTTAAAAAATAGCAGCTGTTTTTGGAATATCACGCAACGACAAGACACCAGACAATGATGAAAAAGGAATAATAACGTTCAAGTATAATTCTCGTTTGACGTTTTCTCGATTTTTTGCGAAATAGCTGGCAACCAACTGCTGTACATGAATATGACGCAACAATCCGCTTATTACCACGCTTTTACGGTTGCGTCGCTAAAGAGAAAGGTATAAGCCTAGAGAAAAGTTACCGGTGCTTCGTTGGTGATTATGACCTGAAACAATATGTGAAAACATTTTTTAATACCAGCTTTTTTTGTTTTTTTAGAGCACCTTTAATATTTTTAGGTCGCAGTCAGTGATGCAACTAAGGGGGAAGGGACTAAAGGCACTTCAGCCCCCCTTGTATTGAAATGGTGTTAGAACTTAAAATCGCTATTTCTTGCCTCAAAATCACAAAAATCGTCCAGCGGCTGGGGGCTCTGCTTCCAGGCTCTTGTCTGTGACACGCTTGAGTTGCTTCAGTTTGTTAAGCATGAGCCGAAATTAGACGATTTTTGTGCATAACAAAGACAACAAAAATCTTTTGGCTTGAGGCTTCTCCTTTTAGCAACATCCTAGTTGTACGTCTAGTCGCATTCTATTCTGCATATAGATTTTTCGAGCGATGATTAGCCGCAGACGAAACGATGAGCTAAGAAACGCGGCTGGCCTTGGCCTATAACCTATTTCTCTTTATTAGAATGAATACAAAATTTTAAACAGTGCGCTTAATTCGTAGCCGCACAATATAATATTTATGTTTAAAAGTTCAGTCTATTTTAGTAACCCCTCACTTTCGGCTGGTGCCTTCCTACTTCGTTTGCTTTGGAGACGGCACTAGCTACTGTGTATAACCGCATAATTCTTGCAATGTTTTTTTTTTGTTTTGCTGTTCTGAAAATACACGTTGCTAGCAAAATTTTGAAGCCAACAACATGCACAAACAAGTTGTTTAAACAAAAACAAAATTCTGCAAATGTGGAAGCTTTGCCCCAACGCTACCTAATTATAGCCATGAGCAATGATTTGTGCTTAATGTCGCAAATGCAATTGAAATAAGTTATTATCCCGAGTGCTTGGAAACCCTTCTCCACACCCAAAATAATCGCTCATTATTTTGAACTTCTGAGTGAACGTACAGAGAAATCCGCATCAGCTGAAACATAGCGACCATGTGATTAATTGGACTTTTCGCTTCAGAGCCGCTCCAAATCCAAATTTCTGACCGCGCCCATGCGCATATCCTTGGAATGACAAACCAATGAATACAATTATATAATTTGGTTCTAATGTTTGTGATGTTTTTAAGATGATGATAACAATGCTGTTCTACCTTGACTTAAATTATCTGGAAAAAATTTTTCCCAAACTATTTTAAAATCAAAAAATTTGAAGCAAAAATTACGTCATCAATACGTGGAAGCGGAAACGGTGGAAGCGGAAGCGCTAAGGGTGGAAGCGGATGCGGAAGCGATTCAAAAATTGCCGTTTTCACATTTCCGCGGGCGATACAGCTCCTCTCGAAGAAAGGTCGCAGAGGTGGCGAGCCGTTGGTAACATTGTGCATGATTTGATCGGCCCGAGATTTAAACCTCAGATCTCCCGCTCTAGAGCCGAACGCGTTACAGCTCGACCAAAGAGCCACCATAATTTTTGAAATTTTTTTTGCTCTCATTTTGAAGCTGCGGTTGCAAGGATCTGAGATTATCAACAAATACAAAAAGATATGCCCCTAAAAAGTTTTTAGAAACCCTGAATCTTTCCTCTCAACCTGAACTTCGAGAGAAAAAGAAAAACTGAATAATATTTACCCTTCCAGTAACATCACATGACCAATCCAATTTTCATAAACTCCCTTCGTTTTCTGGAAACCAAGGCTGGAAAACTAAAACTTTTTGAGGGAAAAGTATCTTTGTATTGTTGAATATCTTTACTTTAAAAATTATATTTCGAGTAGCTATTGCAGTAAACTATCGCAAATAGCTAGATGCTTCACCCCCTTTAAGCTTGTAGTTTTTTCTGGAGTTAAAACTTGGTATTGCTCTTACGGTAAAATAATGCTCTTTAGCAGTATGGTTATGCCAAGTTTTATACTTGGTGTGAATGCAAACTTGTGCGGCAATCATGAAGCCCTGTACTTACCAGATACCGGTCGTTGCATCATTGAAATGTTACGCGCACCTTCGCGAGTGCGTTGTTTACAACATTGCAAAAGTGCGAAATGCTTTGCGTTGCTTCTAGTCTAAAAGTTCTTTATTGATATGGAATTATGGAATGAAATATTTTTTGGCCGGAATGGAATGGCAGAAAATTGCCAGTATGAATTGTGGAAAATCATCTTCCATTCCATTGTATATCATGCCCTGCTGCTAAGTGCTCTTTTTTGCAGATGGAAATACCGCGTATTGTTTCGCCAATGAATTAAAAGTCACAGTCATGGCAAGAAATTTGATATATTGCTCCTTGCCGCATAATAGGGTACACTGAGTCTTTGTGACTAGCGAGTTTCTTGCCAATGATGTAACACGGTTTTAAGACGGTTTTCACATTGTTGTTCGACAAACTACGCCATATTTTTCTATCAATCCGGGTAGTAGTGTATAATGGCAAAGCCTTTGAAGCGTTGTTCTGTGCGGTTTGAAGCTTTCTTAATGAGGATCGTGTTCGGGTACGACTTCAACTTTAAAGTGTCCTTTATGTGATCGATTTCATCTTGAGAGTTTTCGTGGTAGAGCAAAGAGCACTGGTCTGGTCAATTAGATCAGAGCTTCCCGACCGCCGGTCCGAAGACCAGTGCCTGTGTGCGTAATTTTTTTGCTGGTCTGCAGAATATCTTCTTCCCACACATTATTCCAATGCTTTTATTGATTAAAAAACTCATTTTTTGCTTGGCGGATTTTTAGTTGGTAAAACTGGTATTTCTCCACTTCCTTGTAACACTTTATCCAAGATGTCAGCCCATGCGATTCTACTTTGCAATCAAGATTTGAAAAAGAATCCTTCTCTCGATTCTGGAGATCTCTTGAAAACGAATATTCATCTCTAATTTGATGGTGGAAATTTCAACCAGCAACGTAAGCGCGGAAATTTTTTCAGCTCTGGCTTAATTCAAAACAGAGCAGAGATATCGGCTCGATGCTGAAGCAGAGCTGCATGTTTAAAAAACTTCTTTGCTGCCTCGCTTGTCTCTCATATTAGCATAGAAACAGCAACAAATTTCCCAATAACTTTGATTTTGTACTAAACATTCATAAATTGACATTTTGTTGAATTGTTGTATTCAAATTGGTAACATAATTTATGCCAAAACAGTAGAGTAATCAGGGCGGTGGGGGGAACTATTCAGTAAGTATTAGTCAAGCACTTATTACTTCTCTCAAACTTCGTACCATTAGCCCCTCCCCAATTAAACTTTTTTTATAAAATACAGGATGTCTCAAAAGTAAGTATACACTTACAATTTTGGTTTGCTTCTCAGGTACTTATCAAAGGGCATTCATTTCTTCAGAGAACATAGTGTGGATAAGTATTAAAATTCAGGTATTGTTTGCATTTTTCATCAACCCACAGAATGGCAAGGAAATTAACCCAAGAAATGAGGTGCAAAATTGCTGTTTGGCAAGCATATTGATCAGTAAGGCAAACTCAGCACCTCTTTAACAGGGAATTTGGAATTAATTCGGCTCCTACTCGACAAACAATTTATGCAGTTCATCGTAAATTTATGGAAACTGGATCTAACTCATTACGCCAGGAAAGTCGGAGATTACTTAAATAAATTGTTTCCTGGTAGGTGGATCAGACGTAGAGGTCCTCTGAAATGGGCCATTTGTTCACCTGTCTTAACCCCATACAACTTTTTTCTTCGGGGTTTCCTTAAGAGTAAAGTTTACTCCACGCAGCCTCAAAACCTTGAAGAGTTGGAACAAAAAATTAATAGTATTATGTGGAGTACTTACACTCAAGATTTATTGCAAAGTGTCAGGCAAGAATGCGCCAAAAGGTGGCTGAAATGTCTCGTAAATGGTGGTTCTCACGTTGAGGTCTAATATCCTGTCAATAAGTAAATTCAATGAGATATTGAGATTATATTCTATTTCTAGTAGTTTGTAGAATATTTTTGTAAACTTTTGATAAATTTGAACTAGCCATTAGATTGTTATTCAAATTTTAAAGTGTATACTTACTTTTGAGACACCCTGTATAGACGAAATATATTATTCCTTGTGAGTTTTATTGGACTATAGAATTCTATGCTTTACCAGCTTCTAAATAAGAGAAGTGAATTTTAGTTTTATCATTAGCCACCTCTCACGTTGCCCATTTATGTTACCAGTTGAATTATGCTCTGCTAATTTCTATGGCATGTTTCAAATACATTAATTTTTATCAAAATTGGTCTATAATGAAGTTATTTTTGCAAAAAATACAAAATTTTCGAGCGCTTGGGGCTTTGCCCCCAGTCCACCCAAACAGTCCCTCTGTTGCAGATTTCTGGCTATGTGCCTGTGCCAAAATAATGTATTATTATGCTATTTATTTTGCGGTGGTTAACAAATGTAGTAACAACTACATTGAAACTGTATTTGTTACATGCATTGCGATTTTGGGTGCCGGTCCGTGAACATGTGTTTAATTTTTACCGTTCCACCGATATAAAAAGATTGGAAACCATTGAATTAGATGACACTTTCGTCATAATTAACAAAAACTTCGTTAAAGAGTTTTTGGATTATCTAAACTCTATTGAAAAACTAATCTAATTTACAGTCGAAAAAGAAAGCCGACCACACACTTTCTTTTTTAAAAACATCGGTCCGACAAAATGAGCATGGTGGTTTCACTGTCAGTCTACCGAAAACCAACATAGAGTCACAAAAAGTAGTCACAAAAATTGAATAGATCCTATTCTGCGACCAGGAGCAATATATCAAATTTCTTGCCATGACTGAGACCTTTCATACATTGGCGAAACAAAACGCAGTATTTCCATCTGCAAAAAAGAACACTTACCAGACATTCGGCATCTACGATTGGACAAGTCAGCACCGCCTAAGCATGTTTTTGACGACGAACAACCTATGGAGTGGACCAACGCTAAAATTTTAGACTTCGAACTTGACTTCACAAAACGCCGGTTTATTGAATCGCATTTCATTAACCAAATCCCCAACACTATGAATGATAGCAAAATGAACAATTCCCTAGCATTTATTCGACTTTTCTACCTCAAACCCCTTGATATTACAGTTTTCGCGCTCCTCCAATCTGTCACTTTTTCGTTTCAAATTTGTAACAATTTTTTTGCGTTAATGAGTCATTTTGTCACGTGGTTTTCTCGTTTATCGTACGCTTGTTTTTATCTTCGCCTATCGAAACGTTGGCAAAAGTTTTCTGCCCCACCAATTGAGCTAAAAAACTTAATTTACGAAAAAATGTAATGGACTTAATTTAATTTATATTTCTGATGCCAACAATTGAGATGTCAGGCTAATGTTACTTTAAAGCAAATCGCAACTCAACCAATGCTTATTAGCTTATACCGGACCTGTTCGCTGTGCACAACAACATTTTCTACTGTACCTTTCCTTTGATTTTTGGTATTAGTCAAGTAGTTTGATCAATAAACCATTAAAGTTTAGGCCTAGCCTGCATTGGCGCTAGCTAAACCAGAAATTGGCGTGCAAATATCGAGTTTTGCCGAGTCATGCCAAACTCCTGTGACCCAGTAGGCCTACTGGAGTTAGTGACGTTTTAGTAGTTAGTGGTGTTAATTTTTTTTTATGGAATGGATCAGAGATGTTTCAAATGATGTCACTCAGTAACCACCTTACGGAGAGTAAAAATTTTTTGTGAAAAGCTTAGAAAATTTCATAGTTTTAAATTTCCCCTTTTTAACCAAATTCAAGCATCGTTTTGCCCCTGTTTAAGTCAAGCTGAAGAATAGGTCGTAGGTTGTTCAATCGAGCCGGTCGACCCCATTGGAACGTGTCTTTTTGACCTCCTAATAAAACTTGGTTAATTTCGACGTGGCCGAAAAAGATAAACGAGCCGAAACAGACGAAAGAAATAAAAAAACTAAACTAAAAAATAGAACCAAAAAAAAAAACGATAATTGTATTTTTTAAGATTCTACGAGATCAACATCCGTCAATACCACTCTTACTGCAAGTACCATCTCCAATACAATCAAGACAACTACTACATATGCTTCAAACCGCATAGAAGTCGCTACTTCCGAAACCCCAATCAACAGGACAAATACAATTTTTTTGAATATTGAACAGAGCAAAACAAAAAGAAACTACAGTAAATTTAAAATAACTTTTATTGTTAAACAGTTTTTATTGAACACATAGTTTTGGACTTTGGACGGGGGTCTCAGAAAAAAACGCAAAAAAGTTTTGTTTTATTTTGCAACAATGACTCAATTTTAAAACCTTTTTTTATTTAAGTTTCGGTTGGAAAGACCTGTTTTGAGCAGCGCAAAACGTGCACAAAATAAGCATAAAAACCGCTGGAGGGCACAAGCTAAATTATTAGACGTTCTTTCTAATGATATTATGCGAAGGCCAAAAAATAAAGTTACAATTTTTTAGCTAATTGTGACAGATTATTTGCAATTTGCCGAGCAGCAAACACTAAACTTTTTTTCGGCAATACTGCTTTTGCAGTTACAAAACGATAAATGAGAAAAAAATAACAGCAGAAGATAGGTAACAGTAAAAAAATATAAACATCACAATACTTGTACTATTATACCCAAAAACATTAAAATGATGGAGCAATAACATTATATAATTATGAAAATTATTTCACTAACAGCGTGAAAAAAGTAATACTGAAAAATTATGTCACTACCAGCGTGAAAAAAATTAATAATATTCATAACAACTAGGCTGCTTCACTAACAGTTTGAGAAAGTATGAAAAAGATGTATTGCAAAACATTATGTACTGGAAAAGGTTTTTAGCTGCACAGAGATGTATACTAATTGTTCCGTCAGTATAAAAATCTCCCTGGAGCTAAAAACCTTTTCCAGTCGGACTACATAATGTTTTGCAATACATCCTCTTCATACTTTCTCAAACTGTTAGTGAAGCAGCCTAGTTGTTATGAATATTATTAATTTTTTTCACGCTGGTAGTGACATAATTTTTCAATATTCCTTTTTTTCACGATGTTAGTGACATAATTTTCAATATTATATAATGTTATTGCCAGTAGCGTAGCCAGGGGGGTGGGGGGGCTATAGTCTCCCCATTGGCCAGTCAACCAAAATGCAGAATAAGGAAAATACCACGTTTTTAGCTCTTCTGCGACTGTTTTTTGCGCAGAAATGGACTAAAAAGTGATTTAAAGTATCTTTTTAAACATATATTCAGGGGGAACTACTTAGCCAAAAGTTAAAGTCACAAATTAATGAAAACTTTGAAATATGCCCAAAAATAAACAACCGAATTTCATTGCTTGTGTAAAAACGCCAAACATAAACTTTATCAACAAATATATTATAAACTCAGGAATAAGTAAGGGGGGGGGCTATTCAGTGTTAGTTAATTACCAATCTCTTCTCTCAAATATCTTTCCATTAGCCCCCCCCCCCCCCCCCCCCAATTATTTTTCTTTATAAAATATAGATGAAATAGATTACTCCATGTGAGTTTTGGTGAATAATAAAATTTCATGATTTACCAGCATGTAAACAAGAGAACTGAAATGTTATCATTAGCCACCTCCCATATAGGCCATTAACGCAACCAGTAGGATCATGTTGCGCTGCCAATTTC
Organism: Trididemnum nubilum; assembly: GCA_963965965.1. Lineage (NCBI taxonomy): Eukaryota > Metazoa > Chordata > Ascidiacea > Aplousobranchia > Didemnidae > Trididemnum > Trididemnum nubilum. Next base: position 16,546,777 of record OZ014487.1, read on the forward strand.
TATGCCACGTTTTAAAAGCAATTTTTTTTTATTACAATATCCCTAAAATTAAGTTATTTTTGCCAAAAAATGCCAAATTTTCGATCGCTGGGGGCTCCGCCCCCAGACCCCACAATAGCCCCCCCCCATTGCGAATTTCTGGCTACGCACCTGGTTATTGCTCCATCATTTTAATGGTTTGGGGTATAATAGTACAAGTATTGTGATGTTTGTACGTTTTTACTGTTACTTATCTTCTGCTGTTATTTTTTTCTCATTTATTTTTTTGTAACTGCAAAGGCAGCTACTGCAAGTTGTTCTGAAGAAGCTTCCCGGTTTGGGAGGCGAAACGTCAAACCAATAAATAAACTCATCGGTAGTACGAAGTGGTTATGAATAACTATCCCGATAAACGCAACGCGTCCGTTATTTTCATTGAAAACACTAAACTGTTATGACATTGGCTAGAAAACATTCAAAATATGATGTACCCCAGCAGTTTACTGAAATGCTGCTACTTTAAAGCAAGCCATGGCTAGTTAGATATAAAAAAGATAAGAGCTATGTCTTTCCTGCCCAGAGTAGAGCGTGGTAAATTTAAGTTGAAAAAAGCTTTTCAAAGCGGTAAGATTTTAGCACGTACTAAAAAATCTGAAATCTGCGCCATTTCTACTCTTAAGCTAATTGAAATGATGCTAAAATGCCAGGTAGCAAAAGCCTCTTCCACATGCATGCTTTATTAGAATCTGATTACGCAATTTTAACGTATATTTTTCACTTTTTGCTTCGTGTCGTAGCCAAAAGTGGGGGGGGGGCATGGCACAATACTTTCACCCTAAATACGTCCCTGGATGTGCATGTCTTAATGGTCACAGCATATTAGTAATAGCTTGAAACCATTGAAACCATCACCATAATATAGTTATATATATTATCAAAAATAAAACCATTCAACAGTTTTATTTTTGATAATATATATAAGTATATTTTGGTTGGTGCTTAAATGTCTTTTAGTTCCAAAAAAGGAGAATTTGACCGAAAGAAGAATCTCGACCCGACCGGCAACCCGACCGGTGCCGATTGACCCGACCGGTTTCCATCTCTGGTGTAGCTGATTTCACTACATGCTTTGTCAGCTTTAAGTAAACGCTTTTTTTTGCTGCTTTTGCAGCATCGTAAAATTGCAAGAGAGGGTTTTCAATTTAAACGACAGCCAAAAATTTCTCCGATTGCCTGCGCAATGCGCGACGACGCTCTATACTCTCGGAATCGTTGCAATTTTGCTTGCAAATACTGAAAGATGACTAAAATTTTATCGTTTTGAATTAGTACAAAATTTAGTTTCTATTTATTCTTTTTCATTTGAACTTACCTTTTTTTACTACTGCAGCTGGCGTTGCACTTAATTTGTTTTTAAATTTTGAGCAAAAACATGAGCCTTGCGTTTATATAAAATTGTTCTTATAAAAAAATAATGTATTTTTGTTTATATTGCTTTAAGGTAGAAACGTATGGATCGCTGCAGTGGTTGTAATTCTTGTTGGTCTAGCGGTCATTGCCATTCGCAAACGAAATAAAGTGACCACAAAGTAAGTTCTTCAAATATGTTGGATAACGTTGATTTCCAGCGTTTTTATACGTTGTCCAGTTTTCAGTCCTAGAAAATTTACAGAGTCATTTCTATGCAGAAGGTGCCAAATTACAAAAGAACCACGACAATCAAAGTGGTTGCATGCTGGCAATGTTTGTTCTTTTGGAAACACGTTCCAGTACACTTAGAGATTAGGCAATTTGTGGCATGATCAGCAAAAGCAGACTTCAACAACCGCGTCAAAAAAGGGGATGGAAATAAAAAACGCTATTTTTAATCTCAGTCATTTCGTCATTTGCTCAGTAGTCATTAATATCGATTACGTTTGCTGCAGTAGCATAATTGAATTTTTTTTTACGTTTCAAACCACACCTAGTGGTTGCCTTAAGAAAGAGGAGGAAGCTGTGCAAATTAATTTGCCTAGAACCTATCCATTGTAAATAAGTGCACAGGCGGGAAACCAAGCTTTTGCTAAGATGGTGCTTGAACCAAAGTCAAAAAATTTTGTTCCAAAAATGTACGTGCGCAGCAAACCGTTGAGTCTCAAACGTAACAATATGTGGGTTTGGAAACATCGTCCCTAGCCCCTGGGCGATTTTGCATTTTCTTTTTTTTTTTTTGTTTGTTAAAATATCCATTTAAACGCCGTTTGGATGACATTTCGCACGTTTTTAAAACCATTTGACAGAACTAAAATGCTATGGTTTAGGAGATTATTTAAAAGATCAATAATCGCACAGACCCGTCTTTCCATCTTACTTAGTTTACTGGTCAAGTCCAAAATCACATTTAAAAGCTTAATAAATGGGTTTAAATTTTCTAAATTACTTGATTAAGGGGGGGAGGGGCATCAGTCTCTTAGCTCTCGTTGGTTGCGCTATTGAAAGTTAAAGATTTGCGTGCTGTGTTAATAAATGCTTGGTATGACTATGGCTTAGTGATGAATCTAAACAACCATAGAACCGCTTTATAAAATATTATCATCTTTGCGCTGACGTCACAAGCGGTTCAAACTTTGTAACATAGGTTTGTTTTTTAGTTCTGAATTATAAAATACCAAAGTTAAAGTAGATACGAGGCAAAAATGTTTTGTGCGTCATTTAAGTTAAAATCTTGGCCAAAACATGTTCAGATTTTGGAAACTGACTTTGGAAAACCTCAAAACTGGGAAACTTCCTGTTATCTTCGCAACTTCAAATTTTCAGGAAGGACTTGCAATACCATTTGACTCAAAGTCAAATAGATTTTAACTAAAAATCTCTTTGTTGAAGAGAGATTTATCACAAAAAACCCCAGAGGTGGCAAATTCAAATAGTAGAATTCTGTTAGTTTAAGACTACTTTTATTATAAGATTACCCCTCGAGGATTCCGTGAGGGTGAAACAGGTTGTAGGACGTAAAACGTTTCCTCTCTCATAGTTTACAGCAATTTGCATTAAATTAGAGTTACTATAAGTAGTAGTAGAATTTATTCCGCAATCAAACACGCACGCAGAAGTATAATGGTACTGCTCATGACGCAATATACAGGAATCAGTGTTGTGTTGATTGAGCTGGAAGCACCAAATAACTTTGCGGTTTTCAGAGCCAAGGTACTTCTTGTCGAAGTATATGTTTTGTTGTTCAGTAAAATTTAAAATGAAACTACAACTAACGTTCTAGTTAATTACAAAACGAAAAAACAAACATAAACAAAAATACAAAAAGTTCATAAATAAAAAATTATAGGAAAATTTATTTTATTTTTACCATTATGCATAACCTGTAGGATATGCTATGTCGCAAAAACGAAAGGGTTAGGTCCATATTTCTTTTTGATTTTGATGTTTTGATAAAGTCTGTGTTTTTTCTTTGCGACTACATGTAAATAAAAACTATACAGTAGCTTTCACTGAAAATTGCTATTTCTTCTTCAGAAATAATATGCTTTATTCATCTTTAGATTAGGCATTTTTTCTTCAATCTCAGTTTCTCAACTGGCACTTTCCGATCAAAAAATGAAAATATATTTATCTTTTCTGCACTGGTAAAAACAAATTCACAACGCGGAAAATTCACCATTGCTCTGCGATTCCACGGACACTGCGCTGAGACTAATTGAGACTTCATTGCGGATTGAGTCGCAGGCAATAAGTCGCCAAAGTTTGAAAACGGCAGTTAACGTGATTTGAAAAAACTTTGCAGGTTTAAGAAGCCACTTGTAAGAAAAATTGATATTCCTGAATGCTTTTGCCCCTTTGATCAGCTTTTCCAATGACGAATCAAGTCCAAAACACCTGGATTAAATTTTCAAAGAACTGTTATTAAAAGTGGTTGTGAAAGGTTTCAGCATCTTAACCTTATTTTACATAAAGTTATTTTGTGGTAAATCCCTTCAGAAAAAAAGATTTTTGTTTCAAACCAACTTGACGTTAAGTCAAAATGTAGTGCAAACAACTTATTAAATTTTGAAGTAGCTAGGGTTACGGAAAGTTTTCGGATTCTCGAGGTTTTCCGAAGTAAATTTTTGAATTGTGGGTAATTAAAAGCGGCTGTTAAAGGCTTCAGCTCCATAACCTACCAGCTGTGCATTTCTCCAAGCGATAAATCAATGAAAGAGGGCGAAAACTCTGTTTTTTTTAGGCAAATCCATTCAAAAATAGCTTTTTTCTTTACACCAATCTGACTTTTTTATCACTAATTCAAGTTGTAAGAATAAGAAAAAACTTTTGATTTTGAGGCTTGGCGAAGCTACTTCGCTAAATTGTGGTAAATTTTTTTGCCCATAAATGATGTTTCACAAAGTTTTTTGTGATCTTCTGCTCTCTTGAAAATATGATGCCGTATTTTCTAAAATTGTTTGTGACATTGATTTGTTTGTCACCAGTGGCGGATTTAGGGGGGATGCATTCCACCAGCCTAAACATAACGTGCATATGCATAATATTAAACATTTAAAAAAAAGCAATCAGTGAATACTCGATAGGCCGGGTGACTGCGATATAATTTCTGTAGCCATTGGGGGGTGGGGTAGGGCGGGGGGAGGAAAAAGATTTTTACAGCGAACTTTTTACAAAGCAGAAATTAGTTTTTTACAGGTCCGATTGATTTGAAAGCGCCAAACTAGCAAAATTCACAACTCGCACTTTTCAACGATAAAGACATAACACAACAGGAGTTCAATTATGGCGCATTTTCGCTCAAACCTCACGCAATACCAGTAGCGTAGCCAGGGACGGGGGGGAGGGCAATAGCCCTCCTATTGATACGTCGACCAAAATGCAGAATGGGAAAAACATTACGTTTTTAGCACTTTTGAGACTGTTTTATGCACTGGAGTGGACTAAATAGTGATTTAAAACATCTTTTGAAATATATGTTCTGGGGGAAGGAGGCTAATTTGTCAAAAATAAAACCAACAAATAAATGAAAACTTTGACAAAAGGTAAAAAATAAGCAATCAAATTTGATTGCAAGTGTAAAAATGCTAAACATAGGTGTCATTAACAAATATTCTATAAACTAAGCATTGGGGGGGGCTATTCAGTATTAGTTAATTACCAATTTCTCTCAAATTTCTTTTCATTAGCTCACCCCCAATTATTTTTTTCTATGAACTGCATACGAAATAGATTATTCTGTGTGAGTTTTATTGAATTATTCGATTTTATAATTTACCAGCATCTAAACAAGAGAACTAACATTTTACCAATAGCCACCTCCTAAATAGCCCATTTATGCCACCAGTTTAATCATGTTTGCACTGCCAATTACTAAGCCACGATTTAAAAGCATTAAATCAAAATAGCCCTAAAATGAAGTTATTTTTGCAAAAAAATTCCAAATTTTTGAGCGCTGGGGGCTCCGCCTCCAGAACCCCATTGACCTCCGGCAACTGGATGCTCCACCACCCCCCAACATAGCCCCCAATTGCGAATTTCTGACTACGCGCATGTGCAATACAGTAGTGCGATTTCGCACAAAAAGTGTGTCGATTTGATAGAACATTACGTAAAATGTCTTCTGGAATGTAGTTTTATTACATTGTTAGTTACGGTATGCTGAATGAACACTTGAACAAAATAGACTTTTGACAATAGAAATATCAAAGTCCGATGCAGGTAGTTTTTACGTATTCTGTGTGAGTAGCACAGCCAAGGGAGGGCGGGGGGGGCTTTTGCCCCCCCCCCCCACCCATTGGCCTGTCGACCAAAATGCAGAATAAGAAAAATACCACGTTTTTAGCACTTCTGAGACTGGTTTTTGGACTAGAATGGACTAAAACGTGATTTAAAGCATCTTTTGAACCATATATTCAGAGGGCTAATTTGTCAAAAACACAACTCACAAATCAATAAAAACTTTGAAAAATGGCCAAAAATAAGCAATCAAATTTAATATAGCTCATTGCAAATGCTTAACATAGCTTTATCAACAAAAATATTATAAACTCAAGAACAGGGGGGGGATCTATTCAGTATTGGTTAATTACTAATCACCTCTCTCAAATATCTTTCCATGAGCCCCCCTCCAATTATTTTTCTCTATAAAATATAGTCGAAATAGATTACTCCGTGTGAGTTTTATTAAACTATAGGATTTTATGATCTACCAGCACGTAAACAAGAAAAAATTTTACCTCAAGCCACTTCTCACATAGCTCATTTATGCAACCGGTTTAATCATGTTTGCACTGCCAATTGCTATGCCACGTTTTAAAAGCATTATTTTTTATCAAAATAGCTCTAAAATTAAGTTATTTTTGCAAAAAGATGCAAAATTTTTGATCGCTGGGGGCTTCGCCCCCACACCCCCAAAGCAGCTCCCTCATTGCGAATTTCTGGCAACGCGCCTGTTCTGTGTAGATGCAGACGGTTATGCTGGCGAAAGTTTAATCAATACGATTTTTGACGCAGGAAAGACGAAAAGAGCGTTTTATGTTATTAATTTGAATTGAATTGGTTAAATCAATGACATGAAACTAGTTTTATGTCATTGGTTAAATTTTAAAAAATATTTTATATACTGGTAACGTTTTTGGGATGGGACGGATCAAAAATATCCCCAACAAGTTTGCGCGAGATCAAGAACATTAATCATAAACACGCAAATTTTGAGATTATACACGATTTGAGCTCATAAATTTTATCATCCCCCCAACAAAATTTTCTAGATCCGCCACTGTTTGTCACTATGGTGACGTATTCAACTCAATACTAACTTTTCCAAAAAGTTTTGGTTAACAACAACTTATAATACTGCAACAATTTCGGAAACTTAAACCTGGCCAATCGAAATAAGAAGCAAAACCACATATTCTGTCTGTAGAGAGCAGAGTTTTAGTTTTGCGTGAATTTTTGCAGATATACGTATACAGCCTGAAAATGACTTACTGAACGAAGAACAAAATTTTACCCGCAACACGCCGGCAAACTCTTCAATCTTTCCATCAAGCCCATCTGGATTGTAATGGATCAAGAACTATAACAAGAACATTTACGATTTCTATGTCCTTCTGTTTGTGACGTTACTGTCTTGCTCTTATTATAGGTAGGCAGTAGCTCGCTACTAGAGCTGCTACTTTTGGAAAATAATGTAACGTATCAAAAAAGCATCGCGTACATGTACGTATATGGCGCAGCGGTGAAGAATCGGAGTTAAACTCACAAGGATGAAGGTTCAGTTTCCTGCCGTTTGCAAATTCCGCAAATGTACTGTATGTAAAAGCCTTTGTTAAAATATTCGTCTTGTTTTCTTTTTGAATTTAATATTATTATGTTCGTTATTTTCAAAAAATAAAAAATCAATAACGTATCGGGCTACTATTATTTAATGAATAACGTATCCCGCTGTCGTTACTTTGTTTAACGCTCTGAGGATTAAAAAAAATTGAGGTCCAACACCGTGGGTTTATGGCGAAAAAGTAAAACTCACTTTATCAATCGCACCAATATATTTAAAAAATAGTCTATCCATTTGTTGAATCAAGAAACGAGGCACAAAGTGCGCAAATTAACGTAAACAGATTGAATCAAGAAAGTTCATTAAATCAAAAGCCAGCCACAAAGTTAACTTTAAATAGAACCAAAAGACCTGTTTATCGGTTAAGCCCTGGCAATATACTTGAAATTAAACACTTCAAATTGGTAATCTGATAATGCTACGAAACGAAATATCTCGACCATATTTTACATATGTTGCGGAACATTTTACGAGACCTCCGCCTCATCTTCGTCACTTGGGGTTGAAACGATTGCCCATTTGCCGTTGAGACAGCATTAAAGTGCTGTCAAATGAAGTCGGATTGTAAAATGTGATGCCTCTGTGAACTATTAAAGTAATTCAGCCTATTTCACTTCAGGAATAATTTAACTTGTTAAAGTATTGTTAGAATAGAACTACACACAGCAATTTATTAGATGCGTTTCACTTTAACTTAAAGCATCACCATTCTACTGATACAACTTCCAGTGCTTAGAGCACATTGCTTACTTCAGCATGGTATTTATTTTTGTGTCACATGGTATGACAGCTACGTTTTTGCACGAAAACCTGTTCTCCGAGCCAGAGTCACTTGGATTACTTAAACACCTTAATTTTTTATTTTATGATTTTAACACATGTCGTTCACAGGCCAGTTAAAATTAATGACTTAATTTGACAGCAAAAGTATGTGAATTGTGAATACCATGTTCAGTTGTATATTATGATGATCAGAGGTGGAGTCCTCAAGGACGTTCTTGGCCTCCAGGACACATTTTGAAGTCCTTGGCCTTGGCCTTGGCCTCGAAGGTCAAATCGTTGGCCTTGGCCTTGGCCTCGAAGCCTCAAGTCCTCGAAAATTGCCCTGTCCTCGGCTCGAGGACAGCACTATTTTTTTGAACAGTTGAAATTTTGTTGGAAAACGTCAGAAACCTCGCGGAAAATTTGCGAACACCTTTTTTGTTTTCCTCACTTGGAGCACAGGCGTAGCTAAGGGGAGGTGCAGCAGGTGGTCCGCCCCCTCCCCAATTGAAATTTCACCAATGACAAAAATGTGACAAAAAAGCCTATTGTTTCTTCAGTTTCAGTTTCTTTTTAGCATTTTTCGCTTACAACAGTATAACTAACAACAATATTGAAGACCTGGGGCGCTGGGTTCCCCTCAATTCAATTTTTGCCACCCAATTTAAACGTATAACCCGAAGAAAATGGAGAGTTTTTGTCCTAAAAGTTGCTATCTCAGGCCCACATCTGGCCGTTTTGTGAACGTAATGCATTAATCAAATCTGGATTTACCATAATATGAGGCAGTACCAGCAGTAGCGAAGCCAAGGGGGGCTATAGCCCCCCTCCCCATTGGCCTGTCAACCAAAATGAAGAATAAGAAAAATACCACGTTTTTAGCTCTTTTGAGATTGTTTTTTGCGCTGAAATTGACTAAAAAGTTATTTAAAGCATCATTTGAAACATATATTCAGGGGGGGGCTAATTGTCAAAAATTAAAGTCAGAAATCAATGAAAACTTTGAAAAAATGCCCGAAAATAAACAATCAAACTTGATCGCTAATGTAAAAACGCCAAACAAAGGTTTCATCAACATATATATTATAAACTCAGGAATAAGTAAGGGGGCTATTCAGTTTTAGTTAATTACCAGTAACTTCTCTCAAATAATAGACGAACTAGATTACTCCATGTGAGTTTTATTGAATAATAGAATTTTATGATTTACCAGCATGTAAACAAGAGAACTGCAATGTTATCATTGGCCACTTCCCATATAGCCCATTAATGCAACCAGTTGAATCATGTTGCACAGCCAATTTTTATGCCACGTTTTAAAAGGATTATTTTTATTAAAATAGCTCTAAAATTAAGTTATTTTTGCCAAAAAATGCCAAATTTTCGATCGCTGGGGGCTGCGCCTCCAGACCCCCAGCCTCCTGCAGCTGGGGGCTTCGCCCACAGACCCCCATTGGCCTCCGGCGACTGGGGGCCCGCCCCCGACCCTCCCAAACAGCCCCCCATTGCGAATTTCTGGCTACGCGCCTGAGTACCAGTTAGGGGCCCCGAGCTAAAATTGTAAGACTTTTTTTGGTCTTCGCCTATATTTCGCAGAAAGGTGTTGCGAAAATCTCCAAAGTGCCAGGTGCCCAGCGCGAAGTAAATCCGGCCCAGCAATAACATGGTTAGTAAACGTAACCATCTATTGTACCATTTTTCAATAACAATGCAGTAATTCACCTCCAACCTCGCCGGTTTTTACGCACAAAATACTTTTAAAAAATTAGCCATGGAAAATGCTGATTGAACGAATCATTGAACTTCAATTGAGGAGGCCTGGGCCCCCTGGCCAAACATGTACTCCAATAACTGGTTATTTTCATGACAAAACAAAAATCTCTAAGGAAAACCTTCGAGTGGATTATTATTTACTGCTAAAATGTTGCAAGAGACAATGCACCTTACTTCCCCCTACCTGGACCAGACCACTTACAATTAAATTTAACTCAAAAATGCAAGATGTTAAACGTGTTTTGGACTTAAATTGCAAGTAAAAGGAGTATTAAACAATTTGATTTTTTCAATTGGCTTTCAAATATCAAAAATCTGATGCTTTTAAATCGCTCTAAACACTTGCGAAATGTGATTCAATGGCATTAAAATAGCTTTTTTTTCCAAAAAATTACAAAAACTCGCCCAACGGGCCCCGCCACCAAACCCCCCGTCTGTGATACCTTTGAGTTACACTAGCTTTCTCAACACGTTTCCAAAGTTAGATATTTGCATTTTTCAACTACTAGTTTAAGCCCTCTCTCTTTGCAAAATCCTGGTTACGTGCCAACAGGCAACGATTTCAGATCTTCCATCCTACGATATCTTTGTCTCACAAGTACTTTCTCTTTGGAAAACTTTTGATGACGTCATTTCATGTGATTTGTGGTTTAGTTCGCCTCCAATCAAAAATTCTGGGTACATCAATGAAATGGAGATCGCCTGCAAAAAGCTTCTGAAGACTTTTTTTTTGAAGAACACTTGCGCCTGTGTCCTTTGGTCCTTCGCCTTGGCCTCGAGCATTCCTGTCCTTGGCCTTGAGAGAGTCTGTCCTCGGAAAGGCTGACCTTGGCCTTGGCCTCAGATTTTTTTTGTGTCCTTGGCCTCGAGCCTTGTGTCCTCGACTCCACCTCTGATGAAGATGGAAAGTGATTTTTCGTTTTAATTTTCCCGTTCTTTTGATTTTTAATTCGTTTTTCTTTTTCAATGAACATAGGTAAAAAATAGTATTTTCCTATCTGTGGCAAGAAAGCAGAGGGTGACTGCTGCACGCTTCTTCCTAGAAATCGCCCGCCTTACCACGGTGTCATTTTTGGAAATTTTTCGTCTCACCATTCCAAGAATTTCCTCCTATTGTTCAGATTTCATGCGTAAGAACATTTTGAATTGTTGTGGATCTTCTACCCTCATTTCTTGCAGCAAAGCATGGTGGACACCTAACTCGTCCCTGAGAGCAAGTCAGAATCGGATTCACAATCTACGTTTTTTTCTTTTTCTTTTTTGAAAGCGTTTCAAATTACCATTGCTGCAACCGCTTTCCTTTTCTGAAACATGCCAACTGATCATAGACTCTTTATTTAGTAGAATAGAAACAGACTCTCGGAGAAAAAAAAGAAGAGTATTGAAGAAAAAAAGTTTGCTCTTTTTGCGAAAGTTTGTTGCGGTCACGCATATTCGACTGATTTGATTCGACATATTCCTAGAACAAGTGCACAGTGACAAAAAACGTCACGCTGATTGGACGAATCGGCAATTTTGGAGCAAATGAACCGTAAAAAAAAGATACAAAACTGTCGGTTTCCTGTCTATTAATAAAAAATTTATGGACTGACAGTGATGCCAGCGAGGGCTTTTTAAAAGCATCATATTTTAAGAAAAAAAAACATCAAAACCATAAAAACCTGATTTTTTCAGCAAATTTCAAACACAAAGATTGGTCCATGAACAGAGTTGAAGTGCCCTGAAGATATTTTGGGGGGGAGATCACCTTGTTTCGATCTTTTTCTCAGACATATTGAGTGGACACTTTTTTTTTGTTTTTTTTTTGTTTTTTGAGATCACCTCATTTTCAAAGCTGTTTCCCAATATTTGCGTAGTCCACTTCGAATTTTAATCAAAACCATCATATTTACTCCTCAAAGCAAATTACATCAGATTTCCATCAAAACCATCAGGCATCAGGTTGCTAGTCAAAAATTTTAAACTTGGCATCACTGCCGATTGATATTCATATTAATATAGCTGATTAGTCAGCTTATTGTTTATGGTAATTTGGCAACGCACGCACATGAAAAAAAGATAAAACACCCCTAAAGTAAATAACATAGTTGCAATGTCTAGGGCACCGAAAAATCTTTCCGTAATCTAGTCAAGTTCCCCTTCCCTCTTTTTAACACATAACAGTTTAAAAAGGCCGAAATTTTTTTCTAAAATATGATCTACACAAAAGCACGATTAAATTCGGAATTCCTTTCTTTGTTTTTTACACAGCAACGCTGGTTTTCGTATTGCTCAAGAAAAATTGTTTGAGTTCTTTTTTGAAGACGGTAACATTTTTATTCCTTAAGTCCTCGTTAATTTTGTTCCACATTTTGGTTCCTTGAATAGTCAAAGAGTTTTGGAAAACAGATTTTGTTATTCGTGATAAAAAAAAATAGTTACACTTTTGACACTTCGAGTTTAATGCGAGTGAACCTGAGCAGTTTTTACAAAACGACTTTGAATAATTAGTGGCAATTTATTATTAAAAAGTTTATGCATGACTTCAGCAAGTTCAATTTATACACGTCCTTTAATTTCAAAAAACCTGATTTTTTGTACAAACGACTGACGTGAGAGAATCTTTTATTCCAAGTAATTGTACACAAAATATTATTCAGTCGAATTTCTATTTCATCTAATTTGATTTTAGTTGCAGTGCCACGAACTGAAATTCCATATTGTAGATGGCTACATATGAGAGCGTAATATAGCATTTTTAAAGTGTGCTCATTCACAAATCCACAAATTAGATACATCATAGCACCAAACTTAGCCAATTGCAAAGAGGATTGTTGATATGTTTCGTCCAAGTTAACTTTTCGTCAATGCACATTTGCACAGTCCCCGGTACATTACAGATTGGCTATTTTAAATTTCTTTTTGGTTCAAATTAATCTTGAGTGTAAAACTAATTACGTGGTGAGGATGCTTATTAAATAACAAATGTGCTATTTTAGAATAATTTAACGGTAACTTGTTTCTTTGCAACCAAGCATTGATACACTGCAATTGAGCATTGACTTTTATTTCAAGTTTAGCTAAGCTTTTATCTGAAAGTGCCAGATATGTATCGTCCGCATAGAGAGTGGCAGAAAAATTCGATGCTAAGGAAAGATCATTGATACACTATGTGAAAAATCGCGGACCTAGCGAAGAGCTTGAGGTACACCGCAAACGATTGGTAATAGCTTTGATATTGAATCACTAATTTTGGTGCATTGAAATCGATTATTAAAATAGCTTTTTATCAATTAATTCCAGAGCCCTGCCTCTAAAACCATAATAATTTTGTAATTTATTCACTAAGATATTGTGATTTATTGTATCAAAAGCTGTACTTAAGCCAAGAAATATGCAACAATTGTACAAATTTTAATCAATTTCATTCACAATATCATTATAAATACTGCAGGATGCAAAGTTGTGGAAAAGTTTTTTCTGAAACCAAATTGCTTATCGCTAAATAGATTGAATTTCGTTACAAATGAATAAATTCGCGTGTGCAGCATTTTTTCAAATATTTTGTTACATTGCGAAAGTAAAGATATTGGTCTATAATTTGTGGTTTTCTCACGATCTCCTTTTTTAAAGATTGGAATAACTTGCGTCAATTTTATAGAATCAGGATAGATACCTGTAGATACGCACTGATTAAATATTTCACTCAAAGAGTGAGCAATAACGGGATTGGCTAGTTTAATAAATCTAGATTTAATATCATTTGCTCTTTTAGCTTTGTGTTTTTTTATTTCATTAAGTAGCTGGTACACTTCAATTTCAGTGTTCGGTGAAAAAAAGATATCGAATTGCTTGTTCCATAAGGTTCATGAAATAGTTTTGAGGAAATGTCAGACTCGCAAGTTTGAATCGAGTCGGCCATTTTTTTACCAATGTTAGCAAAAAAATTGCTGAGCTCTTCGGCTATAACTTGTGGATCTTCAACGACAGTACCACCTGCAATTGTTTTCGGTTTTAGGGAAAGAGGGCTTTTAAGACGTTTGTGATCGAACAATTCATTAACCACGTTTCAAGTCATTCTTGAGTTGCCTTTGCTTTCGTTCAATATTTTGTGGTAATAGTTTTGTTTAGATTGTCTTTGGAGTCGGTAATTTAGGACATTTCGATAAGTTCAGTCAATGCTAAATCATCTAGATTTTTGTCAAGAATTTTTAACATTTTATTTTTAGTTTTTATTGAGTTTAGTAAACCACTTGTAATCCGAGGTCTGAGTTTTAGTTTTTTTTCCTTTCTGGATGCTTTTCTTGTAGGTGCAAATTTGTAGGCTACTTCAGAAAAGATTGTAACAAAACGATTATAGAGCTTATTGACTGAATTTTTGCAAGCAGCGAATAAGCCAGTTAACTTTGTATCCAATTCATCTAAAAAATTGTCTAAGACAAAATTGGTCATGTGTCGTAGAATAATCGTTTCTTTATGTTTTGAGATCGGTTTTTTGTGATTTGAGATTATTGCGTAGATTCCAAAATGGTCGCTTTAATCCAAAATTAAAACTTCTGTAGTTACCTAAGTTTCTTATCGTTGCTGTACAAGTGATCTATTAAAGTTTTTGTATTTTCAGTGATTCTTGTCGCCACATTTACTAAAAACTTACAATTGCAACTCATGAACATGTTAGCGTATCTTCGAATTTCGACGTAACGAAAAATATTCAATAAGCTAATAAACATTCTCTGTCAAAAACTGGTTAGTCTGTATGTCTTTAATATAATGTTATATAATTATAATTGTCTTTTATATAAATCGCAAGATTTTATTGCATTCTAATTTGGTTTCGCTAATTAGTAAAGTATCTGGTCGATAGACTACCTCACAAAAGTATTCTCGTAATTTGTCAAAATTTTTTGAAGAGTGATTGAATTAAACTTTATCATAAAAAGGTATTGTTGAAGATTTTGTGTTGCATTAATCAATGAATTAACCGAACTGATGTCATGATATTCAAAAGCCGACCAGAATTGCCTCCACATCAGCTACTTTATTAGATCATATTGTCTCAAATGATATTTGTAATGACATTGCAAGTGGAATTGGTATCTGCGAAATTTCCGATCACCTTGCTGTTTTTTCGATGATCCATGTACTGTGAAGACGTATGGGCGCTGTTAAAGTTATTAGAGACATGTCGCATTTCGACGCAGAACAGTTTCTAGAAGAATTAAGTTACGAAATGAGGATTACCTCAAAAAACAAGAGCAATAGTAACAATGAACTATTTAGAAACTTTCGTAATAAATTAATCAATATTATAGATAAATACGCTCCTTTCAAAAAGGCATCGCGACGAGAACGAAAGTTAGCTAGTAAATCTTGGCTGACCAAAAAACTACTGAAACAAATTATAAGTTTAAAAATACACTTTTGAAGTACTTCATAAAAAATCATAATAAGGAATGTCACAAGCAATATAAAACATATCGTAAACAATTGAATCGTTTAATTAAACAATCCAAAGTCTTGTATTATCAAAATTTGGTTGATACAAGTAATGGTAAATTTGAGAAACATGGAAAATAATTCGAAAACTTATTCAACCCAAAAACAAAAGAAGTAATACTCCTTTACTTATCAATGGCGATGTCACAGAAAAACAATCGGCAGTGCTATTTAATAATTTTTTTACAAAAATAAGAGAGCAACTTGCAAAAAGAATACCCCTACCAAATCAACACTATATTTCAACAAAATTCCGCAAAATGTGCTAAATCTTTTTTTTTTATCTCCCACAACACCAGAAGAAACATCAAATATAATCAAATCTTTAAGTAATAACAAAGTAATACGAACAGATGACGTGGATGTGAAATTGATTAACTGTCCAACACTATAATCTCTCCGGTATTTTCCTTAATTTATGTACAGTTAATGGAGAATTTCCTGATGACATGAAAATTGCAGAAGGTGTTCCAATTTATAAGCGTGGTGATCCATTGAAATGTTCTAATTATAGGCCTGTATCACTTCTCTCAAAATTTAGTAAAATCTTTGAAAAAGTAATTTTTCATCGAACTTGCAATTTTCTCACCAAAAATAACTTACTTTCTTCTAAACAATTTGGTTTTCAACAAAATTTTTCTACAAATCAAGCCATGAGTGTAAGGTATGATGAACTTTTATAATCTGCTGATGAAGGGTTATATAGTTGCTGCTTACTTTTGGATTTAACTAAAGCTTTCGATACTATAGACCATAAAATTCTTATTAAAAACTAAAGCAATCTTTTGGCATTGGAGGCATATCATTAAAATTATTTGAAAATTATTTATCAAATTACTTACAGTACACTCGTGTAACCAATAGTTGATCAACAACATCAAAACTTATATGTGGAGTGCCTCAAGGTTCAAACCTAGGTCTTTTGCTTTTTTCATTACATATAAATGGCATACCAACCACAACTAAATTAGAAACCACACTATTTGCAGACGATACTCATCTATCATATGCTTGCGACTCATTAGAAAAGCTGGAAACCGAAGTAAATCTTGAGCCCAAAAAAAATTGACAATTGGCTAAAATTAAACAAACTAACGCTTATTCTTCAAAAACTTCTTACATTATCATTAATAAATTCCCTCAATTACCAATAAAGACTCCGTTTAAAATTGCATTGACTAACAATGAAATCATTCGCGCTACCAGTGTGAAATACCTGGGCCAATGGTTCGAGAATAACCTAAATATCGACACTCAAATAAAGAAATTAGAAACAGATCTAGCCAAATATGCCGGTTTATTCTATAAAATAAGAGATTTCGTGAACACCATTACCTTAAAAACTCTTTATTACTCTCTAGTATACTACAAATTGCATTATGGAATGACTGCTTGGGGAACTGCAAACAAAACATCTTTGCATAATTTGTCAATCATAGTAAATAAAATTATAAGATCAATAACATACAATAGTAAGTTCTGCAAAATTAGCAAAGTTTACAAACAACAAAACCTTTTAAAAATAACTGAGATCTTTGAGTTAAAATAAGGAAAGTTAATGTTTAAAATTTACAATGGCCTTGTTCCCACCGCGGTAAAAAAAGAATTCGTTGCATCTACATCGCTGCATAATCACAATACACGTCTCCAAAAGAAAGGAAACTACTATTTACTTCGTGCTAAAACATCATATTGACAAAAAACATTGGGGTTTAGAGGCACTAAATTTTGGACAAATGTAGATCCTGCATTAAAAAATGTAACTTGGTATATGTTAAAAAAAAAAACTGAAAAATCAGCTAATTTAAACATGCAATGCTTCATCAAAACTATGAGAATTTTTTTTGGAAAAAAGTGCACTTGTAACTGTAGCTATGATTGATCTTTTATTTAACCTAATGTGCTTATCAATCAAAAGGTTGGGAAAACATTTAAGAATACAGCACAAGCAGTTGTATTCAGGAGACACCAGACTTGCTAACCATAAAGGTTTATTCAGTGTCTCCTGGCCTTAATTTTCTTTATCTGTGTGTTGTTCTTGTTGTTTCGTATGTAACTTGCTAGAAATTTGGCAAATAAATTCTGTTCTGTATCAATGCATGAGTGCTAAAACCGCCGCGTGTAAATGGATTTTCAAGGTCTATCGCGTATATCGTCTATAGCTCTTTCGCACTGTATATTACATTAATTAATAGATTTTCAAGATGTTGCAGAACAAAACCACAACAGAATTGCAGCAAACATTTTTAAGAAAAAAAAGTTGCACGCACGTCCAAATGGAATTTTAAATATCTTACGGAAGATTACTTCTGGCGCCAAAATTTTTTATGACTGCTAGTAAATTTGCAAAAAAAAAAACAGTTTTTTGTGTAAATGTAGTGACAATTGTCGGAGCAGTAAAATTTTAGGAGAAACTTGATTGTCTATTTCGGCCCAAAGAAGCAAGTTAAAAAGTGAATAGCAGAAAACAAACTTCAACATTCTCGGTCAAAAACTTTTTAGCTGCAAAGCGGAATATAGATCAAAACCACAAGCATAAACGCAGTGCGGTATGTCGGACAAGCGCAGCAATAGAAAAAATAGAGACAGCAGCAGTAGCAAAAGTCTAAGGAAGCGCTATGGTACAGCAAAGAAACGATAAAGCAGAAAATATGGATTTATTTTATTTTAATTTTGGCTTTGGGTTTATGGATTCACTTCTTCTCGGAGATAATTCAATTATTTACTGTTAGACTTCACCATCCAAAGAGCGCTCAATGGAAAATCAAGCCCAAAACAATTCAAATTGCAGGTTCTTTCTATTTGAATAAAATTACCCATTAAGATCCCGTGAGGGTGAAATATACTTTTAGGGATTTCTTATGTTTTGTTCAATTTAAATTGTTCTCATAAATATCACCATTTGAGGATATGGGATTTGAAGATATAATATGTAATATCATAGATACACAAAATCACAGAAACAGATGCAAATAATTTATTTGCCTAGTTGAAGAATAATAAGTTGGGGAAGTTTTTGTTGCACTAAAATTGCCCTAAGAAGTTGCATTTATTTTTAACGAAAGTTGTAGAAAAAGTTGGATACAGGCCTATGCACAGCGAGCTTAAACAACATCGCTGGAGCCTTAAGAGCTTTAGAGCCGGAGTTGGAGCCAGACCTTTTATGTAATCACTCCAAGCTGCCATGGTTCTGACACTGTTGTATTAGCACTTCTAGGCTTGTAGCTGAACTTCTATAATGCAAACTAACTGGTGCATCACAGATAACATTCAACCAATCCGTCACAAAGCTCGTTGTTATACAATAGAAAGAGAATACTGAATTAAACTGAAATAATAATTTAATTGTCATGCTTTGAAATAATGATTTAATTATAAACTAAAATACTTAGTTTTAAAGCATATTTTTCAAATCACACTTTTACATTCTGCGCAAAAATTGATCAAAGTCGCCGTGAAAAATTGCTCATAAAATGGAAAAAAAGTTGCAAAATAAAATTTATGGACATCAAAACATAGTACTACGTAAAATCTGAATGTTTCAGAGCAGGCGCGTAGTCAGGATTTGGAAAAAGGGGAGGGGGGCTTTTTTGAAAGAGTGAGACAACTGCAAGCGATCTTAACCCAAATTTTCATTGCTTTCGAATCAGATTCAAATGGTTTGTCAGAACATGAAGCGGATTTTTCGGCCAAAAACAGGCGATCTCAAAAAAAAAGGTCTTCACCGAAATTGAGACGGATTTTTCGCACGAAATCGAAAATTCAAACGGTTTTTCCGCCCAAAAACAGGTGATCTCCAAAAATAAAAAGGTCTTCACCGAAATTGAGACGGATTTTTTGGGCAATTTCAAACACTTCTTCCGCCCAGATCACGGCAACTCCCTCACAACTTCGTTACCGAATCCCTTCCGAGGAGCTGTTTTCATTTTTCGAGCAAAAATTGGCCTCAAAAGCACTAAAAACGTGCGATTTTGCATATTTTCAGGCCAATTGGGGGAGCTCGAGCTCCCCCCCCCCCGCCCCCCCTGCCTATGCTACTGTTTCAGAGGCTGTCGGAAGCTGTAAAAAAAGTAGCAAAAACTTGCTAAATGATAGCATATAAGAAACGAAACCCGAACAATCTCAAATCTCAACAGGAAACTGCGAAGTCACCAATATTTCAGGTCTTTTAGTAAACAGCAACCTAGAGTAGGCCTACGAAGTCTGATAGTTGGGGTTAGTGTGATTGTGGTGATGTTTGACAAAATAAAGACGGAAAGCAGCGTTATCATTTTCCACTGTACTTACTGTTGGCCAGCACTTTCAAAAGTCTAATCCTGTACTACCCCTGAGAAATTCTCACATAAAAATTGTTATCGAGGCGAAGGGGACTTCAAATATTATGTTGCAGCTTTGTGGAAAGATCCAGTAATTTGGTATACTCCATTTGGCTTTGATCATTTAATGTTATACGAAAAAACACTATTTGCTTGTGAAAAAGGCCATGCGCGGGTAACATACAATTGGTAAACTGGACACACATCTGTATGTATAGGAAGAAAAGCAAGTTACATTTGCGAAAGAATTCCAGGTATGAGCACAGAGATTTAATAAGTTGTTCGATTTAACTGCAGTAAAAAGAGAAACACTACGGTTCACTGAAGATAGCATAAGTAAATACCGAAACGTTTAAAAAACAGTAGCAAATGTTCTGCCTTTGATCCAGATCTATGTTTTGCAATAAATTCTATGTAAAACATTTCACCAGAGAAGCAAAATTTTGTTTGTTATTAGTTACTCAAAAAATCTATGATTCCTTCAATATACAATTTATTTTGTTTTGATTGACTTTGACGATCTGTAGTGACCTGGTCACTGCACTGCCTTATCTGTGATGTATAATCCGTACAATTGGCAACATACAGTTGTTGAGATTTCTAATAATTTATATTTGGCAACACTACTGTCTTCTTCTTGCTTTCTGTTTTTCAGAGTCAGGACTAAAATATTTGCTGGTTTAAGTTACTTTTTTTAATCTGTTTAATCAAAGAAAATCAAGTCAGGAAACAAAAAGGAAAAGTTGTAAGTACTTAAAACTTAGGTACCTACAGTCTACACATTTAAGACCCACATTTCAGTTACTCTGACGACCGTATTAAGAATTGATTTTTATAGCTTCCCTAATTGGTGTTTCGTATAAAAAATAATGGGGGAGATGGAACAGTGCTACCGCCCTAAAAAATCAATTGGGTGGACTATATCTAACATTAACCCAAAGTACTTCACTTGCAGAGACAAGATTCATCGTTTCTGTCACTTTTATGCGAAAACCAAAAGCTAAAAGAAAAACGGCTTCGCCAGAATTTTATTGCATTTTTCTATCATTTTAAGATGAATACCAAGAAAAAACACCTTCATCACAAATTATTTGCCAAAAATAGTAAGGCAGAAATACATTGATTTTCTGCCATAGTAGAAAGATTAATTGGAAGACGGAAAATTAGTGTCTTAATTATCTTCGAACCAAAGCAACTTGCGAAAATGATATACTTAAGTTCCATTAAACATTTTTTATTTGGGAAAACTTCAAGCTAACGAAAAAAATCTATAACACAGGCTTACGAAAAAAAAAAGCACGTTTTTTAATTTATTTAAATTTGTAGCACGATTAGCTAGTAACAAAATAAATTATCAAACCAAAATGTAAGGAAATTCATTTCAACCACCAGGCAAATTTATATAATTGCTTCCACATTTCGTAAAATGGTCTTCTTAAATGACTGTCCCTAAAAAAAAAAGAATTTTAACCTTTTTAAAGTGATAGAGGGTTAATTGCATGGTTCGTCTTTTTTATATTAAAAACATGTATAATTTTGCTAATTACAGTGAGTGGACAATGAGCTATGCTTAAAATAAAGCGCATGCTACTAAAACGCAGGGCCTGCGAGAGGGGGTTCAGAGGGTGCCTCGTGCCGGGCCAAGGGGGCCCGAAAAGAACTATAAGTTCACACGTAATCAAATACTAGCTTAGCCAATCAGTTAGTATAGTAGTTGTTTGGTGCGCAGGCTAAAACTTTGATGAAGATCTTTTTTGTTCTAACCCCAATTTTCAATTTCCGGCAAAAAATAGTCCGATTTCCGGTGAAAACCTTTTTTTCGCCCAATTTCTGGCTCTGGCCTTGACAAAAGGCCCTATACTAGTTTTTGCACCCTCTGAGAAGATATCTCTCTGAGACCCAGCTGAAACAGTAGACTCAGGTTCGATTGCCTGTAGGGTCAAACCAAAAACTTCAAAAATTGGAATCACCGCTTTCCTACTTGACGTTCAGCAATAAAAGGGCCAGTGTGAAGCCTTGACCGTGTGTTATAGAGATTTAGGCAGCTTGTTGGTCGAGCGGTAACGCGTTCGTCTCTGGAGCGGGAGGTCTGAGGTTCAAATCTCGGGCCGGTCAAATTGGACACAGTGTTGCCAACGGCTCGCCACCGTTGCGACATTTCTTCGAAAGGAGCTGTGTTGCCCGGGTGCAATGACGCGGAGATGGGCCCCGCCAACTCGTTACACGCTCCGGTGTATTACAGCGAGTATAATGAAATGAAGAAGATTTGACTCGAACACCGAAAGGTCCTTTCACTACCTCCTGGACAAGGTCTCCAAATATTGTATCTACATACCGAGATAAGACAAGAAAAAAAAACAGTACACTTGATCACTCAACGCACAAAATTGAAGTACCAAACCTGCAGCAATATTTTAACTGCAGTTTCGAAAGTAACTTGTGGCCTGAGGTTGATTATATCTCTCAAACTGATAAAAAACGTTAGGCGTACTTACCAAATAAATCAGCAGCTGTGTCGCTCTGAGTAGCTGTTGTTGCTTTATGCCGGTGCTGGCCAGCATCCGTTAGAGACTGATTTCTTAAAATATCCACAAAAAGGCAAAAATTTTCTACGCTAACTGTAGTAAGTTTATAGCGGGTGCACTAAATGTTGTACGAGGGATGTTGTTTTGATCTTTATTTTTAGTTTGTTGAATTAATGAAGTCATTGTAGTAATGTAATTGAGAAATTATTAAGTGTGAGAAAATCTTCTGAATTTGGCAAGTAATGGCAAATAATAGCCCTACAAAAAAAAACTAACTTACAACTACAGCGTATCTACATCCAATTAAACCAGGACCCACACCAAAAACAGCTCCTTAAGAAAATTAAGAAAAGACTCTCATACAAATCTTTGTCTATAGCCTACACTGCAACGAAAGTAATTCCCCATTCTGAAATAACTTTAATTTAGTTTTGAAGTTTAATTTCTCCAATTAATTAACACGAGAAGAAAGTACAATGCGTGGACTTTTATTTGAGAAGAAAGTTTACTGCATTGACTTTTATTTAAAATTAAAAATGGGCACCTTCATTTGCCTCCAGCTTCTCAAAGTCGACGATGAACCGCATCAACTGATTTTTAAAAAAACTCTTCCGGGATGGTAGTCAAAACTTCACGCATTCTCCCTTCAAATTCTTCCAAATTTCTTGGTTTGGTTGAGTAGACTTGTTCATTCAAGCAACCCAAAGAAAAAAGTTCCAGATTGTTAACTATCAAGTTAGGAGTTTTGGCTGGCCATTTGTGCAAACCACGACAACCCATCGGTTTTCCAGAATATTGGGCATTCAGCCATTCATGAACAACAACAGCAAATTGTGGAAAAGCTTTATCTTGCATAAAAATGAAAGTTTTTGACGCGTATTGTCTCAACCACCGATAAATGATAATTGACTAAACTTCATCTCTCAGCATAGTGAGGTACCTTTTAGCGTTCATGGTATCATGAAGGATGAAGGGACCCACAATCCTGTCCGAAGTCATTCCACATCATACCGTTATCATTCCAGACGTACTGTAATCACTTGTGACATATCGTATCCTCATACTGATACCGTCATTCTGATACAGATACCGTCATACCGATACCGTCCTACTGATGTTGTCATACCGATACCGTCATACCATATCATACCGTCATATCACACACATCCCATATTATTTCACACCACACTTTTGTCATTCCACACCATACTTGATAAGAAAACAAGAGCATAGATTTAATTGCCACACATTAAGTAACATACACACAAAAATTGAGAAACTCATTATAGCATTTGAATAAATTAAGCGTATTTTAAAATAAGGAGTTACTTTCGGATCACTCTGTATTCTTGGTGCTGTGAGCTTTATCTACGTTAATTCTTGCTTTTTCACAAGAACAAAAAAAACGGTCTATTTTTTCCATGTCTCAGGGGTAATATTTTTTGGTATATAAGTTGTCATTTTTGCTTTATGTTAGTCTGTTCGCGTAGACCTTTCTCTTTTGTGCTCCCCAAAACCAAAAATCAAGTGGATTTATATTAGGGTCCTCTTTAATCTGTGTTGAGGCTGATAAAATGATTTCGGAAAAGTTTCTTGAAAGGATCTAAAGAGGCTCGGCTGCTTTGGACAAATCGGTTCAAAGAAAATGAATAGACCGTTGCCATCAAGTACTAACACTGAGTTATATCACCTTTTTAGATGAGTAAGAAATTTCTTTTACAGATTACAATAGCACCTGACGAGTCCTTAGGACGAAACAGACTGTTGTGCTTTTAACCTTTTACTGTGATTTTATAGTTATAGATGAGTAAGATTCATATGGCGTCAAACTAATCCAGGAGAAGATGAAGCGCGCATGGTTCATGCAGGAAGGAGCAAGAACTCTTATACGGTACGTGTAATACTATTGATTGTCTCTGGCGGAGTCTTGCAAAATTGTTTGATTAGCCTCAACATAGATCATTTCTGATTTAAATCCACTTAATCTCTGGTTTTGTGGAGCAGAAAAGAGTAATGTTGTTGTTTTTGTTGTTGTTGTTGTTGTTGTTGACTTGTTGCGTATACTTACCTTCCTGTCACTGGACGACGTCAGACGCTAACTATTAGAAGATCTGCACAGTTTTCATTGCAATGACTACTTCGCGATTGGAAGAATCCGTATTTGCTTTGGAGTTTTCAGTGATCCAACGCTTTTGTGGATTTCTTAGAATTCTTGCATATAAAATTAGCAGCTTGGTCGAAGCCATCAAGCAGAGATAATCTTCGTAAAGCGTCTTATTCAACGACGCTACAACATGACCAGGGTTTGAGTTGAACCCACATCATGCAACCAGGGTCGTCATAAAACGACGCCTTTACCATCTCGGCCACGCTGTCGACAATCAAAGCGTCTCGTGCCATTAGACTGATAAAAGTAAAACGTGGCAACTATGGTTCACCCAGCTAAAAAAAAATTTTCCTGAGGCATGAAAAAGAAGGCCAGAATTTTTGTGTTTGTGAAAAAGCATGCTTTAACAGAAGCAGATCTGACATCAAGAATATAGCCCACACAAAACACTTGTATGTGTTACCATATACTCTATTAGTAGACTAGAAACTGACAGTTTTGTCTTTTTTTCTTCACGGTTCATTTGTTCTAAAATATGCCGATTTGTCCAATCAGCGTGACTTTTTTCTTTACGGTTGCCTCGTTCTTCAAATATGTCGAATAAGTCAAATTTGCGTGACCGCAAAAAACTTTCGCAATAAGAGCAATTTTTTTTCTTCAGTACTGTTCTCTTTTTTTCCGTGCCACTGTTTTTAGTCTACTAAATAAAGAGTCTATGGCGTGATTTTGAAACATAATCCAACTTCAACTTTTCGCATCTGCACTATTAATCTTGGTATTCAAAAACTCTATAAATACAGACAAATCAAAACTAATTGATTTTTTAGCATTCTCTGTGGTGTATGCCATAACGTTATTCAATACTGGAATCAGCCTTGTAATTTGTTTTTTTCTGAAATATTATTTTCGTTTTGAGGCTACGCTGATTTAGGTTGTTGCTAAAAGTTGTGCCATACTAAGAATTGTCTTCATATTAGGACTTGATCTCACAAAAAATCAACAAGGATTTGACCAAATTTTGCAGTAGCACAGCTGTTAAGACCTATTTCATCGCTGAATAATAGGAAAAGATGTTTTTGAAAGCTTTGAAAAGGATAAATTTTGATAAATTCAACATTTTAAAACTTTTATTTCAACCCAAATTAAAATTTAATTTATAAATTTATAACCAGTTTTCAAAACAGTATAGCTAGTAGCAAGCCAAGTCTAATTGGAAGAGGCCAAACCTGTGGCACTCCGAAACCTAAAATTTCGATCATTATCAAAACAAAACTTACTTTATTAAGAACAATGTACTAAGAAAATTAATAATGAGCTATAGAAAGTGTAAGCACAATCAAATCTTTGATTAACAGCCTAAGACATACTGTTTCGGAATCCACTTTCGTCTTTTATTCTTCGTCAGTATAGCTAGGAATATTGGTATGAACATGAGCGTAGAAAGGGAAGGATTCGCAAATTGAATTAAACTATTACGGATATAATTATCTCTTGCAATATTGTGATTACTTAATATTTTGGAGAAAAAAAAATTGTGTAATGATCAGGTTAATTTGCGATTCCTTGCCTTTCTACGCTCTTGTTCATGCTTGCAGTCCTAGCTATACTGACGAGGAATAAAAGACGAATGTCGATTCTGAAATAGTATGTCTTAGGCTGTCAATCAAAGGTTTGATTGTGCCTATAAGACTCTGAATGCTGTCTATAGCTTACTATTAAAACTTACTTTGATATGCTGCGAGAAAGCAAAATAGCTACAACCAGCAAAACCACAACCGCAAGAGCACTGGTTCCCAAACCGGTTGCCAGTATCGGCGTAGAGAGAGTTTCTGCAAAAAAAAAAAACAGTTTCTAGGCAATGAAAGAAAAATAAATGCAACCAATGAAGCTGGTTAAAATGTACCTTATTTTTGGACTATTTTTAAGGGCGTTAGCCTAATCAAGGGTTACAATTTTTTTTTGTTTTGTATGTTATAATTTAAAAGACCCCTTTGGCTACCCATTAACGCAAGCATGTAGAATAAGATATGCATCACAGAAAGAGAAAAACTTCAATACGAGAAATCTCAAAAAAGATAAAACTTAAAGGCGGTGAATCATCCAGCCAATTACGGTGGTTTACAATAGCTAAAATTGAACTATAATTTTTGGTACTTTTTGTTTTAATTTTGGGGCAGCGGTTGCAAAGATATTCAACAAATGCAAAAAGATATCCCCCGAAAAAAGTTTTTGGAAACTCTGAGTTTTGTTCTTCCCGCCAAAACCACAGTTCTCTAAACCAGGGGCGGATTCTCCATGCATGCAAGGCACGCATTGCATGCCTAGTCATTTAGCCAAAAAAAGAAAATGATAATTTCAACAAGTACATCTAAAAATTTAAAACAAAATCAAACTAAGTTGCCACAGTTACAGGCATTCACTTTCGAGTCGAAGTAGCAATCAATAGTCTCGCTTAATTCATTGATTTCAGTTTTAGCCTGTTTTCAGCATATCGTTAAATTACAAAAAATAATGGCAACACGCATGCAATTCTAAAATCGCATTCAACGGCTCAAGAGATCGCTATGTTTCGATACGATTACGAACAAAATCAAACAGGTTTGAAAATTTTGATTGCTGCATTGTTTGCTGCAAAAGTTCTTTTATAAGTCTAGTTTCTTCTTTTCGTAAAATATAGTCTCTATTTTAATTTTAGATTTGTAACAGTAAATTATCTTAAAACAGGTCACAAGCTATGCACCAAAGCGGGTAAGGTTAGAATGAATGTTATCAACCTTTCCAGTCACACCACGTGACCTGTCGAATTTTGATAAAAACACCCTTTTTCGTCTAAATTGGGGTTAAGGGAATCAAATAGAGTGTATTTAATCCCCCCAACTCTATTTTATCCCCCCAAACCCAAAATAAAAGAAAAAATGGGCAATTTACCAAAATTGGCCTGGTCACGTGATGTGACTGGAAAGGTTGATAATATTCATTCTAACCTTTTCCCACCAAAGCATGCAATTTTAAATATTGCATGCGTGTTGCCATTTATTTTATGTAATTTTGTAATATGAAAAAAGCGAATAACTAAGCGGCGAAAACAAGCCGTGATAGCCGGTAGGTATTGGCATTAAGTGATGTAAATTAGAGTGAGTTTTTGTTCGCACTTTTTAGGCTAAATGTTGAGCTATAAGAGTGAAAGCAAGATGTGAAATCCTTTTAAGCAGAGAGTTACCGGTTATTGGTTCAGCTAGTACTTAGTAGGCCTAGGATAGTTATAGAATTTGCACTGTTTGTAAAAAAGTTTTTAACACTATCAATAAATTACCGAATGGTAGCTTAGCTGCTTTGCTTGTGCTTTACTGGTTGTTAAACAAACTAAACAAGGCCAGGCCTAACCATACATGCAGTGGACTAGTCTTGAGCACACCAGCCTGCTTAATATTGTAGCCGATAGAATCGCTGGCTGTTGCCAGGCTACAATATATTTTAATGACATGAAGAAGAGGCTATGAAAATAGGCTATGTATTTGCTATTCAGCAAGTTGGCTCAGCTTAGTTCTGCAATTAATGTTTTTACTTTAATGTTATTAAGCCTACTTTACTGTTAGTGTTAGCCTAGTATGGTACCGGCTACTGGCAGATATAAAACTGCTAGACCTGTCACTGTTTGTAGCAAGACAAGAAAGATTTGTGCTTGGACAGTAAACACACACTAATGTGCACGTGGGAGAGTAGGCCTTGTTGCAATAGTAGACTTGTATTAGTGTAAGTTGCTTTTTTATTTACCTGCCTGATAATAATGACGTCATCAAAGCTGTTTACGTCATCATAATTGCATGCCTTATCTAAAATGCCACGCTACGCCACTGCTCTAAACTATTAGGCCTACTGTGGTTTTGGCAGGAAGAACAAAACTCAGAGTTTCCAAAAACTTTTTTCGCGGGATATCTTTTTGCATTTGTTGAATATCTTTGCAACCGCAGCCTCAAAATCAAAAAAAAATATCAAAAATTATAGTTTAATTTTAGCTATTGTAAACTATCGTAATTGGCTGGATGATTCACCGCCTTTAAAAACAAAAACCAACAATTTAGGCCCGATCTACGCCAAGCGTAACATCGTGAGCGTATCCTGAATTTGCTGTAATCAAGTGCCAGCTTATACTCTGGTAAAGGGGTATGATAGGCGTACCAAACTTCAATCTAAAATAAACTTAAAATGCACTCGTACGTTCACAATTTGATGCGCAGTAAACGTCTTATTACCTTATTGAAGTTAAAGCTGGACCAAAAATCACTAAGATTTCAGAAAGTGACCTCAGCAAACTTCAAAATTTGGAAACTTTTCCTTTTCTTAACGACTTCATACTACTTGCTAACATTTGCAAGGATAATGAGTGTCACTGTGACATTCTGTGCATCCAAGAAACGCATCGTGGCATCAACAACATCCGCTCACGTGTTCCAGGAATGACACTGGCAATAGTACGCAGACACGAGAAGGGTGGCAGTGCTATACTTGTTAAAGAAGGTGTCTCAGTCACGCAACTGCTCCAACCAATGATGTCATAACATCAAGCAACAAAATGCCAACAAACAAAACTCAACTTCAGCAACATCGCTAAATAAAGAAACCCAGCCAATTGCTCATAGATTGTACAACCAAGCCGATTAACCGCAATCGGAACGCTCTCCTTTTTGACCCCAAGCGCCGCTACAAAACTGGTGACCCCGACGTGATTGAACCGTTGACAGACAGGCCCTTCCTCCTTCACCGCCCTCACCACTTCAACAAAACCCCAAAAGGGGGGGAAGTATGTCGCAGTCACGCAACTGATCCAACCAATGACGTCATAAAATCGAGCAACAAAATACCAATAAGCAAGACTCAACTCCAGCAACATCGTGTAATAAAGCAACCCAGCCAATCGCTTATAGATTGTGCAACCGAGCCGGTGAATCGCAATCGCAATGCTTTCCTTTTGACCCCAAGCGCAGCCACAAAGGTCTGATTGTGGATTCAACATCTCTATCCACCCTCAACAACATAGAGTTTTTGAAAACCTCTCTACGTGGGCTAAAAATTGCATCCATCTACAAGCCTCCGGCTAAACCCTTTCGCATAGCTCAAATGCCAACCAATCAACCATCTATCGTCATCGGAGATTTTAACAGTCATAGCACTAATAGGGGCTAAACCAATGCGAACGGGGAAGCTGCAGAGGAACGGGCTGAGGCTGACCACCTGACCCTTATCCATGATGTCATACTTCCAAAGTCCTTCAACAGCGGGCGTTGGAAAAAAGATTATAACCCTGACCTGGCATTTGCGAGCACCAACATCACTTATCTCAGCAGCAAAGTTGTTCTGGATTCCATCTGCAGAACACAACATTGCCCAATCGGCATTCAATTGAATGCCGCAGTTGTCCCTAAGACTGTGCGTTTCCAACGTCGCTTCAATTTCAACAAAGCAAATTGGCAGACTTTCTCTGCAGAACTAGAGTAACAGTTCGATAAAGTTAAGTCTAGTTTTCCAAACTATGATACATTTAATGGATTGGTATGCAAAGCTGCTATAAACACCTCATACCCCGAGGTTGTCGAACCATCTATATACCTGGTCTGACAAAAAAAACTGCTGTATTATTCAAAGAATACAATTCACTCTTTGAAAGCGACCCCTTTGATGAACCACCATCTAAATTGGTAAAACCCTTCTGCAAGCAATATCACAGCAGAAGCGCCAAGCCAGGCAAAAGCTTGTTTAGTCTGTGGATTTAAGAAGAAGCAGTCTGAAGGCATGGAAACTCATCCACAAACTTGGAAATGGCCGCACAAAAGGCGGTCGGCATGCAAACATTACTGCCAACAAAATAGCGCATCACCTAATTCTAAATGGAAAAGTGGTACAAAAAAGATCAATTCAAGAATAGATCGTCGAATCTCAGACTCTGATCCAGTTCTCACCAGCAACTTTTCAGAAGAAGAACTAAATGCAAGTATTCAAAGCACGAAAAAAGGCAAGGCGGCAGGACTGGACAACATCTTTGTAGAGGAAGTCAACCACTTTGGACCCAAGGCAAAAAGCTGGCTAATACAGTTTTTCAATAACTGCCACTCAACACAGATCATCCCTAAAATATGCAGGAAAGCCAAAGTGATTGCCCTTTTAAAACCTGGAAAAGATCCTTCTCTACCAAAAAATTACCGTCCTATATCCCTTATCAGCCACCTGCATAGGCTACTTGACATAGGTGGGCACAAGTCCGTTAATCGTTAATCCGTTAATAACGAAGCTAGCTTTTTCATTTACTCGTTAATCCGTTAAAAAGTTTTTTCATGTTAACGGACTAAATTAACTTCCGTTAAGTGCTGTTAACGGACTTAAGTAACTTCCGTTAAGTTCTGCTAA
The DNA here is from genome assembly GCA_963965965.1 of Trididemnum nubilum. NCBI lineage: Eukaryota > Metazoa > Chordata > Ascidiacea > Aplousobranchia > Didemnidae > Trididemnum > Trididemnum nubilum. The sequence goes on from OZ014487.1 coordinate 16,577,428, forward strand.
CTTCCGTTAAAGTTTTTATCGTTAATATCTTGCACCATTCATTCATCAGACCGATACAAACCAGTTTGCACTGGTAACACTTGTTGCGTATTAGCACGAGTTTTATAGAAGAAAGCGAAGAAAGGAGTTCTTTTTTAAGGCAAATAATAACCTGCAGCCTCATAGGTCTATTAATTATTGCTGATCACAATTTCCAAAGATTTTCCGATCGCAGCTTTGTTAGTGCATTTGAACTTGTTTTTATCTTAAAATTAGATTAGACTGTAAACTGTAACTTCCAAAACACAAAAAGACCACTACAGCAATAAATATTTCCTTGCAATCAACTCAACGGCGTCAATACGTGTTCTAGAAGCGAGTGAATAAAACGAAATGTAAATTACACGCTAAATGTTAACGGATTAACGGACTTTATTAACTTCCGTTAATTAAAGCTGAAAATAACGGATTAACGTTAACGGAGGTGTGAAGTTTGTTAACGGACTAGTGGTTAACGAAGCTAACGCTTTGCATTAACTTGCCCACCTATGCTACTTGAGCATCTCCTCCTTAACCGCCTAATTCCAGTTGCAGAAAAATATTTTATTGAGGAACAAACTGGTTTCCGTCCAGGTAAATCAACCATTGGACAACTGCCCATTCTAACTCAGCACATTGAAAATGGCTTTCACAAAAAGATCACACGAGCTGTGTTTGTAGACCTAAGTGATGCTTATGACACAGTAAACCATCGCCTCCTGCTGAAGAAAATACTAGATACACCAACGACTTGCGATTTACCAACCTTCTTGGGGAAATGCTCAGGAACCAACCTTTCTTTGCGCTGCTCAACAAAAAAAAGAGCAGAGTACTTGTACAAAAGAATGGTCTTCTCAAGGCAGTGCGCTTGCCCCATTGATTTGCTACATATACACGAACAATCAACCGCTCGATAACAACAACTAGCGTTTCATATAAATGCTGACGACCTTCGCATAACCTTCCAGCATTCAGATTTTTGTGATTTTGAAGCAACTCCAATATATGCTTTAAACGGGCTGCAGCAATACTACGCAGAAAACCACTTAAAGCATAACCCGAATAAAACTTAAGTATGCTCCTTCCACTTAAAAAACAGAAGCAGACTGGCCACTTAACATCTTTCGTTTATATTTGTTCGTATGAACCACGCACGCTGCGTCTGTCTAGTCACGCCAACGCAGAGGACTTTTATTCGGGTTTTGTTGGAAAGTCTTTTGTCAGGCTAAGCCACCATAACATGTAGACTGCTGGGACCGAATGGGAAACAAGCATAAAGTGTGTTTCCCGATGACAGAACGACGCATTGCCAGTTTGAAAATGGAATTGGCGATGCGTTATTGTTTATATGATTCATCCAAAAAAGACGTCATTTAGGCCAAAAACGTTTTTTATACGACTTAAGGCAATTTTTGGTCTAAAATGATGTCATCATAGGCGGTTAAAATTTTGCAGATTTAGTTTTATGATTATGAATGACAAACTATAGAAGTTAAAGTGTTACGTCATTTAAACATATGATGACGTCATTTAACTGATTTTTCGGCCCAAAATTTGTTAAAACTTTCCGTTTTGTCGTTAATTTGCAACATGTTTTTAATTGAATTTACCAGCTACTATGTTGCGAATGAACCATAACAGTTATGTTAAAAATTTACTGGATATCTGGACTGCATTCTTTGAAAAATTGAATTTTCTGTGATCTCTACCAGAACAAGTAGAAAAAAAATTAAAATTATACACTGTTTTTAAAACATTCCGTACAGTTCAGCAAGTATCTGTTTTCAGTAAAATCATTAAAGTCAGTGCACATTACACAAATACGTACGCATGTAATCGTTTTTCAAACTCCCTCTTGTACAAAAAGCAATATGAACTAATTTAATTGAAATTAATTAAAGTCAACCTTTAAATAATTGTTTTCTTTAAATTTAATACCCAAAAATTTAAATCTAAATATCTTGCCTTCTGATGATTCCTTTTTCGAACTTTTGACTTGAAACGTTTCAAAGATACGTTTAGCTTTTAAAGGAGTGGAGAAGAAAAGCGCTTTTGACTGGAATGTAATTATATCTACTACGACAGAAGGATGACTTGTAGGTTGAGCAGCCATATTTTTTGAGGTGGTAGATCGGTGTCCGATGTTAATAGTATGGTCTACATTATTGGTGGTTTTGTCTCTGTTTTTGGTAGTTTGAATTCGATTGTTGGTAATTTGCCATAATCTGTGGGTAATTTGATCTCCATTGTTGGAAATTGGACCTCTGTTCGTGGTAGTTTCCGTTTGAATGGTTAGAATTCGGCCTCCGTTGCCAGTTATTTTCTCTTTTTGGTCGATACTCTGGCTTGTCTTGGAATGTGTTTGGTCGCTGCTTTTATTACTTTGGCCTTTGTTGTTGGTACTTTGGTTTCCAATATTGATAAATTGATCTTTTTTGTTGATAATTTGGCTTTCGTCGTTGGTCATTTGGCCTGCATCGTTGGTAGTTTGGCTTAGGTTATTGGTAACTTGACCATCGTTGTTGGCAACCTGCCATCCGCTGTTGGTGCTATGAGCTTCACTCGTGATAATTTGGCTTCCGTTAACGGTTGTTTGGACACTTTTGTTGATAATTCGCCATCGGTTGTTGGCAATTTGATTTCCATTGTTGGTATTTTTGCTTCTGTTGTTGTTGGTCGTTTGGTCTCCGTTTAAGGTAATTTTGCTTCCGTTATTGGTAGTTTGGCCTACGTGGTTGCTGGTTTGCCATTTGCTATTGTTACCTTGGCCTGCAATTTTGGAAAATTGGCCTCTGTTAGTAGATATTTGCCATTCGTTTTTGGTAATTTGTATCCCGGTATTCGTGGTTTTGCTTCCGTTGTTGGTATTTTGCCATTCATTGATGGTAGCTTGGCCTCCGATATTAGTTGTTTGGCCTTCATTTTCGATCATCTGGTTTTTGTTAGAAGCATTTATGGCTTGGAAAAAAACGACTTGATCATCTCCTGCGGAAATAAGTAGCAAAAAAATTTGTTGACTTTTTACACAAATCTGCCAATATTTATAGATACCGGGATCTGAGAAGTTGGCGTGAAACAGAATAACCCTAGAGATAAGATAAATAAATGATCGCTTTCAAAAGTAAGTGATCGTTTTTCTTTTCTAACCAACTCTTTTGCATAATTCTCAAAATCGAAGGGATTTTACGGGAAGTGAATTTTAGGCTTGACAACCATATACAGTGCTGTATGTATAAGTACACAACGGTAATTAGGCCCGGTTTACACTTGGGAAAAAGTGTCAGCATACCAACGTACAAAAACAGCATTCAAAGTTTGTTTTAACCGACTGGCGGCTTTTACGCTGGTAAGGCGTTACGCCGGTAAAGCGGATGTCAATATGTTGAACAAAAGGAATATACTCTTAGCAAAATGCATTAACGTAATAGGGTCCGGTCGATGGCACTAATCTTATGAACAGAGGTGGAGTCCTTGAGGACGTCCTTAGTCTCGAGGACGTCCTCGAGGACACATTTTGAAGTCCTTGGCCTCGAAGCCTCAAGTCCTTGAAAATTGCCCTGTCCTCGGCTCGAGGACAGCACTATTTTTGATCCGTTGAAACTTTGTTGGAAAAGACCAGAAACCTCGTGGAACATTTGCGAACACTAATAATAAGCTATAGACAGTATACAGAGTCTTATTGGCACAATCATACATTTGAATAATAGCCTAAGACATACTGTTTCGGAATCGACATTCGTCTTTTATTCCTTGTCAGTATAGCTAGGACTACAGGTATGAACATGAGCGCAAAGGCAAAGAATCGCAAATACCATTTTAGGCGAATAGCCATTTTAGGCAAGCTACGAGGAGAGCAGAGGGTATTGACTATTGATAGCGTTTCATTTCTATAGATTGTTGGCCTAGTTTAGTTCTAGTTTAAATATTGGCACTAGTTTTGAGCCTTTCAGCCTACTGGAGACGTAGCCATTTAAGGCGAGCTATGAGGAGAGTAGAGAGTTAGCTAGCCTATCGTTCTTCTGAGAGATGTAAGGTAAGATTTGTACTTTAGTCGGTAAGGATTTGATTTAGAGCAATAGTTTCAATCGGTAAAGATTTAATTAATAGCTTTATTTTAATTTGGTAAAGATTTTTCGGTTAAGATTTACTTATTTTGGCTAAAATTGACTGAATGATGGGTAAAGATTTATGTATTATAAACCTAATCGGTAAAGATTCATTCATTGACTGATAAATTGGTAAAGATGCATGTTTTGAGATTTTTATCACCAGAGGTGGAGTCGAGGACACAAGGCTCGAGGCCAAGGCCAAGGACACAAAAAAAATCCGACGCCAAGGCCAAGGACAGCCTTTCCGAGGACAGACACTCTCGAGGCCAAGGACAGGAATGCTCGAGGCCAAGGCCAAGGACTAAGGACACAAAGCGCAAGTGCTCTCCAAAAAAAAAAAAAAAAAGGTCTTCACAAAAATTTTTCAAGCGATCTCCACTAAAAAAACGTTTTCCAAAAAATTTTTAAAGCGCTCCACAAAATTTTAACATTCCAAAAAATAGTGCTGTCCTCGAGCCGAGGACAGGCCAATTTTCGAGGACTTGAGGCCTCGAGGCCAAGGCCAAGGACTTGACCTTCGAGGCCAAGGACTTCAAAATGTGTCCTCGAGGACGTCCTCGAGGACTCCACCTCTGTTTATCACTGGTGATGTTTGTCCTTTTGGCCTTGCTAGCCTTTTGCTAAGCCCTGAGATTGGGCAAAACAGCTGTCTAAGGCATGCTATTGGAAATTATTTTCAATTGAACTATTAGAATAATCTCTTGTAATATTGCGATTACTGTATTTTTTTGAGAAAAAAAATTGTGTCATGATCTGCTTAATTTGCGATTGTTTGCTGTCATGAATAATAATTTTGAATTCCTGTGATATAATTATTTGCTGTATTTTAACAAGTACGTGACTGATTTACTACTTTCGCCGCTTTTTTTGATTTAGAATATTCGAGATGATTCCTTTCTAGTATATTCTGCTATTTTCTGCAGTTATGGATTGTTTGGGTTGTTTACATGTCTTATTTGCTATATTTAGACTTGAAGGCTGTGAAGTCATAATTATGTCGAAATGTGTTTATCGTAGCTCGTGTATTTTTTTCTATTGTGACGTATCATGGATTTTTCTGGGATATTCGATAGCTTTTGCCGTACTATAAATAGGCTGGTCGTTTTTCATTCATTATTCTAATATTCTAAGATTCTAATATTCTAAGAGTGGGTGATTTTAGGTATTAGTTTCATAGGCAGTTTTGCCAAGTGTGTGTATCTGTGGTTGGCTTGTGTAGTCGTATAGTTAGCGATCTGAATCTGGTCGATCGTGATAGTGTGTAAGGTGCGATTTGAACCTGGTCGGTCACGGTTAAGCGTTTACGATCTGAATCTGGTCGGTCGTAAGAAGTTTAGTGGAGCTATTTTGCTCAATGAGAGTGGTTTTGTGTTTCAATCTTAAATAGAAGTTTTAATTTAAGATTGGTGTGCTGCTTTCTGAGATTCAAGAAGCTAAAGGAACTATTACTGCCATTTTCGATTCGTCAATTAACATCTCAGTCGTTCTCTAGTTTTAGTCGACGTGGACGATTCTAGAGATAAAAGGTTGTACTCTAGCCAAGTATCAACAATCACGACATTTGCCTTTCTACGCTCATGTTCATACCTGTAGTCCTAGATATACTAACGAGGAATAAAAGACGAATGTCGATTCCGAAACAGTATGTCTTAGGCTGTTAATCAAAGATTTGATTGTGCCAATAAGACTCTGTATACTGTCTATAGCTTATTATTAATTTTCTCAGTACATTGTTCTAAACAAATTTGTGAACACCTTTTTTGTTTTCCGCAATTGGATCATTGGCATAGCCAAGGGGGGCAGGAGGCCCGCCCCTCCCAATTGAAATTTCACCAATGACAAAAATGTAGCAAAAAAGCTCATTGTTTCTTCAGTTTCAGTTTCTTTTTAGCATTTTTCGCTTACAACAGTAACTAACAACCAGGGGCCCCGGGCCCCCCTCAATTCAATTTTTGCCAACCATATTAAATGTATAACCCGGGAAAAATTAAAGGTTTTTCTCTTAAAAGTTGCTACCTAGGCCCTCATTTAACCTTTTTGTGAACGTAATGCAACGACCAGGGACGGATTTATCCTATGGCACTGTGCCAGGGCCCCGCGCTCAGATGGTGAGACTTTTTTTGATCTTCACCTATATTTGGCAGGAAGATCTTCCGAAAATCCCCAAAGTGCCAGGTGCCCAGCGCACTGGAAATCCGGCTCGGCAATAACATGGTTAGTAGTCGTATTCATCTATTGTACCATTTTTCAATAACAATGCAGTAATTCACCTCCACCTCGCCAGTTTTTACGCACAAAATAGTTTTAAAAAAAACTAGCCATGAAAAATGCTGATTGAACAAACCATTGAACTTCAATTGAGGGGGCTTGGGTCCCCTGGCCGAACTTGTACTCCTATAACTGGTTATTTTCAGGACAAAACAAAAATCTCTAAAAAAAGTCTTCGAGTGGATTATTATTTACTGCTAAAATGTAGCAAGAAACAATGCACCTTACTTCCCCCTACCTAGACCAAATCGCTTACAATTAAAATGTAACACAAAAATGCAAAATGGAAAACGTGTTTTGGACTTAAATTTCAAGTAAAAGGAGCATTAAACAATTTAATTTTTTCAATTGGCTTTCAAGTTTCAAAAATCTAGTGCTTTCAAATAACTCTGAACACGTGCAAATTGTGATTTAATGGCATTAAAATAGCTTTTTTTTCCAAAAATGTACAAAAATCGCCCAACGGCTGGGGGCTTCGCCCCCAGACTCCCGTCTGTGAAACGTTTGAGTCACGCTAGCTTTCTCAACCGTCTCCAAAATTACGTATTTGCACTTTTCAACGATTAGTTTAAGCCCTCTCTCTTTGCAAAATCCTGGTTAAGTGCCAATAGGCAGCGATTTCAGGTTTTCCATCCTACGATATCTTGTTCCGCAAAAAGCTCCTCTTTTAAAAAATTTTGATGACGTCATTGCATGTGATTTGTGGTTTGGACTCCCCAATCAAAAACTCTGGCTATGCCTATGAATTGGAGATCGCCTGAAAAAAATTTTTGATGACCTTTTTTTTTGAAGAACACTTGCGGCTGTGTCCTTGGTCCTTGGCCTTGGCCTCGAGCATTCCTTTCCTTGGCCTCGAGAGTGTCTGTCCTCGGAAAGGCTGTCCTTGGCCTCGGATTTTTTTGTGTCCTTGGCCTTGGCCTTGGCCTCGAGCCTTGTGTCCTCGACTCCACCTCTGCTTATGAAGTAAATTAATTTTACAACTAAATTTTTTTCAGATCACAATTGAAATGATGTTCCATTATGTATTTTTTTTTTGTAAGAATGCCGGAAGAATGAACAAGCTGGAGATTGGACAGCACGCCCACACGGCCGAGCGAGGTTGTTGGTGCACAGCGTGTGCAACATGGAAGCTAATATCAGCTTTACGAAGCAGCGCTGCGTATTATAATTTCTTTCATTTTTTTTTCTTTGCTATTACTACCGGACTGTAATCATATCGTTATCTTTGTATAAATTTTAAAAGCATAAATTTACCAAAAATAATTGTGACGTGCGTCTGCTTAAGAGATGACACAAAGCTGGGTATAAGTGCATCGTAATAGTAATGACACCTTTGGCGGCTTAATATTTTTCTCATAGAACATTTTAATTACAAAAAATTGAACTCCATCACAAATAGCAGATGTTGTCTCCCATTTGAAAAACCAAAAAGAACAAAATTAATTTAGTGCTGTAATTTTACATGATCTTGAAAAAGTTCTTGATACTGTAAACCATGGCATTTGTAGATTGCTATTTTTAAAGCAAAACACATAAAAACTACTGCAACATAATAATTTTTGAATTTTTAAACCGTCATGAAAAATTGTGTACTTAACAGGGTTGTATCAGGCGACAAATGAACAGAGGTGGAGTCAAGGACACAAGGCTCGAGGCCAAGGCCAAGGACACAAAAAAAATCCGACGCCAAGGCCAAGGACAGCCCTTCCTAGGACAGACGCTTTCGAGGCCAAGGACACAAGAGCAAGTGGTCTCCCAAAAAAAAAGGTCTTCAAAATTTTTTTTCCAGGTGATCTCCAAAAAAAATAATAAATAAAGGTCTTCGCAAAATTTTTTCAGGCGATCTCCAGAAAGACACGTCTTCTAAAAAATTTTTCAGGCGCTCCACAAAATTTTAACAATTCAAAAAATAGTGCTGTCCTCGAGCCGAGGACAGGCCAATTTTCGAGGACTTGAGGTTTCGAGGCCAAGGCCAAGGACTTGACCTTCGAGGCCAAGGACTTCAAAATGTGTCCTCGAGGACGTCCTCGAGGCCAAGGACGTCTTCAAGGACTCCACCTCTGCAAATGAGCATCGATCAGCAGTGGCCGCCATTGTGATTCATTCACTCGTGCGCATGAACCAAGCCCTTGGCGCCTGTCTACATCAACGCAAACTGTTCTCTTTGCGAGTATTTCGTGAGACTTGGCCATCACCAAAGATTAGATTATTTGGCCCCAATGAGAAATAACCGCAATATGTTTTTCTTATGTACGCAACGACAATTGCCAGTTTGATAATTGTTGATGATGATAGGGTTTCACTCTTTGGCTGGTGTAGCAAGAGCTACCTTTTTCCTGCTGGTTTCTCCGCGCAGCTGTTTTTTTTTATAGAACAGTTCCGTTGTACCATACTCTCTATAATATATCTACAGCAAAGAGTGGAGAAGCTCAAACTAAGTTCAATACTATCGCGAGAAGGATGTCATCTCCATAGTTCAAATAATTGTTTCCATACACTCCAAAATCAGTTGAAAAATACGCAAATATATAAACGATAGCAAAAAATAACGAAGGCAGTCATGCGATAAAATCCATTTTCGTCTTTTTTGGGCTATTCAAATCACTCAGTAGCAATGGTGAAAGTGATTTGTAACGCCTTAAGGTAAAAATTTAGAGCCGGAATGCTGTATACCGGTAAGATTTTTAAAAAGCAACTTTTCAGTAGCTCGATCTGCAACCAATCGGAAGACCATTTTTTATGTTTGGAGAAAGCCAGCTCTAAAGTTTTACTGAAAACCTTCGTTTTTTGGTCTGCTAGTCCGATCAATTTGCTGAGGACAGTTTTTGGGTCTTTGCTTTTGTATTTGATCGAAATAATGGTCTTAATTTTTTGCCGAGGATCTTTTGTTTCTTGTTTTTACCTCAACCTCAACTGAAGGAAAATTGGTGCAACTGTAGCACATAGCGTTCCGATAAGAAATTAAAACCAATTTTGCCGCAGCCTCAGTAATTGAATCAAATTGGTTGTTTCGAGACTTCAGTTGCTGGAATAATTTTCTTTTCTTTAGTCCTTTTACCAACATGTTTTTAACCAGTTAACTGTGCAGCTGCAACAAATTAAATCAAAAATAGTTCGGAGCAGAAAAGCGGGACGTATGAAAACCTTAGACAAAAAACATAGTCAAGATAAAACGAAACACTCTACTTCATTCAATTACATAGAAATAATATAAAATGTTTCGTTTTTTATCTTGGCTCTCTGTTTTTTTTTTAATTTAATATCTTGCCTGTCAGTGTTTTCTTTTGCGAGTTGTTGCCCCGAGACGTTTTAAAGGTCATTAGATCTACCAGGGAGACGGAGGAAGAAGTCGTTTCTGACGAGGTTTTAACTTCATCTTGAGTAATAAAGAATTGAGTAGCAGGTTGAATAGCTACATTGTTTGAAGTATTTGTGATTGGCTGAAACGCCACGCTTGGTCGATTATTCAATTTACAGAGCATAATTAAAGCTAAGTAGATACCAGTAAACGTCATGTTCTAAAAATTTTATGGAAAAAGTTGAGACCCTAGAGCTAAATCGAAATATTTCTCGAAAATTATTCAAATCAAATCTTTCAGTAAACCCGCTGTAATATGCTGAAGCATGTAACTCGGGTCCCATTTTCGCGTCAATGCGCCCATTGGCAACACAGCTTTTTTTGAAGAAAGGTCACAGCGGTGGCGAGTCGTTGGCAACATTGTGTCCAATTTGACCGGCCCAAGATTTGAAACAAAAAATTCAGAGCCCCAGACTTCCCGCTCCACAGACGAATCCGTTACCGCTCGACCAACTGGCCGGGCCAAAAAATTTTCTATTTCCAATATTTTCGATAATTTTTGTAATTTAACCTTCTCGTTTATTATGACGTCATATTTTCCTACTGACTGTGCAAAACTGATTTGAAGATTTGAACAAACATTAACTACAATATTTTTAAAAATACGATATTTAATTTGCAGCAACATAAAATATTATGTTTAATCATGTTAACTGATATATTTCGTATCAAAATTTATAATTCTGTGAGTTGTCTTGCGGTGATCAACATAATTCACTTTGGAATGAAATAGTATCTCAGCAACATATGCACCCTGGATTTCCATCTACATTTTTACACTCACTATTCAAGTGTGAAATAAATCTGTTCACTATTCTTGTTGATTGCTTAGACTTTCAGTTAATTTTTGATGAAGAGCGTCAATCCAAGAATTTGGTGGATTAAGTAACAGGAGATCTTCGTTTACCCTTGCGCATAACCTTGCACTATTCAAGTGTTTAGACTTCATTAGTTTTATTTTTCATTTGGAAGTTATTGTGCTACTTTGATGAAAAATGGCCAGTGTAATCATTGGTCTTCATATACGTACGAACTACACAGATGGCGCAAAAATGTTCTCTCCTCTTTTCACGAAGAACTGTACATTTCAGAGGACAGCACTGCTTGGGTTTGGGGTCACTGACTCGATCCTGTCCAATTACAAAATTGGCACAATTTGTCCGAGATGATTGTGGTTCATTTGAGTCACTAGGAAACATTTCTTGGTCGTCAGGTAATGTTTGGAATAGGGTTGAATCTATCTGAGCGCTTGCAAAGGAAGCAAACCACATTTCCTTCCCCATGAAGTCATCCAAAATAAGGTAGAACAGTCAGGCGCCTAGCCAGGAATTCGCAAAGGGGGGGGCTTTTTTGGAAGCTGGAAGCAACATTAGAACCAGAACCAAATTTATCAGTCTTGAATCAGATTGAAACGGTTTTTCCGACCAAAATTTGGTGACCTCCAAAAAAAAAAAAAAAAAAAGGTCTTCACCCAAATTCAGTCAGTTTTCCTGACCAACTTTGGCTGAAGTCCAGAAAAAAAAACTCCACTTTTCTGGTCCAAATAACAGCAAGTCCTTCACAACTTGCCAATCCCACTGGGGGCTATTTTCATTTTTGAAGCAAAAATCGACTTCAAAAACACTAAAAACGTGGTATTTTGCATACTTTTCAGTCCAATGGGGGGCTCGAGCCCCTTTGCCCCCCCCCTCCGGCTACGCTACTGAGAACAGTGGTTTTCAATGTAATTTGAGGACTTCAAAAATGCGACTGGCGGAAGGTCAAAAATTAATGAGAGAAATGTGTGACTCTGGATGGTGACTGTGATCGCCAAAAGATTATAAAAAGCAATTAAATTTGAACTGCTGTGGCTCAATCAAAATTGCACTAATCAGAAAATTATGCCAACATGTGTTTGATTTCTGGTTTATTCTTTTCCAACTTCTTCTAGCTACTTGATTTATCCAAAACACCAAAAACAAAAATGGTTGGCTTACAGAAGGTACTAGCGGTCTTGCATATTTTTTGTTGTGAAATTTATGCATAATTTTTTTTTTACGTTGAAGTGAAAGCAACCTCAAGTTTTTATCATTAAAAGTGTAGAAACTATGCCTTTTTCATATTAATATATACAGTTATTCAATCTACATAGAGACTTTTGCTTTCTTGCATGAAATAGCGTACATTGTTTTTGTCGTTGTATCCCTTTTCTGGAGAATTTTTATTTTTTACTCTCTATCACTGTCAGATAAAAAGTGTTAAAACATAGAAACTGAGCGAGTGTTTACCGTATAAACAGGTTGTGTAAAGTCGCCTGGCGCAAGTTTTGCATTCTTTTTTCCTTGCCTTCTAACTTAATCTGTCTGAGTTTTTGCTGAAAGTTTTCGAAACTGCTTTTGAGTGTATCATACGCATATGCGTACATGCGTGCGGTGATACAGCATGCACAATTAGGCATGTATCATTTTATCATTAAAAATAAATAGGAGGCTAATACACTGCTTTTCTGTTACGTATAGTTCGCACCCACCAGATAAGTTCGCAAAAAAACTTCATAGGATCAAATTCCCTAGTTAATTGGGAGATTACTGTATTATTAGGAGTAAGCAGTATTTCCTAATTGCAGTACTATAGCTCTCATGTTATGACGTTATGTGAACTTTAATTTTTCCTTCATATCCAACCTGTCCAAAATGCTTCACGGTATTTGGTTCTGCAGTAAAAAATATTGAATTTATAATTTAATATGTTTGGTTTTCATGTTTTTGTGACCAATCTTTAGCTTCAAAAGGTGCTGTAGATCTTGTTTGGTTTTTGCTCGTTTTCATGCCGAGCTTTTGGGTCTTCTTTTTGATTTCCCTTTTGCAAATGGGTCGAATCACCCCCTTACACCTTTTGTGCGGGGCATTTGCAATTGCCATAGAAAAAGTGACCACAATAAGATCTCTTAGAATAAATGTGCACGAGCATCTCAGCTGGAAATCATATATGGATTATCTGTTGCAGAAACTTCGTCTTGGTTGAGCACTGTGCACTGTGCAGTCGTTAAGAAAGAATCTCCTCAACTAAATTCCAAAATACTGCAAGCATTACATTGTTCTATGATACAGGCACATCTTTTATATTGTCTTTGCACGTGGTGCAGTGGAAATAAAACTGCATTGCCGAGAATACAGCGCACATCTAATAAATTTATTAGAATGATCAATAACTTAAATTATCGAGCACCTGAAATGCTTTAATAAAAACTAATGAGCTACTTACTGCTGAATAATTAGCTAATTTAGAAACGCCATGTTTTATGCAAAAATATGAAAACAAAAATTTTCCTTCTGCTTTTCGTAATTTTTTTGACAAAACAGTACAAATACTGTAAAAAATACCGCCATCGTTCCGTGAAACAAGAAACCATTTCAATTATTTTCCAAGTTTCTACAGAATTAATATCACAAAACAATCCATAAAATATAAAAGCCCATTAATCTTTAATAGAGTTTCCCCTCAAATAAAAGAAATAAAAAGTTACAAAAAGTTTCGAAGCGATTTGTAATCTAATCTAATAAAATCAAAAATATTGCAGTTGTTTAATGCTGCTATACAAGCTTTTATCAAAATTTCTGCTGCTGTGTATCAGTTTTGCAGGTATTGTTACGAACTCATATCAGTTGAGGAGTTTAGAGCACTCGTCCCAAATGCCACAGAAGGTGGTTGTCTCAATTCGGTTATCAAGATTCAATTTGGTTTGGAATATTACCTACAGCTCAAAATTCATTCATGTACACCCAACACCCAGTATCTCTATCTGCATTCTGATTTCTGCAACAATTACACCACAAAGCATTATCCATGTCTACATATTTTACAGTCATGATTTTACGTGCTAAATCTCTCCCAGCAATTTCAATCAAACTAACTTTGAAAAATCTTGAACGCAACTAATTTTGAGCTGTGGCTCCATGTTTGAAAGTTTCACTTAATCAAAAGTTGTACCGAAGTGTGTTTAATTTTGCTCCAAATCCTTTCCAACTTCTTCTTACCAAACACTTTTGCTTTGAACCTAAATACGAAAAAAAAAACGTCTCTGTTATAAACTGAAGACACTTGATGGAATCTAAATTTTTTACTGTGGCATACATTTTTGAACTTGGATTTTCAATGTTGAAGAAAAAGCGATTCGAAATTACTATTACCAAAAGAGCAGCGGCTTTGACGTCGCTGTGTATCTGTGTATTGTATAAACATCTATTTTCTTTTGCATGTAATAACATACATAATTCGCATGCAATAACAAGCAGCGTTTTGCGGAAGTAACTTTTTTCTGGTACATTGTTGTTTGATACTGTTATTTTTTTATGCTTTTGTAATTATCAGAAATAAAAACAGTACTACTAGCTGCTTCCAGATTTTCTTACTATGGCTCAGACTGGAGTACTTTGCAATGACGTTCGTTCCATCATCTTCTCATACCGCTAGTGCCGCAATGCATTTGCCTACAGAATTGAAAAAAGGATACCGGCCACTTGGTCTAGCGGTAACGTATTCGTCTCTGGAGCGGGAGGTCTGAGGTACAAATCTTGTGCCGATCAAATCGGACACAGTGTTGCTAACGGCACGCCATCCCTGCGGCATTTCGAAAGCTATACTGTCAATGACGCGGAGTTGGGCCCCGCCCACTCGTTACAAGCTTCGGCGTAATAAAACGAGTATAATAAAAGATTTGATACTTTGCGCTAGTGTGTTCAGACAGTTGCAGAGTACCTGGATCCTGGGACCGTTACCATATATGCACCATTGCGCACAAGTTACGACGTGCATGTTTTATAAGACAATAGCTATACGGTATGATGCGTTACATATTGCCACTCTAAGTTTACATACATACAAGGCACAAATTTCCAAACTTATTCATTTGATGTACGTGTTCTTCCTTCAAATTTACTCCCCAGTACAAACTTGCAATATCGTTTAATTTGTGATACATTGATAAGTAGAAAAATTCGACAGTGTAAACACTAAACGGTCAACAACGTGAAATACTCGTTCAAAAGGAAATGTCGCTTAGCATTTAACTTACTGTGAACTTTGCTACAGCGGTTGTCGCACAAATGCGAACTTCGAAAAAAGCCGCAAATGCGCTTGAATTTGACGAATTTTTACCACTCTGGTACAAATTTACAGTTTTCAAGTTTGTTTCGCTCTAAAAGGCAAAGGTATGTTTCAATTTTTCAATCTGCTTGTAAAAATGACATTGTCAGAGTATTTTTGTGGCCGGCGATTTCCTCGGTTTGACATCTTTCGAGGATTGGGCCGTATTTAAACAAGGCTTTGTAGGATATAGGATTGAAGAGTTTGTTTATTTCATAAAGAACGCAACAATGTGGCAATAATAAGCAATAGCCATTCTTGGTAAAAATCTTAGCATTTTTCATATATTCGATTAAGCACTTACACTAAGTCTCGATGATTTTTCGAAAAAGAATTATAAAACTTAAAAATGACGATAAATTACTTCATACTTGAAGAGTCACGAGTTAAAATTTGTCCGCTGGCGTTTTACGCAAGGAGCAGAGGTTGTTGTTTTTAAGTCGAGTGAATTTTAATAGAAAAAAAACAATTATTTTTTCGACAGCCATGTCCAATCACATCAATATCAAAAACATCAACATTGATTGGCTTTAGGCAAACAAACCAAAACTACCACGCCAAAAAATAAAATAAACCAGCAGTTATAGGCAAGACGACATGCAAATAAACAGCAAAGAGTAGGATCCAGTAAAAGCTCTTTAATTCGCACTCAAGCAGAGTTTTCTGTATAATTCTTCTTGATTTTTGGCATTTTTTCAATACTGGTAGTTGCGATAAAAAGTCTTCGACCAACTCGTCACAATCTTAGGCGCAATACAGGGAGTATAATGAGCATTAATTAATTTCATTTTACTTAAAACAGCTACAAAACGCTTAGATCAAAAGTGCAAAACAGGCAGTAACAAACAACAACAAAGAAAATACATCTGCAATTTTGCTTTTTTACTAAACTGGATATTAAAATTCATCGAACTGAAAATGCTAGAGAGTTTGGAAATTAAGCTACAAATGCAGTAAAAACTAGATGAATTTCTTTTGTATTGTATATCTGCAAATTTATAAATTCTTAAATATATACACCATTGCGCACATGCTCATAAGTGCTTTCAGTAGAAAAATTTATAAGTCAATTTATAAGTGCTTTCAGTAGAAAAAAAATCATTTTGAAAAGCTTTACTGAAAACATTATTAAATCTCCATTGCAGTTAGTAAAATGCACATGCATACCAGCTCAAAAAAGCTATCTATTATATGCTATTGCAATACAAATGTTCTATAACTAAATTAGAAATTAATGCTTCTACATCTAAGATGCAAAGTTATTGTGCCATGCTTCTTACAGTAAAATACGCAAATAAAGGTTCATTAAGTATTTCAAAATGGCTAGAAAATATATCACTGTTTAAAATGATATTCATATAGCGCTAATTTTTCTATTTTTAAATATTGAGCATTTTTTAAATCCTGGATATCAACCGCTGACTAGCACTATATTTTAAAATACCAGTTTTTGTTAGCGAACGAAAACAATAAGACCACTCGCTTACAAAAAAATTCAAAAAATTTAGAAGCAGTTAGGTTTAAAAAGAAATAAAACACAAAAAATAAAGAAAAAAAGTGACGAAAATGCTATGAATCATAGTGCTAATTTCTTGCGTCGATTCAATATCATTCTTCCTGTCTCCGGCAGTTCGTGAAAAGAATGGGCGTGGTAAGAATAAGACCATGGATTCGGCTTTATAATGTACTAAAAATACAATTTTGTTAAAGATAACCCTGAATTTATTTTTATTTATGAGTGGCTGTTCATTGAAGTACTTTCAGTTGGTCACTTTGCAGATTTCTGCGTATGTATTGTGCATGTTTTGTTTACTTGTATATTTGTTTTTTTTTCTATTGTTTTTGTTTATGTGCATGTGAAGTAAAAATTTTGTTGACTACTAGCTACCACTACCAAACGCGTTACCAAAGCAAATTTGATATTTAGTTTGACATCATGAAAAATTACTGCGCTAAAAATTCATCATCAAAATTTTATTTTCATTTGAGTCTTGTGAGCAGCATCATGAAATTATTTTAGCGCATTAAATTTCTACCTTTCAAGTTCAATGTGGAAATCACAATATAAAATCATTACTTCCGACTGGTTTTGTCCGCAACGTACACTGAAAAAGGGTACCGAATCCTCAAAATTATGGTTCATTTAATGCGAATGACTGTGCATCTGTCTAAACCTGTGCGTCTGAGCACCACACCAACCTAAAGCACTCTTTTTCGGGTTGTTGCAAGTCTTTTTCAGGCAGGGCCACTACGAGGGGGTAAATACAAAGAACAAAATTTTGATTCTCTTGGAAGGCTGGTACGACAAGACAATACCTATTTGTAAACAAGAAAACTTAAATCCCTTTCAGCTTTTAAGTACAAAAAGGCACCTTACAGGCAGTTTTTGAAATGCAGTATCGAGAACTAGTGTCCCTCCCCTATCGAAATTCAGCAACTTCCGACAGAAAGAAAGTATCCCGGTCGTTTTCGTTTCTTTTCTTTGCCTAGCCTTACTAAGAGCTGGGACAAAAAATGGCCAATTCTGGTGAAAACACCTTTATTTTTTATTCTTCAATCATTACCAATTGTGAGCGTGAATCTTTTTCCTTTTTCGCTCTGCAACGTTTTCATTCCAGCATGCGTGCGGTTTCGGCTGTGAAAGCGTTCCCCATCTAATATTTTTCGTTGTAAGTGCTGCTTACAGGTACACCATATTGAACGTTCAAAAATACGTAATTTGGTTCTCCAATCTCCACTATAACAATTTTACTGTATTCAACAATTATCTATTCCTTAACAAATAAATTAAATGAAATGTTACCTGAGAATCGGCAAGTAATTGGAAGTAATCTTTTTCCGCTAATTTGTTGACTGGGTCAAACTTCAGAGTGTCGGTTGGGAGATGTATCAAACCCCCTTTAGGTTCGGGTAATTTTTTTGAAAATCTACGATGCACAGGCTGAGCAAAAGCACCTGAACTTGATCCTGTAAAAATCAAGATATAATATCACAGTGGAGCGGAGTGTCTTACTCTTTCACTCCAACTCCACTCCGAAATTTACGCACTGACTTCGGTTCCAATGCAGCTCTAAAATCTTGGAACAACACTCCACTCCGACAAGCAAGTGTTTGAGTAAAAAAATTAAGTTAAAGCAACAAAATGATAAAATTAAAATTGGATTCCGACTCCCAAATATTTTGGAAGAATGACACTACGATACTGCTAAAATGCGTAAAATCCGACTCTGCTCCAGCTCCAGTGCAATATAATAATTTCACATAGTACGTGCAATTATCTATAAGGCCACGTCTACACTGTGCGTAAAATCGTGAGCGTATGTGCGTAGGTATCCTTAGCTTATTTCAACCAACTGGCAGCTTGTCCGCTGGCACTAGGCGGTACGTCAAGCGTACCGAATTTCGGTTTAAAATAAACAAAAAATAGGCTCGTGCGCTCACGATTTTAGCATAGCATAATTTATCGCGTTACTCAGTTTGAAGCAAAAAATTCAAAAATAAAGAAATAGCACATTTGAGTGTAGCGACAAGGTGGATACAAAGAGACTGGGAAGTCATCAGGTCAACTATCCACCTTGTAAATCACATTGTAATTGTAATTACATTTTATTCACCAAGTTGCCATGGCCAGAAGACAGCGAAGGGATGGAAACGTACACTCAGGAGTTAACGCCCTAATACTAGGCTACTCTGCAAACGACTGGTAAACAAACACATTTAAAAGGCGCGAAAAGCTGAAATGCGAAGAGAACAAATGGATTAAAAACAACAGAGTGAAGCGATATAGACGTTTAATAGAAGTTTAATTTAAATGTTTATTTACACTTTTAATTTTTAAATTTAGATTTAAAATTTTTAATTTTAGATTTTAAACTCTGTGTTACTTTCTGCAGATACCCCTAATGATCCCATTGCGGGTGAAACAGACAGTAGGGTTTTAAATATTAATTTTTGACGTGTACTATGTGTTATGTTATGATATTCGCTCTGGCCTATGCTGTCGAGCAATTTTTTGAATCGGTTGAATTCAAATTCCAGTCATTATAAGAGAATGACGTTGTAATTACTCGTACTTAGAAAATCTTGGCGATACAAACTATTGTTGTTTTGGGCGGCATGATTTTTTCTTTTTCTCCATGTGATTACATCCATGTCTCCTTTTAGATTTATGTTGTCTTTAATCTTCTCCTTGCCAAGGTTCTAAACAACACAGTAAAATCATTTCACATCTATTTCGTCAAATTTTGAGAAATTAAAAATCTGAGCTTGAAAAATGATAAAACAAAGCTCAGTTGCTTTCAATCACTTAATTCCGGTCCAAAGATTCATAACTAAACCAATTCAACCTCTCCGCTCCCAACTCTAACTCTTGCTTTTATTTTCATTTTTTTGCGGAAAATAAATCATTGTCAACGGCAAATAAAAAGCTACAATACCGTTCCGACATGGAAAGATTACAAAGAGAACTTAAACAGATTAATCTTTAATTTTTGGCCTAACCTTAATATTTCAAGCAAAACTTGCACCAATTGATAAATAAAGGCGATCAATTAAACAAAACCACTTGGACAAGTAATTTTTTTAACAAATCAAAGTCGGAACAGTACTCTTTTCGGGTGGCTCAATCTTTGGTATGCTACCCAAATTTTAGCAAACCCATTCTATTTGGGGCCGATATTTAGGTTTCGCGCCTTTTTTATCACTTTGCTATCTCTAAAGCTAGCGAAGCAACCCGAGCCTAAACTGTAATGCAATATTCTACAGCAAAAGATTTAAAGAATGCACCGCGAATCGAATTAGAGCGCGTTTTGCCATTACGCTAGTTACGATCCTGTCAAGTCAAATTGGCATATAACTAAAAGATTGATGACTCTCAGCAAACCAGCCAATTTCATATTTTTAACGACCTTTGCTTGACAAGAAATGCGGGGAAACAGGATGATTTCAACACTATCGTAAATTTCATTACAATCGCAATCGTGGTGGGAGGGCTTTGAATTGATAAAAAAAAAACTGTTTGCAAGAGTCCCTTATACCATCAGTCCCTTATACCATCAGCAATTTTCTTGCAAACAGATGTACTAATCGCAACTGTTTGTATCCATCAAGGTGCTCACTCTCGGTATACGCGTAACGGCATAAAATATTGAAAATAGAAAAGTTTACCTGTAAAAAATATACGCCGTGATTTTGTTGAATATTGCGGTTGTCATGAAAAGAAAATGGATTTGAATTTTTGTAGGTAGTCTGAAATTTAAAAAATCTTAATAAAATTTCTGTAAATTCAATGAGGATTAAATAAGCCAACAGATAAAAGGCGAACTTTGAAATTAAAGGTAGTATCCATGAGTTGGAACTTACATTAATCAAATTTACACGACCCCAGTCAATCCTTTCAATTCGAAAGAATATTTTTACCAGTTCGAAATTGGCAATACAAGAAAAACTGGCCGGAATGTGTTTACTTTCAGAAAAAAAAGGTTTTCTCTACGCAAAACTGTACACAAAATCATCACTGGAATTTTTAACAAAAAAGTAACGTGAAATTTCAATATTTAGACGAAGAGAAAAAAATTTCGCCTTTGGAATCGAAATTTTTTCACTTTTGAAGTACCCTTGAATTTTTTGGACTTCTTGCGGCTTGCAGTTTCTAGAGGAAATCGACTCTGATTCTTTGACTGAAATCCGACTCACCATCCCTGGATTTAGCGTTGGAAAACGCACAACTACAATATCAGGCGCATTGTACAACTACAATATCAGGCTACAATGAGTGGGGCTGATTTGGGGAGGCTGAGGCCGGAGCCCCCAGCCGCTGGAGGCCATTAATGCTTTTAAAACGTGGCATAGAAATTAGCAGTGCAAAAACATGATTAAACTGGTTGCATATGATAGAGGTGGTAAATGGTAAAATTTCTGATCTCTTATTTACAATTAATCTGGTAAATCATAAAATCTTACAGTTCAATAAAACTCACAAGGAGCACTATAATCTATTTTGTCAATATTTCATGGGAAAGATAATTGGGGGGCTAATGGAACGAGCTTTGAGAGTAGTGATTGGTAATTAACTAACTCTGAATAAACCCCTATTCCTAAACTTTTTTTTTTTATCAAAACTTTGTTCAGCATTTTTAAACAAGCGATAAAATTTGATTGCTTATTTTCGGCCATTTTTCAAATTTTTAACTGATTTGTGAATTTCGTTTTTGATAAATTAGCTCCCCTAAATAAATGTTTCAAAATATGCTTATCACTTTTGAGTCTACGTGATATTTTCTTAATGGAAGGCTTTATTTCACCGGAAATTTTTATCTAGTTTTTTATTAATTCTGGCTCAAATCCAACCCAAACTCAAATACTTACTCAAAAACTATTCCCAAATCGAACCCTAACCCAAACCCTGACCTAAACCCTAATCTTAACCCCTAAAAAAGCAAATGAAAAAAGCGCGGATGAATATTTCCCATTTTCGTTTTATTCTCTTTAACTTGAAAATTTTCGGTGAAATAGTCACTAACTTTCTTAATTCTACAGTTTGGTCAACAGGCCAGAGGGGGGGCTGGCTATACGCTACTGCAAAATATTATCACCTCTACGCGTTTTAAAAAGACATTTGGTCTCTTCACGTGAGCATTGCTGTCATTTAAATGGTCGTGATGCATAACTCCCGTTGTTGTTCCGGTTGATCGCTTTTCCATTTGTACAGGCATTCCGCGATGTCGGAACTGCAAAAAAATATATTTACAGTCCATCTTTGCTGAGCGCTCTTTCAACCGTGGGAGGTTCATCAATAGCGTAATAACGAAATTAGGAGTTGAAACCACGTAGACAAATTGATGACGTTTTCGTGACGTCATCATTGTGACTTAGTAATTTGCCATACATAGCAAAAAACAATCTATGTGTCGAATAACTAATGTTAGGTAACAAGTTATGACGTCATTTTTTTGCACAAAAACGGAAAAAACAACAACGACATTACAATTACAACGATGACGTAATCATTAACGCAAAATTATCACCTTTTTTTCTCCGAAAATTAACCTAAAAGCAAAATTTTGCCGTTTTTACAACTTCCAGATTAAAGAGTTAAATACAGGGGGCAAATTTGCCCTAACCCCTGGTTCACTGAGTTTGTGAAAATAGCCCAGTATGACAAAGAACAAATACTGAATAATAGAAACTCGTCGCAAGACACAAGTCATCACTAGCTGAACAAAAAAAAGAATATAACCTGTGATTTTGCAAAATAAATCAAAGTGCTGGGTAATTAATTAACAAGACCTAAAGCTTTGAACCCAATAAAACTTGGAATTTGTAAGTACAACGTCACTATCACTATTAGTTCCATTCAACTACTTTTTAACTGCCTTTCCTGATTTTTTTTGACCTTTTTTATTTTTATTTTTCGAAAACAACCCAAAGTTTCTGAAGTAAAAATGTTACAAAAGCTTTTTTCTTACAAATGAGTAATAAAAACGCATTATTGTTGTATTTCGTTCACAACCTAGTTTTGCTTTTGTTTTTGTGTATGGTTTTTCTTTTTTTACTCTGTAAAAATGATGAAAGGGCATTCCGGTCGGGGGTTTTTTGTTCGGTTTTCTCTCAAAAAAATTTGGCAGCTCTAAAGACCAAATTTGAGCTTTCTACGACATTTCGTTCTCAAGATATAACACTAAAGATGTCTACTTAGAAAGGGTTTTTTTCCTTAGAAATTTTGCCAGGGTTGCCAATTAGAAACAAAATTTCAAAAAGTTACTGCATGTTTCTAATTCTCGATAAATGTTTTGTAGGAGACTTGTTGTAAAGAAAAAGCAAAAGGTCAGAATTGTAAATTAGTTGCTCTTAAAGTTAATTCAAGCTAGCTTTCCAAAGTTAATCTTTTGCCACAACACTGCCAAAATGGCAACACTTAAGTAAAAGGAAAATTGTTAATTTTGAACTGTAACATCTTGAAACTGGGAAGACGTAGAAAGTTCAAATTTGGTGAGAATGCATTTTAGGCTTATCCTAATAATTTGGTCAACAGCGACAAAAACTTGACTTGAATGCTTCTTCAAAGCAGCAGCGAGTTGAGGCCGATAAGCTACTGCTGTTCTTGGATATGACGAGCATTTGAGCAAAAATATTTATGTTAGCAAATAGGAAGCATTTACAGTAAATAATGTTAACAGCAAACAACATTCTTTTCAGTACTGAACCCTACAACAAATTTTTAATGGGTTGATTGTAGGTTTCAACAATGTTTTTTTTAAACTGTTTTGTGTATACTTTCGCGTTTTTGTGTAACTAGCGTATTTTTCATGTTCAAAGAAGTTTCGTAAATATTCCTTTGATAAGACATTAAAACCTCAGAATGACAAGAAATAAGGTTCCTTAGGTTACAGTTGATTTGGAAAGTTATTTTAAACGTTTGTGTTCGTACGGCCCACCGCCTATTTTCTTTGTTAGGGATTTGTAAACATTTATTGTTCTTTTCAATTCTTCCAGTTTGTATGTGACAATAAACAGGAACAAAGGAATATGTAGCGCGAAACAAGCCGCTTTCAGCGCCTTGGTGAATTCAAAAGCTTAATGTCCAAAATCGAGTTTTTTTTATCGTAGACCGAATTTTTTGTGATTTTGTCCAGGTTTGTGACAAAAATCTGGTTAATAAATTAATATTTTAGTACTTCGTAATTACACCTTTCACGTGATATAGACCTTACACTTTCTTCTACGTTCGCATATCAATCCTTTTTTTTTTATTGGCAGAGGTGCAGCGAGCAATTAATATTCAATCAAACCTTTCATTAAATTTGCTACTATTGGTATTGTTGTAGTTTATCTTCCTGTCACCGGATAGCGTCCAGCGTTTGCCTATTGAATGATCTGCACACTTTTCCTAGCGATAACTATTTCGTGCTTCGACGAAACTGCAACTGCTTAAGAGTTTCCGGTAATCCTACGCTCCTGCGGATTTTTCAAATTCTTGCACATAAGATTTGCTGCTTGGTCGAAGCCACCAAGCAGAGATAATCGTCGTAAAGCGTCTTATCCAAGAACTCAACAACGTGACCATGGCGCGGGTCGCACTCGGATCATGCGATGAGGGTCGAGTAAAAACAAAACTTTTATTATTTTCTTTGTCTCTAATACTGCTCTTTGAATTCGAAAGAAAACAAGCATTATAATAATCATATCTCAGTAGGACAGTATACATGATGGTAGATTGTAAAGTGACCTGAGGAAGCCTTTGTATATCAAACAGCCACTGACGATTATGCAAGTCGCTCGTATTTTTGGAAAGGCGAAACTTCCGGAAATAAACTTTTGTGGTCTGAAAATGCTATCACAAAAGCTATTGTAAATTTACGAAACCAAAATTCTAAATTGCAAAATTGCTTCGGGAATATACAAATTCTGACGAAGATTTGTTACGATGATGGTTTACTGACTTTTCATCACTCGGCATTTTATCACCAGAATTTAGATGTAGACTTTATGACACGATGCTATCATTTCATTACTTTAACATTTTATCACCACCCAGACCAGCATTTGATTAAATTCAACTTGATGTGAAATGTTCATTTTAACTTATCTGATTTTTTTTTGCCTTGTCTAAAAATTCTTTTCTGGTCTTTTCTGAGAAATTTGCATTGTCATCAAAATGATCTGCGTAAAATTGAAGTAAGGCGTTGTAATAATTGGTTCTACGATGCCACAGTCGGGAATATCAGAGAACCGCTGAACTTAGTTTTCGTTTTATGCCTGCCAGAGCGCCAGGTCATAAATGCAATTGCGAAATGCAAGCAAATGGTGTTTTTTTCAAAGGTTTTTTCACAAAAGGCAAGACGCTTTGAAATACACTGAATTTTCGTCATGGTTAGAAGTAAATCCTACGCTGAACAAATACGGTACTAGTTTTAGAGTCAAGGTGAATTTGAATTTACACAGTGTTCGTTTTTGTCCGTTTTTGTTTATCAATGAAAAAGTGTGCGCTTTTTCGTCCGCATTTTTATAAGTCCGTATCCGCAACAGAGGTGGCAACGGATCCGGATCGGACCTGGATCTCACCATTTTTTCTCGGATCCGTCCGGATCCAGTTTCATTAAAAGATGTGGAACCAAATCTGATTTTGCTGACTACTTTGAAACTTCTTGATGATGTTTGTCAAAATATTTGCTATAATGTACAAAGTGTAGTTGCATACTGGTGGATCCAGATCGGATCTGGGTCTCAAAATTTAAAAGGTTTAGGATCCGGAACCGATCTGGATCTTTTCTTGTTGGACCCGGATCGGTTCAGGATCTTTCAATATGTGGATCCGTCCCATAGGCGTAGCCAAGGGGGGGCCAGGGGCCCGCCCCCCCCCCCCAATTAAAATACCACCAATGATAAAAAATTAAAACAACTCAGCCTAGCGATGTTTAGTTGGAGTTACAGACGACAAGAGAGCCCCGGGGGCCCCCAACTAACCACCAGGGGTCCCCGGGCCCCTAACTGACAACCAGGGGGCCCCAGGGACCCCAACTGACAAACGGGGGCTCCAGAGCCGCTAACTGACAAACAGAGGGCCCTGGGGCCTCTAATTGACGACCAGGGGCCCCCAGGGCCCCTACCTAACAACCAGGGGGCCCCAGGACCCCTAACTGACAACCAGGGGGCCCTGGAGCCCCTAACTGACAACCAGGGGGCCCAGGGCCCCTAACAAACAACCAGAGGCCCCTGAGCCCCAAACTAACAACCAGAGGCCCCTAACCGACAACCAGGGGGCCCCTAACTGACAAACGGGGGCCTCTAACGGACAAACAGGGGGCCCAGGGCCCTTAACTGACAACCAGGGGGCCCAGGGGCCCTTAACTGATGACCAAGGGTCCCGGGCCAAGGGCCTCGTAATTCAAATTTTTAACATTTTATATGCAAAACCTGTGAAAAATCTAAAAGTTTTGTGCTAAAAGTTGCAATCCCAGACCCTCGTGTAACGTTGTTATGAACTTAATGCTCTAGCACAGGCGGTAATGCAAACCCCCAATTGAAATACTACCAATGATAAATATAACGAGAGCATAGCCAGTATGTTGTTCTTGTCCGGAATTGCAGTTTCTTTAATTTAGGATTTACGTGTACAAAAGAAACTAATAATAATGACGACCACCTGTTCACATCATAATAATGTCATGCAATTCCTGGAGGTTTCAAAAAACTGTCAAGTGACTTGACTCGAGTCCTTCACGTTTTGGAAAAAAAGTTATTTTAATTTTGCTTTAAATTTTTTTTTTTTTATGAAAAATTTTAAGGGCGCGATTTTATCTCAAAATCAAAGGCGTAGCCAGTAGGTGGCCCGGGGGTCCGGGGTTCCTTAATTGAAATGCCAACCAATGACAAAAATTTAACAAAAAACTTGTTTCTTCGTTTTCAGTTTCTTTTAGCATCTTTGTGTAGAACAGTACACGCGTACAACAGTAATTAGCAATAAACAATATTGACGAACAGGGGGCCCGGCGCACCCCCTTAATTCAATTTGTTCCAAACAATTTAAACGTATAACCAGGGTGAAATTAAGCGTTTTTGTCCTAAAAGTTGCTACCTCAGGCCTCATCTAAACTTTTTATGAACGTAATGCAATAACCAGCGCCGTATTTGCCATATGGCACAGTGCCAGGACCCAGCGCTCAGATAGGACTTTTTTTGGTCATCACTTGTATTTGGCAGAAAATTGTTGCAGAAATCCCCTAAGGGCCAGGGCCCCGCGCAATGTAAATCCGGCCCGGGAATAACATGTTTACTAATCGTAACCATCTATTGTACCATTTTTCAATCACGATTCAACTCCACCTCGCCAAGTTTTCAACTCCACCTCGCCAGTTACGCACAAAATACTTTTAAAAAAATAGCTATGAAAAATGCTGATTAAATAAATTATTGAATTTCAATTGAGGGGCCTGGGCCCCTGGCAGTACATGTACTCCTATAACTGGTTAACTTCATGACAAAACAAAAATGTTGAAGGAAAATCTTGGAGTGGATTATTATTTACTGCTAAAATATTGCAGGAGGCAATGTGCCGTACTTCTCCTACATGGACCAAATCACTTACAATTAAAATTTTACACCATAATGCAAGATTTTAAGCGTGTTGTGGACTTAAATTGTTAGTAAAAGTAGGATTGAACAGTTAAATTTTCTTGATTGGCTTTCAAATTTTAAAAATCTAGTTCTTTCAAATGGCTCTGAACACGTGCGAAATGTGATCCAATGGGACTAAAATAGCTTTTTTTCCAAAACCTTACAAAAATTGCCAGCGGCTTTGCTCTTTCTAACTACAGTATTAGTTTTCGCCCTATCCCTTTACCAAAATCCTGGTTAAGTGCCATCAGGCTACGGCTTCTGATCTTCCATTCTACGATATCTTTGCCCCACAAAAAGTTTCGTTTTTGAAAATTTCTGATGACGTCATTGCATGTGATTTGTGGTTTGGGTCCCCCCCCCCCAACCAAAAATGCTGGCTACGCCTATGATCCGGCCACCTCTGATCCGTACTAATTAGACTGTTAAACATTGAAAAAACTTAGCTCAAAAATTTTGTGCATGAACGATGAGAACGATATTTGAAATTAGGGCTGTACCCTTTTACAAAAAAATTTGTTCGGAAAACTTTTTTCCAGTATGTGACAGTCTGGTTAGAGCGGATATGGGTATATAAAAATGCGGACGAAAAAGAACATACTTTTTCATGGAGAAGAAAAACGTACGAAAACGGGCAAAAGCGGACGAAAACGGATAGTGTGTAAATCCACCTTCTAAGTTTTGGCAATATGACGTCGGTTTACCACAATAGCATTTTTCTAGCAACACACGTAATGCACAGCAAAAGCCTGCGGCTGCAGAAACCTTCAACGATTAGTTGGTTGAGCAATAACAAGTTCGTCTCTGGAGCGGGAGATCTGAAGTTGAAATCTCCAGCTGGTCAAATCGGACACAGTATTGCCAACGGCTCGCCACCACTGCGACATTTCTTCAAAATGAGCTGTGTTGCCTGGGCGTAATCACATGAAGATGAGCCGCACTAACTTGTTAAGCGTGGTTCACACCTTGCGCGGTTAACGGAATTCGGAAAAAAACTTTTTCCGCGTAGACGTTATATCAGGCGCGTAGCCAGGATTTGGAAAAAGGGGGGGCTTTTTTGAAAGAGCGAAACAACTGTAAGCGACCTTGACTCAAATTTTCATTTCTTGTGAATCAAATTCAAACAGTTTATCAGCAATTGAGACGGATTTTTCGGCCGAGATCGGTAATTGAAACGATTTTTCCACCCGAATCACGCCAACTCCTTCACAACTTTATCACCAAATCTCTTCGGGGGGGACTGTTTTCATTTTTTGAGCAAAAATCGGCCTCAAAAGCACTAAAAACGTCCGATTTTGCATACCTTTTAGGCCAATGGGGGGGCTCGAGTCCCCCCCCTGGCTACGCTACTGCGTAATATAGCGAGTATAATGAAGGATTAAGCCTAATTAGCATTAAAAATAGTCCGGTTTGAGTTAGCAGAAGTTTTGTTAAAAACGTCTGTGCGTAGGCTATATTATACACTCGGATATGTAGAGTAATGCTAGTTAACTTCTGGTGGTATGAGAACACAACATTAACTATTATGATCGCCTTGCTATACTCGTGTACCAGCAACATTTTTGCAAAATTTGGAATTAGTTTTGGAATAAGGATTTGAGTTTGGGTTAGATTTAGGTCAGATTATAAAAAAGTTGATAGAAATTCCCGAAATGGAGCCTTCCTTGCTCAAAATCAACGTAACTTTTTTGCAGATTTTGAACACAGAACAAACCATTCTTAAGTCAGTGGTTTTGTACCTGTGGGCTGTGGTCAGGGCCTATCAGAGGTGGATTCAGGGAGTATAACACACTTGGGCCTAGGGGGGTCCATGGAAGAACGTAACATTTCACGCGTTATGTGTTTTGTATAACTTCTTAATAAGGTAGTGATATATATTTTTTTTTTGGTCTAGAACTAATTTCAGAGCAAAAAATAGTCCAAATTACGGTGAGGCAAAGACCTTCGTTCCGGCGGAATTTAAGCCCGGACGAAGACTTTGCTTCGTATTCAGTCTTCCTACCCCATGAAAAAAAAATTTTTTTCTGAGGTTCTGGCTGAAGTGCGGGAAGGACTTCCAGGTGGTACTCGTCTAACTTCCACTTTCTCCAGAAAAAGCCTGGATTGACAACTTTCTTGTTCATTTATTCGGTTTGGCTTATTAAACAAATAAATTTTCCAAAAACCATCAATTCATCTTGTCTCGTTAATTATCCCATCTGAAAACGAACCACGTTGATAAAATGAAGAGAAATCAAAACTACTTCTAGCGACTAAAGTAGACGGTAAACCGTCAGGACGTAGACAATTAGACAAAACCGGTTAGATCTAGCAACAATGTGCAGATTTATCAAATACCGGTAACTTTTCCGTTGGTTAAAAACATAAACGTCCATACGATTGCAAAATATCTTGCTACGTTAGCGCCTAAAATTTTTGTCTAGCGATCACGTGACTGAAGAGCATGCGATGGCAAAGTTGAACGGGTTTTTGTCATCATCATCATCATCATATTTATTTATTTACCAAGTGACGTCATATCACAAGAAAAAAAAAACTGCAACTTCTTCTAGGTCTATCACCAAAGCATCGAAATATGCAATTCCTTTAAAACCAAACACACAAACTTGCAGAGTCAAAGCGATATTTAGTCACTTGGTGAGGAGACAGCGAAGGACCGAAAGGTCATCTAAGTCTACTGCCACCTCACCAAGTTAAGGTTAAAAAAGCAGCTTCTAGATTTTCTCAGTCAGCTACTTTCTATGATAAAAAATTTTACGCAAAATTAAAACAAAGTGTTGCAAAGATATGTACACTTTGTACAGTGTATACACAAAATTCACTGTCACCATGTAAAGAAAATGCAAGGCAACATTAGAATTGTTCTAACTCTAAGCATACTAAAAAATAAAAATACTGTAACTACAGATTGAATAGAAAATAAAATTAATAAAGTTCATAATGCTTATTTACGGTATGTTTTATAGAATTTAAAGTGGGCAATTGGAGTGAAAAAAAAAACTCCTTGATTTGTTTTGTATTGTTTGCCAATATGTCATTAGTACTGGTACAATTTCCAATACCAGTATATATCAACCTCAGTCAGTTACTGCAAAATTACTAGTAATTGTTTCCAGCGATAAGCCTACTGTGAAGCGTCGCATCAAAGAAATGGAGTTGATTTTTATTAGTGATTGTGATAAGACCTTGCGAAACTAACCTTGTCATACTATTTGAAAAGACATAGCTCGAAATCGAAATTATTGAAAAAATGAGAACTACTTGAGTTAACAAAGAGAGTACTACATGAGGTAACAGAGAGAGCAGCCTACTACTTGAGGTAACAAGAGCGTGCGCGCTGTCTTTTCCTTCAATAAACAAAGATTCCGGTGGCGTCACTCGTTCTCAGAACATTTTTGTTTTGATTATTACGGTTATACGTTACGGTTAGGTTTTATTACGAAGGGTCTTCGCGCACGTAACGTGCGCCAAATCCTTTCCAAAAAAATTATTACAGCTCACCCATATCCCAACTTCTTCCATTGAAGGAACAGACTTCCTTCCTCGAGGCATGTGTCTTAATTGAGCTGAAACGATGGGTATAATGACTGCTGGATGGTAGGCTAGGCTTAAAGCTTGCCCACCGGTACCGTTTGACCGTAGCCTACTTATAGGCCTAATTAACCGATTACGTTTTCTTCCCTTACTAGCTACTCAGACACACTGGCAGCAGATCTGTCTCAAAACTGGCAAAAATTCCCAGTACAGCAAAAATTAGGATGTCACTATTGAACCAGGAAGACTGGCGGAACTGTTTTTGCCAGCTAATACCTACTTTATAGTAGGCTTAAGCCCAGCTATTTTTTATTCCTCTTTGTTGCAACAAAAACAAATTTAAAAAATAATTCCTCTTCAAATCAAACACATGCTCAGCTGAAACACGAAATTTAATATCCTTACATTATTGAGTGAAACAAAACACCCAATGACTACCATCAAGGCCAGACAACTACAAGAAGCTTTGGCTTAAACGTTGTAACTTGATATCGGCGTGCAGAATGTTTTCACTTTTTCGATTTCTTTGAAGCGCGAAAAGTAGTTATGGCAACGCAGCGCCACCTAGAAAATAATCAATAAAATTGAAAGGTGAGGACAGTATCTAGAGTCTTATACGCTTAGAGGAGGTACTTAAATTGTAGGAGGGACGCGGGGGGACGCGTACCCCATCGAGATTTCAGCGCTCGATGATCAGACGAAAAAGTGTTTGTTAGCACGAATAAATCCCACCAGTTCCGGCCGAATATAGTGCTAAATTGCGGTAAAGATCTTTCTTTTTTTTTTTTTTTGGTCTTTACCCGATTTAGGTAAAGACCTTTTTTGTCTTTTTACTCTATTAAAAGGGAAAGAAGTACAACTTGAGTAACAATTTTCGCTAAATTTCATTAACATTCGAACGCGTTTGGTCAAAGCGGCAAAAGCGTCCCCCCCCCATGCAAAATTTTGCAGTTTGAGTACTGCTTAGAGGCACATTCAAACCTTTGATTAACGGCCTAAGACACACTGTTACGGAATCAACTTTTGCTTTTCATTTTCTGTCAGTATAGCTAGGACTACAGTTATGAACATGACCGTAGAAAGGCAAAGAATTGCAAATTACCCAGATTAAAACGGAATATAGTTTTTTTTTGAAAACATTAAAGCAATCAAAATATTACAAGAGCTATACTTCTTAGTTCAATTTGCAATAATACTTGTCTACTTTCCTTCATTTTATTGCTGAAAATCTACGTTAAAGCACACTGCTGGCAGAAACACAAAACAAACGTCCAAGCTGGAGATCATAACACTTTGTAGTATATCTTCAAATATGGTTCTGGTAATCAAACCATGATCAAACATGGCAGTACGGTACGGTACGCATCAATTTTAGCAAAAATATACGGTGCCGGCACCATAGACGTTGCTAGGATTTTTGATTGGGGGGGCAAACCACAAATCACATGCTGTGACGTCATCAGAAACCTCCAAAAGAAAAACTTTTTATGGGATATCGTAGAATGGAAGATCAGAAGCCGTGGCTTGGTTTGGCACTTAAGCAGGATTTGGTAAAGGGAAATGGCCTAAACCAATGTTTGAAACGTGCAAATATCTAACTTGGGAGACGTGTTGAGTAAACTAGTGTAACTCAAAAGCATCACAGATGGGGTCTGGGAGCGAAGCCCCAGACGCTAGGCGATTTTTTGTAGTTTTTTGGAAAAAAAACTATTTAATGCCATTGGATCACATTTTGCGTGTGTTCAGAGCCATTTGAAAGGACTAAAGTTTTAGTACTTCTAAACCAATTAAAATAATTGGATTGGTCAATCCTCCTTTTACGTACAATTTAAGTCTAACACACGTTTAAAATCTTGCATTTTGGTGCAGTAGCGTAGCCAGGGGGGGGCGGGGGGGGCTAGAGCCCCCCCATTGGCTTGTGAAGTATGCAAAATCGCACGTTTTTGGTGCTTTTGAGGCCGATTTTTTGTGAAAAGTTGAAAATAGCCCCCCTCAAAAGTTTGAACTTCCGATTTCGGCCGAAAAATCAGTCTCAATTTCGGTAAAGACCTTTCTTTTTTTTTTTTTTTTTTTGGAGACCACCTGATTTTGGGCGGAAAATATGTTTGAATTTCAGAGGTTTCCGAGAAATTCCGTCTTGATTTTCGGAGAAACCGTGTGAAGCTGATTCAAGAACAATGAAAATTTGGGTCAAGGTCGTTTGCACTTTTCTCACTCTTTCAAAATAGCCCCCCCCCCCCCCCCCCTTTTCCAAATCCTGGCTACGCGCCTGTTTTGGTGTTAAATTTTGTAAGTGAGTTGGCACAGGTAAGGGGAAGTAAGGGGCACTCTGCCCTGCCTCCTGCAATATTTTAGCAGTAAATAATGATCCTCTCGAAAACTCTTCTTGGATTTTTGTTTTGTCATGAAATTAACCAGTTATAGGAGTGCATACACGGCCAGGGGGTCCAGGCACCTCAATTCAAATTCAATATTTAGTTCAATGAGCATTTCCTTAGCTTTTCTTTTTCAAAAGTATTTTTTGGCGTAAAAACTGGCGAGGTGGAGGTGAATTGTTATTGAAACAATGACGCTATGGATGATTGTGCCAACTAACCATCTTATTCCCGGGCCGGATTTATGTTGCGCTGGGCTCCTGATATTTCGGGGATTATCGCAACATCTTCCTGCCAAATATAGGTGAAGACCAAAGAAAGTCTTACCATCTAAGCGCGGAGCCCCTGGCACTGTGCCATATGGTAAATCCGACCCTGGTTATTGCATTATGTTCATAAAAAGGTTAGATGAGGGCCTGAGGTAGCAGCTTTTAGGACGAATACCGTTAATTTCACCCGGGCAATGCATTTAAATTGGTTGGCAAAAATTGAATTAAGGGGGCCCGGGCCTCCTGGTTGTCAATACAATTGTTAGTTACTGTTGTACACGAAGATGCTAAAAGAAACCGAAACTGAAGCAAACAAGGCTTTTTTGCCACGTTTTTGTCATTGGTGGCATTTCGATTGGGGGGCTGGGCGGTACTTTGGCATCCTGTTTGAATGCGCGTAGTAAATGTACCGTACCATGTTTGGAGGTGTCGTATGTGTTGAACAGCTCCAAACTTGGCAAAACTGATTTTCATGAATCCTGTTTTTAAATATATATGCACTTAAACCTCTTTTGAAGCGCGGAAAACGAAAACTTTGAAAAAACTTCAGCAATTTTTTTACCTACGTGTACGTACCATAACTCTCAAGTACGGTGCGTTCAGAGCCTACCATCCAATGAAAAGTACGTAGGTACGGTACTGATGCAAAATTTGTTAAGTTAGTACGGTACGGTACGGTAAATTTTTGAAGTGCGCCTTGTTCAAATTTCGCCTAATGATTTGTTAGGCACGAGCGATTAAGTGTTCTGAGGATGACTTCATAGTTCAAATGCGTAAAAATATCGAAATTTAGATTCAAAGCTATACATTTTAAAACTCCAGTCTTGTACAAACACAATAGCGTTTCCCAATACTTCTCTGTTATTTTTGTGAAGGTCAGTAACGTTAGTTAGTTAGTTAATTGTAAACTTTAATTACATTTTGTTCCCCAAGTTGCCTTGGTCAGGAGACGGCGAAGGGACCTTTTGGTCTTTTAGTAAAGCTACCACCTGCCCACATTGCCGTCGCCAGAGCGAACGAAGTGAGGGGGCACTGGCCGAAATTGGGGGGCACTAAAATAAACTGAACTTTTGCATATAAAAACTGATTTTCAGATCTTGCACGGCTTCAATTACGCGCAATTTCAAAAATTCTGCATTCATGTCTAGAAAAACTATAAGGCCGGCAGCGTTTCTTATGTAGCTTGTTTCCTCGGCGGCCCATAATCGCCTGAAAAATCTTTCTACAGCAGTAAATGCTACAAGACACGCAACCAGGATTTTGCTAAGAGGGTTGAACCAAAAGTTGTTGTTGTATTTGCACAAAACTTGTGTGATTAAGGCCCCGTGCTAAAGAAACTAGTGCAACTCAAGCGTTTCAGAGACCTGGCATAGTCACTAAATATGCAGAAATGTAGTGACTGTGGACGAAGCCCCCAGCCGATGGCAAATTTTGTGATTTTGCAGCAAAAACTTAACAATTTTCACGCCATTTTACTCACATTTCGCACTTTTTGAAGCCATATGAATAAATAAATTGTTAAAATTCAAAAATCATTTCAAACAATTAAATTACTTAGCCCCTTCAGCCCCCCCCTCCTTACTTCGGTTGAACGTTAGTCAGTTGACGTTGAATTTTCTGCTAAGAGGGCTTAAGCCCCTTTACCCAGGTTGCGCCACTGACTGCGACCTAAAATCTGGAGTGGGCTCTAAAAATCTTCAAAGATGGTCTTTGAAAAAATGTTTTCACGTATTGTTTTATATCATAATCACTAGTGAACTACCCGTAACGATTCTGCAGGCTTACGTCTCTCTTCTTTATCCGTAAAGGCATGTTGATAAGACAGATTATTGCGTCAGATGCCTACAGCAGTTGGTAGCCTGCAATTCCGCAAAGAATCGAGAAAACGTCAAGGGAGAATTTTGTTTGAACGTAATTATTCGATTTACCATCATTGCCTGTTGTCTTGCCGTTACGTGATGTTCCAAAAACAGTATTTTGAGTAAATCAAAATGAGGGGCACAAGCAGTGGGTAGGGGGGCACGGCCCCCCCTGAGCGACGGCACTGCCTGCCCACCGGTCTACCACACACGGTGAGGCTTCGCACCGTCCCTTTAATTGCTGAACGTCAAGCAGGGAAGCTGTGAATACTGTAGGAATATGGTTTTAGTGAACCCAATCTTAACTGCTCTAGTTTCGATGCTTCAAAATTAACAACACAATTTGGTTGAAAAAACAAATCCATGTCTTTTGATCCAATTCAATAAAACAAACAAAAAAACTTCCTAAACCACAGTATGTCGTTACAGGACAACAGCAAATCCAGAGAGAATCACTGTTGCAATTTACGTGATACACAGCGCGAGAACAGGATCACGTGACTACACTATGTTTTCTAAAATACGTGATTATCGCAAGTTTAATTAAATCAGCGCGCGTTTCAGAAATTGTTGCTGCGCGCTGAAACGGACTCTGAGCAAAACACAAATGACACTGGTTCAATACAGAGCAGAGTCACTACAATACCAATTTTTATAGTCTTTGGTTTGACCCGAACGGGAATCGAACCAGAGTTAAACGTTTCAGTAGCAGACGCTCGATCTACTCCATCACTGCTCAGTGAAGTCAGTACTCGAGCAAAATTTTCTGCTTCAACTTCAACACTTGATTTTTAGCTACAAAATCAATAGAATTTTTTCACAACTGAGAGGTATCACTTCCTTCACATACAGAATCTGCTTTCCCATTACGTTGATGTTTCTTCAGCATCTAAATTCACACATAGCCTATCCTGGCAGCCCACCCCAATTAAACATGAAGCAAATTTAATGCAAACCTAGCAAAAGTAAATTGATTTTTTACGTTTCTGGTTTATTTTATTCAAATAGAATCAATTTTTACTGATGGGATGAACATAGCCAAGTCCGAAACGTTTCAAAATTTTACTATTTTAAATAAGCCTTTAATGTTTCTAATAAATTAGTTTGCATTTTACTTGGTCACAAAATTCTGTTACTTATTCAAATCAGGTGACCTCTCGACTTGATCACTGAGAAGGTACCTTTGCATTGTAACCTCCTGCCCCCATTCGCTTTTGTACATAAATTATGCAGATAATTTCTTTTTGACCTCATGATGCTTTTTCGTGCGCATATTGGCGTGAGTCAAATAGATGCAACGAATAAACTTTAGGCGGTGTTTATTTTAAAATTAATGTGCTTTAAGCAATCAACGAACACAAAATAATCAAAAGTAAAACTAGAGCAGACGATTCTGTACATCATGGTTAGTAGGATAAACACAACATCATCTAAGCAAAGAATTGCCAGTAGAATGTTTTGTTATAAGGGCATTCAGATCGAAAAAATTTTGCTCGGTTTTCTCTCACAAAATTTTGACAGATCTGAAGACTAACTTCATGAAATTTGAGCTTTCTACGACCTTCAGTTCCCAAGATAAGGCAATTTAGATTTCCCTTTTGAAAGACTTTTTTCCCTTAGAATTTTTCCAGGGTTGACAATCAGAAATAAAATTTCAAAAAGTTACTGCATGTTTGTAACTCTCAATACGTGCTTCTGTCAATGTGTTGTTGTCAAAACAAAAGAAGGGGTCAGATTTTTAAATAAGCAGCTTTTCAAAAAATCCAAGCCAACTTTCCAAAAGTTGATCTTTTGTCACAATACTGGAAAAATTGCAATGTAGAAGAGGAAAATTGTTGACTTTGAACTACAATATCTTGAAAGTGGCAAGACGTAAAAAATTCAAATTTGGTGAGAATACATTTTACACTTTTCCAAACATTTTGGTCAACAGTAAAAAACTTGATTTGAATGCCCTTTAAAGTAGAGAAAAATTTATAAAAATCATTCATTAGTACTCACTTATAATGCAATACCAGCACCGGTAATTTTTAAGTTCCTCTTTTATTTACGAATTTACACTCTTTTCGTCTGAATAATATTAGCACATTGCAGGTAAAAACATTCTATAACTTTCATCAAGCGTTTTAAAACTTAGTCAGCTCTTTTGTTTCACAAGAGCCAAAATTTATGAAATACAAGGCTCATTTTTGCACAAGAACAATGCAGCTTTCGGTTGAAAAATATTATGATTGGTATCGAAACGAAATAACTAGATTTTACCGAATATAATAGCAAAACTATTTTATTCATGATGCAAAAGAGACTTTTAACCTAGCAAGAATGAATTTGTGTCACTTGGTTTTCAATGAATGTTAAGAACTAATAGAATCACGCTGAAAATTCGTGATAAATTCAGAACAAGCAGCCTCGGCCTAACTTATTAGTTCCTATAAAATGAATGTATTTATTCTTTAAATTCCTTTATCACAAACGATGATTTATTAACTTTCTGTCATACATTACTAAAATCACTATAGAATCCGTTTAATGGTTTAAAAACATTGAAATTTACTCCCGGTTGTTATTTCTATAGTAGCTAGGCCTACAATGACCAATCGAATCTGAGTAAGAAAAAACTTCTTTATTACAAAAATATTTTTAATATGTCTCGCTAAAAACGAAACAAATTTCAATTTGGACATGCTGTGGAGAGACTGGGCAATGTCGAGCTACAAAAACTTCACTTTGCTGTTGTTGAAAAATGTTTCAAATTCGTTTCTCCCACCAAAAAATAATAATATTAATAAATTCTAAAATTGACATCGGGGGTCAGGATTATTATTTGGCCGCGTGAAAAATCGAACTTGATGCACAAATAGGATAATACCCAAAATTTTTCTCAAATTATGCACCACAAACACAATGACATCGATTAAATTCACCCAACATAATAAAACAAAAGTGAAACCCATTTAAAGCAGCTTAAATAATTAGCAGATGTCTCCAGCAAACAAACAAACGAGAGAAAATTTAATTCTAAGACGCAAATAGAAAATTTTTCTGGTCTATACGGCAGAAATTCCACCCTTTGAAACTATACTTGACCTATTTCCAATTCAAGACTACGTGAAAGATTTTGCAACGAAATATCCCACACCTATATTCAAGAAAAAGAATGATTGCTGCCAGTACAAGATACGTTTCACAAATACACTCGGTAAATCACAAAACAGTCTGAGTAATGGCACAAAGTGAAAACAGTTGCTTCAGCAGTGAGCACCAATATTAAATTATAGTTAAAGATTACCCACCAATTTAACCCTAGTTAAATGACGATATACTAGCAATAAATACTGTATATTTCTTATGTTTAGGATGGTAAGTAACATTAATACGGACAAAAGTTCACTGTTTTGGTATTTTGTGCTTCAATTTTTTTTTTTTTTTTTTACTTAGCAATGGAAAAAAATCAAAATAATTTACGTCACGAAATTGACGCATTCTACTAATGTTCAAGATAAATGTGCTTCGACTCTGAGGCATTGCGACATGACACAAAAAGCAGCTACTAATATATCAAAAATCTTTTCAAATGTTCAATAAGCGTAGGCGCAGTTAGTACAAACAACTAATTTTATTTAGTTGAAACAACATTGGCAATGCAAACGATAGAATTTAAAAAGCCAATTTTGGCTATTTATAATGCATGCTAAATTGTATTAACTTTCTTGAAATGTTTGTATACAGTTACTTTACGTGGATCAAGTCAAAATGAAGACCTTTTTGCAAGTTAATCAACAACTAGCCAAAATTTGTCAGGGTCGTCAAATATTTTCAAATCTAAGGCTTTTAGCTCTTTCCTGAATTCATGCTTGCAATTATTATCACCGTGATTTAGACGTGGAACGCCAAGGCGTTGCGACGTTTAGGCATTCCGACGTTTAGGCATTCCGACGATTAAGCACAAAGTTAGTTGGACAGTGAAATATAAAGTGGCAAAGTACATCAGAGAAAATCAATCCCTAATTAACCCGATTCTAACCCCAATCCTTACTCCAACCTGAGTCTATAACGTCAAAATGCCTAAATCACAACGCATAATAAACTGTGCGTAAAATTCTTGCTTCGTTGCAAAGCCTAAATGGCGATGTTTATATGTGAAGTTGTACCTTTACGGTCAAAGCCGCAAAAAAGCTGCAATGAAGAATACAACGCGAAATCAAGGAAAAATCGGGCAAAATCATTTATACAAGAAAAGGCCACGAAGATATATCTGTTATTTACACAATAAAAAAGTAAATTTTACCATAATTTGCTTAAGTGATTCAAGAAACACTCAGGAATACACAGAGCACCAAAAGAAAAAAAGTGCACAGTTTATAGCAGTGTTATTGGAACTCGGAACTGCTTTCGTTAGCGTTTTGAAGCAAGGAAGACTTGGTTATTGGGTAAAGTGATACAGGCTCATCAATATACCCAAGATACTGGTACCCATTGTGAGTTAGTGCATAAACTTTGAATAGACTCCTGCAAAAACAAATGCATTAGTTTGTCCTTTAAAACGTCTACACCTCCCCACTCCGCAAAAATAAATTAAAAACGCTTTGAAGTGACAGCTCATTTACCCTGAATCCGGAATCTCATGGTAAAATCTGCGTTGAAGATGAAGAGCAAACACGAATTTTCGCAACCCAGTTGCAAATTTTTCGTCGACATTCGTTCACTAGCCTTAGAGTGATTGTTATTTTTGCACGGATGCATTTTAAAACTAACCTTGTAACTTTAAGTAGAGGGTGTTACTAGCAGCATTGAAGCTTAGTATGCCAACTAAACCAATAGCTTACGTTTACACAATTAAAGTTGGGTAGGTTTTTGAGAACCACACCCAGGAGGAGTTTGTAGTTTTTCCCGAGCCTTTACGCAATTAAGCAGGCTAAAAAAAATAATGTGATGGAGGCAATCACTTTTGTGTGCGAAAACAAGAAATCATCCAATACGACCAGTATTTGAGTCTACGCTAGTTCGATTCCCGGTCGGACCAAACGAAAAATGAAAATTGGTATTTAAAGTTTCCTGCTTGAATACTCTACACAAAAAGATCGGAGTGTAGCCTCCAACGTGTGTGGAAGACACTGCAAGTGGCAGTTCCACTTGAAGGCTGAAATGTACTTTGCTGTAAACCGAGCGGGCATTGAGCAACTAGGTAAATAAAGACGCAATTGCAATTTTTTCTCCGATTAATGAGGCAACAAAGCCTTTTAAATATTGAATACTGTCCAAAATGAAGCGGCAGAAATCTTTCATGCAAAAACATAGTGATTGGCCTTAATTTTGCTAACGCATAAAAAAAAGAAAAACCTTTAAGCTGAGCCTAGCAGGACCGTTGAAAGAAATCTCAGGCCTGGGGACAAATCTAAAACCAGTAAAAATATTTCTCAACCTGACAGCTAATTTACCCTTCGGACTTAAACTGAAGACCGAAGAAAAAAGATTTTCCCTCAAATTCGACCCGTTTCTTTCCCAAATTCTGGGTGGGATGTGTTCCTCAAAACTTCACAATCTTTGCTTCAGATCAAGCTTCAACCAGCACGGACTCCAAAAAAATTCTGGGACTGCGTGCTCCGTATCCCCTAGTCCTCCCACACAACAGCCCTACAGTCTAGCAAGAAGCACTTACCTCTATGGTGTGGATTGTTTTATCAATATCGTTGTTGACTATAGTGATATCAAAGTAATGTTGGTACGCGTCACGGAGTAAATCAGATTCCCGCTGGAGACGCTCAAGATTTTCATCCTAAAATAATTGCGTAGTTTGGTGATCCGAGAAAGTTGGAAGAGACAATTCCATCAGAAATTTCTATCTAGTTTTTTAGTAATCTGACCAAAATCTAACCCAAACTCAAATGCTTACTCTAAAACTAACCCCAATCTAACTCCAAACCTAATCTCAAGCCTTAACAACGTAAGTGAAAAATGCGTGGATAAATATTTCTCATTTTCAATTTTTGGTTTTACTCTCTTTAACACAAAAATGATCGGCGAATGATCACTCCCGAAAAAATTTTTAAGCAGTTTTGTGGTATATAAAAGAAACAAGAGTTCTAACAAAAGACAAAGTATCTGGCGGCCATTGGGATAAATTAAATCCACTTCCACTTCAAAACGTACCACTAAAATTGACATTTAATATACATCTAGTGAAATTAAGCTGATCAAGGAAGAACCACTAAAACGGCGAAAACCAGTAGTCATCGTTCTGCTGGCTCTTCCTTAGGCTTCGGCGCTGGTAGCCTACAGACCAGAAAGTATGCGAATGATTAAACGATAAAACTCTGGCCCGCAAACGTCAAAAAAATCATAATTATTATTTACAAATCACAATATCTTTGTTGAATTACAATTTAACTTAACCAATTGAACATTTGAAAAGAAACTGACGATGGTTCTTTTAAGACTGAAATCGATTTTATTAATTTTGAAATTCTGCTTTTACAGTTGACATACATAAAATTTATTGACTATTTTTGTAAAAAAAAAACATTGTTTCACCCCCTACAATTTAACTGCTAACCAAGTTACTGTCATTAAGCAAAGTCTGTTGTAATATACCGTATGTAAACAAGTACACAAAAAGTTACCTCTTGC
This sequence comes from Trididemnum nubilum, assembly GCA_963965965.1. Classification (NCBI taxonomy): domain Eukaryota; kingdom Metazoa; phylum Chordata; class Ascidiacea; order Aplousobranchia; family Didemnidae; genus Trididemnum; species Trididemnum nubilum. The sequence continues at coordinate 16,619,083 of OZ014487.1, forward strand.
AACGGGGTGACATGCAAATCAGGGGCACTGATGAAGGCAATAATTGGGGCAAATTCGGCACAACGAATCCCCTTCAAGGCCTGAAAACAAACATGTTCTTGCAGCAACAGTGATTAGACGTTAGATCTCGAAATTAATTGTAACGCCGCGACGAAGCTCGGAGAAGCGTTCGTAAACGAAAAAATTGCTGGGTCGAGGTTTGATTCCTAGCTCGGTCGCTCAAGCGGAACGCTTAACTCTACAGTTTTTGGTTGTTTCTTGCATGCACAAATTATATAATGTTTTACTTATTTTGGGAGCTCCCAACTCGCAGCAATCTATCGGCTTTCTAATCATGCCTATTAGATTGCAATTAAATTACCGATCACTGGTCGAGTGGATAGAGCGTATGCTTCTAAAACGGTAGACTCGGGTTTGATTCCCAGACGACTCAAACCAAGCACATAAAAATTGGTATTTACAGCTCTCGTGCTTGACGTAAAGCAATAAAGAGACAGTGTGAAGCGTTTACCGTGTGTAGTAAACAAGTGGGCTGGTGGCAGCGTGACTCGAAGACCGCAAAGGTCCCTTCGCTGTCTCCTGAACAACTCGCACTCATGCGTAAGCACGACAAAGGCACAAAAAACTTGCACATTGTGTAGGTGGGACTTAAGTGTCTTGTTATGTTATGTTGTTATTTCCAAAAAATGGAAACAAAAGATTTTAAAACGTATAAGTATGCGCTGTTTGTTTCTGAGAAAAAAACAAAAGCTTGGAATAGTTGAAAATCTGCAATGATAATTTTTTTAGAAATGATGGAGGAAAAATCTATATAAAAGTGCTTTTCGCCTTACCATTGGCTCAATATCTAACACAGGCATCATTCCTTGCTGAATTATTTTTCGAATTGATTCATATTTTGTTCCGTAACAATGGCCTTCATGAGTCCCGTATTCCAGATAGAGGTTGTTTCGAATATCTTCCATCATTGATTCTTTATCGGTGAAAAAATAATGGACTCCGATCTGCTCACCGGCTCTTTGCGGCCTCGACGTGTCTAAAACGCGGCAAAAAATAAAAATTCTACCGAGGTCTTGTTTTTCAAAACCGCAATGCAATACTTACGTGGTCTGGGATAGGTATAACGACTGGGGTTTCGAGCGATTAAAGTGTTCTTTATGTGTCTTCTACCTACACCACCGGCACCTAAAAGAAGTTCATGATATTGGTGAACATAAAAGAATATCTTCCGCTGTTCCAAAGATGACAGAATAACATACGGGACAAATTTCACGGAGCTATTTGATTAAATCAGAGGTACCAAAGTCCGGAGAGCGTACTGGAAAGAATTTTTGACCCTAAAATACTGGATAAAACCCTCACAGCATATTTCCAACCAGCGGCACATGAAGACCGTTTTAATGTGATCTTCAACTAAAACACGTCTGAAGAAAATTGGACCCAAGTGGTGAAGGCCAATTTTTTCGTCTTCAACTTTTTTCTTACCCTGGGAAATTCTACTGTATAGCAATAAACTGCTTCACTGCTTCATCTTCTTTCATTTTGGTTCTCGTGGATTTAATTAGTCTGCACGCGACCTCGTTGGGTTTAAATTTGGCCCTCTATCGAAAAAGTTAGGGTACACCTGGATTAGATGAGCAAGACGAGGCTTTGACTCACGGCGAAAAACGCATACCACATACTCGGTAAAGATTTTTTTTACATACATTATTGAGCAATGCATACATTATTGTTAAACATTAAAACAAAAATAACAATCATAGGCAAGATCACGGCCTTACCTATTAAAACTAAAGTTTTTCGGTTGAACGTTGGGCACTTGACAACTTCTTCATACGAAACTAAATCCAATTGGTTGAAAACTGCAACAAACACTGAATGAAATTTCCAAACACTTTTACCGATCAGTGGTCGAGTGGATAGAGCGTCTGCTACTGAAACGGAAAGTTGGGTTCGATTCTCAGTCGGGCTAAACCAAAGACCATAAAAATTGGTATTCACAGCTCATCTCCTTGACGTCCAACATTAAAAAGGTAAAGTGTGAAACCTCCACCGTATGTGCTAAACGGGTGAGCAGATGGCTATTAGAATCGGAAGACAGAAAGGTCCTTTTAAATGTCTCCTAGCCGAGGCAACCTGGTGAATAAAAATGTAATAACAATTACAATTAGTTGCTAACTCTTCAACCAAAATAAAGATATTACGGATTAGCGCAGTTGGTATATTTGACTACTAGCCTGCATGTCAAAGGGTCTGAATTCGATCCGTTTTACATTGCTTTCCATTTATGACCACTTGGTGAATAAAATACAGTTCAATTAAAAGATTTGGTATTTTTGTCAGAGATTAACTTTCAAACTTGAGATTATGCAATTATGATTACCTGAGGAATGCTTAGCAAGATATTTATCCTTGATAGACTTTTTCTTTTTCCCAAACCACATGTTTCCACCAGTACTTTGTTGTTCTTTCGTCCTTTCCATCGCTAGGCAGGAAACACGCCTGAAAATAATTGAATTCATGTTTATCCTTTAATATTACATAGTCAGTCCTTGGCCCTTTATGACAAAAGATTTGCAAACAGAACCCAAAAAAGGCACTGCTTAGCGTTGGCGTGGTTAGACAATAGACTATTTATTTAGCAGACTAAAAACAGGCGCGCAGAAAAGAGAGCATTGAAGAAAAAAAGTTTGCTCTTGTTGCAAAGTTTTTTTTGCGGTCACGCGTATTCGACTGATTTGATTCGACATATTCCTAGAACAAGTGAACCGTGACGAAAAATGTCACGCTGATTGAACGAATCGGCATACATCAGAAGAAGTGAACCACGAAGAAAAGAAGGCAAAACTGTCAGTTTCCAGTCTACCAATAAAGAGTCTATGGTTAGACGCAGAGAGCTTGGCCATGAGCAAGAGCGAGTCTTTTGCAACTATTTAATCATTTAACCTAAGTTCAAAAACAAAAAAATTTGAAACAAGTTTTAAAAAACTTTTACCATAATTACTTATTTTCTGGCATCTTTTTTCGAAAACAAAAACAAAACATCATAATAACTTAAAATTCACCATTCTTGAAGTTCAGGAGATGGGATCAGACCAGCTGGCGCGGATGGGTTGTCCGTGTTTTTGGCTTGCCACCAATTTTGGTCATCTTTGCTGATAACTTGTAGCACATCACCCACTTCAAAACTGATCCCAGCCTCTTTGCACGGGATCAAGTCGTCTGACAAGGGGCTATAGGAAAACTGAGCGCGAACAAATATCTGAAAGGGGAAAAAAATTATGAAAAACAGCAAATCGTACAAACCACAGACGGCATGTTATAACGTTTTGTGAATGTTACGACAACGAGAGGTCAGCATCGGGGCACAGTGGCGTAGCTAGGGAGGAGCGAGGGGGCGGCCCGCCCCAGCTGACACTATTTTTGGGTGACACCATTTGGGGTAGACACTATATCATGATATAAAACCACAACTCCACTTATTTGTGGTGAAGACCTTGTTTTTTTATTTTGTCTGGTCTCCAACCTCATTTACAGCGAAAACCCAGTAATTTTACGGCGAAGACCTCTTTTTTTGGTCTTCACCTCTTTCTGGACCGAAAAAGGGTGACACAACGAAATCCCGTCCCCGGTGCCACCATCCTTAGCAACGCCAATGTCGGGGCAGCACGCACAACACTTACGATAAGTTCCACAATGATCTTTCAGGACCATAGAACATGTAACCCTATCTCTAATGTTGGGGGTCAGTTGGTGTGCGGTCAGTTTGCAGCGGTCAGTTGACTTAGTTCCAAAACCCTTGCTACTCTGAAATTCAGCGGGCTTGTAACAACACGAAAACACAGAGCAAGAACAAACAACATAAATTTCTCCGATAAAACCACTACAAAAAAAGCAAAGATGTTTCAGACAAGCATCTAAAACAAAGTAGAGCTGTCGCAAAACGCTTTTGCAAAATTCTTCACATCGACAACAGCGAACATGCAATTTTACAACCTTGGGCTATACAATAGCTCACAAACAGTTATGCTGCAATGTAGCAAATGTATAGACAAACCTGCTGAACGAGAAACCCATTTAAGTGCTTGGAATAGCAAAAAAGACGTTAAAGATAGAAATTTATGAGATAGATAATTAACTACAATTACAAGTGATCAAGTCTTACTGCAGTGAACACAGGCAGAACTCAAAATTTTTTTCAACACTTATATCAGGTAAAAAACTTCAAACCTAGAACTTTTTGAAAGTAGTTAAACGAGGACTAAAGGCAAAATCAATGGGGAGTATTTCAAGTTAGACCAATCGCATAAGACTAGATCGGCGTTGACTCCATCCTTCTTGACTCAGTCGTTCCAACATACTCTATTTCAAACACACGTGAAGACCTCTAATGGTATAATTTTTATTGGTAACCCTGACGTAGATAGCCTCAGCGTTGTTAGCGACGCCACCCCGGTTCTAACCCAAAATAACGCCGTTATAGGTATCACAATTTATTCTACGATCACAAAATACTGTAAGCAAATGCAATAGGCCTACTCAGGTACTGGTAGCTTTATTATCAGGTACATGAATTTGTACTTGATTTACACTGAAATATATCTGACAGCTTGATTTTTACTGAGATCGCTAGGCTACCAACAGTTTACTCTTTTTACCAGCTCGGATCTGGTGTGCTGGCAAGATCAAACTGATTAGTGCGCAGCGAAACGGCTCAATGCAGTAGCCTAATAACGGCGTTGCTTTAAGCTAGAACTGGGATGGCGTCGCAAATGACACCAAGGCTATCAACGTCAGGGTTGCCAATAAAAATTTTAACATTACAGACCCCTACGTTGTGTTTGAAGTAGAATATCCCAGAAACTGCTGGGTCAAAAAGGATGGAGTCAACGCTAATCTAGTCTAATATAATTCGCCTAATGTTAGATACCCCCATTGATTTTGCCTTTAGTCCTCGCTTAAGTTTTTTATTTTTCAGAATTCAGGGCCGTAATCGCTCACATACACCCAATTATACAAATGGTCACACAAACCCAAAATTCCATTGTGCTCGCGGTATTACGGTGAAGCGTATCATGAGTTTGCGGGGTCCATCTCTGCGTCATTGCGTCTGAACAGCACAGTTTCTTTCAAAAAAATATGGCAGCGGTGCGAGCCGTTGGAAACACTGAGTTGATTTGACCGGCTTGAGATTTGAACCTCAGACCTCCCGCTCCAGAGACAAACGCGTTACGGTTCGACCAACTGGCAAGTACATCAGAAACAACAAGATTAAACTTAACCGTCATTTACCCAATCCTAATTTTGTCTTACCTCGCAAGTGGGGGGTGGTGTCCTGTAGCTTGGTACTATTTTAAATGTAATGTTTCCTCGAAGTTCTCGCTAAAAACGTTGAAGTTAAACTACTTCTTGACAAAACGATACCAATAAAACAGTATAGTCCTACGGGGTATGGGTCAGGGCTAATTTTTTCTACATTTAACGACCATCGACCTAAATTTTTCGTAAATAACCGAAATCAAAATGATTGAAAAATCGAAATGAATTTGCATAATTTTACTTGCAAACCTTAACATTGTGAAAATGACTGAAAATTTTTGAAAAAGTATTTCCAAATTCAGATACAATTCTCGGCGAAAAAAGCCAGCGATAGATCTCGCGGGTTCGGAGCAGTATGTTATGGGTTTCATTCCCCAGCAGGAAAGCTTTTGAATAGTTTCCAGCAGTAATCTATTTAAACCTGATGTGTAGACATGACATACCTAGTTAAGTCACTGAATCGCTAACTAGCAGTAAGCAAGCAGGAAACTTTTTCAGTTTGTTCGAATAATTGAAATTTATGATTGAACATTCAAATATCCCAATCCAACTTTTGAATTATTAACTATCGTGCATAATCACTACAGTGCTGAGAAAAAAAGGCTGAAAACACTGCATTTTGAACACGGTAAATGGATTTTTTGAATAATTCAATGAAAAACTATACAGCCAAAATACTGTAAAGCATATTTATTGGCACGTTTCACGTTTCGGTTAATTTTTTTTAATGATTTTCTATCAAATCTAACCAATCTTAATCAAATAAAATTGGTTTTACACTATTTGAATAAAGGGAACAATTAAAATAGAATTGACTTTATTTGAATAAGGTGAATGATGGTTCAAAGAAATTAACAGAAACGTCTTAATAAATATGCTCTACAGTATTTTAGCTGTAGTTGTTTAAAACTGCATTTTGAGTTTCGCAAAACAACTAACACTATCTTTTCAGAGTTTTAACACTTACCAGCATTTTTTGTAGATTATCAATTGATTGGTGGCTGACACTGGTCCCATTGATTTCCCGTATTTCATCCCCAACATGGAGTGTACCTAAAGGAAACTTTGCTACTACTACTACTTTTTGCACTTAATCAACAACACTGGCATATCAGTCTTTAACAGCGGTCTTTCATGAATCTATTTGAGGGGAAGAGAGTGTAGGTTAAACGTTACAGTATGATGTACCAAATAGGAAAACAGGCATAAATAATACAAATTGGAAAAACAAATATCGGCGTGACCGAGAGGCAAAGACGTTCAACACCACAAACACAGTGTGAAGTCTCCACTGTACACGATATACAGGTGGCAGCTCGGCTCGAATAGCGCAACCTTCGCTGTTTCCTGTCCAAGGCAAATTGATGAATAAAGACAAGATGTAATTGAAGTTACTGCTCGAGCAATCGTTGGATTTTGCGTTTTTTGCGTTGTACAAAAAGCTTGATACTTCATTTCTAAGTGTCATGATCACGTTGCTGTGTCCTTGGATTAGATGCTTCTCATGAAATCTCTGCTAGGTGGCCTCGACCAAGCAGCAAATCCAATGGACAAGAACTCGGAAAAATTTAAAGGAACATTGGCTCACTGGAAACTTCTAAGCAGGTGGAGATTCCTCCATGCACTTAGTATTTACCGCATTGAACAGTGGGCGGATGATCGGATAGTTCGCTGTCCGAAGTCAAGATCAATGCGCAACAACAACAATGACCAAAATTTGTCTGTGGTTGATATTTCGATAACGAAGATTTAGAGCAAACATCACAGTAGATTACCACAGCATTAAAACATTAAAAACTAAAAACCTATAAAACCCTACAGTCTGTTTCGCTCGTAAATGGGATTATCAGGGGTAAATATTATTCAAATAAAGATCAAAAGCGTCATTTGATGTTTGAACGTTTCCAACTCAATTTAAACTCTTATATAGTTCATTTAAATGTGGAGTTACCTTGCCGGTGGATCATTCCACCGTGGATTATTCTTGCAACTACACAATGACCTTGATCATTCATTTTCAAAGTAATGCCCTGAAAAAACATAAAATTACTAAAATAGTAAATATTTCGTAATTAGCAGATTTTCAAACAGGCCAGTTGGTCGAGTGGTAACGCGTTCGTTTCTGCAGCGGGAGGTATGAGGTTCACATCTCGGACCGGTCAAATCGGAAACATGTTTGCCAACGGCTCGCCATCACTGCAACATTTCTTCGAAAGGAGCTGTGTTGCCAGGGTGCAATAACGCGGAGACGGGCCCCGCCAACTCGTTACATGCTTCGACGTAATACAGCGAGTACAATGAAAGATTTGATATTGATTTAACGACGTAATCTAGTTTAAAGAAAACTTGAGGCTCGCTAGCTGTAAACACTAAAGCATATGGATCTAACGTTAAGACTGTATGTTCCAACCTATCCTCTATTAAACGTTTTCCGTTACATTACAAATAGCGATCTATTTTTAGGCAACTATCTTTTCAGCAAGTTTGACACTGTCTCAACTTGCACGAAATTTGAATACCGTTACATTGCACCGTTTTTGCAATTGCTATTACTATTCTTGTCAATTGCATTCGTTGTCAACTGCTATTGTTGTCAACTGCATTACATATACCTAAACCTTGCGTTGAGGTAAGTATCTCTTCATTAGAAGTTCAAATTAAAGTAAAATCAAATGCTGTATCAGCCTGTGTCCAGATAGCATCTTTAAAACAAATATATTTCACACAATTAGGCATCGTCAGTTCCGAAAAATAACAACAGTGCGTAACAAACTGTAAAATACAGGTAAAAACTCAACTACAAATAAGAACTGGTTCTTACTCATGAGTTGAGCCCCATTGGGTGAAATATATTTGTTTTTAATGTGCTATCTGGACAAGCTCATACGACTTTTAATTATAACTTCAGTTTGTGCTTTCTTTTACGCCGTTATACCATCAATCGTTATGGTATTTTGACTGATCCTCCTTTTCAAAAAATTCATTAGTAGTTTAGCATCTTCAGACTGGTTTCAATGCATATTTAAGGACGTGGCAGCGAAGTGGATAAATGCACACCTTGGAATAATATGAACAGGAATTAGAATTCAATTTTAACCAAAAACACTATACGAAAGTGAAAGTGTACGATTTCAGCACTCATTTACGAATCGTACCTTGGCTACGCCGGTGAGGAAGGGAAGTAAAGTAGTTAATTCCCGAAAGGTTGTTCTGAACAATCATAGCAAGCATAGTAAGCATTATAGCATTGTAAAACAATAACCCGTACCCTACAACGCCTGTTTAGAGCAACCGATTCCGAAATAGCACGGGTGTTTCGGCGACTTTAAACTATTCACTGTTTAGTTTTTGTTAGACGAGGTAATTTCAGCACTTTTTTAACCACAGCAAACAACTTAATGCAGTAAATATTCAACCATACCAATGGTTCGTTGGTGTTTTTTGCGAATTGCACAAGACGTATTCGAGTAATTTCCGCGATTTCACCACCATTTTCTTTCTCGTCTTCCGCATTTTCAAGGCCGTTTTGAAAAGGAGCGCTTTGGTCCGGAGTTAACCTAGCTGCGTCTTCTCCGTACACCTCATGTGCCACAACATCATGAGCTTGAAGAAGAGCCTAAACAGAGATATACTAGTCCGGATTTAATTGCTTTGTATTTTTCAGAAGTTTCTAAGCAGAATTTTATGTTGGCGATCAACTACAGTATTGCAGCTAATTGAACCCAAAATATTTCAATTACAAACCTTGAACTATTTAGTGGGAATAGGAAGAAAACTTAATTGGAGGAAATTGAGAAAATGAATAAATTCCTTATATGTCGTAATGGTATAAATTAGTACAAGAGCTATTTTCACAAGTTATATTATTAGAGAAGGTTGAATGTGATGAATGTATAAAAGTCAGTAGTTAAAAATCCTTGTCACGATATTCTAGCCATAACATCAACCACACTGTTTTAGACATTATCATTCGGAACAATTCGATCACATTTTGAGTGGAGCAGACGAAAATTTTAATTTAACATACAGTACCAAAGGGGAGTGGGGTAAAGTAGACCCTGCTCAACTTAAACTAGCCCTTAATTGGAAAACTATTCCGAAGAAATTACCGACACTGTATAAAAATGAGTGGCCATAAAAACTTTCAAAGAGGCTTCAAGGTCGCACAATTGCCAACAACGTTTCAGAATAATTTCAAAGTCGCCTGGTAGATGGGCGAGTTGCAACGCGTTAGCTAACGTGAGAATTCGTCTTACTCCATAATAGAAATTATGACGTCGTACCTTAACGTGAGGCTGAGTTAAGAGAGCCATCAATTCCATTGAATCGGAACTTCCGAAGCCAGTTAGCTGAGTTAGCACATCTCGGGCCCTGTCTACAGCATCGCTAGGAATGGAAGCTTTTGCTACCTGGGCTCTGTTTATTCGGTCGTACACCTGCAAAATGATGTAAAGTGTCTCTGTGAAATGCAGTTTTTTGTCGAAGGAAAAACACAGAATAAATTTTGATATTAAGCTTATTGTCGCATATATCCCGAGAAAAGTATATGATAAAGGGTTGAGGGACTTAACTCTTAACTTACTGAGCGAAGTCTGATATTTGCAGCTACGCCTGTTGTAAGAGCAAAACTAAAGTTTTGGGAACAGTATGTATTCGGGGTCCAAAATCTGTAATTAAATTATAAAAGCAGCTAAATGTCTAAATTTGTTTGAAATTTCATATTTTCATAAAAATAAAATCTATTTTGGCCCTACAGGACCATCGTCAGTTTCCTATTTAAATAAAGTCTTATTTTTATGAAATTTTCTTAGCTGTTTTCATTGAAAGATTTTGTGTAAACGCTCAATGTTTCATCACCTTTGAAGTGTCACCGCAAAATCGTCCATGCTGAGGTTTGAATCTCAGGATGTTCCCATCAACAATACTTAAAGGGTCCAATAAATGTGCCATTTCTCCATACCGCTTTTGTTTTTGCTTTCAAAAAATTGTGTAGCAGAAGCGTAAATTACGCAAATTTTTGTTCACAAACATCCAAACTCTTTAAAAATTTTTAATCTTTTTTGGAAATGGGTCATATAACATCTTTTTTTTTAACTTCGCCAAATTCGAAATTCAGATAGCAGAAACCAGTAGTACTTTCAAGCAAAAATCAAAGCACGTCCCAATATCCAATTGGTTCAAAATCCTACCACTAAACACTACAGAGGCTACAAAAACTTGCATTACTCAAAAGCTATGAATATACAAATACGTTGATAATATTTAATAGAATAAAGGCGGTAGAATACATTTTGTCAAGCAGGTTGTGAAATATGCCAAAGAACAATATTCGGCATTCAAACACAATTGCTATTTTATCACATAGAATACAAATGCATTAAACAACGAAAAATTATGCGGTTTTACGTCAATAACAAATTAAGTACTTAAAATATGAATTCACAGCATAACTGTTAAGTTCAGGTGAAAGCTGCCACTATCAACTAAACAAAAATTAAAGTTTGACGTTTGACAGCATATATTACGTAGCTACAAAAATTTCAATTAAAAATTAGAGCGATATTACTAGAAATACAGTAAACCTGAGAAATGATATGGAAATTTTACTACATTTCCTTTCGGTTCTCAATCGTAAACCTGGGAGTTTGACGTTACCATCAAAATAATGTACAATGGAAAATCCAGTTCAGAATAATACAAATTGCATTAATTTATGAGATAGGAAACCCCCACTGCCTGTTTCACCCTCACGGAATCCTCAAGGGATAATCTTATTCAAATAGAATTCTATTTGAATAAGATTATCCCTTGAGGATTCCGTGAGGGTGAAACAGGCTGTAGAGGTTTCCTATCTCATAAATTAATGCAATTTGTATTTTAAATTGACAATTTAATCCGTACACCATCACAAGAATCTAACACTGAACTTAGTGGTGACTTTCAAAGCAGAGTGGCTATCTTATTGTCATAACTTTGCGTAAAGTTCTGGGGCTAGGTGGCGGAGGCAAGCTCTCCGTACTGACACCAAGTGGCTGTTTGTGAATGGGGCGCAGTTTGTCGTAAGTCCCAAAAGTGTTACGGCCGTTTGAATTATTTTTAGCGCAGCTTATGAAGAAGGGATCGACACATTTTTCAACTCCGTTTTCCGATCCGTTTCCAGGAGTGGATTTCAAATGCGGAGTCAGTGTTTCCGTTTTCTGCAATCGAACAGCATCACGAGGAGTTGAATAACAAGAACGCAACATAGAAGGTTTAGTTTGATGGTTAATAAGCGGAGATTGCTGCAAATGAGCAACATTGAGAACAATATAAGACTTGGCAACTCTGAAAAACAACACTGCAGTAAACACGGTAAATTGAGTCGAATATTGGTGTGGCACAATAACTTTTGCGTAAAAGTTTCAAAACTGTAAAAGCTTTGAACTTTTTGGAACCTAATTGAGGGTCACATAAATTTTCAAGTTCGGCCCTAAACTACTCAGCCCTTTGGAAGTTCCGCTTTACTGGCTGTCAGAATATTCACGTCTAAGTGTGTCTCAGCAGTGTATTATCAGCAGTTGTCGCCTGCGTCTGAGTGGTATAGAACAATTGTCTGGTGGGGTAAAAATTGCGGTATCTCTCCCCGACTCTCAAACACTTCGCTGAGGTTCTAAGGTGTTTCACCATGCTTTCAACCACAAGAAAAGCCATTTAGGGAGGATAAACAATACAACTAATCACAAAACTCAGCTACCCTCCAAATTCTAGTTTGGTTGCATTTACCTTCATTTTTTGGACGTTTAACGGCCATGGACCAAAATTTTGGCATTTCTGTTAAGATACTTTTTTCAGATTGCTACATGCAAGATCTAAAAGCATGCTTGCAATGAAAAAAAATCACTCCAAAATTTTCCAATTGACCAAAAACTTGCCTACAAACAAAGAATTTTAAACAAAAATTTCGACTGAGATTTACCTTGGCGATGTTTTACGATGAAGTTCTTCTAACTCTTTGGCACTTTGCCATCTCGTCATAAACGAAGACTCGCAGCCAAACGATATAATTGACTTCTTGCTAACTGGCGATTTGACAGGCTTAAAGAACGCTTGCTTTTGCATAGTTTACAATTTACCTGCAAAATCGGTTGCCTAATTGTAATTACATCTTGATTCACAAAGTTGTCTTGGCCAGGAGACAGCGGTGAACCATTACTGTCCCCGAGTCAAGCTGCCACCTGTCCACCACACCTGGTGGAGGTTTCGCTCTAAGTCTTTTAATGCTGAATGTTAGGCCCAGCAGCGAATACCAATTTTATAGTCTCTGGTTAGACCAGACCGAGAATCGAACCCGAATCTACTGTCTCAGTAGCAGACGCTCTATCGTAAACTAAGCGAATAGTACAACGAAAGCATAGGGGAAACGCCAGATTTGGTGCTTTGCAACAAGGTAAATAAAGTCAAAACAAAGGCTCATTGGAACTGTTCCGTTTTGCTTCACGAATGAGAAGTTGAATGTTATTCAAATCAAAACGAAGCAACGTTTCAGACAGCGGTATTCATTAGTGAAACACCTACTCCAAGAGCAAGTAGTAGATCAATTTGAATAAGCTTGATATATATATTTAACCAAAAGGTTTTTGCAACGATTCATAAACGTTTGCGGTATATTTATTGATATAAAAGTGGCAAATTTTTGTTTTTATCTTTCAGGGCGAATTGGTATCAAGAATTCAAGTGCAAAATTTTTACTGTTTTAAGGTTTTAAATATGAATGCACAACAATTTCTATTAGGTAATTATTGGAAGGTTTTAAAAGCCTAAATCACAAAATAAAAATCATTTTGAAACGTCCTAAATTAGCTGTCGCTTTTACGGATTCTAAACAACAATTAGCTCGAGTCATATACAATAGTTAAAACTAGCTTGGAAATTAGTAAAAGAATCCTTATCTACTGACACTAACAACATTTGCACTTCTACAGTAGCCTATCATTCTAACAGTTTTGAGCTTGTATATAAATTTAGAAGATATATATTTTTTATAAGATATATATACAACTTTATTAGATATACAAATTTACAGCCCAGAAAAATACCAAAAAATTGCATTTGCACTCACCTTAATGTTGTATTCCACAAGGTCTTGTTTCAGGACCACGTTTTCTGATTCATATGTACATTATCTGATGTTACAGAGTTGAAACCAAACCAACTCTAGCAACAGCAAAATGTAAACCCAAGTCATGCGCAAATTAGCTTTAGCTACTGTTTGCTGTAAGCATTATTAGCGTTATGCTCTCAAGACTTTTAACATTCACAAGCTTGTACCATACTTGTACAGCTGATAAATGTAGGAAAAACATCTTTTCAGTAAACATCACTGACCTGATAAACTCATCTGCTAGAAAAGGAACTAACATTTGTTACAAGAATTTTCTCCTCAATATTATTTATTTTGTTGTAGAAAAAGTGCTCACTGCACAAAGTAACCTTAAAAAATAATTATAGAGACTAAAGAAGATACGGTAATCATCTCTAAATATCTTTTTAACTTGATTATCATCCTAACTTAACAATTGTTATGATTTGATTAAAATGCACACATTTAAATGCAAAATAAAAGTATTGATGGATAAGACTGAGGAAAAAAGAGAAAAAGTACGAAAACTTGAAATTGTGCAAAGGAAAACATCAGAAATTTCAAGACACAAGAGTATTCAGTGGTAAAAAATCACATTGGGTTTTCGCCAATTTATTGCTTGCTAGAAAGACAGAAATCTAAATCTCATCCAAAAATTCAAACAAAAATTCTCTCTTTTCTCCATTTTCGATTTTTTCTCTTACTTGTGTACGCCTTTTACTTTTTCGCCTTTAGCATTACTTAATACCAACTTTGCGTGAAAAGCAAAGATTTTTGAAACTCTACTAAGAATAACACTATTCAACAATAAACAACTATTCAGTTACGCTTCTTTAGTATCAACGTAAAGCCAAATTATGCACTAAGTACTGTTTCAATGCAAGCTGATGTGCTAAGTTTAATTTGCTTTTGAATTGCAAATGCATATCAATTTGTTGTAGAGAAGATTTATTAAAAATTAACTAGCCCTATCCGAAAACCAAATGAAAACCAAGAGCCTATGTTTCACTTACGACCCCGATGAGCGATTGATTTTTAATCAATTATCGCTTAAAGTAGGCCTATATTTTATCTCAGCATACCATACAAAAATACTGAAGGCCTCTAGCCTAACCAAATAGTGACTAGGTATTTTTCAGTCATTGACCATAATTTTTGGTGAATTACCAAAAATAAATCAGCCAAATCGGTCAAAATGACCAAAAGCAAATTAACATTTTGAATTCATGAAGCTAAAATCGCGTTTGTAATGATGAAATGACCGAATAAATGCTGAAATAAACGAAAAATTACATATAAATTCGTTCATTTGACCAAAATTTCTGAGCGAAAAATAAACCGAGAACAGTGATACATAATGGCGTTGGCTATACAACAATGTCGCGCTTCCGCGCCCTTTGACGAGCATCAAACATAACTAGCAAATAAACACACAATATCGGGGCAAAAACTGCTCTGGACTCATCTAAAATTGGTGCTCACACCAAAATGCTCTGAAACCTTTCAGTTAGCACAATTAGGTGCAACTGCCTTCTACTTTTTAATCACATGAGTACAATATTCTTTTGTGAAATGTGGTGCGTGCGTTGAAGCGTCAGTGCCAAGTCCAAAAAAGCAAGTTTTAAGAACTGAGATGGAATACTTTAAATGAAGTAAAATGAAAACACGAAATAACTTTTAAATGAGCAATCGTGTATTCAGAACTTTTTTATGTTGGATAAAAAAAGCGTTTGTTTTTATGCTTGGACAAAAAACGTACAAAAACGGACTAAAGCGACTGGCGAATAACGTACAAACAGCCGTGCTTTCACTTAGATCATATTAAATACTGAAGAAGCGGAAGAAAAAAGCTCACAGCTTTTTTGCTTTTTTTTACAATTTATTATGATCAAAGTGAAAATACGGCAATTCGCACGTTATTCGCCAGTCGCTTTAGTCCGTTTTAGTACGTTTTTTTATCTAAACATAAAAATAAACGCTTTTTTGAGCCGCATTAATATCACCATATCCGAACTATCAACATTTTTATCCGCCTGTAGTAGTCCGGAAAGTACGGGCGTCTACATACAAACGCGGATCAAAAAGCTGTTGCTTTTTTGCATAAAGGACACAAACTATGAGAACAAAATCGAACGAAAAATGAAAAAATTTGTAAAAATAATAATTAATCAAACGAAAATCTCAGCTTTTTTATGCATAAAATTCAGACACATACGAGAACATTCGCTTGTGAGAGATATTGCAGCAAAAAAAAGTTAGTTGCACCATTTCAGTTCAATTTGTTCAAGATTAAATGGTTGAAAGATCTTGTTCTGAAGGACGTTGTGTCTGAACTTACTGAACTTATAAATTGAGCGACTATGACGATATACAGCACCAAGAAAAAAACTGTGAGCAATTACAACACTCTTTACTATCTAGTAGAGAATTTGGTCTCAACGAAACCTAATAGACTACTCAATAACAGTAACAGTCAGAGCAGAATTCACAGTAAAATCACAAAAATTAAAAATCTAGAGGAGAAAAGTGAATAAATCTTACGTCCAGCATGCCATGTAGGGCCTTGTCATCCAACAGACTTTGCAGAAATTCAAGATCTTTTTCGCCTCCGTCCGACAATGCATGGATTTCTTCCAAGCTATCCAACACGTGAGCCACTGATCCTGAAACCGAAAGATGTAGCTTGAATGGTAAAGCAGAATACAGCATAATTCAATTTCAATAAAATAGCTAAATTGTGTAGAAACAATGAAAAAGGTTGGCTGGAATTTAGCTTCTCAGTAACATGCAATACAATACAACTAGCAGTCCCCCCCCACCCCTACCAACTGACCATGGGATTAGGCAAAATTGAATCCGACAGAAAACTAGATTACCTCGAAAGAACTGCCAAAAAAATCGTCCAAGTTAATCTTGATTTGATGTCTTCTAGCAAACTGGTAAGCATTGGCATTTTCAACTAAAAGAATTCTAACCGAAAAGTTTGACGTCCTTCGTGGTCGACTCCTGGGAAATCATAACGAAAATCGTTTATTCCCTACTAAGCCTCTGCCGCTGTGCAAGCCCTTAAGGTTTGTCCAGTTCGGCTAAGAGTCTTGTCCAGCTGGGGAATAACTTTGTTAGAGAAGCTGAGGGCTGCCGATGAGAGCTAAAAGCTCGAAACAGCGCTGTCCAGCTCTGTGCATAAAAGAATTCTTTTTAACTTAAAGGAAACGTTTTAAAATCGAAATCCTTGAAACTGAAATTTATCGTAATGAAGTGCTTTTAGCATGCGAGTGCTACTTTAGGATCAGCGACACAATTAACATTTTACAAGGCAGCTCCACGTTAAATGCAAATTTATATCGAAAAAGAGGCGAATATTTCAAAATTAAGTCAGATTTTCCAAATTCTAAACTTATTAATGAAGAGAACTTTTTACTTAAAAACTTGAAAATTTTGGAGATGTTTGCGCGTGAAATGGCAACTAATTCGACATGTTATTGCACGTTTTTTGCCACTTAATACCATCTGATCAAAACTACAGTGTGGCATGTAATTGCAGCGCTGCGAACCAAACAACAAAACACTTAACAACAGACTGTCCGTTCTACTCTCCACCTCACAGGATAGAGGGATTGGTTCGTTTGGATGATAATACAACCAGCTGGCCGCAATGAACCTGCTCAGACATTTGATGAGATGCTCAAACGACCGGTCGAAGAAAAGAACTATTTTTCGACGAAAAAAATCGCTATCATTTATTGCGACGAAAGTATCTGTTTTGTAGTATTAACCGTTGTAAGAAATTTTCTCAAACCTTTGCAGCAACCAAGAAAGGTTTGAGGATAGGAAAATACCTGAAGAAGTAGGATCCTGTTCCTCAAATGTGAGCAGATTGTCTCCTTGGACTGGAGGGTCGTTGTAAAAAGACGTGAACTTAACGCTTGAAATAGCAGCCAAAACAGCACCCTAAAAACGCAAACATTGTACCTAAACTTCCAACGAAAAACGAGCGCTACATCAAAGGACCAGGTCAGGGCAGCAATGTAAAAACGGGCCTAGACACTCATACAGTCAAAATTAATTTTTTACAATCAAAATCTATAGAGAATGCTCGTAGTCACAATTAGTGAATGTAGACTATGGAACTTGGTATTCACAGCTTCCTTGCTTGGCGTTCAGCAATGGAAGGGACAGTGTGAAGTCTTCACTTGTGGTAAACAAGTGGGCAAGAAACTTGAAAACCGAAAGGTCCCTTCGCGTCTACTGGCAAAGGTACATTCGCAAATAAAGACGCAATTACAATTGGTTTAGTTGAAATAAAACCTTCGTATTACTTTAATATCTTAACTCCTAATTACACTGAAGGTCAGGTAATTCGGATTTATAATAGCAAGTAAAAAACTCGTATTTTGTAATTAGACAGCTTTCTAAATCCGGAAAATAAATTGCAGTCTATCCTAAGCAATAGTGACAGTTAATCAATGCATAACGAAAAGACTTTAATCATAAAATCAAGAATTATTCAGAAGACTAGCAGTACCAAGTGACAGTAGCATACAAAAAAAAACATTCTACTCTTAGTTAATAAGTAACCGTTTAGATTAGGCGCCTACACAATTACACAACAAACCATTAGTTTACATTCAAAATGGGTTAAAAATGAAAGGTGCCGCTTGTCAAAACGTTTACGCGCAGAGTTGAATCAGGTCGAACATGACAATTTAAAACCGATCAGAGATCGAGTAGATAAATCGTCTACTGTTGAAATGGTAGACTCTGGTTCGATTCTAGGTTGGATCAAAATAAAGACTATAAAATTTGTTTTCTACAGCTTCCCTGCTTGACGTTCAGCAATAAAAAGGCCCAGTGTGAAGCCTCCACCGTGTGAGGTAGCCAGATGGCAGCTTGACTCGAAGACCTGAAAGATCCCTTCCCTGCCTCAATAAAGATGTAATTACAATTACAAATGTCGAGCAATGTCCAACACAGAACTTCGAGCAATGTCGAAGTTCTTGCTTACGAATCTGGCACTTTTTGTCTTCTTGCTGCTAAGGGTTCTATACGTGCGTAAAACTTGAGCATATCCTTCTTTATTTTGATAAGTTTTACACTGTTAAGACAGTACATCCGGCGTAGGAATCTTTTGGTTAACAAGAATAAATTTTGCGATCATCACTTTATGTCAAGCGTAGACCGGGCGTATTACTGTGGATCTTAGTATATGAAAGTGTTCACGCTTCATTACGCAAAATTTAGCTGCAAGCAGAGCACGGTCTAGACTGGGTCTAAAATTGTGAGCTTACGAGAGTATTTTTGGATTATTCTGAACAAAAATTTGTACGTCTGGCGTACCGCCTTTAGCAACGTACAACTTCCACTTAATTAAATAAACCATACATAAGCTCGAATGCTCACCGCTTTCGCACAGTATAAACCGGGTCTAAGAGTTAAAATAGTTAGAATTAAGAAATTTAAGTTTTATGTATCTTTTTGCTTTCTATTTTTTGATTGTAATTTAACAAAAAAACGCATCATGACATAATAACATTTACCTTAAGTTTTCTTCGGGCGTTGAATTTCTTGAGTTGTTCTACTGATTCTGAAAGGTGGATTCTGGGGGCGTATCTCTCTCGCTCTTTGATCCAAGGGTGATTTAAACATTCAAACACTGTGATTCGCTCGTTCGGGTTCAATGTCAGCATTCGCGTAATTAAATCCCTGCACGAAGGACTAATCATATTCCACTGTTTGGGATTCATCTAGAAATTTGTTTAAAATTAAGTACCACAAATAAGAACACATTTCTTCACATTAATTTAAACAAACATTAACGACAAGTACGCAGTTATCAACATTCTCGAAACCTTTCGCCATGATCAGTTATAATGTTTTTAATGTTTAAATTAACTGGGTATTCTTTGCCCTCACTATCTTTGAATTTATGGTTGTATTTTGATTTCAGTTTTCTGGCGGTCCAACAACAACATTGTCATTCACAGTTAATCATAAATAGAATTGTTTTCTTGCTTAGTGCCACAAAATACTGTATTCGGACACATTGAAATAGTGTAGCTCATAAAAAGTTAATTTTCATTCAGACTGCATCACTAAAGAAACTAGAAGCATGTTATTTTCTAGGTGACGAAATGAAAACTGTCGATTGAATAAAAAGCATAATCAAATTTTGAAAATTGTTAACTTTGATTTGAAAATAATTGCGACGTGTTTTGTTTTGTTCGTTTTTGTACTTTTGTTATAATAAAAAACAAAATATCAGTTAAAATTACTCATTCTAGCCAAACAAAAAGTTATTGGATTGAAACTCTGTGGCAAAAAGCTTCTTCTGAAGAAAACAAATTAAATAAATAGAGCACTTTTTAGATAAACAACTAGCGCGTAACAATTAAATTATTATATTTGCTTTTTAGTTCGATTTCGTATGCATAACGGGCGTTTTTTAAAAGTTTTATTAACTTTTTTTGTTATAAAGAAAAACTCCGAAAATTTAAGGGTAACAAAGTTCAAGCAATGTGAAAAAGCGATTTCATGTAGGATTCGAATTTGCAGCGTATCATTTTTTGTTCTTTCTGTACCAGATATACATACATCGGCATATTAAAGAATTGAATTGGCATTCTACTGAATTATTGTGGAGCAGGTTGCGTCAGTTTATTCATCGCTGAAAATATTCGGTGAACTGTCCAAATTTGAAAATGCAACGTATTTTTTGTTCATTTTTAAATTAGAATCTGCTAGCAAAAACATTAAAACCTCGCCGATTTCTTTTTTTTTTTCCGAGCACTTAAAATGATATTAAAAAACCCGTTTTGGTCATTTAGTAAAAGGTTAATATTCAGTCAGTTTGGGATTAGAATCTATACGCAAAAATATTAAAACCCTGTCGATTTTTTTTAATTTGAGCATTCTAAAAGGAATTCCAAAATTCGTCTCCGTCATTCAGCAAAAATTTTGGTCAGCGACCGTCATTGACCAACAAAATGAAACCAGCGAGGATACGTTAAGTGAATAACAACTTTTTGCTTTGTTTCAGTAATAGTGTAATAAAAACACCTTTTCCAGAAGCTGCTTTTGAGTCAATCCTTTCAACCAGACAGTATATAAAAGAACAATCAATGTTGCATTCACAGTATTTTGACTGTGACGTAACACATCAACTTCACTTGTATTCAAAACCGAATTTCACACAGTCGCGTTAAACCACGTCAACGTAAAGCGGAAACATAGACGAAATCAAGGACACAAACAATAGTTTTACATGGGAAGTATAAAAATGTTTTGCAATTTATGAATAGCCTTTTTCACAAAAACTCAATATTTTTGACGAGGTAATTGATAAGAACATGGGCGTAGGAGCTCAAAATGACTTGGGGGAAACCAAACTTTTGCCCGAAAAATGACTTGATGCATTTGAATTTTGCCCGAAAAATCAATTGGTTTTTCTGTCCAAATTCAGGCGATCTCCAAAAAAAAACGGGGTCTTCACTGATATTGAGACGGTTTTTCTGTCCAAATTAAGGTGATCTCCAAAAAAAAAAAAAAAGGTCATCAATTTATTTCCTACTTTTCTGTTCGTTTCCAAAAAAAGGGAAGGGAAGGGAGAGGGGAGTTTGGGTGGGCATACTGAACATTTTCGGGGGGCAAAATCGCCCAAAAAATATGAATTTGACGCAAAATTGCCCAAAACATATGAAATCGCCCAAAATTTTGACGCAAAATTGCCCAAAAAATATGAAATTGCCCGAAATTTTGACGCACGATCGACACCTTAAAACCAAGCGGGGGGGGGGGGGCAGTGCCCCCCGGCCCCCCACCTTCTACGCCACTGGATGAGAAGCGACATTTTGAAACCTTGAAGTAATACACATGAATACTTTAGTGCCAATTTGCCATTCCATCATGTTTTAAATTTCAAGCTAATGAAAATGTGAAGCACTGTTGATGAAGAAAACTAGACACTTTTTTTTTTGATCTTTAGGAAATTTTTAGAGATTAAGAATCGCCGCTAGTGCACAAAAAATACTAGCAGCTTTTCAAGTTATTCTCGTATAATTACGATAATAAATCAATAATTTTTCATAAAAATGAACTCTTTAAACGTCACCGTTCAATCGATTGTACCGCCAAGTCACGTGACCGCGGTCGGCTTCCCGTTCTCCATCTTAAGCGGCTTAGACAGTTCATAGAGTGCTTTAAATTGATTTATAACGGAATATGAGCAACAATACTGCAATACTAAAACGGCTTATTCCGAAAAAATATCAATATATCAATTAGTTACGTAAAAAAGCTCCACTTAAACTATTATTGATGGGACTACGTATTTTCTATAACTCAATAATGATCTAAAGACTCAATTTGATTAGCAAACCTGCAATTTTAAAAAGTGATAAAAATAATAACAATCATTCAACTAAATCATTTCAAGTGGAAGAGACAAAAATTGAAAAAAAAAACAATCTTTCTGAAAGAGGCCGGGACAATTGACCTCCTACTAACCCTAACACCAATGATGGCGGGTCAATTGATTGGCAGTCAGCTTGCGCGGTCAGATGATTTGGTTCATTCTAAAGTGGCTAAACTCATGCAAAAAAAAGGCATTACCAACTGAAGAAAATTGCATCCACAAAGGTACCAAAGCCCGTTGGTCGAGCGAGTCCAGTAGGTCAAGCGGTAACGCACTTGTCTTTGAAGCGGGAGGTCTGAGGTTCAAGTCTCAGACCGATCAAATCAGACGCAGTGTTGCCAAAGGCAAACCACACTCTGCGCCATTTCTTCGAAAGAAGCTGTGTTGCCCGGGCGCAATGACAAGGAGATGAGCCCGCAAACTCGCTTCACGCTTAGGCAATACACCAGGTACACAACAATAAAACTTTGATTCAATTTTTTTTTTTTTGATGGAGTGTTCAAATTCGATTCTACGATGACAGTAAGCAGAAGCATTTAAAAAAGCGATTTACCCTTAATTTGCCTTGAGTGATTGATTCGTAAAGTCTTTCTCTTGTCCCATAGAAAGGTATGCTTCCACTAACCAAAACGAAGAGCATTACACCACAACTCCAAATATCAACCGGTTTACCATACGGTTCGCCTTTAATAATTTCAGGGGCCATAAAATGGGGAGTTCCCACGTTACCTAGAATAAAAAACATAAAAATAAAGTAAGTAAATTGTAATTCCAGCTTTATTAACCAAGTAGCTTTGACCAGGATACAGCGAAAGGACTTTTCGTTCATCGAGTCAAGCTGCCATTTGTCTACCACACATGGTGGAGGTTTAACACTATCTCTTTTGTTGCTGACCGTCACGTAGGGAAGCTGTGAATACCAACTTGCATAGCTTTGGTTTGACTCGACCAGGAATCGAACCCAAGTTAATTATTTCAATAGCAGACGCTCTATTTACTCAACTACTGATGTTGCAAGAGGTAGAAGTTCAATAAAATAGAGCCAGATTAATGGTATAGATTTCTTTTGGAAATGCTTCGACTTGCACTTAGCTTTAGCTCACAATGAGTTCCACTAAAAGGCTATCATTCATTTTATACGATTGATGCTTAAAATCCAAGGTCGAAGCGTTTCAAACTATGTACCATACAATATTTGGCTATAGTTTTTCCGGTAAAGTTGCTCCTAAGTCCACTTTCTACGCTCCAAAGCATCATAAGATTTGTTCTATTATATCCGCATTTTCATTTTGTTTCTCTCATTTACGGTTTCCTATAGCCATAGCCAAGTTTAGAACTCAGCATAGCCTTCCAGTCCCATGGCTTTCGCTAGTCCCCATTAGGGTTCATAAATTTGTATGTTTATTCCTTTTTCGACTCTTGTTTTTTTTTTTGGTGTGTGTGTGTGTGTGTGTATTGTGACGTAAATAGAGATAAATAAACTTTTGTTATTGTTTAGATGGGAGGTTGCTAGCATCACAGTTTCACGATATATTTACCATTCAACCGCATACTTCTACTGGACTACCACAATAATCTAATACGTGGTTAAATGTTATTGTCAAAACTGTGCTTTCGACTTTTGAGTTATACCAAATTATGGGACCTATTTACGAGCCTTGAGGAGCGCCTCAAAACAACCTTCAGCTTCAAACGTTGACTTTTGTTAACCATGGTCACACCGTATAATGCCACAGAGTTGTACTGTAAATTGGGCCAGGTTTTTCGGGGCGGGTTCGGGCCTAAACATGACAAAATTTCGGGCTTAATTCGGGTCTGAGACGTGCTTTTCGTCTTAGGTGCACAAAAATATAATTAAAATAAGTTGGAAACAGTGCTAAATTTTTCAAACCTAACTTAACTTTCGGGTTTTTTCGGGTATGATTTGGGCCGTAAATCAGTTTTTGCGATCGGGCTTATATTTTCGGGTTCGGGCCTGAACTAGTCGGCCCGTTTACAACTCTGTCATACCAGTCTAAAAGTAAAATTTA
Organism: Trididemnum nubilum; assembly: GCA_963965965.1. Lineage (NCBI taxonomy): Eukaryota > Metazoa > Chordata > Ascidiacea > Aplousobranchia > Didemnidae > Trididemnum > Trididemnum nubilum. The sequence goes on from OZ014487.1 coordinate 16,642,961, forward strand.
AATCTCGCTAAGTTTAGTAACTGTTACTCTTTTTTTAAGGTAGTTTTTAACCTAAAGAGCCGTATGACGTCACAACACAAATTCAATTTTTTTAAGGATCTGGTACCTCCCATGATATATCCATCTTCCTCCAGTTGTACAGCAAGACCGAATCCGCCCAATTTAACAGCGGCAGAGTTTTCTTTAGAGGCTAACAGTACGCAGTGCGGCTGCAACAACAAATAAGTGATGCTATCGTCAACAGAGGAAAAGCGCACTTCCTATGACCATTAAACTTATTTTTTCAGCAAAAAACGTCTTTATTGCGCGCAAGTCTACTCATTTTCGATTTTTTTTATCGTTTACTGAGAAAAAGCACAGCGCAGAAACAAACTCAACTACAACGAAAAAAGTATGGAAACAGTGAAATGAGTTCAAGTTCCACTTACAAAAAGAAAAATTTATGAACCTACATAAAAAAAACTTATGCCACTTTTAATTTTCAAAAAGGATTTGGAGGCCTTAAGTCTTGCTTTAAAAACTTTAAGTCTAGAATTTAGATAAAAAAATCTTCAGGGCTCAAAATTTTTACTGATGTTAGGCATGAGCTGACCATTTTAGATGTCTGGGCAATCTCTGAGTAACCGTTAGAAAGTGTTCTGTTACAAATTACAATGATATCAGTTTATCTGCTGTTGGTAAGATACAAATAAATGATTGAAATAGTCTAATGCAGTGACAAAGTCAGCTAGCATGATTTCACTAGTAAGCAATAGATTACGTAGACATCAAATAGTCGAACTACTTCAGCAGGAAATAAGTCCAAGACAGTCGATTTGTGTGTTTAAACAACACCGTAACACTAGTGAACCTTGTACCAGCACGCCTAAGCCAACTGTTAGCTGTGTTGTTGTTATCGCTTATCAGTTTAATCACTGAAGTATTTCTTTTGAGATTAAGCGAATCAACCACTATTTGTCAGATGCGTGCAATTTCGCACGGTGTTTCTGACCTAAATCAAGAAACAAAAATGCAAATCTAAGAGAAGTCAAGTGACCATAGAAATTTAACGAAAATTGTAATAAACAAAAAATTGCGAACTCGATGTTGCATGTAGTCTATTCTCCAAAAACGTAAGCAGTACGATTTTACAATATGTTCGCAAAAACGTTTAAATAAAGAAAAAAAGATGTTTATTCACACATTTTGCGTTTGGGATTTTACGAGTTGCGGTGACTTGAGTAACCCGCATATACTTGCGCATAGACCGTACTTTTTTTACCAAAAAATTTAACCAAAAAAATTAGGTGCGACTTACACACTGGACATAAATACAAACACCAGTCCTTTTGTAGACGTATGTCGTAGAATCAGTCCATATGAAATCCAGTTAGCAAAAAGATATTTCTCTGTCTCGCTGATCCGATAAATTCGAAATCAAAATATTATTAAAAACAGGTAAATATTTAACAGTTTTTGAGATAAATGAGCAGTGTTACTTACCAAATTGCACTGTGAACTATACAGATTAACCACAAATACCTACTTTGACAATCACTAACTAGTGGTGCAATCTATACACTGCTGCGACCTATACACAAGTACGGCATATAGGATTATATGGTGAGGTTAAAGTAGGGGAACTTAACGTTGCTAAACGAAATTGTTTGATAAAACAGAAACTTAAACTATGAGCAAAGCAGTTTTGAACTGGATTATTTCTTGTTTCAAGGTTTTTCAAATATCTGTTTTAAGTGAAAAAAAAGAATCCAAAATCAAAAATTTGCTACATTGGCACATAGAAAATAGGTGCGAGTTAGTTTCTTACCTTTATGTCACGATGTACAACATTGTGTTCATGGCAATAGGAAAGAGCATCGAAGATTTGCTTCATATAATGACTAAACCATAAATGCATTTAATATGGTTTTACTTTATGCTGAGAAGTTTCGATCAGAAGTTTACATTTGGGATTTTTTGGTCATGTTTGTGGCTATTTTTACCATTGTAGGCATGTTTACATGAAAAAAAATTCAAACTCTATTTGTTTTTTATCATTTTGATACAGGTACTTATTGGTTTGCGGCATTTTTTGAGGAATTAGATCAATGTTAGAAAAAATAAAAGCAGATTTAACTTGCAAAACGTTAAATGATATATTCACTGAAATACACAAATACAAAAACTAAAGATGTGAAAATGGGAAAACAGTAAATGTCTCTGTCAGAAAATCTCACTGCTAAAAGACCGACAGCAAGTCAAAACTTATTAAATTCGTTCAACAGTATTTGACCAATGTCTCAATACAAAGTCCATAAATTATTTCACAAAAGTTTTTATAAACAAAAATCAAATTGGGAAATAAACAACAAACTTTGAATTAATTTGGTTTTATAAAAACAATCCAAATTTGAAACGCGATTTGGCTTACTGTGCTGATTGTTTTCTTGCACTACAAGTGGAAGGTTGAAGCTCTGTTATTGTCTTTTGCAACCTATTTGTTGGACAGTGTTTCCCAATCTTACATACTTGAAAACGTTATATACTGAAATTACATCTTAATTCACAAAGTTGCCTTGGCCAGAAGACAGCAAAGGGACCTCGTGGTCTTCAAGTGGAATTCTGAGACAGTAAGACAACAGCGTATGCCAGTTCTGAAACCATTGATTTAACTGAAGAAAAAATCAAAAACCTAACTGCTTTCTAGGCAAACGAAATTTCTGCATACTGTATATGGTCAACTTGAAATAACGGTATGACAAGTTTGATACAAAACAAGAGCTTTTCTGCAATGCATTTCATCACTTTGGAAGTCCTAATCAAGATCAATCAAATATACCGGTAATTCAGTTATTCAATTAATGTCAAAGCAAGTAAAGCAGGGCCAATATCCACATTATTGGACCTACGTCGTACATTTCTTCATTGCGAAGGTATTGTGAGCATACGTATTAATCTGGAAATAGATCCATTAAGAACCATTATATGATATCCTGGAGGCTTCCACTCAACTGATGACCATTTATCATTTTGACCAAAAAGCTGTTAAACTTAAACAAAGAAGGCCTTTAGCTTCGCCATTAAGAACCGTTTCTTTTAGATGATAAAGTTTAGACAGAATTACCTTGTAACAGCTTCGCTGTAGACAAATCCCATGTTTGCTCGTTTGACGATTTCAAAACACAAATCAGCACCGTCCATACTGAAAAACATTTGATCCATTTAATTTAATACGACAGTGACAGGTGTTGAAAAAATAATAATTACGCCATAAAGTTTGACAATAACTTCAGCTGCAAAAATTAAACAATTTACTCTTATATTTGTCATTCATTGGCTGAAATATTACAATGAGTAACACTTAAATTGTTTTTTTTAACAGGCTCCACATGCAGGAATAAAACAATAGCATTTGTTACTGAGTAAGAATATTGATATTTATGTTGGTGCAACTAACATAAATTTTACAGTAAAAATTTAAAATCATTTTAACATCCAACAGCAGCAGCACAAAAATGAACTTAACACTTTGAGTAAGAGCTTGAAGAGAGCGAATGCAAAAACTTTCAAAAAATTCAGACACTGGTGTATTTTTTTTTAGTTTTGTCACAAAGCAATAAACCTTCAGGAACAAACGATACTTTAAAATTTCATCCACAATATTTTTTACAAGAAAATGACAGTTTAAATACGAGAAAATCAACAAGTATTTGTTGCACAGTATTGCTCATTGTTAGCAAACAATAAACAAAATTGATTAGACAAAATGTATCATTTTCAAACAGTACTTGACTATGTAACATTGGCATGAATCCAGACTGCCAAAAAACCAGGGTTGAAACGATTTGACTTGAGCCGCAAATTTTGATGACTTAGACTGGACTTCAGTTATTTTTGTTGTTTTGAGAAATGACTCAGACGTGACTCGAGCCACAATCATGTAAAACACACAACTCGACTCAAATTTTGTCCTCAATTACTCGATTTAAATTTTAGATTTATTCACAACCAGAATAACATCTTTTTGTATCATATGAGTTTATAGTGTCATTTATGTTACCGTATTTTCCGGACTATAAGGCGCACCGGTATATTAGGCACAGTATCAAAAATTGGCTTCAAACGATTTTATTTTCATAGATAAGGTGCACCGGGTTATAAGACGAGCTATTAAAATAACAATTAGCAGTTTATAAATATATAGCACCATTTGCAACATAAAATTGGTTCAAAGCATGATCATAAAGCCGAACCTGATCCATACATTAGGCACACCGGACTATAAGGCGCACACTCAATTTTAGACAAAATTTAAAGGTTTTTCATGCGCCTTATAGTCCGGAAAATACAGTACATATATTTAATTTGGCAGAGTGGTTAATTTCAGTAAGCAGAGTCTCGACTTTGAAAGCAAGGGAAATTATTGTTTTTATACTTCATTGATTTTTAATGTATAATTTGACGACTCAAGCCCTTTTCTCTTTTTCCGAAAATGACTAGAGTCACTTTTGTTCACAAGACTCAGCTCAAGTTAATGTACCCAAGTGACTAGAGATGGAGGTGAGCCTCTTTCTAACCTACAACAAAGAGAATCAAACAATAGCAACTTACTATTCAAAAACCATGTACAAAAGCCCATCTGAACTGTAGACTTCAAGCAGCTCCACAATATGCGGGTGTTTGAGTTGATGACATATGCTTGCTTCACGCTTTAAATCTAAAAATCGTAAAAACACCAAATTGAACCAACTGGAAGGCAAAATTTGTGGAGAGCTCTGATTTTGTGGAGAGCTCAGAAATGGTAGACTATTTGTGGAGAGCTCTGAAATGGTAGACTCAAGTTTTTTGATTCTCAGCAGTGTTCCTACTAAGCCAATTTTTGTCAGCAAATCAGTAATTTGTTGAAATAAGTACAAAAATTTTTTGGCAATATGCCAAACATTGCTTCAAAAAGTTGATAAATTTGTGGAAATATGACATTTACTATACTTTAATATCAGATTAGTGTAAAATTTGGGGCACATTAAAGTCTTTTTAGAGCGTTGGGCACCATTGTTACAAAAAAATTTGGGCATTTGCCGATTACCCAAAAAGTTAAGGGAACACTGATTCCCACTTAAGTGAAACCAAGCATTTTGCAATCAATTTCCCTGCTAGGCATTAAACATAAAAATGGACAATGTAAAGGCTCTATAAGAAACTAGGTGGCTTGTAATAGCTGTAACTATTGATCTGAGCACTTCTGAAGTTAAGCATTTTCAAAACACCTGCTAACTTTATCTACCGGTAATTTGATTTTACTGTACTAAGTACATGTTGGTGGTAACACATAATAAGAAGCTTGTAACCAGTGCCTTAATGTCTTTCTACAAGAAATCTACATCAGTGTTCCCTCTTACTTTTTGGTGAGTTGGCATGCGCCCAACAAATCGGCAATTTTCCTAAAGCAAACACTTGAAAATTGAAAAACAAGACAGGGTGTGCCCAATAAAAATGCTGATTTACTGACATAATTTGGCTTAGCAGTTACCGATATTGGTACATAAATCTACATACCCACCAGTATATAAATCTACATTATGTTTGCATCCAAAAACAATATAGGAATTGTGATAAAAACAATGTGCTAAATTAACTCCAGCTTACCATGAGTGCTAAGACCTGGACTTGATGTAAACTTGGCAACATCCACAATTTTCACAGCAAATTGCTGATGGGTTTCTTTATGAAGGCAACGTCGAACAATACTGAATGGGCCTCTGAAAACAATACAAATTGGAATTTAAACAAAAACAAATATCGACATGTCCGTTTTTAGAGAACCTTGTATGCATATTCCTGGTTTAACCTTAAACACAAGGTTACATTCTTGACAATGGCACTTAAGGGGCATTTTAGTCAAGTACTTCAATGTTGACCAAAATGTTAGGATAAGCCTAAAATGCATTCTTACCAAATTTGAACTTTTTATGTCTTTCCATTTTCAAGATATTACAGTTTAAAATAAACAATTTCTCTCTTATTTCAGTGTTACCATTTTGTCAGTATTGTGACAGATGATTAATTTTTCAAAAGCTTGCTTACATTTACTCGAAAAGCAGCTAATTTACAATTCTGACCCTTTACTTTGTCTTGACCACAACTCTGCCGCAAAACATTCATTGAAAATCAGGAACATGAAGTAACTTTTTCAAATTTTGCTTCTAATTTGCAACCCTGGCAAAAGTTCTAAGGGGAAAATGTCTTTCTCCAGGAAATCTAAGCTGTTACATCATGGAAACAAAAAGTTGTAGAAAGCTCAAATTTGGTGAAGTTAGTCTTCAAGTTTACCAATTTTTTTAAGAAAAACGAGCAAAACAACTTTAAACTTGAATGCGTCATTGTTATTAACCTTTACACTACTGACTTTCTGGACAACTATCTCAAACATTTCCAATATTGCATTAAACATAGTTGGAAACCCCATAAAACCATATACTGGTATACATTATAGAAGAATATAATTCAATCTTTCATTTAGTAATAAAAAATTAAGTCACGTAATTGGCATTTGATGTCAAAATGACAAATTGTTTTTTTCAAATTTGTCCAACTTTCACTCATTCTTGTTTAATTTTGAAAAAGCAGATATGCAAATGATCAATAAAAAAATGTTTTATGAGCAAAATAAAATAAAAAATTCTCAATTTTTGACAAAATTATTGCAGTTTTTTTAAATCACCAAAATTGGCAAATTTTTGAAAATAAGAAAAAATTATCAAACTGGAAATTTAGTCTATATTATTGATTTGAAAGTTTTTTTTGGATTTTTTTCATTTGCAACGCTAAATGAAGTCAATAAAAACACTTTAAAATCACGAAAATGAAGTTACTAATGTTTTTACAAATTTTGCCACTATTTGAAGTTCAGTGACTTCTGACCTATGTTCCTCCCAACTTTATGGCTAGTCGGCGAGTGCCCAAATTATCTTAAAACAATTGTGCCCAAACCTCTAAAAAGACGTTTATGTGCCCAAATTTTGTACCAATCCAGTATTAAAGTATACCAAATGTCATATTTCCACAAATTTGTAGCATTTTCTAAAGCTTTGTTTACTATATTGCCGAAAATTATTTGCCCTTGCTCCAACAAATCGCCGATTCGCTGAAAAATAGCGGTTTAGTGGGAACACTGCTTCTGACTTCAACTTTTCTACTCTTACAAAAAGTGTTTTGAATTTTTGTTTGTCTATAATAAAATTTCACAAACAATGCATTCATGATCAGTGACGTGCGGTGAGGCTTTTGGTAGGTGAGGCACAATTTTTTTTCACACACGTTTGCAAAAAAATTATTTAAGACAATAAATGACAAGCAAATAATCAGAGGCGTTGCTAAGGATGGTGACATCCGGGGCGGGGAGTGCGTGGTGTCACCCTGTATGTGTGATGCACCCTTCATGATGTCACCTCTCTGTTAGTGAAGACCAAAAAGAAAAAAAAAGGTCTTCGCCAAGAATTTAGTAGGTTTTCGGTTCAAAAGTAACTGAAGACCAAAAAAAGAAAAAAAAAGGTCTTCGCCAAAAGCTCTGTAGGTTTTCGTTGCGTATGTGGATTGAAACCCAATAAATTGAAACAAAAAGTCTTCATCACAAACACATTATAAAATGGTGTCACCCCGAAATGGTGACACCCGGGGTGGGCCGCTCCCCTGCCCTCCCTTAGCAACGCCACTGCAAATAACTGTCTTTCTAACCATTAAACGAAGACCAAACTTTCCGATAATTAATTATTCGTTTAATTTTTGCAGTTTACTCAAAGTCAAATCAATTCTTGAAGTTTCGAAAATCTATAAAGGCAGCCTCCAGAGCCTATTCTTTGGCTTTGAATGTGGACATTATTGAAGTTTTTGAGCTTGCTAAGCCTTCTTGGCAATTTTTCTAAGTCACAAAAACCCGATTTCAGTCCCAACATTATTATTTGCTAAAAACATGAAAGCAAAAATGAAGATTTTTATAGCGCAACCACTCTTTTCTTGAGTACGGTTCTACTCTTTCTGAATTGAGGGATTCTTTCGTAGTGATGTCTCGAGCAAATTTTTTAAATTGGTTTTCTTTTAGCTATAACTTCAAGTTTAAATTAAAAACTTAGTTTAGAAAGTCTCTTAGCTTTGAGACTAAATTTTCTTCCATTTTAGTTCATTTTCTTGTATTAAATTGTTTTTATTTCGCTGGAAAAATAACTTGTTCAATTTTGCAATGAACGAAAGACTACAAAAAAACCGCTTAAGACTTTTTCTCATTCTATGACATCACAAGTGAGGCGTGCCGCAAAATCAGATTTAAAGGCATCATGCGTTGTTCGCGATTTGTCTCGAGAAAAAAAAGGCATACTTTTAGCTCGTTTATTAAAATTTGCTTAGCTGAAGTGAGGCACAATTGACAATGCCTCACTTCGCATATTTGAAGCGATGCTCAATGGCACAGCGTAATAATAGCAATATTACACCGAAAAGTTTGGGCGTTTTAATGCGAAAGACATAACATAAAAGTAGTGAATACACACAAAAAAGTAAATATGACAAAAATTAATAAAGTTTTTGATAAATATTCTGATTTGTGTGAAAGCATTTTATTTTAATTACATACTTTATTTTCATTTTCCTTTGCACAATTCTACAGGTGAGGCACGGCCTCACCTGCCTCCCCTGACCGCACATCCCTGTTCATGATTGTCCGGTAAATCAAAATTTTGTGAATAAAAGCTGAATTATGAACCACGTTGCCAATCATCATGAGTACTGGACTGTTTATTAGTTCAGAAAGCTTTATATTATCAGGTAAATTGATCATTACCAAAATTCACTTCTAATTTAAGTTGTGCATATTTGCTTTCAACTCTTTGTCATAATGCCATCATCGCTCATTTTATCCAACACCAACAACACTCTTTTGTGGCCAATATTGATGACTGCACACAAATTAGATAAACTGTATCGAAAAGCAAGTGATATACAACATTTACATAAAACCAAATCACAAAATGAAACTTAACTCAACAACATATATGGAAATGGTTATAAACATGTTACACATTTTGTTAAGAAAAACTAACTAATTTAGCCATGACATTTACAAAACCTACTTGGTTTGCAAAATTATGGATACACAATCTATCCTGCATAGCGGCATTTATCCAAAACAATTTTATTAACACACAATAGTAATCCGAATATTGACCAGCAAAACTTATGCACATTAATAGATAAATTGCATTTCTGAAGCGAGAAGGTTGAGCACATAAACATACAACTTCATAATTCAGCAAAAACACATCATTCTACACAGTGCAAATAGCAATCAGCATTAAAATTGGAACTAAAATTGATACAGGAAATTTTTTGTCCATTAAAAAAAGTTTGGCAGCCTTTGGACAAGAGACATAATATATACTTAAATGAAATATGAGTGCTTACGTACTTCTTTAGCCATGCAGCTATTACAATTTTCCGAAAAAAGGACTTACTTTCCAATGGTTTCATATTGTTCATACACATCTTCAAAATTGGGCTCATCATCAAACATTTTGACATATATCTATATATTAGACTGTTAACATAGCCACTACTATTTAAACTGGAATAAAACTACCGGTAGTCAGCTAGTACAGCAGTTTAAACTTTGATAACACATTCAGTCTAAAGAAAAATGCCATTAATCTTTTGTAATGAAATGGCTATACTATTCAAATCAATTCAAGGATAACAACCATAACTCCAGATTCTGAAAGATCTTCCGCAGTTCAGAGTTGTCAGGTCAAAGGTTGGCAGTAAACACTATCCAAGGGTTTGCAAAAAAACTTTGGTAGTCGCCAAATAAGAACCACCCCTGACCCTAGTCTGCTACCGGTAAGTACAACCAAACCAAGTCAACTAACTGCCACAAACTGACTGCAAACCAACTTTGACTTGACCATTAGGTTAGCATTAGAGTTAGTTGGCAGTTGCCGAGATAATGAACCGTTGGTTTGTGTTCATTTTGTTTGTGGTCAGTTTGCAGTGGTCAGTTTGCAGTGGTCAGTTGTCATGAACCCATCCAAACAACCTCTCACATTCTGACATTTCATAGCATATACTGTAGGCCTACTGTAAGAGCTATACCATAACAGTGATTTCGTCACAAAGTGATTTCGTCACAGTGATTTCGTCACAAATGATTACGTGACAGACGGCATTTTGAGCACAAGAAAAGACAGAATAGGCCTATCTGCTAACCGTATTATACTACCATTGTATTGAAATTTAGGAATTGACTAAGAACAGCAGTCATTAAACTATTCTACTATCCCCAGAGCTGTCTTGCCCTAACCCTCACTTTGTGGCGAAATCACTGTGACGAAATCACCATGTGACGAGATCACTGGTAACCCACTGCACAGTGCATCTCAGATCTACACCAAGGCAATTAAACTTGCAAAATTGGCAAGATTAAAATCACCAAAAAATCTAGGCTACTTTTTTGAAAGGCTAAGCTGGGTCTTGTTAAGTATGAGCAGTTGCTTTTTTTCGATGCTTTTCGACTCCTGTATGAGCACATGTGCACTCTCAGACTCTCCTTCTCTCCAATCTACACTAAGCTATTCCCCAAATCCAGCCCTAACCCTAATGAGTGTATACACATGAGAGCAGCGAGAGCGCATACACACTCATACAAGAGTTACAGAGATTCCGAAAAAAAGCGAACGACTCATACTTAATGACATTTGGCTAAGCCTAGTGCCTAAACAATTCTAGTCCACCTCTTGAGCTAACTCAAATCTTTACTTTAATAATAGTTTAATTAGAGTGACTTGGCAAATGGAACATGCGCAGTTAAATACAAAGATTCCAGTGACGTCGCTCACTTTCGAAAATTTTTATTTTGATTATCATTACACTTATAGGTTTAGGTTAGGGTTGAGGTTAGGCTTTGGGTTAGGGCTAGGATTAGGATTAAGGTTAGGGCTTAGGGTTAGTTTTTCAGGCTTTATTTCAATGTCTACACGAATGGAACATTTGCCAAGTCTCCTCCTACTTTAAAACTAACCTAATAAATTGAGTCCTAATGTTGACCTTAAAAAAACACATATATACCAGTTACAAAATTAAGTGAATAAATATTGGTACGGTAGTGTCTAGCACACAAGTCCGGTTTCCAACATGAAAAAGCTGCTGCACAGGCAGCACCGGTCATTAAGTTCTATTGCTTTTTTCTCATTAATTTGAGTTAAACATGGCACTTTGATGCATTCAATGCATCACCCTGGTTGTGTAGTGGTAAAGACATGTGTCTGCAGAGTCTCACTGTCGGGTTCGATTAACCACAGAATGCGCCTGGCAAGTCTCACCAATACTAAATTGGCAGATTTGCGCTGCATTTTTTTCTTTTTTTATCAGAACCCTGCATTAGAGTTAGGGTTTGGGCAGTGATGCCAGCCTGAGAGATAGCAAATCCAAGTGTAAACAGAAACAACCAGTGCCACCGGTGCAGCAGTTTTTTCATGATGGAAAATGAGCTGGTGCTCTAGGCACTGCCATAAATATTCACTTTCCTTTTAGCTTTTGTTCTTTTGAAAAAAAAACACATAGCGCATCATTAACCCTGAACCCGTTAACAATTGGCTCAAATCATAACACACTATTAGTTCAATACCTGCCCAGGGGTAATTCATGTTGCTAATAGTAGCCTATGCCTATGGCGTTTTCCTTTGTAGTCTACCTCTCCTGCTGTTACAGTTACACTCCAGTTAAAATTTTTCAAGAAACGTCTAACATTCTAAAAACCACTTTTGTTTTTTTCAAGAAACATCTAAAAGCATACCGTATTATTTTAATTTAGCTTTTGAGTATATTACCACTGTTTGATGTCAGTACTTTGCTGCTTATTCATTGCTGTGAAATTAGTACAGTTGCCTACCTCTGTTGTGTACAGTGCCGGTATTAACTTTATTCTGTACAGCTGTTTGAATGCTACTACGAGCCCCTTAGTCAGTTGCATTGACACTTGTTGGTGTTATCAGTGTCCCAGTGCACAAAAGCCTACTAGAAGTACCGTAAATTTTTTTGGACAACCATTTCTTCTTTTTTTTACTCCGCCTGCAATTTAAATTCTAAACCGTGACTAAACTGCTGCAACCGGGCGAGTTAGGTCAGGATTTTTGTGCGTGTGTGTGTGAGTGTGTTGTACTGCTTTACAGTTTTATTTGATTTTATCATTCATAGCCGTGATTATATTGTCTTGATTTATTTGAGCCGTTTTTCTTTGGTAGTTTTTGCCTAAGACAAAAGAAAAATAATTGATCGGAAATTCGGAATGAATATTTTCAGAAAACGAAGGAGTGAGTGACTCCGTGGAGTGACTGTTTTACCAGAAAGCAAAGCAAGATAACGTCGAAACTTTAGGCCTATTGAGTGTAACAGCAAGCACAGAAAGTGTGGTGTTACCAGTTTATTGAGATCAGCGATTGAGTCTGACCAGCATAGTGACTTTGATGTCCAGAGATGTTCCTACGTATGCGATGCGGTTACTTACTGTGCTTAGCAACGTACTCATACCGATTAGGCTGAGTACCTTGGTAGGTAGGCCTACTGTACTGGGCCTACCCTACGGTAGTACCAGTAGGCTGCTGTAATGGTATTAGAAACTTCGTTTTGTCCTACAGTCTACTAGCCTACTCTGTGCATTTTCATTAGGAAAACGTTACGTAACGCCCAGAAAGAGAGTAAGAGAGCAACAAGTGGTTGAGTCCACAGGTTGAGTCTACATACTACCGTACCTGTAGTACACTGACTGGTTGAGTCTACCAGTCTACTGTACAGTTGTCTGAGCAGTGAGTAAATGAATTTCAGATTCTTAATTTGATAATTTCTCTCATGTGATTGTAGTTTTTATCACCTACTGGTAACCCCTCTTGCCATCCTATTCCTGTAAAGTAGTTCTACTGTTTTAAGAAGAGCCACAATTTGATGTCAGTAGGCCTATATCTTTTTTTCTCCGTTCAGCGGTACCATAGTCAGTAATGATTGCTTCCAGCAATGCTTAAAGTTGTCAATGCTCATTAGCTGATGGTGAAAAAGCACTAAGTGCTTAAACTACCCGGTACCTCTTTCAATTTTCATTTATTATTATTAGTACCGGTATAATATTACTGTATTAGTGAATGCTCATTTACTCTCTTTTATGTTTTAAATTGTTGTTTGGGTTAGATTTTGAGTTTGGATTTGGATTAACATTTGGGTTAGGTTTAGAGTTGGGATTAGGCAGTTAGGGCTAGGATATATACCGGTTAGCGCTTTTCTTATTCTTACGTGCAGCGCAATGTACGGTAGCCTAACAGCACCTCTGCCTTTTATTTATTGTTTTAGTATTGAATAGCCTAGGCTTGGAGTTAGCTGACTTAGGTTAGCAAAACTGTTGGTCAGCACGTTAAGACTACTTTTGAGGAAGAAGTTGAGTTGGTTTTTGTGAATAGGCTACTGGTAGTTTTATAGTAGTTTTTACAAAATGTCTTACGTGGGTCTCAGTACTTGGCTGAGTGTTTGTGAATGATGCTTACCAGACTGGCCCACTGGAATCCTGTTTTTCAAAGCATTGCGCCTTTTACGTTGCGCTTCAATGTGTTTCCTTTTCAAGTGAGCTGCAACTAACCACTGTGTATTGTAGTGTTGTAGCAGTTTAGTCTTCAAGATTTTTGGAAAATTTTTGCTTTTTCTGTTTATAAGCTAGTCCAGTGTTGTTTTTTACTCTCGCAAGTGTTTTTTATTGTTTCTTTTTAATCTGTTTCTTTACCTCAACAGAAACGGTGACATACTATCTTTCCATTTAAAAGTTTTCTTCAGTTATTACCAGATTACACCAACTTTCTTTTTTTCTTTAGGCCTTTAGCAATTGATCGTCTTAATTTAAAGTTTTTGAGCTAAGTTTTCCCAAAAGGCTCGGAACTAAACTTTTTAATCTTCTAAAAAGAAGTGTTTTTATTTGGATACATGTATATTTCATCACATTGGTTAGGCTAATAATCGCAGTGGATATTGTTTGTCTATGTTCCTATACACATTTTTCTTGATGTACATATTTTTTGTACTTGCGCATGCAGTAACCCAGAGCCTACAAAACCAGTAGGCTACTGTATTAAGTAGCTTAGTTCCAGTATGTGTACAAAGCACTTGATCATGATTATTAGAAGTAGAAATCTGAAATGCATAAGCTATGTCTAGCCTAAAGCCTTGTATTTAACTATGCCTAGTGGTATTTAAGATCAGAGATTGTTTATCAGTCTGTCAGTGTTGGTTCTGGGTACTCAGTGTCATAGTGTGGCACATCGGACATTTGGTAGCCTACACTGACTAGTATGGAGCGCCTTGACTAGTTCTGAGCATACCTCACAGTTGCTCGATGCTTTTTCAGCTTTGGACTCAGACAGTCAGAGATTATGTACTGCACGATTTAGTTGTATATTCTTTGATTGTATTGTTTATATCTGATATGCTTTATTTGTTCATTTTTTTGATTGCATGCAGTAGCTGCTACCCGATGTGGCTGAGCCTAAATAATAAATTTTCTCAGTTACTACATTACAGACATTGGCCCTTACTTCTAACTCGGTTAAAATTTATGCTTATGAATTGCAGATCGGGTATTTGCACTCATTTTTTAGTCTATCACTTGATTACGACTAGCTGATAATTTGAAAGTAATGGCTGATGAAAATTGGGCTGAAGAGGCTGATAAACAAGAGGATCTTTCAAAAAAGGTTGAAGCCTTAAATATCAAGAAAGAGCTTAACAAAGGGGATGGTCGTGGTGATACAAAGAAACAAGATAGTACCAATGGAAACTCAGAAGCATTAAATAAAAATGATGAAAATTATGAAAAACCTCTAACTCAGGAGGAAAGCTCCTTGTTGAAAAAGATGTTACATGATAAATTGGTCCAAAATAATCAAGAATTAGAAGTGCAGCAGCGTGATCCTAATTCCCCCTTGTATTCTGTGAAAAAGTTTGAAGAACTTAATTTGAGAAAAGAGCTACTGGAAGGTATTTATGCCATGGGATTTAACAGACCTTCGAAAATTCAAGAAACTGCTTTGCCTTTGCTAGTACGGAGTCCTCCTGAAAATATGATTGCACAATCACAATCAGGAACTGGAAAAACAGCTGCATTTGTACTAACAATGTTAAGTCGAATTGATACTACCAAGCATTATCCACAATGTCTGTGTTTGTCACCTACGTATGAGTTAGCTTTGCAAACAGGAAAAGTTGTTGAAACAATGGGAAAATTTTTGCCAAATCTTAGAGTTGCATATGCTGTTCGAGGCAACAGAGGTAACTAATTTTTACTGTTGAGCTAGGTGTATTATATTAAATTCCAGTGTACTGGCATTTAACTTCTAGCTTATATTTAATTTTGTTACATAAAATTGATTTCTGATTTGCTGCTTTAGTCGTTTGTGTTTATTGCAGATTATGATTTTCCACATACCGGTAGCTCAAAGAAAATTTTGAGCAACTGTACTATCTGTCAATCAGTATGTTGCATACCATACTGATGATGTGACACATAGCCATATGTCTGTATATTGCTGTGTATCTTAAATAGGCGGAGGTCTGTGAGAAGCCATTAATTAGGTCTTATACTATACAGTATAGCCTACTGGTAATCAAGCAAACCCACTGTTGATATTATGATGGCAAGTTGTTCTCATGCTTAGGATTAGAACATGACAGACATGTTTTGCATTTACACAAGTTTTTTGCTGTAAAAGAACAATTTTACCAGTACTTTTTGCTTATTTTTTCAAAATTTTTACTTATCTGTCAGAATGAGCATAATGATAGCTTATTGTGATGGGGCTGTCACAGCAACTATTGTATCTGTTTTAATATCGATCTAGTTTTTGGCTAAGTGCACTCAAATTAATGCATAGTAATATCTCGAAAATATTTATTTTGGTACCATTAATTTTTTTAAATTGCTAATTTGATGAACACTTTTCAAAATTTTTGTGAATCTGAATTCAGGTATGAAGATTAGGACCCTCATCAAATTTTTTAGTCAAAAGGATGCTTTGTGTTTCACGGGCAAGAACTTTTTAGTTGAATTTGAATTAGTAGTATTACACTGTATGTTTTAAGTTGGTGTTGTTTTCGTAAATTTTTGCCGGCTTACCGGTATGTGTCGACAACTTAGATGAGTGCAAAAGCCAAAACAAATTTTAACATAACTGCTGATTGTATTTATTAGTTGATTAAGTATTGTCTCATGATTCTATATTGTCTAATAATTAAATGATTGCCAAAATTTGGTTATTTTGTTTAAAGCCTTTTCTTCTTTTTAATTTGTTTAATATTCAGTTAATCGAAGCACGAAAATTGATGCACAAATTGTTATTGGAACTCCTGGTACCACACTGGATTGGACTCGTAATAAGGTATGCCTGATTGCTTTAATTGTGGGAGGTTATTGTATTACAGCTCTGCAAGTTAGGTGGTATGTAACCACTGAGCTGATTTTCATCAACAAATCTTTTTTAATGGGCACTCACCGATTTATTTTTAAATTTTCCATTGTTTGCTATTCAAAAATCACTGATTTTTTGGGCGCACACCAACTCATCAAAACGTAAGAGGGAGCACTGGTTTGGTGTAATTTTGCGAGTTGAATCTCATCCACAGCGGTAGGATAATAAAAGCAAAATAATGTGTTGGCAATCAGGGGTGCCAAAACCCGGGGGGACATAATCCCCCCAATAATTTGACTATGGTCTACATTTGCATCCACCGGTGCAGCCAGGGGGAATTAAGGGGACCAGCCCTTTTGAAAATGCTCAATTTTACAAAAATCATATAAAAAATATATATTGTCGAAAAACTAATTTAAAAATGCTCAATTTAAGTGTAATTCCACTCTGACTTGCAAATTTGCAACGTCCAAAGTTTTACATTTTTTGAAAATTTTTTCCACGATAATTAACTTTTTTATCTCTAAAGAAATTTCAGTCGGCTAGCATGTATTGTTTCGGAGATATTCGGGTTGAAAAAACGTTAGCAGCAAAAAGGAAAAGTGAATCATAGTTACGTAACAATGGAAATAAGTTACAATCAAAAAATCAATTTTGGTAAATATGATTGAAAAACCTATCTATTACTTCACATTAGAGGATTGAAAGTATCAGCAACTTCGCAGCATCAATTGACATATTTAAAGTTTTTTATTTGACAGTAAAACATATTGTAATAAAAATCGAACGTTTTCGGCCTAAAGCAGTTAAGCCCTCTTCAGGATAACATATCTGAATAAAAATAATTTTACTTATGGTTATAGGTAATTACAAGGCATTTATTACAATTAAAATTAGTTTATGATGTAATACTACCAAAAACTCACAAAAATTTTTAGTGAGTTAATTCATAACAATTTAGCAATGCAGCAGTAAGCAGGGGTATTTTTGTGGCTAGTTAAAAGTCAGACAATCAAGAAAAATGGAGCGAAAAATGGCAAGACAAACAAGTTTAAGGTAAGAACTGAACAATAATGCGTACCAGAAAAACACTAAAAAATACTAAGTAAAAATGAGGCCCCTTTAGCATATAACTGTTTGTTTAACTTTGGATTCAGCTTTTTAATTAATAAAGCTTCTTGAATTTTAGTATCATATTCAGTGACACACTTTTTAAAAATTTTGAAAGATTCCACTGAATGTTTTGTGGAAGAGCATTTGTCACAATCGTTTAAATGGTCTTTGATAGCACTTTTTGTATTGATATCAGCTAGATTTAGATGCTCCCGTGCTCGAGTTCCAAGGTGTCGCGAACTTATGCCCACATAGTACAAATTCGTATCACACGAACATAAAAATTGATATACGACATTGGAGCTCAGAGTGATGGGAGTAGCTGACTTCAGCTGAAAATAACGGCCAACTTTGTATGTTGTATAAATTGCACAAATCTCAACGCCAAATTTGCATTTAACCAGCTCAGAAAGTTGTTTAACGAATCGCTTAGAAGCTGCACCAACGTAAGGACCTTAACAAAATGTTTATCACTATCATCATCACACTTGGTAGTAACACTTGAAAGTGAATCAAGAAACTGCTTTAGTATTTTGTAATAAAAAACTTTAAATATGTCAATTGATGCTGCGAAGTTGCTAATACTTTCAATCCTCTGGTATTCAAAATCAACCTCTTTGCCAAAACTTTACTTCACATTAATATAACAATCGTGCATAAAAACTTTATTTTATTGAAACAAGAATTTAGCCACGTTGGCTTTTTGCAACGCAGGGTAGAAACAAAACTCGCAGAGTCGGCAGGTCGGAATACTTGTATTGTCAGTGTTGATATTTATTGAAAATAAATGTTGGATCATTGCGTAGCCCGTATTGCGCTGTCTCGGAATGATAATGTCTCGTCAACATACCACATTGCTTTTACAGGAGAATGCAAACGAGGCTGATATTAGCGCATTTTTGCACCAAAAAACGCAATCCTTTTTGTTTCAAAACTTATCATTTGCCAAAAAGTAGAATCAGATACCGATGAGAATTTGGGGCGGCCGAGATCTGACGTGTATCAGTTCACGAATAAAATGTCATCATTGTCAAATTGTATTTCGACCCTAATAAATTTCGGGAATATTTTAATTGAATACATTCGGAAAAAAACACTAATTGCTGAAGCAAATCTCTTCTACGAGAATGACTTTCCATATATCTATTACGTAGAAATTGATTTTTTTATCATGCTGTATTGGGTCCGTTTCACCGATCACGCGTATTTATGCGTACAAATATACGCATGTCATTTGATTGCTGGCATTTTGCCTGTTTTTCCTCTTTTTTGGGGTTTACACTAAAAAAAATATCAGACGTAATTGGATTAAACCGGCTTGTGTACGCCTACTTTTCGACCAACCGCCTAGCCCTAGAGAACCCGTTTGCCTGAAAAACGGTGGAATCAATATAACATTGCTCAAAAAGTGTTTGTAGTTTACCAAAAGCCTAACTACCATGTTAGTTTGATCCTTTAATTTTATTTTTAGCTGGGGTTGGATGAACGGGGAATTGGCTGGTTTAAATTAGTCTTACAACTTCAAACTGCGCAATGTCAAATGGTTATTACAGTAAATAGTACGCTAATTTATATTTAGGAAATCTTTTTCGATTCTTTTCTATGTCCTCATATTACGCCACATAACTGTGTTGATTTGTAACAGTGTTCTCGTTGTCTATCAGAGCAGCGAGTCCGCCGACGTTGTTTAAACTGTGTCGAAGTCTAAACTGAGTACGCTGGTTGCGAGCAAAAAGTTGCGCAAACGCCGTCCGCCTATTCCCGATCTACACTGTGCGTAAATTCGTAGGTTCAAAACCTGTAGGTTCGCGATTTTACGCATAGTGTAGGCCTGGCCTAAAAATTTTCTCAGGAAGCATTCTACGCAGTTTTTTAGCGCGAACCAAATTTAATTTGCGGGCTTGCTCTATAAATAGACTCACTGTACTTCGCTATGACCATTTTTCCGCGAACCCCGCGTTCAGATTCGCATTATTTGAGTGAGACAATTAACCGCCCGTAAGGGATGGTCGATCGCTATCGCATTATTCTTGCTTAGATCTCTATTTCTTACCAACGATAATAATAATAGTACCGTAATCAATTAACAAAACATTATATTGGCGAACCACAATATAGCGTATTTTTTTTTCTGTTTGAAGATAGCAAGCTGTACGCGATGTCATTAACGTAAATAATAATAGGGAGCACTTGTTTTTTCAAAAACTAATCATTTTCGAGTGTACGTCGGGGTTGTTCCTACGTTTTTGCGAATTGTACATCTCATTTGTTTTTACTTTGTTACAATATACTATAATTCAAAATTGAAATATGATTATGCCAGCTTGCCTGAATAATAATAGCAATCTGCGACTTTCTCGCTTGGCGTACGAAAACGCGTTTTTTGCGTTCGCTCTTGCATCATCAAATAAAACAAATTTGTTAAACTAGGAGAAACCACTTTTATCCTTTTTCATTTTTTTATGTGTCTGCTGCATAAAGAACGGCAGGACTCCTGCCTGTTATCGCTAAACCTTGTAATTTGTTACAATTTTACCTAAATGAACATTTTCCGATTTGCATATGCTTTTATCATAACAAAATTTGGTCCCCCCCTTTTTTTTATTTCTGGCTGTGCCGGTGTTTGCATCCCCCCCAATAATTTGACTATGGTCTGCATCTGAGCGCTGGATGATGTTTGAACCTTTTTTTTTGTTCTTCACGTGATTTCGGGGACAAAAACGCTTCAATTTTCGGTGAAGTCCATTTTTTTTTTGGTCTTTACTTAAATTCGGGGACAGAAACGCTTCACTTTTTGGTAAAGATCTTTTTTTTGTCTTCAATTAATTTACTTACGTGAAAAAAATTGTGGTCGAGCTTCATCCCCCCAATGTTCAACATAAATTGGCATGCTTTGATGTAGAATAAGCCTATCAGTAAAGTTGCAGATTGGCAGATTCTCCATCAAAACAACATAATATTATAGCTCTTTAAGTTTTAAAGCTTAAGTTTTGGTGAGTAAAATAGATTTCCTCCATCCTTCACTTTTTAGTTCTTTGTTATTCTTATGTAAACCATTAGACATTGTTGACTTAAACTGCAATCAGCAATCGTGAGCTTCGGTTGTTAAAATTCAATTTCAGTGATGGTATATTCAGAATATAATCTAATCCGGGTCTATGTAACCATTGAGCTGATTTTTATCAGCAATGCAATGTTTTTATTGGGCCCATGCAGACTCATTTTTGGATTTTTTGGCACAGAAAAATTACTAATTTTTTTGGCACAATCTGACTCAACCAACACCCAAGAGGAAGCACTGATCCAAGTTCTTAGGATAAGCTCCCCTAAATATGAAGTTTCTGATGCGGTACTTGCTATTGCTTCAGGTGTAAAATTAGATTCATCAAGCATCCAATATTTATGGTTAACGACAACTGACCATGAACAAATTGATCGCCAACTAACCCTAATGTTGGCAGTTAGTTTGTGGCGGTCTGTTGACTTGGTTTTGGTTCTCCATGATTGGACAATTAAGTGAGAACTTTTTCATGTTTTTTGTGTATGGATGATTCAACAATATATTCTACTTTAGGCATTCGACTTGGGCAGGATTGTTGTTTTTGTGTTGGACGAAGCCGATGTAATGATCGATACGCAGGGGTTTCGTGATCAATCCATACGCATTCATCGTGGCTGCTCTAATCGATGTCAATTTTTACTCTTCAGCGCAACCTACGATGATTCTGTTATGAGATTTGCCCAACAAATTGTTAGAGATCCAAACTTAATACGAGTAAGCAAAGTTTTGGTGTGCTTCACTTGTGGTTTTATCTTCTCATTTTGCTCTTTCGGCATTTCATAATCTTGTTTGGGTGAAGTTTTTGTTGTTCCAGTCTGCATCAAATTGCAGTTCTGATTACAAGTGATAAAAATCCTGAAATGAGGAAGCAAAAAACCATCTCTCTTTGATTACACTCGCTGTATTACGCTGAAGCGTATGACGAGTTTGTGGGGCCCATCGCTGCAGCGTCATTGCGCCTGGGTAACACAGCGGTGGCAACTCTGTGTCCGATTTGACCAGCCCAAGATTGGAATCTCAGACCTCCCACTCCAGAGACAAACACGTTACCGCTTGACCAACTGGCCAATCACCAAAAATACAGACTGCATTAAAATTAACTAAATGCCAGTTCATAGACAAAGCTGATCGAAATCATACTCAATGGCTTCATTATTTAAAGCCGTTTGCGTGCCAATCAGTTTGCTCTAGATTTAAATTTGTTGTAGTTTGGTTTGCCTATTGTAAGGAAATAGGAATGATTTGATATATTTGCTACATGTATGAATTTATTATTAGAAAACGATAAACTAGTTGCTTATCAATTCATTGAGAAAAAAATATGTAAATGGTGCAACTTATCAATATAACTTACGAAGAACCTAAACAGAAGACTGATCTGCTATGTGCCACTAATCAAGAAGGGAGTTAAATGATATTAGATTCAAAGCAAATTAAAAGTACTTTGGATTGATAGGCGTTTTGATGAATTTGGTTTTAACCAAAAGTAGTTTTGGCATTGAAAAGCGGACGCGCAGAAATTTAATTTGAATGCATGACGTTTTTATGTCCAATATTCTCAGTATTTGTGATGGCAGAAAATCGAACCCTTAAATTCTGGTGGCAAATTCCGACGAACGCTAAATTTTGTTTATGTTGTTATTATTGTGAAAGAACTATTTTCAGTTGAAACGGGAAGAAGAAACTCTTGACAACATCAAACAATATTTTGTGGAATGTAGTAATGTGGATAAGAAGTATGAATCAATCACTAATATCTATGGAACCTTAGCTGTCGGGCAAGCGGTAATTTTTTGCCAAACACGAAAAACTGCCTCTTGGCTGGCAAAGAAGATGTGTGACGAGAAATTTGTTGTAGCTCTGCTAAGTGGAGAATTGGATGTTTCGCAACGTGCTTCCATTTTAAAAAGGTATTTCCAAGCTTTTGTTTTTATACTTGAATCTGAAAACATGATTTGAGTCGTATGTTTGGATGATATTTTGTTGCAGTCTGTAAGCGATTGAGCAATTGTAAATCATCGTATTTTGTCCAGTTACCCTGGCCAGGAGACAGCGGACTGTTCTGTCTTCTAGTCAAGCTGCCATCTGTCTCTTTTCAATCACACACCGTGTAAGTTTGGCTTTGTTTTTTGTTATTGCCGAACATTACGCAGGAAAGCTGTTAATACCAATTTTTTATAGTTCTTGGTCTGATGCAACCGAGAACCCAATCCAAGTCTACCGTTTCAGTTCCGGTATCAAACGCTTTTTCCACTCAACCATGGATCGGTTTATGAGTACGAGATAGCCATTGTGCCATTAGCAGCGTTATTATTTTTGTAATCTAGTTCAATGACAGCTATTTTTAACTATTTGATTAGTTCATTGGTATCCTGAAATACTCGCTAACAAATAGTTAACTTTTTTTTACATCTTCTGCTTGGTTAGTTCTGATTTCTGGTAATTAGATGCTGCATTTAGCTCACAATTGAAGTGACATTCTGTTTCGGTGCTGCCCAGTTGGCTTAATAGTTTCCCTGGTGGTCTTTGGAACTGAGAGTCTAGCTAGGGTTCAAGTCCTGGACTGGACAAACCAAACACCGTTGCACTTTTTTTTTGCATCTTTTCCTTTGCGGAAAAAGCACCTTAAAAAAATCCCATAAAATAGACATAAAAAAGATATTGACGACGTTGCATTTTGTAAAGACTTATGCAGGTTAGGCCGACAAAGACACGTATATGGACTCTTAACTAATTATCTGTATTTACCAAGTTGCCTTGGCCTGGAGCTAGCGAAGAGACTTTTCGGTCTTCGAGTGAAGCTGCCACCTGTCTACCACTTACGGTGGAGGCTTCACACTTGGCCTTTTTACTGCTAAACGTTAAACATGGTAGCTGTGCATACCAATTTTTATCGTCCTTAGTTTGATCTAACTTAGAATCGAACTCTAGTCTGCCGTTTCAGTAGCGGACGCGCCATCAGCTCGAGCACTGATCGGTTTTGAAGACTCGCCAGCTTGTTATTCACTTCAGTGCAAAAATTTGTTTGCGAGTTGACAAATTTGTTTAGATTCAAAGAGGCCAAGGAACGTGTACTTGTGACCACAAATGTGTGCTCACGTGGAATAGATGTTGAACAGGTAACTTTAGTTGTCAACTTTGATATGCCAGTTGACATGTCGGGAAGGGCTGACTGTGAGACGTATCTGCACCGAATTGGGCGCACGGGACGATTCGGGAAATCAGGAGTTGCAATAAACTTTGTCATGCATGACAAGGACATGAGAGTCTTGCGTGAAATCGAGCGCCATTTTGGTACCCACATAACTCGGCTTGACACTGACGATTACAACGATATGGAGGAGAAACTAGGAGACGAAAAGTAATGACGAAAAAAAGCATCGGTAGGCGCCAAAGGCCCCTTGAGAACACTTTTCCAGTGGCTCCTGTTGTAATCTATCAAAATGCTTTTGAGACAAACAGTTGTGCAAATCAGTGCAAAATTTCCGAGAAAAGTTTTCGTATTTTACTTGGACCAAGTTTCAAAGTATATAAGTTGCTGGCATATCCGTCGTGGATGAAAAGATATTTGAGCAGCAAATTTTACCTCAAGTTCAATTACATCCGTTTTTTCTTTTTTTTTTTCAACTTAAATCAGTACACCCTCTATTTTCGCTTTCAAGATTTGCAAAACTACGCGTTGTAGATACAGTCCTGTAATTTTTGTTTGCGGTTTAGTTAAGGAGACATTTTTGTTCCAATTTGTGTTCTAAATAATAAACTCTAAATAACAAATTATGTTTAGATGTTTGTTCGTATTCTGTTTCTTTTTAAGAGTAAAGCAGTTGCATAGTATTCTATGCTGCTATTGCTTTAGTTCTCCAGCTGTCCTGCAGCCTCCTTGTGTAATTGCGTATGCTTTGTATCTTTTACGTCGTGCCAAACAGCTCAACGGTTTTGTGTTGCAGCGAAGTAGCTTTTAATAGTGCAGTGTTTTTTTATATTGTTGAAGGTTTTTAACTACGTGTATATTCAAACTACTTCCAAGTCTTGAGTACGTAAGAGCACATTTATGCATTTGACCGTGGAGTTCTTCGTACTTGGAGGTTATCTGTCGAACTGCGCCGGCACATAGTGCGTTTGTAGCAGTGACGCAACCGGGGGAGTAAGAGGGCTTCAGCCCCCTTTAGCAAAATCGTGTTTGCGCGCATGGTTTGTAGGATGTTTTTAAGGTCGAATAAAACACAACAACTGGCTGGGCTGCTTGTGTCACTGCTTTACCCCTGAAAATTATCATTTGAAGGCACCGTACTATTGTTGCAATCCGTGCGATGTTTATATGGTTGTCTTTCAGAGCTGCCGTTCTAAAAATTAAGTGGGTAGGCTCAGTTATTCTGCCAAAATTCTAAAAGAAGAATAAAAAAAGATTTTGACGAAAAATTTGCTCCGAAAATAGCAAGGCCATTGTAGTAGAATTTAGGAGTGTACCCTCGCAACCGGCCATCAGTTAGTCGAGCCTTAACTCGTTCGTTTTTGGAGCGCGAGGTCCGAGGTTCAAATGTCGGACCGGTCATATCGGACGCAGTGTTGCCAAAGACCCGCCACTGCTGCGACATTTCTTCGAAAGGAGCTGTGTTGTCCCTGTCGTAATGACGCTGAGATGGGCTCCTCATACAATGAGTATGAAACTTTTGATTTGACCCTACCCTCGCAAAAAAGTTGGTAGGTCGAGCCTGCCCTACGACGGCATCACTTTTGTCTTCGTACTAGTGCCATTTTTATCTGCAAGAAAAGCATTTGTATTGCATCATAAGTCGTATATTTTTTTTTCGCCTGCCACGATATCGTTTTGGGCTGCAGGTCAATTATTTTTGTTCCCGTAGACAATGATTATGCTGCTGTACAAGTGTTTGCACATATTTTGTGCCAGAGTTGTAAGTCGGGCTTTTCGGGTCGGTTTCAAGCTTAAGATAGACAAAATGTCTGGCTTATACATAGTTATTAGTTACATTGTGTTTTAGACTTTTAAATGCTGAAAAGCGTAATTAAAATAACTTTGGAACATTGAATGACTACTTCGTTTAAACATCAATCCGATTATTACCATACAATTTTATTGTTACGTCACAATTGATCAGTAGTAAGAAGTTTTAACTGCATACGAGCAATAACCTTTGACGTTTCGTAGACGTACCGTAACTTCGGACTTTTTCGGGCGTGTACTAGTTGGCCCGTTTAATACTCTGTTTATGCATTATTGTTCAAAGTTTCCTATGAACCTATGGTTGGTTTTTTAGGTTAATTTTTGTACATGTGTTTTGTCATGCTCTGTGTCTGTTGTACTTTTTATATACGAACCTGCCATAAGTTGTGATAATTTTCAGAGTACTTGTTGTGTTTAACGTATATTGAGTTTTTAAACGTGGTCAAAATCTAATTGAGGCAATTTTGGATGCTGATCTTGACCGACTTTTATTCTCTGAGTTTTGCCACTGAGTCTTGAAATAAAGTGAAAAAAAATACGCTTAAAAGCGAGCACAGTGTGAGGGTATATATCCATTTGTAGCCTTCGGCTGATTTTTGACGTTTTGCGGCTGAAAAAACGAATTATGTATTTCGTGTATACAACTCTACAGTCTGCATGTACCATAAACTCTTTATTAGTAGACTTGAAACTGACAGTTTTGTCTTTTTTTCTTCACGGTTCGTATTTTTTAAAATATGCCGATTCGTCTAATTACCGTGACTTTTTTCTTCACGGTTCACTCGTTTTATTAATGAGTTCAATCAAATATCGTCTTAACTCGTTGATCAGTCGAATACGAGTAACCGCAAAAAAACCTTCGCAACTAGACAAAACTTCTTTTTTTTTTTTCAATTCTCTTCTCTTCCCGCACGTCTATTTCTAGTCTCCAAAATAGAGAGTTTATGCATGTGCTATGTGGACAATTATTTACTCTTTCATTCAATCGTCTGTTTTCTTAACAAGCAAATGCTGAATGCGTCATCAGAATGAATAAAAAATTGTCAATTTCAGTGTGTTGCGTATAAAAGTGTTGGGATTTGGCTCTCACGAGCGCTGTGCATAAGATAATTAATCCTTGTGCCGTTCACCCGAGAATTGATTATCCTGAATTTGTTTTTCGTCACATTATAGCATTTGGTCTGATTATACAAAACATTCAAGTTGTTTTGATTCAAAGCGTTTTGGTATCCACCGGCATTAGTTATAAAAATGACTTTTGTAATTTGCATATTTCGAAATTAGCAATACGCTTGCGTTAATTAGCGTAAACTTTTGCCTTTCAAAATAAATCAATGAGTTAAGACGATATGCGTACTAACCTTGCAAACTCTTACATCTGAATGTTACAATTTCTAGCCAATGATTGAATTTGTGTTTTTAATCTTTCTTACTAAGGAGTACGTCGAACTAGCGAGCCCGCCATTGGGTAAAATCCCGTCCGTTACAAAAATTGGAAACGCTTCGAAATTCGTTACAAAAATTGGAAACCAGTGGTGTAAAGTAACGAAGTACTTTTACTTCAGTAGTTTTTTTCGTAACGAGTACTTTTTTGAGTAGTTTTTTTTTAACTACTTTTACTTAAGTTCTTTTAGTCTGAGGTAACGCTACTTAAGTACTTATTATTTGATAAAAGTACAAAGTAGTTTCAAAATTTGAGCCGCAATGTTGACTGCACTTTGACTGCGGGCATCTGCAGTCATTCGTAAACGCGCAGTCAGGCTATTCTCCGTTGCTCCTTTCTTTAAATTCCTCGCTTGACTGCGCTCATATGCTTTTGAAAACGATTACATTTTTTTCTAATCAGGTAAACTGTTGGACAATGGACATGACACAAGCAATAAAATAGTAGGATAAGATTTGTGCTGGCTTACATCGACTTCTTAATCAAGACTAGGAACCAAAGCTCAACCGAATACTTAGCCTGCAACACTATATGTTAACCTTGCCATTTTAACACTAATAAAATGCAATAGAATCGTAATTTTTTCTGAAGTCATAAGTAGAGTTAGTAGGTTAGGGTGGTGCGTTTACAATCGAGCTGTTCGTAATTAGGGTGAAAGGTCCATTCGCGTTTTGCTGTTCTGTAGGACTGGAAGATTTAGGCAATTGCAAAAATTTACTTATAAGTGGAGATATGAGATCCTGGCAGGCGCGTAGCTAGGAATTTGCATTGGGGGTCCGATTCAGAGGATGGAAACAACATCAAACAATCTTACTCCAGATTTCAATCGGTTTTCACGCAGATTGAGTCGGTTTTAAAGTCCAAATTTAGGCGATCTCCAAAGAAGACCGTGAGGTATGGCGGCTTAATCTTGAGCTACTGCCACCGCAACCCTCACGGAAAAGCGGGCAATAAAGAAAGAAGAAGATCTACAAACTTTTGACAATTCAAAACATACTGCTGTCCTCGAGCCGAGGCAGGGCAATTTTCGAGGACTTGAGGCCAAGGACTTCAAAATGTGTCCTCGAGGCCAAAGACGTCCTCGAAGACTCTACCTCTGCTGACTCGCACTGTAGCAGTAAAACTTCGTCATTGAGTAATAAACTGATGAAATGTTGTTTCTGTGTTCTTGAGAACTGTGTCTTGCAGTATGAGGGCCTGGGGTTGATCTGATAAATATGCCGCTAAGATGGTATAGCCTAGTGGTTAGAGCATCTGCTATCAAGCTGAAAATTTGGATTCTAATCTGGTCCAGTCAAGCCAAAGACTTAAAAATAGGTAGTCTACTGCAAACTGTATTCACATTTTCCTGCTTGACATTCTGCATTGAAGGTGGTAATGTCCTGATTAGCCTAGTGCGTACACCTTTGTATTGTAGACAGGTGGCAGCTTGCCTCAACGACCCTTATATCACTTTGCAGTTTCCTGGTCAAGGCAACACGGTGAATAAATCGGTAAAACTGAAAACAAACTTGGTGGAATTCAGGAATTGCATGATAAACTTAGTCTAGGCAGGTTTTCTGATGTGCAGCAAATAAATTGAATTGGAATTAAATTAAGCTGCAGTTTAACCTACTAATGCTGTGACAGTACACTGGTAGGCTATCAATCAATGAATGACTGTGCTTCACTAACAGATTCAGTTATGTTTCTACCGGTTTCTGTATGCCTTCGCATGTCGTGAAATAAATTCCATTAAAAACAAATAAACAAATCACACTAAATTTTTTTTCATTGATCCAAAAAAAAGTTTATCTCAGACAACTGAATTGGCTTTGGTGTGTGACTTTTGGCGCACCCTGTAAATACAATAGGCTGTTCTCTGACAAGGCACTTCCACGCTGTTTTTACTTTTTAGCACATAAATTTAACAACGGCAGTGAATGAGTATTTGAGCAAATATTTTATGAATTAATTCCTCGATAGTACCGGTACCAAAAAACTTGCAACACGTAATATCTCATGACTTCTTAAGCTAATGACGGATTGGAAAATCAAGCGCTTGTGGTAGTGATGTGAAGGTTGTCGAATATTTGTCATATGTCAATTGATTAGTTTGTTTATTTTGCGTTAATACTTTCAGAAATACTTCTACTTGAGTAGTTTTAAAATGACTACTTTTTTACTTTTACTCAAGTACTTTTTTTGATCAGTACTTTGTACTTTACTTCAAGTAGTTTTTTTGTCAGTAACGAAACTTTTACTTGAGTACAATTTTTGAGTACTTTTTACACCACTGTTGGAAACGCTTCGAAAAGTAATGTTCTTTGAATATCTAAGTGAGTGTTGCATTCAAATTTTGATCAACCATGAGCCGAGCTGAACTCATGTTCAAATTTGCGGCGCTGCGCATTTTGTGCGTTAATCGTCAGTCTTCCCATTGTTCGCGACGAAATATGGGTTACGTCTTTCTGCATCCAAGGTGTATATATTTTTGGTTCAGGACTAGGGCTGTTTTTTGTACCATGTAGAAATTTGTACGCTTGTTGCACATCACTTGGCGTAGAATTTTTGTGATTTTCTCCAGTTGAGGCAGTAAATCATGCTAACTTTTGGTGAAGATAGTCAGACTATGTTCAACTGTGCGGTACCGGTACCGTAAATCCATAGGTGGGCACAAGTCCGTTAATCGTTAATCCGTTAATAACGAAGCTAACTTTTTCATTAACTCGTTAATCCGTTAAAAAGTTTTTTCATGTTAACGGACTAAATTAACTTCCGTTAAGTGCTGTTAACGGACTAAAGTAACTTCCGTTAAGTTCTGTTAACTTCCGTTAAGGTTTCTATCGTTAATACCATGCAGCTTCGTTGTGCATTTGAACTTATCGTTATCTTGAAATTAGATTAGACTGTAAAATGTGACTTTCAAAACACAAAAAAACCACCATAGCAATAAATATTTCCTTGCAATCAGCTTAACAGCGTCAATACGTGTTCTAGAAGCGAGTGAATAAAAAGAAATGTAAATTACACGCAAAATGTTAACGGATTAACGGACTTTATTAACTTCCGTTAATTAAAGCTAAAAATAACGGATTAACGTTAACGGAGGTGTGAAGTTTGTTAACGGACTAGTGGTTAACGAAGCTAACGTTTTGCGTTAACTTGCCCACCTATGCGTAAATCTCATCTGTAGGCTATCCATCCGAAAAGCGAAAGCTGCTCAGCTGCTATAGGGGAGTAGCTTAGGCCTAGTCTCCACCAGGAATTTCCGCGAGAAATTCTGCTAAATTTTCCATAATTTTCTCGGTGGAGACATAAATCTTCGATTCCGGCAGAAAATGCGTAAGATTTGCGTCAAAAATACGTGACAAATTTTCCGGAATATTTCTAAAATGTGCGCTGGAAAATTTCGGAATTTTCGCTGGAATTTTTATGTCTCCACCGAAAATATTTTGAATCACGACAATTTTCGCGAAAATTATGGAAAATTAAGCTGGAAGAAATATCAAAAAGTTTTGATATTTCTTCTAGCATAATTTTCCACAAATATTCCTTTACATCTGCAACATCTTGACGTCCTTCGTGGTCGACTCCTGGGAAGCCATGTCAACTTCCAGCTCTGTACTTAATTCCTTTACATGTTACTCTAGGTCAAACTTGCAGAAATAAAGGGGTGTTTATGACGTAACAATTAGTAGATCACGCCATCAAGAAGATTAACTTTATGAATAGTGCAAGAGTAGGCTAAAGCAAAATGCAAGATCTGGAAAACCTGGCGTGTCATGTGGAAAAGTACCCTTGTCTTTATGACAAGGGTTCTTCCGCATATAAAGAAATGCTTCCCAAAAAAAATGCTTGGGCACGAATTGATGAGGCAATGGATAAAGAGAACGGTTGGGCACAGCGGGAATGGGGGTTACTACTCAACCGCTACAGCAAGAGGCGTTCCGCTTACAAAAAAGTAAATGTATCATGCGCGAAAGCATCCGATGACGAAAGTGCAAAAAAGAAATTTGATGAGTATTTGTTTTTAAGTTGGCTAGATGTATTCATCCGTCCAAAAAACACTAAATCTAATGTGATTAACAGCTTAGGTACTAGCATAGCGATCGATGAGGCAATCGAGCACGAATCATCGATGGATGCATATCCTCCACCATCAGAAAGCGGAACTGACAAAGACAGTTCTACTGAGTTTTCGGTACAAAAGAAACGGCGTGTGAACCGTGATGGTGTTTTCGAAGAAATATCTTCATATTTGAAAGATCGAAAAGAAAGAAAAGAACAAAGCAAGGATCCGGACGACGTTTTTGGTATGATGGTTGCTGCTGAACTAAAATCTTTTCCGGAAGAAAGAAAATACAAGATAAAACATGAAATTAACCAAGTTCTGTATAATAACCATGTCGCTATTGGTCCATCAAGTTCTAATTTAACTTATATCCAGCCTCAGGTCGTTTCAAAAGAAAAACATTTCCCACAGGTCATTTTCAATGACTGAAGTTCAACAACTAATGAATGAACGCTCATTTCATGTGTCTGTTTCTTTTCATGTTCGTTAAGTTTTCGTGTGTATTACTTTTCGGTTTGACGTTTCGATTACAAAACTACACTTTTTTATAAGAACACGAGGCTCACTTTTGTTAAAAATTTAACAATGCCGGCTCTGCAAGAACTGCCAGCCCTAACCCAAAAATTTGCCTGTTCTTATGTAAAAAAGTGTATATCAAGTTAAGTCAGCCACAAATTTTGGATCGAGTGTATAGAAACTACATTTGTGCACAGCTTTGCTGAGCTTGATGATGTATGCAACTGCAATATGAATGCAATTCTGAT
Organism: Trididemnum nubilum; assembly: GCA_963965965.1. Classification (NCBI taxonomy): domain Eukaryota; kingdom Metazoa; phylum Chordata; class Ascidiacea; order Aplousobranchia; family Didemnidae; genus Trididemnum; species Trididemnum nubilum. The sequence goes on from OZ014487.1 coordinate 16,674,817, forward strand.
CTTTTTTTGTTGTGGTGTAAAAAAGTATCCCAATTTTAAGTGAAATGGAGTGCAGGCTGCAGATTTTTTTCCTATGGTATGTTGAAATTTTCAAATTGTTGATGAAGACGTTGTTAAAAAACGAGCGAAGCAACGTTTTGTTCTTCAATTAATTTTACTCCAAGCATGTAGCCTATCAAAACTGAAATTGTCAAATTGTAAAGCCATGACCCTATAATGAAATCTTTTATTTGGATTGGAACATTACAATAATGCAGCAGGTTAAAATTGATATTGTGGCGCTATACTATTTGAAACAATGCGCACCCGCACAGGATTTATATAGCTAACACTAAGAAATTCTATAGCGAACACTGCAGCTACAGTACGTCCGTTGTCTGAGCCGCAGCAATATTCAGGCGGGGCTCACGAAGAACACTTGGAAAGGTGGTAAAAATAAATATAAAATAAACCAGCGAGACGTAACTTCAGACCAGAAAGTTTGAAGACAAAAACACGCAAACAAAGTCCTCTGAACTCATAATTTTGGTTGGACATCTGCCAGGCAATCTAGTTTTGTACGCGGAATACGGCGATGTACGCTTTGTCTTTCTCTGGCTACGGTCGTGAAAGAAAAGTTACACATTTTTGTACAGTAACAAAAGTTGCTTAGTTTGTACGGCGAACATAATCGAGTTGCCAAGGCAATGAGCCAGCTTCACTGTTGAGGTACTCTTTTAGTACTCAGTAGTAGTAATTTATTTCAAAGCCAGCGAAGTTTAAAATCACAATTAAAGCAAAAGCAAAGCATGTTGACGATAATATTTACTGGCAATAGGGAAGAAGCGAAGTGACCATTGTAGTCTTCAAGTCTACTTCTACCCTTATGAATAAAATTACAAAAGTTACGAGAAGGAATTTAGAAAATCTTGGCCAAACAAAGTTTACATTTAATGCTAACCCAGATCGAGGTTTCATACATATATTTACATTAGAACGAGGTTGCATTACACCAGAAAAATCAGGACACAAAGAGAAAACAATACAATTTTTATTTACAAACAAACAAAAAATGGTTCTATTTACATTAGAAAATGGTGCAATTACAAGGCACCATAATACACACAGTTTAAGTCAATTAGAATGATTCACAAACACGTACATCTTGTTGTATACAGAGCAAGAAGTTAAACATTATCAAGTCAAATTCTATAGGTCTTTTATAGACAGATAGAACACAAATTTTATAGTCATTCCAATTTAATTGTGGTAACTTTCTAGCAAATGAGTATTTCAGTCTAGATTTAAATGTTTTTAGAGATTTAGAATTTTTAATTTCAAGGTCAAGCGAATTCCATATTTTTGGACCTAGATATTTAATAGACCTTTGAAGTTTCAGAGTTTTAAAAAAAGGTACAAAAAAGTTATGTAAGGAGGTAGCTCTGGTAGGTTTAACATGAATATTATTAAGAGCTGTAAAATAATTTTGAAAAGTAGGTGGAAGTTGTCCCGATTTATAGTTGTAAACAAATGCTGCAGTTTCTAGTTTAACTACGTCTTGTAATTTAAGAATTTTAAGTTTTGCATAGTAAGGAGTTGCTCTATCATTCCATGTTCCATTCAGTGGCGGATCCAGAAAATTTTGGTGGGGGGGGATTTGAAGCACAAAACCTCAAAAATTCGGATGTCTTCACCAAAATTGAGAGTGATTTTTCGGCCGAAATCGGAAATTCAAACGTTTTTTCGCCCAAATTCAGGTGGTCTCCGAAAAAAAAAAAAAAAAAAAAAGGTCTTCACCAAAATTGAGACTGATTTTTCGCCGGATGAGTTACGTTTAGGTCGGTGGGGGGGATGCATCCCGAAATGGAGCGCCGAATTATTCGAAACAGAGGCTGATTTTTCGGCCAAAATCGTTACTTTTAGGCTGGTGGGGGGGGATGCATCCCCCCCATCCCCCCCTAAATCCGCCACTGGTTCCATTACCTACAATTTTTACTGCTTTGTTTTGAAGAGTAGCTAATTTCGTAAGATACGTTTTATACGTTGAGCTCCAAGTGATTATCCCATATTGAATATGACAGTGAAATAAGGCATAGTATAAACTACATAAGGCCGATGTGTTTAAATACACTTTAACTTTCGAAAGGATTCCCACTGCTGTAGATAGCTTGCGGGCCAAGTTGTTAATGTGAGGTTCAAAAGACAAGGAATTATCAAAGATAAGACCTAAATATTTTGACATGCTGACAGAAGCAAGATTTGAAACAAATGGAGACGAAATTAAGGATAAGTTAGTTCTATGACCTCTACTTTTTGGTTGTATTAATATCAAATTTGATTTTGATAAATTAAGAGTTAGTTTGTTAGCTGTCATCCACTTATTTAGTGAAGTAATTTCAGTCGTAATTTTTTTATGAAGATCATTTATGTTTTTATCATCTACAATTAAACAGGTGTCATCAGCAAACAGTCTTGGTGTGCAAGAAACACTGGTACTAATATCATTAATATAAACGTTAAAAAGAAGAGGTCCCAATACAGAACCTTGAGGAACACCAAAATTAATTTTTTTTAGATTTGACTGGTGATTTTCTAAAGATACAAATTGAAACCGATTTGTCAAAAAAGAAGCAAACAAATCAAGTGTTGGTCCACGGATTCCATAATGTTCTAGTTTGGTTAATAAAGTTTAATGATTAACTGTGTCAAAAGCCTTTTTGAGATCAAGTAACAATAGAGCAGTGTATTTTTCATCACTAATATTATCATACAATGAAGTTAATACATCAGTTAGAGCATGAGATGTTGAATGATTAGCCCTAAATCCATACTGCGTGGGCAGCAAGACCGAGTGTTTATTGAAAAAATTGATTGTTCTGACATGAATAAGTTTTTCAAGAATTTTAGAAATTGGGGAAAGTATAGATATCGGTCGATAATTACTTACATCGGATTTATCACCCGATTTATAAATGGGTATTATTTTAGCAATTTTTAATGAAGCAGGAAAAATTCCCAAAAGGAAGGTGTAATTAAATAATTGAGCAAGTGGTGCTGCAATAACTTTTGCAGCCACCTTAAGAAAATAAGCAGAAATATTATCCTTGCCAGTTGATTTGGTATTCTTTAGACCTGATATGAGATTAAAAACTTCAAAGGAAGTGGTTGGTGTGAGAAAGAGAGATTGGTGAAGGCGTTTTGTTAAGTACTTAGTATGTTCATTTTCACTAAAAGGCTTCAATTGATCTGCTATTATTTTTCCAATATCACTAAAGTAATCATTAAAATTGTTCACAATAAGCGTTGGGTTTGTAGTAAAAGTGTTATTGTGTCTTAATTTTTGTGGAAGATTAACATCTGATCTGGAAGAAGATAGCAAAGACTTAATAATACGCCAAACTTCAGCTGTATTGTTTTTTGAAGTTTCTAATTTATCCTGGTAATAGAGTTTTTTGGCAGCAAATTTGACTTTAGTTAATTTGTTAGCATATTTTTTGTAGAGTTGTTTTTGTTCCAAGTTACCATTGACAAAATGTGATAAGTACAATTTTTGTTTTGTTTTTATCGACTTCAATATCCCACGACTAATCCAAGGCTTATTCATTAATTTTTGCTGTTTGCGAGTAAGTTTTCTCATTGGCGCATACAGAGTTATTGCATTAGTTAATAACTGAAGAAAGTGATCAAATATGGCATCGAAATTATTTCCGTCAATATAGCTTATTGTCAGGAAAAATGAATTTATCTCATTGTTTAAGTGATTGCAAAAGTCATCCGCATTAAACATACTAAAGTCACGCCGAAAAGTCGGCTTATGAGATTTTTTTAATGTTAAGTTTGAAATTGTACAAAAAATAGGATAATGGTCAGTTAAATCGGTTTTGATTACCCCTGGTAAAATATTATGGGTATGATCATTAGTAACAATATGATCAATGATCGTCGACGAATTGTCAGTCACACGAGTTGGTACATTGATTAGAGGATAATAGCCATTACTGATCAGCATGTCAAGATACTTAGATGCATGCCTATCCGGAAATTTCGAATCAGGAAGAGGTTTGATATTTAAATTAAAGTCACCTACTAAAAATACCTTATTACTTCTAACTTTTTCAAGATTTGTGTTTAATGCATCAATAAATACTTGTGCATCATTTTTTGGATGTCTATAGATAGTACTAATGATTACATTACTATCATGCAATTTTATCCAAATATTTTCACATTCATTCACAGTCAATTGTAAATTAGTAATCACTGAAAATTGTAGTGCATTACTAATATACACCGCAACTCCGCCAGCAGTAGTGGGTGAATCAATATGAATAAAAGTGTAACCAGAAATATCGACATTTAACAAAGATTGATTTTTTAATCTAGTCTCCGTTACACAAGTAATATCAGGTGAGCAAGGTTGATTACAGAGAAATTCATGAAAAGCATCAAAGTTCTTTTGAAGTGAGCGGACATTAAAGTGAATAATAGTTAAAGAATCTTTCAAATTGGAATTACTACTAAGCACATCAAAATGATTGTGGTATGCACATTTTTCTGAGTTGCTAGTTAGTAGATCAAAAGCACTGTTAACTAAATCAATATTGCTAGATAAATTATGGTTTTAACATTTATTGTCTCCAACGAGAGGGAATGTAATGATATGACACTAATCAAAATAGCTATAATGATACAATGCTAAACAGATGATATTTACTTAATCTTAGAAATGTCATCGATATTTTTAATTAGTAAGAAATCTGAGTCAGATGATTTCCTTACATAGACGTTTCCATTTACAGTCCAGTAAAATTTAAAGTTACTAGCTATGGCCTTTTGTTTCGCATGCCAGAAGAGCTTTTTTCGAGTTTGAGTTAAATTTTCATTAATATAAAGGTTCATAGCACCTTGAAGCGAAAATTCCTGTAAGTTTGCAGTGCGTGCCAACTTACGATTAGCGTATAGCTGATTTCTGACGTCACGACTCAAAAAACGAACTATGATTGGAGGTGACGCCGCGGGTATTTAAATTAAAGTCACCTACTAAAAATACCGTTTTAAGCAATCACGCATGTACAATGCGTCATCGCGCGGCCGTCGACCCCTAAGGGCCGAAATACCATTGCTTTTAGAATTTGAACCTCGACGCCATTGTCCAGCAACCACTTCTCCAGATGTGGTCTCGTAATCACAATATCCTGAAGGACAATAATCAGAGTTGCCACTTGATGTCAGATAATTGTGAAGAGCAATACAAGCTGCCACTACGTGTTCCACATTTTTTTCTTTGGCTATAATTGGTGTAAAAAAAATTCTCCATCGTGAACAGAGTATTCCGAAAGCATTTTCTATCACACGTCGCGCTCTTGAATGCCGATAATTGTAGACTGACTCTGATTCTGTTATGCCAGAACCTGGTAAGGCCTCATCAAATAGGTTTTCAAGGGAAAAATTTCATCTCCCACGAGAAAATAGGGTAAAGGATCGTACTTGCATCCGTCGAGGCAAGCTGCAGAAGGAATACCGAATAGCTCTAGTTGTTTTCCCACAGCGCTGTTGAGTAAAATCCCACTATCATTATTACTTCCATATTGCCCAAAGTCGAACATGATAAAACGATAGTGGGCATCACAAATGGCCATCAAAACCATGCTAAAAAAGCCTTTGTAGTTGTGATAGAAGCTACCAGAATTGTTAGGACACCGAATGCGGACATGTTTGCCGTCTAAAGCACCTATAACATGGGGCATATTCCATTTGTTTTCAAAACCTTTAGATATTTGAATCCACTGTTCAGAAGAATCAGGTTTTTTCAAGTGAATGGGAGCAAGAGCTTCATAAATAGCTATACAAGTTTCAGGTATGATTTTCGAAACAGTTTGCCGTCCAATTCTGTATTGGAAGCTAAGCGACACTTGCGATTCGCCTGTTGCAAGGTGGCGAATGGTCAGGCTTAAACGTTGCTCTGGAGGAATTGATATTCTGTAATTTGTTGTCTTTTTTGTTATTTTGGTAGCAACAAGAGATAACAATTCTTCAAAGGCACTAGGACTCATGCGCATATATCGATGAAACATTTCTTTATTAAACATCGCGGTTTCCTGAACCAGCTGGAAAGCTCCCGATCCTTCACGCTTTTTCAAATAGTCCCTAACCCACATATTTTTCTGTCTTTTGTCTTTTTCGCTAGCTACAACAATTCCTATTAAAAGCATAGCTTCTTCATCGCTGCTATCGGAAGAGTCCATACTGTCTAAAAATAATTTTCAATAGATCAACTTTTTTAGCTTTCTTTCTTAAATTTTATACCAATTTTTTCATTTAGGCTTCTTATTTGTTTAAATAATCTAACTAATTTAGTTAGGCTAGCAACTTTTATTTGCGAAATCTTTTAAAATATTGTCAGCATTGGGCAACCATGATTAGGCTTATTTGCAAATAGTTTTAATAGCGGTAGCTTTTAACCAAATTTGCTAACTATTATTCTTTATTTTGCTGGTCTTACAGTCTGCATGCTTTGCTGCAGTTGTTTTTGAGACGTTGTACAAGAAAACTATAGTCTTTGTTTGACCTTGCGATTTTATAAGCACATTTTGCCAAATAATGTATGCCTCACTGAGAATTTCTCAAATCTTCCAATCTTCAGAAATTCCACAACGAAAATTATCGAAATTTTTGTTGGAATATTTTGGTGGAGCATACAGGCGCGTAGCCAGGATTTGGAAAAGGGGAGGGGGGCTATTTTGAAAGAGTGAGAAAAGTGCAAACGTCCTTGACCCGAATTTTCATTGTTCTTGAATCAGTTTCACACGGTTTGTCCGGAAATTAAGACGGAATATCTCGGAAAGCTCGGAAATTCAAACGTTTTTTCCGCCCAAAATCAGGTGGTCTCCAAAAAAAAAGGTCTTCACCGAAATTGAGACTGATTTTTCAGCCGAAATCGGAATTTCAAATGTTTGAGGGGGGGCTGTGTTCCTATGGGGGGGGGGCTATTTTCAATTTTTGACAAAAAATCGGCCTAAAAAGCACCAAAAACGTGCGATTTTGCATACTTCACAAGCCAATGGGGGGAGCTCCAGCCCCCCCCCCGCCCCCCCCCCCCTGGCTACGCTACTGGGAGCATACCTGCTCCACCGAAAAATTTTTTGAGAATTTCCAATAATTTTCGCTGTGGAATTTCCGCAGATTGGAAAATTTGGGAAATTCTTGGTGGAGATTAGGCCTTACTGATAGATAAATGATAGATTGCTTAAATTAGGTTACAGTGAAGTAGAATAGGCTTAGCCATTTTTAATCAAAAGTTTGCTTGTTATGCCGTATAAATGTAGCGCAAAGAAGTACAAAAATGTACAAATACTGCGAAAGTGGGACAGAAAAAGCAAACACAGTATAGCGTTTGACACGGCGCATAAACCAAGAAAAACCCTGTCACATTGCAAATTTGATGTGGACAGCTGGAAAGCTCGTAGCAAGAGAGAGCAAGGTCACAAAGAGGTTTTATGAATTCACTAATTGGAACAACCGACCATAGGTGGGCACGGTACTTTGCAAAAGTACCGCGGTACCGGTACTCGGTACTTTGCTAAAATTAGTACCGCGGTACCGGTACCGGTACTTTCAAATTAAAAGTACCGCGGTACTTTTGCGGTACTTTTTTAAAAAATTAAAAGAAAAAAAAATTGACTGATTAACCTCGTTTACTGGATTGTAAATCATCACTTTTAGCAATTTGGTTCGTTTCCGCGACTAGTGCGAACTCTGTAGACCTACAGTTCGTTTTAGAAAAAGTTTGCCTTAGAATAGTAAGCAGTTGCACTATTAGTATTACAATAGTGAGTACAGTACTAGCTAGTGATGAAATTGACTCGATAAAGTATCTAACTTATACGAACTACGGTCACCGGGCTACTTATTGTTCTAGACTTAGAGTATCTTGTGCCCAATAATAACCAAACAGCAGTCATCTCTAAAGCATCACGTACGTAAGTTGACACTGAAGGATACTCTGACGATCATCAGCTCCCAATTATTGCACAAGTAACATTTACACAAAACTTAGAAATTGGGGGATAAATTGCACTTTTGGCAAAGTGTACTGTTTTGATTTGTTTTTAGTCGATTCGTTGCTGCAGTTACTTTTTGCATTTCTTATTTAAAGCTAGATGGGAGCTTACCAGTTGCCAGCCTAAAACGAACGACGCATGTTAATGGTGACTTCTAAAAAATTCTTTTGTTTCCCCGTAATGAGAACAATTTCAAAATTACAGCATTTTTTGTTGCCGTTGTATAGCATATTTTTTCTATTGTCACATCACAGCGTTAGACGCTAATTATTGCACAATCCGCACACTTTCATTGTGATATTTACTTCGTGCCTGGAGGAATTTGCACCTGCTTAAGAGTTTCTAGTTTTCCAATGTCCCGTGAATTTCGATTTCTTACCACTGAATTTCTGGCTAGTTCGAAGCCACAAGCAGAGATAGTCATCGTAAAGCGCTCAATCCAAGGACGCAACAACGTAACCAGTGTGTGGGTTGAACACAGATTATGCAATTAGAGTTGTCGCAAAAAAGCTTTAGCACTTTTGGCCATGCTTTTGGGGGACTCTCAAGAAGATTCTTTGTCGCTTCTGATTATAAAAAAATTAGCTTTTTGGCTAAAGCCGTTAAAATACAGGGTGAGCCAAAAGTAGGTGGACAGTAAAAAAAAATTAAGTGTAACATAGTAATAGAAAACAGGTAAAATTAAAACAAATTTTAGTACTAAAATTATAGTTATATACCACAAATAACATAGTTGTAACAAAGTTAAAATGAACAATTCAATTAAAGTAACTGAGGCATAAATCTATTCCATATGCCGTCCGCCTACTTTTGGCTCACCCTGTATTTATTTTTTGTTATGTTCAATTTCGGGTGTTCTAAAAGAGGTGCAGTCATAAAAATTGATTTCTTGGAGATTAATTTGTGCGGTTTCAGGGGAGGTGGCACCCAAAAATTTCCAGAGACAAAACCGTGTTTTTTACTCGACAATTTTGCTCAAAAATTAGATTGCGTTGTTTTGCCCTGTAGAACTTATTAGAAGAGCGTACAATGTTTAGAAAGAAAAAAAACCTCATCGCGGCCAAAGCCAAAGTGGGGTTGGTGCAGATAAAAGGATTTTTGAGATAATTTTTCTGTATAAGTATTACCGGGTGAAATACTTTTGGCCGTATTATACACCGTTTGTGAATGAGAACATCTTCTTCGCCAAACGTTCCAGGCATATTTAAAGTCAAAAGCTAATATAAATGGATGCCGGCAGCAGAGGTGGAGTCCTCGAGGACGTCCTTGGCCTCGAGGACAGATTTTGAAGTCCTTGGCCTTGGCCTCGAGACCTCAAGTCCTCGAAAATTGGCCTGTCCTCGGCTCGAGGACAGCACTATTTTTTGGAATGTTAAAATTTTGTGGAGCGCTTGAAAAAACTTTTGGAAAACGTTATTTAGTGGAGATCGCTTGAAAAATTTTTGTGAAGACCTTTTTTTTTTTTTTTTTTTTTTGGAGATCGCCTGAAAAATTTTTGTGAAGACGTTTTTTTTTTTGGAGAGCACTTGCGCTTTGTGTCCTTGGTCCTTGGCCTTGGCCTCGAGCATTCCTGTCCTTGGCCTCGAGAGTGTCTGCCCTCGGAAAGGCTGTCCTTGACCTTGGCCTCGGATTTGTTTTGTGTCCTTGGCCTTGGCCTCGAGCCTTGTGTCCTCGACTCCACCTCTGGCCGGCAGTAACGTGCAGTAAATTTTTCTTCAAGCATGCCCGTAACCAAAAATTTGCAATGGGAGGGGGGGACGTTGCGGGGGTCTGGGGGCGGATCCCCCTACCACCGGAGGCAATTGGGGTCGGGGGCAAGGCCCCCAGCCACCGGAGGCATAGCATGTAGGGGCGGATACCCCAGCTCTCGAAAGATTTTTATTTTTTTGGCAAAAATAACTTAATTTTAGGCCTATTTTGATAAAAATCAATGCTATTAATACGTGGCATAAAATTAGCAGTGCAAAAAATCATTATACCGTACTAGTTGCATACATGGTTTATGTGGGAGGTAGCTATTGCTAGAATTTCAGTTCTCTTATTTACAAGTTGGTAAATCATAAAATCCTATTTCGGTAGTTTAGTAAACCTCGCAAGAAGTAATCTATTTCAGCTAAATTTTATAGTGAAAGATGTATGCATATATGGGGGCCAATCGAAGGAAGGTCGAGAAAAGTTGTTGAGCATTTTTCAAAAAGCGATCAAATTTGATTACCAATTTTCGGCTATTCTGTATAGTCTTTTTTCTGATTTATAAGTTTTATTTTTGACAAATTAGCTCCCTCCTTCCTTCAATAAACATTTCAAAATATGCTTTAAATAATTTTTTGAATCTATTCTAGAGCAAAAGACAGTATCAGAAGTGCTAACAACGTAATATTTTTCTTATTCTGCATTTTGGTCGGCAGGCCAATGTATTCACCCCGCGCCCCCTGGCTACGCTATTGTATTCGCGCCTGATGTGATGAGTTTTCATTGCGTAAGTCGTCTCTTACAATTTTTCTTAGCGATTTTGCTGTTGTTTCGCCGGTGCATTAATACTGGTAATGCATTATTTTGCCATTGCAAGAAAACGTCAATTTTTCAAATCGGCCAGCAAACTGCAAACGCTAAGTCCCTGCGGTGGTAGTAGCGAGTAAGACCAACAGTTAAACACTAAATTAAGAAAAAAGATTGGTTGTTTATCCAATTTATTTGCTAGTATTTTTACAACGTTTCAAGTTTTTAATGGTACGTTCTTAAAATCCGTACTAAAAAATAAAAAAAAACTAAAGTACCGGTACGGTACCGCGGTACTTTGCTATTTTTTGGCGGTACCGGTACCGGTACCACAAAAGTACCGACGGTACCGGTACCGGTACCAAAAAAGTACCGCGGTACCGGTACCGCGGTACTTTAGTTCCGCGGTACTGCCCACCTATGCAACCGACGCTCGCGTCGCGCGTTCCGTTTGTTTTTACTCGGCCATTTTCGAACCAAAGAGCGCAAAGTTTCCGTCTTTGCTAATAACTCAAAAACGGTTTAGTCTAGCTACATGAAATTTTGGCAGCAGTTTGAGATTAATGAGTTGTATGTTTGTAACAATTTTAGTGCCAATTAGTCACGTGACTTTGGTTTTAGGACCCGAAAACCGCCCCAAAAGTTTGACATAAAAAGCGCTCTCATTCAAAAACGGCTTAAGTACGGCAAAAAACGTTTCACATGGTATATGTCTTAAGATACTCTTTCATCCCTACCAATCCACTTTTGGCCGGGAGGAGTTTATTTTTTGTTTTGTTTTTTTGTTCCTAAATTTGGACGCTCTGCTAAATCACAAAATATCAAAATGTAATTTTTGAGTAAGGTTGTCGAGCTGCAAACGCAATTTTGTCTCCGAAATTTTTGGGGCCACTTTTCCAGAAACCTCCACCCAAAGTGGGGCCTCAAAAAATCAATTTTTTTAAAAGGTTCAAGCTAGGGCGCCAGTTTTCTTTAAACCACTCTTATGGAGACCCCTACAAATGGACCCTCAAAAATCAATTTTTTGAACGGCTTAACCTTGGATGCCATTTTTTTTATATTAGTAGATATTTAAGAGACAAATATTTTGACCTAGTTTGGGGGTACCACCCTCCGAAAACCCCCCCAAATGTACCTAAAAATCAATTTTTTTGACGACTTAACCTTGGGTTCCAGTTTGTTTGCTTTTTGTTATCAGTAGATATTTATGAGACAAGTATTTTGACATAGTTTGGGGGTATCACCACCCCCCCTCCCGGAGACCCTCCTAATGGACCCCAAAGAAATCAATCTCTTGAACGACTTAACCTAGGGTGCCAGTTTTTTTGATATCAGTATATGTTCGTACAGGGCCGAGAGGAGGGCAGGGGGGACAATGACCTCAGGCCCTATGGACTTTAGGGGGCCTATGGGCTTCAGCTAGGAAGGCCGTTGGCTTCAGCGGGCCCAGCAGAGGGCCCATGAGCTCGAGAGGAGGCCCATCAAAATGACACTGAGAAATCAGCATGTGAAGCCTGAAGACCTTTTTTTTTGGAGATCACTTAATTTCGACCGGAAAAACCGTTAGAATTTCGGTGAAGACCTTTTTTTTTTTGGAGATTACATCATTTTTCGGACCAAACTGCAGCAGTTTCTCCGTCTATGTTGGACGTCACGAAACCGGAAATCCGTCATGTTTGAGCTGGCCCCGGGCCTACTTCTGGTCCCTGGCACATTGTATTCGTATAGTGACTCTCATAGGTGGGCAAGTTAATGCAAAACGTTAGCTTCGTTAACTACTAGTCCGTTAACAAACTTCACACCTCCGTTAACGTTAATCCGTTATTTTCAGCTTTAATTAACGGAAGTTAATAAAGTCCATTAATCCGTTAACATTTTGCGTGTAATTTACATTTCCTTTTTATTCACTCGCTTCTAGAACACGTATTGACGCTGTTGAGCTGATTGCAAGGAAATATTTATTGCTATGGTGGTCTTTTTGTGTTTTGGAAGTTACTTTTTAAAGTCTAATCTAATTTCAAGATAAAACTAAGTTCAAATGCACAACGAAGCTGCGATCGGAAAATCTTTGGAAATTGTGAACAGCGATATAATCAATAGACCTCTGAGGCTGCAGCTTATTATTTGCAACAAAAAAGAGCTCCTTTCTTCGCTCTCTTGTATAAAACTCGTGCTAATACGCAACAAGTGTTACCAGTGCAAACTGTTGCACCGATGCGATGAATGAATGGTGCAAGATATTAACGATAAAAGCCTTAACGGAAGTTAATTTAGTCCGTTAACAGAGCTTTACGAAAGTTAATTTAGTCCGTTAACATGAAAAAACTTTTTAACGGATTAACGTGTTAATGAATAAGGACTTGTGCCCACCTATGCTCTTATGCTATTAGCTCTTTATAATATTATCCTAAAAGTGTATTTTTTTTTTATCTTTGATAGTACCGGTAATAATAGTTTTTCCACTCACAAGTTTCATTCAATGGTCAATAAGGAAAAAATTTTAGTGCATCCTTATAAAAAATATAATAAAAACTTTTTTTCGCATTTCGGCATCGATTATTAATCTTTGCTTTTTGTTTCTGACATCTTTGCTTTTTGTTTCTTTACTCTTTGCTTTTTGTGTGAACTATCGATTCGTCTTTGGTTTTAAACAGCATCGACTTCCAAACCAGCGGGGCACCAATGTAGGAATTTGCGTTTGGTGAACCCAATCCTAGCTGATCTAGTTTCGATACTTCAAAATTAACAACTCAGGTTGGATGAACTCCAATCCGAACCCAGTTATTGTTTTTCGAGCTCTTCAAGTCTCCAAAGCACCACAACTTAACTTAAAAACTTCCTCGCTCTTTATTGGCGATTAAAAGTTGTCATTGCAGGCCCGGCGCCAGAATAGTGTGACTGAGGGGGCAGAATTAAATTTTGGGGGGGCACGAGAAGTTTATTGAAGTGACTTCGAGAGGGGCACGGGGGCACGAGAAATTTATTCCAGTGTGGATCAAACAAAAAAGTTGAAGACCAAAAAAATCTTCAGTTCAAAAATTTTCACAAATTCTGGTTGTCGTGTCTCAAAATTATTCCGATTTTTCACGAATTCTTAAGAGAAGACAAAAAAAAAGGTCTTCAGTGCAAAAATTTACACAAACTCTGGTTCTCATCTCAAAATTATGGCAATTTTTCACGAATTCTTAAGTGAGGACCAAAAAAAAACAACAAAAAACAAAAATAGTCTTCAGTCCAAAAAGTTTTATGAAATCCCGTGTGAGTCGGCGAAAATTACGAAAATACGGGCGGTAAACACGAATTTGGGAGTCTCAGGCCTCGATTTCCACTCCAATAACCCCGAGCCAGTTCATTTTTTCGGGGCACAGTCCTCGCTTGGGGGGCACAATTTTCGTTTGGGGGGTACAAGCAGTCATTTGGGGGGCATGGCCCCGAAATGCCTCCCCGTGGTGCGAGCTTGCGTCATTGGTGCCTGTCGTGTTGTCGACAACTGTCAAAAAAAACGTTCGACAAAGAAAGATACGAACTAGTTGCAAGAAAATTTAAAAAGAGCCTAGTGGCCTAGGTCTATACTATTTTTTTGGTTGGAATCAGTGTTTACTCTAAATCAATTTTTGTCAGTGATTCTGTGATTAGTTGGATCAGAGGCAAAGTAGGTATTTCAGATTTTTAACGATAGGCATTTCCAGTAGCCTACTGAATATAAGTAACATGTTGGAGTAATATTTGGCAAATCTGAAATAAAGCTGTAAAGCAAAAAGTATTGCTTCAGTTATACTGTAGAAAAGGAAAATGACTTTATTATTGTAGTCTAGCCTAGGCTACTTTAGCAGTTTCTGGTTTGATACTGAATTGATAGCAGGGCATGGTATGGAATGGAAAATGGAATGGAACGGAAATTTCGGTATGGAATATGGAAGATGCCAGAATGGAATGGAATGGAAGATTTCAAGAATAGAATGGAAGACAATCTTCCATACTTTCATACCAATTCCATAACTAGATTTGTGCATTGTATTTACAGAAAAATACATACCGATGTCGGGTAGTGATAAATAATATTGTCACAGAAGTATTCAACTTCAATATCTATGCATAGTATTTGTCGACAAATCGCAGTACTTTGGTTGTGTACATTGCACAAACAGTGTACGTAATGCATTGTTGTAAGAACAGTACATTACAATGTAATTGCAGCATTGATGTTACAGTTGACGACCTTGATAGATTTGACTTGCTGTTTTTTTTATTTTGAGGCTGACAATTTGCCTAATCGTAAATTTTGTTTTCTTACATCGTCACAAAACCTTGTATTTGCTATTTCATCCCCGTTTCAGCTTAATTTTATTTATATTTTTAGTTTTTAAGCTTATAGTAAGTATTTTTGGTGTCAAAACTTGGTATTTCTATCACGGTAAATGTTCTAGTTGATGTGAGAGCAAACTAGTACTGTAATCATTAAACCATAGGCATAGCCAGAAGGTCTGGGCCCCCTGCCTAACCCCCCCTCCCGAATAAAGCTACCGATGATAAAAATGATGACACAAAGCCTACAGTATTTATTTAGTCTTTTAGCATTTTTGAAGTGCAACAGTACATGCGTACAACGGCAATTAGCAATACCTTAATATTAATAGTGACAACCAGGGAGCCCATGCCCTCTCAATTTAAATTTTTACCAACCAATTTAAATGTACAAGCCGGGAGAAATTCAGTGTTTTTGTCCTAAAAGGTGCAATCCTTGGCCCTCATCCAACTTTTTTATGCAATAATATGTTTTAGGCCCCCAACTAACTTTTATATTACAATAACATGATTAGTAACCGTTTATGGCATTTAATGTACCAACTTTAAATTATCCACTTTAAATAACAATCCATCTCATCAGTTTTCACGCGACAAAATGCTTTTGAAAAAACCTAGCTAGGGTAAATGCTTACTGAACAAATTATTGAATTTGAATCGAGGGTGCCTGGGCTCCTGGTCGTACATATAATATATTCCTAAAACTGGTTATTTCCATGACAAAACAAAAATCATCAAAGGCAAATCTTCGAGTGCATTATTTCATGCTAAAAATGTTGCAGAAAGCAAGTACCTTAATTTCCTTGACTTGGGCCAAATCAAAAACTTAATCCCAAAATGCAAGATTTTAAACGTGTTTTGGACTTCACATGAAGTAAAGGGAGTGATTTGTTCAACTGGCTTTCAAACATCAAAAATTTTGTTGTTTCGAATGGCTCTGAAAACGTGCAAAATGTAATTCGAATTGCATTAAAATAGCCATTTTTTTCCAAAATATTACAAAAAATCCCCCAGCAGCCTGGGGGCTCCGCTCCCATGCCCCCTCTGTGACATGTTTGAGTTGCGCTAATTTATTCACCATATCTCTCAATTTTAATAGGATAGAAAAATTTTTAACTTGCGGTTCTAGTTCTTCCTCTATAGCAAATCCAGGTAACGAAACAAATCAGACCCTAGGTTTTTAGCTTTTGATCTTTTATATATTCTTTGTCCCATAAAAAGTCCCACTTTTCAAAAACTTCTGATGACGTCATTGCTTGTGATTTGCGATTTAGCCCTCCCCCCTATTCAAAATCCAGGCTACACCTATGCATTAAACCATGAGCAATATGTATACCAGATACCGGTTGTTGCATCTTAGTATTGTTGGCGCACCTTCACGAGCAGTTGCTTACAACATTGCAAAGGCGCAAAGCAACAAAATATACGTTGCATTACTTTCAGTCTAAAATTTCTTTGGTATGGAAATATGGAATGGAATATAAAAGAAAATTTTAGTATGAAATGGAATATGGAAGAAAATTTTAGTGAGGAATGGAATATGGAATGGAAGATTTTAGGTATGGAATGGAAGAAAATTGCCAGTATGGAATATGGAAAAATCGTCTTCCATTCCATACCATGCCCTGATTGATAGGCTACAAATTTTAAGGCAAACAAACAGCAAAAAATGTATTTCAAATTTTTACTGCTTTGAACTGAACATAATTAATTGTTTTGAGAAAAATTTGGCCATCAGTAGATTAAGCCCTAAAGTTAGATGGAACATTGGTTGGTTGGGATTATATTGTGCTGGGGCTTGATAAACGTAAGAAAACTAGGCCTAAAGCTATTTCAAGACTTCATATCATCAACTGCATTGTCTGCAAGATTAAAAAGGAAAAAATCTCTGTGTGCTGCTGGGTACCTGGGTTTGGGTTTGAGTCATACAATTTAATCCCAGGTTTATGAAATAAGAAATGTCTTTATTCAGAAAGAATTAAATGAGTACCGGTAATGGCTGATGGAGCTAGTACAGGTACGGATGTAAAGTTCAAACAAAAATAAATAAAAATTAAGCTTGATTATAAGTACCCATTCGATAAGTTAAATGGCAGTTATCGAAATCTGGTATGAAATCTCAATTAGCCATGCAGCATGAGTTATTGAGTACATACTCATTAAAACTCAGTTTTCTTTTACAGTTTGCTACCATATATGATTTCAATTATTTGCAATAAAGTTTCAGCAGTTTTTGGCGTATTTGATTTTAAATTGGTTCGTAAAATTGTAGTCACTCTGAAATACTTTGAAATGAGTAATGCTAAAATCAGAGAAGCTGATGCCTTTGTATCTGAAGCTGAAAAACATTTAAAAACAAGTTTTTTCAAATGGCGTCCTGACTATGACAGTGCAGCTGCTTCATTTCAAAAAGCAGCTTTGGCCTATAAAAATGGAAAAGCTCTTGAAAAAGCAGCTGAAACATATGTGAAATTGGCAGATTGTCATTACAAGAACAATTCCCGTTTTCATGCTGGGAAGGCATATGAAGAAGCTGGACAAGTTTACAAAGAAATGAAAGACTTTGGAAAAACAATGGCCCATTATGATCATGCTTCAGAACTTTATTTAGAAGATGGAACCCCAGATACTGCTGCACTTTGCCTTGACAGAGCTGGAAAAATTGTACAAATGTCTCATCCTCAATGGGCAATTGCTTCTTTCCAGAAGGCAGCTGAAATCTATGAAAATGAAGATGAAAGCCGTTATAGATCAGCTGCAGAGCTGATTGCAAAAGTCGCACGATTGCAGGTTGGTCTTCAAAAGTATGATGAAGCAATTAAAAGTATTGCACATGAACAAAAACTGCTGACTCAAGTTCAAGGAGGAGACCACGGCGCAAATGCAAGATTAACTTGTGCTCTGGTGCTTATATTGCTTACAAATGGTGACCAAGTTCACGCTCAACAAAAAATTGATATTGCTTGTGAAACAATGGATGGCTTTGAAGAAACTGAAGAATTTGTAGCTCTAAACAATCTCATCGAAGCTTTTGATAAAGCAGATCAGAAAAAAGTATCACAAATTGCCAATACTCCACTTTTTAAGTACATGGACACAGCCTATGCCAAATTGGCACGATCGCTACGTGTCCCAGGCTATTCTAGTGATGCTAAAGTTACTATTAAGCCTGAAAAACAAAATTACACTGTTGAAGAAATGTCAGCAAAAGTGGATGCTGTCACACAAAACATGTCTGAACTGCAAGCTGCTGCTAATGCCATTCTACCTTCTGATACAATCAACATACCTAACGCTTCTAACCCTTCTTCCTCCCCAAGTAAAAGCCAACCTGCAGCTGAAGAGCTTGATTTGTGTTAAGTATTTTTCTGCATCTTAAAATGTGCAATAATGCTTCTGTTTTAATTGAGATAGATAGCACTACAAAGCGTCAAGATTATCTTTGACAATTTATCATCGTTATTTGAAAGACACTGAGACTGATTTGAGAAACATGAAATTAGTTATACTCATAAAAATCAACTTGTCCATGTTTATCAGTGCAATGCCTGCTTTCACAGTTTGCATGATAGGTCAGGATATGCTTTGTGCATAGCATAATTGTATATTCTATTTCTCTTTTAAATGCTGATATCTGGTATCATATTTGAAGTTGCATTAGCATTATTATTTCAATGCATGTTTGTATATTGTATCAGGTTAAATGCTTGGTGCTTTTGTTTATTTAGTTTATTGTAAGATGAAAAAGTTTTTCAATCTCCTTGGATTATCTTTAAAATAAGTAGCTGTTTGGGTACGACATGATGTTAATCAGTCAAGGGTTATGTTGAAAATACTTAAATCCCATGTTCTTTAGAGTTCAGTTGCTGCTTTTGAGAGTGGAAGTTTGTACTAACAATTGCTATAGTATGTACGTACATTTTAAAAGTATATATTTTCTGATGAGTTGTTTTTAAAGGTCCCCTTGGTGTCTCCTGACCAAGGCAACTTGGTGAATGAAATGTAATTACAATTAGCAACTGTTATCAGCTATTATTTTGATGCCCCATATTATTTTTTGAAGTGAAGCCTTTGCCACATAATTATTTGATGCTGTGTTAAAAAAGCATGGACATTGTGAATTATGTTCTACAGTATTGCAGAATTATGCAGTAGTTGAATGGACAACTCTTGAAAATTCTGAATTAAAAAAAAGTAAAATGTTAGTACTCGTGTAAATATGTTAATAGTAATAGTGTGGAGAACACTGTGTAAAGGTATGCATAAATGTAAAGTTAATTGATTTTTAACGCATATATATTCAATCAATTTGCTTAGCTGGTCAAGTGGTAATGTGTTCTTGTTTGGTGCAAAAGGTTTGAGGTTCATACCTCGAGGTGGTCAAGTTGGACACATTGTTGCCAAGGTTGAGACATTTTGAAAGGAGCTATGTTGCCCAGGTGCAATGACATGATGATGGGTCCTGCAAAAACTTATTACGTGCTCCAGCATATTGCATCAAGTATAATGAAAGATTTGATTTGAAAATATCTGTAAATGGGCAACTTCTGTTAGTACATTAGATTTTTTTATGATATTCACCACAAATCAAACCTAAATAGGATTTTTGTTTTAAAAAATCATGATTCATGATAAATAATTTTTGTTAAACTTTATTTTTCATTTCAAAGTTAACTTATTGTTTATTGTTGTAGAAGTACTTAATTTGTTGATTTATAATAGCGACCAATATGTCAACTCAGGAGAAGATAATTCCCAAAAAGTTCAAGTTTCTTTTTGGAGGATTGGCAGGGTAAGTTATTTATGTTAACTAATGCTTACCCTTTATGAGCATTTTTGCGTGTTTTTTGGGCCCAGTCAGTGTTCCCTCTAACTTATTGGTTAATTGGTGAGTGCCCAAATTTTCTTGAAACAATTGTGCCCTAAGCTCTAAACAGGCAGGTATGAGCCTAAATTTTGTACCACTGCGATATTAAAGTACACCAAATGTCATATTTCCACAAATTTGTCGAATTTTCTAAAACTATTTTTACTTCAAAAATGATTTGCCATTGTTCCAACAAATCACCTATTTGCTAAAAAAACAAAAAGATTTAGTGGGAACATCAGGCGCAGTTTTTAGTTTCAGTGCCCACTTGGTGCTGAAACATGCCAAAAAGATGACAAATTACAAGAACTGTGTCAATTGAAGAGTTTGGATTGCTATCATAAACTCTTTGATTGGCATGGCTTTTTCATAAATTGGTCCTTTTTTTGGCTTACTGAGCAATAAGCAGGCACTGGGACCAAGAACCAGACCTGAAAAGTCATGTAAAAAAGCTTGAAAGTGTTGTTGTAAGTTAAAGCTTAAAGCAGAAATGACTTTCAATTCGACAACTGGAATTTTTACCCATCAATTTATGATTTACAGTTGAGTTTAGAGTTTTCAGCAATCTTCGCTGCAAGCAGCAAGTTCGAAGGTTTTCAAATAATGGTGAAACATCATAGTCTATAGCAGTGTCCCCACCAAGCCGATTTTTTTCAGCTAATCGGCGATTTGTCGGAACAAGGGCAAATATTTTTGGCTATACAGTAAACATAGCTTAAGAAAATTTGACAAATTTGTGGAAATATGACATTTGGTATACATTAAAACTGGATTGGTACGAAATTTAGGGCACATAAACAACTTTTTAGGGCTTTGGGCACAATTGTTTAAAGAAAATTTGGGCACTTGCCGATTAGCCATAAAGTTAGAGGGAACACAGGTCTACAGACTTTCTTGTGATGGTAGTGGAGCCAAAAACAGGATAGCAGTTTTTTTCATTAGCTATTGACAATCAAATGTTAGTAAGGACATATTTAAAGCATTAAATTGATTTGCTAGCAATGGCTGGGTGATGTTTTGTATCATTAGTTTGTAAAGCATTAACGTATTAATTTCTGCTCTAAACTAAGTTATCAGCTTTACAATAGCCCATCTCTAATTTATAGCAGTAATTCCTTTTCCTGATTCCTGAGCCACTACGAGGGTGTCATTGTTTAATGTTTATTGGTTACTACTTTTTCATGACGGGAGGGTAAAGATACACAATCATTCAATACATAAGGGATTAAATGATTTCTTGCATGTGATGTGTAAATATGATTTTTATTAGGATGGGTGCGACCTTATTTGTTCAGCCATTGGATTTGGTGAAGAATCGCTTACAACTGAGCGGTGAAGGTGGAAAACAAAAGATGTATAAAAATAGTTTTGATGCTGTATCCAAGATTCTTCGAACTGAAGGTGTAGTCGGAGTTTATACAGGGTATGTATCTCATAGTATTTTACTAGTGTAACTATTCAAGCACATTTATTTATATTCCATTTAGTTTTAATCTCCAAATTGCCTTGTTGTATTGGTGAGCTAGATTACTCTGGAAATTCTGATATTGTTTTTTAATTTTTTCTCCCCACTTCACTTAAGAAGTTTATAATACTAATTCTATCCCTTTAACTGAAACCCTCATTTTTACCTTTGAAGTTGTAGTTAAATATTTCTCTCCTGTCACCAGGCAGCGTCAGACATTGACTATTGGATGATCTGCACACCTTTCATTGTGATAAGGTTTGGAGGAATCTGCACCTGCTAAGGAGTTTCCAGTGATCCACTTACCTTGTGGATTTCTTCAAATTCTTTTCCGCTCAATTTGCTACTTGCTCAAAGGCACCAGTAAAGATAATCACTGTAAAGTGTCTTATCCAAAAACGCAACAAAGTGACCTGGGTGCGGGTTGAACCCAAATCATGCTATCAGAGTCGTTATAGAAATGACATCCGTACTCTTTGAGCCATGCTGCCGAGTAAAAACGACAACTTGAAACTCGTAAATAAACTTTTTTTTCATCCCTAGTTCAAAGTTTTTGGATGTCATTCCAGCACTTCATTTTACATTTGAATTAATTTTGTTTCAGCAGAAATACATTAGTTTTGTGTATTGTGTTTAGTCAGGGTGTGTTTTTGTTTGTTTATGAATTAATTAAGAATGCTGAACTTTTTTGGTAACTGACACCTATTTTTGACTTGACAAGTACATATAACAAAACTTCCGTTGAAGAATACCGGTACTTCAATGTCATTAACTTCCTAAAGGAAATTTTCTTTTGTTTTTTTAGTTTATCAGCTGGGTTATTGAGACAAGCAACGTATACAACGACTCGTCTTGGTGTTTATACTATTTTGCTGGATAATTTTGCTAGTCCAGATGGCACTCCGCCTAATTTTTTTATGAAAGCTGCTTTAGGTATGAATTATGTTAGGTTTTCAAGTTTCGAAAATTTTTATCACAGCTTTGCTGCTTTCGATACTTCAGATTTGTAATTTTCATAAGCATGCAAAGTTGTTTTTTTTTTGTCAAATGTCGGAATTAGTAGACATTTTTAAGGTCATTTCTGCAAAACTGCTAGCTTGATTTTAGGCCTTGTGTGCAAAAATATTCTAACCATTTTCGATTTTTTTAATCAGTTAACCGAAATCGCAAAATATTTACGAAAAATTTATGTCAACTATCATTAAATAACCGAAAACAAACCTATGTTCAAAGTCAGGGTCTAGTTTTGCCTGTGATGTTAAAAATCAAGCTCTGAAGGTGCGAATTTTACAGACCTGTTTGACCAGGTTCAGAGCCAATTCAAAATTCTACCCATTCAGTAGCAGACTCTCTCGTGACTGACCGACTTAAGGCGTATGAAAACGGTTTTTATATTTAGGTATGACTGCTGGCGCTACGGGTGCATTTGTCGGAACGCCGGCTGAGGTGTCCCTCATTCGCATGACTGCAGATGGCCGATTACCCCCTGATCAGAGAAGAGGTTACAGTAGTGTTTTTAATGCCCTTACGAGAATGACGAGAGAGGAAGGCTTGTTCACTTTATGGAGAGTGAGTTAACTGGAACTTTTGATGAATAACGCATTTTCATGTGTCGTTTTTTTGGAGTAAATTCTAGAGCAGGGGTCGGCAACGTACGGCCCGCCGGTCGGACCCGGCCCGTCAAGGCGTTTTACCCGGCTCACGACCTCTTATTGTCATCCGGCCCGCGATCTTTTTTCAATGATAGATTTGCAGCAATAAACCGCCAAATGATTCTCACCTTTTTTTTGGTCTTCGCCGTCAATTCGTCCGAAAAAAGGCCTGAATTTTTGGCGAAGACCTGTTTTTTTTTGTCCCAATTTGTCCGAAAAAAGGCCTGAATTTCTGGTGAAGACCTTTCTCTTTTGGTCCGCTGGAACCTTGTTAGGACTGAATGTGGCTTACTAGTTAGAAAGGATGCCGACCCCTGTTCTAGAGGATTGAGCCGGACAAAATAACCGAAAAAAAAACTGCATAGTTTACACTTTACAGCATGCAAAAAAAATCCTGTTTGTTACTAGTACTCCTCGTCGAAAAATTTTGAAATGATCCAAAAAATCATTTCTTCATTAAAATAATATTAAACAAAACTAAACCCAAAGCTATGACCCCGAGCTATACGTACACTCGCGGATTGGCATGACACGGGTCATGTATTAAAAAACTGTCACGATACTAGTTATATGTGGGTCCACGAAAACTGACCGTCACAAACTAATTCTATTGTTGATGGACAGTTGGTTCGCGGACAGTTTGCTTGCGGTCAGTTTGCGGCGGTCAGTCGACTTGCTTTATTTATTACGGGCACGAGTTGAGTCTCACCATGACTATTTTCTTGCTGGCTTTTTGAGACTGTGTATGTTTATGATTTATTTTTGTTTTATACCAGTAGTTAATGACATGATTGACAAACATGGTGTTATGTCGAGCAAGTAAAAATTATTAGAAATGTCTAAGATGCCGATTGCAGAGAAATTGTGTTATCTTCAGCCACCGTTCAAATCATTACGTCATAAATTCGTCGTTTAATCAGTTACGATTCGAGTTTGTTACTACAATATGATCTTATCTCCTAGTGACGCTACCAAACCTATAGAGCTATTGAAACCTAGCTGGGTACAGTGAAGTGTTAAGCGGCTGCCGTTTTGAATTACCGGTACCATTGTATACTTGTCTTACTCAATGATTTCGCATTTTTGCGACTTAAAGAAACCTTTATGCTGAACTGAGCTAGGGTATAACCGATACCAGGCGCGTAACCAGGATTTTTATAAGGGAGGGGGCTTAAACCAAAAGTTAAATTTCTTCGTTAGAAAAATGCCTAAATTGGGCGGCGTGTTGAGCAAGCTGGTGCAACTCAAGCGTATCATAGATCGGGGTCATGCAGCAGAACCCCCAGAGGCCTTGAAGGTCTGGGGGCGAATTTTTGTTATTTTTCGAGAAAAAATAGCCATTTTAACGCCATTTAGATCACAATTTGCACGTTTTTGAAGTGAAAGAACTAATTAACGAACGACGTAATTAGGTTTTGTACCTATGTTTTTATCTCTTGGTTGCGCAATCTCCAAGGCTGACAGCAGAGGTGGAGTCAAGGACCCAACGTTCGAGATCAAGGTCAAGGGCCAAGGACTCAAAAAAAAAATCCGAGACCAAGGCCAAGGACCGACTTTTCGAGGACAGACCCTCTCGAGGCCAAGGACAGGAATGCCCAAGGACACAAATTTCCCATTATTTTGAAGCGCGCAGTTATCTAAGATCTTGCATTTTGTTAACTTCATGATGGCAAATTTTCCGCGAGGTTTCAGGCATTTTCCAAAAAAAATAAAAAAAGGTCACGATCATGGCCCACTGGTCGAAAACCGCTGGATTAGGGCCTTTCAAACGATGCCGTTTGTTATTAGCTTTGCTATGACTTTTTGGCTATCACATTGTTTTGCTTTGCAAAAAGTGCTGTCCTCGAGCTTAGGACAGAGCTTTTTCGAGGACTTGTAGGCTTCGAGGCCTAGAACTTCAAAATGTGTCCTCGAGGACTCCACCTCTGGTTGACAGCGCTGCCGGAACCTCCAATGCAAGATGTCAATGTTCTGCAGAAAAAAATTAAAGAACGTAACGCGGATCGTGCGACTTCTCAAACGCGCTTTACCGTTATGCTGCAGACGCTGCTCATTCTTCAAAATAGCGTATATAAGTTGTAAGATAGAGAAAAAACGAGGGATTACTGTAATTTCGTTTACAAATCCTAAATATGCGGTGGTGTAGTGGTTAAGATAGTGAATTTTAAATTCGTGCTTTGCGATAGTGTTCCATTGTTGCCAAAGCTACTTTGGTCATAATTAAGATGGGTATCCGGAATTTAAAAGTGTTACTGTGCTTTGAAAAATTGTGACGATGTGCGGTTAAGGGGTTAGACATAACGTGTTACTTAGACGATCTAATTGTTCAAAACTCCATCAATGCAAACCTTAAGTTCAAGTTCAAAAATAACAATAAGATGAAAATCGATGAATGCACGTCATATTTTTATCTTTTACCGGCGATGACTCAGTTGACGAACGTCGTAGTTAGTGATCTGAAGGTTAGTGACTCTAGTTTGATTCGCAAACTGGCAATGCTTCGTTTTTTGTCTTTGGAAAAGACTACCCATATTTTCCTCTGAGGCCAAGCAGTCTACCCGTTTTCATGGCCCAGCGTGGGGAAAAACATGCGTACAGAATCCACAAAAGGTGATCTGTGTTGCTGCGGATGGACAGACGCAGAATGTTTGGTTTGTATGCAAGAATGATTTTTATCTTTTCAGGGGTGTATACCTACAATGGGACGAGCAGTCGTTGTTAATGCGGCCCAATTAGCTTCCTATTCTCAAGCAAAGCAAATGCTTTTATCAACAAGTTAGTACTTACTTATTATGCGCATTTTATTGTTTTAGCTGTTCCTTTTTCACAGTTGTGAAAAACGTTTTCGTTCCTAAAAAGTTAAAAAATGCTGTAGTGTGTAGGTCATTGTTGAAGTTGAAAATTGTGCAAAAAATTGTTCGGTGCTGTTAAAAACTTGATTTCCTGAATGCTTTCGTATTTTTTGTGGCAAATTTTGTTAGCACTATGCCCAATAAGAATCCTAATTTGTTGTGGCGTGTCAATAAATAAACTTCAATCTAATCGAAACTGTGCTCAATTAAGTGTCCCAATTGCGGGCTGGGCGGAAATACTGAGAAAAAACTCCAACTTTGTGATTGCCTGGTACTCTCGCAGAATTATTTTTGTTTTACTTTTTGAGTGTATTGTTATTAATTAAAGTATTTGAAAAATCTATTTCTAACGCTTGCAAATTGAATGCATTATTGTTTGCAGGTTATTTTCGCGATAACATTTTCTGCCATTTTGTTGCCAGTATGATTAGCGGTTTTGTTACTACCTGCGCATCTATGCCTGTGGATATTGCGAAAACAAGGTATTTGTTTTGGAAAGCAATGTAATTGTGAGAAGGCTGCTACAACATTTTAATAATTCGAATCGCAGCCAATGTATTACAAACGTTTCTAACCTTTGCTAGTGCCACTATAACACTGAACTACACGGTATTGCTATGACACGATAGTGTTAGGTGTTACCTGGAAGCCTTCTAACGGGGGTCCACGACAACTGACCGCCAACTAACCGTAATGTTGACTGTCAGTTGACTTAATTCGTTCTAACGGATAGAGGACACAGTGTGACTCAACAAAAACCCGGTTGAGTGCAGGCTTAAATTCTGGTCTTGATATGATGGAGAACTTCGATTTTTTGTGAGATTCCTATAGGAAAAGCGCATAACTTTAGCGAAGACGCCTCGATCACTCACCAATTTCAGAACCTGGCTTTAGATGGGATTGGATTGAGGCGTATTTTTGTCACTTTTTCGCATCTGCATTATTATAACTTTGTTTCTTTAGGATTCAAAATATGAAGACTATTGATGGAAAACCTGAGTATAAAGGAGCTATAGTAAGTATTAATTACAACTGTAGGTTTTACCAGACGGGAGTTCTGTGGTGCAGCATTTACGCTGCACCATGCTCTTTAGCACGAGAAAGAGCCTGGTAACTAGTAACTGCCCAGTACCCATCCACCTGACCAACTAGACTGATACTTCAAATCAGAACTACGGTGTTTATGCCACGGCGTATAGTTTTACGCGAAGAATCACGTGTTTTTAAATCAAGACGAAAATATTTCACCATGAAAAGTAAAGTTAACAGCGCCACGTTTCCTTTGAAAGCATGAGAATTATAGGCTTTATTGTTGTTAGAGCGAACCCTTGTACCTAAAGGTTACAGGCGAGCTCTTAGATTAAGGATGTGAATGCTGCAAACTGACCGCGAATGTTCGAATTGCGTCTCCTGTTTGTTGCTATCTCTGCGGTAGGTAGCTTTGCACCAGCAGCAATCACGTGAACACTTATCAGTAAAAGTTTGCAACCATTATAGAGCTAGACATGCACGTTAAATGTGCTTGGATCATATGCAAGAAAATTGCAAAGATGAACATAGGAAAATCTAATCTTCGTTCTACTCGCTGAAACCTGTAACGAGACAGTGGGGCCCATCTTCGCGTCAATGCCCCGGCGTACAACTCAGCTCATTTCGAAAAAAGAGTGCAGCGGTGGCGAGCTTTTGACAACGTTGTGTTCAATTTGACCAGCCCAAGATCCAAATGTCAGACCTGTTCCAGAGACGAACGTTTTCCGCTTGCCCGATTTGACCCTAATTCTCTTTTTTAGGATGTCTTAAGCAAAGTGGTTCGAAACGAAGGTTTTTTTAGTCTGTGGAAGGGATTCACTCCTTACTACTTCCGTCTAGGCCCGCATACTGTTTTAACCTTCATTTTTCTCGAACAGATGAATGCTTTTTACAAGAGTCGGTTTATGAAAGGCTAATTGTGTGTTTCTTAGATGCTTTATTTTTCAAAATAGATTTTTTTCTTTTTTTTTTTGTTTCGTTGCGAAATTTGAACTAACCTAGTTTCTAAACACTGATTTTTGAGCTTCTACCCATTATCATCATAGTATATATTTATGTTTTTTTGTTCAATCTTGTTAGCTGATTTTCTCGTAGTGCTCATACGCACCATGACGGTTTCATCTACCTTTTGTTTCCTAATTATAACTTTATTTGGCCGTTGAATTATGTTTATTGATTTAAAATAATTTCGAACAATTTGTGAACCTACTTGAATAACTCAAATTTGCATTCCCCGTTTAAAAAAGATCAATCAAATTTGTGATTCTTTTCCGAAGATCTCGAGCGAAGGACTACAAGGATACTTGATAACCGACGAAAAAAATACTAACAATTGGATAATAACAATTTTAATAACACGCGAAGTTTAATAACTAGCGTAAATTGCATTAGTCTCAGTCCTTTCAATTCGTCCTCCTAAATAAGATGATCTAGTGGTGTACCGCCTCGAGAAATGTTCAGAAAATATTTCAAAAAATTAAGACAAAATATTTGGCTCTACAAAATTTGACAAAACTTTTCAATGATGATGTATAAAGGTAGCAAGAGCATAGGGCTACTTTTATAAAAAGATATTTTTCTATTATTGCTTCAATCCCTTATTGTGTCTGTTGAGGTTAATAGAAGAATTTTATCTGCTCCTGGTATTTTTGGTTTTGTTGCATTTGGTTGTCTAATTTTGAGCGTGGTGCGAATTCGCTCAATTACGAGTAAATTGATGAAATTTAGTTGACATACACTTGGGTGTTTCGTTTGCTCGTAATTTTTTCCACAACTTTTATTTTCTGGCGGAGTTGAAGATTGAGGAATATCAAGCAACCCCAGCAGTTGTAACACAATGCACAATGACGCCCTAGACCACTCCATTTGGTAAAAACAAGAGGCATTTTTGTAATTACACCTTTATAACCTGTCTGGGAGGCTTCACACTGTCCTGTTTAACGCTGAACATCAAGCAGGAAACTGAATACCAACTTTTGTCTTAGTTTGATCTGACCTGGAATTGAACCAAGGTCAACCGTTTCAGTAGCTGGCGCTTGACCACTAAAAATCATATGCTCGAATCATCTATCAACACATTTTACGTCAATTGCAAATGGTCAATCGCTACATGCAGTAGAGCAATGGTCAAAAAATGCTGCGTTTACCGAGATCTAGCACATGACCTCTTGTATACGATTTGGATAGAAAAACGCTTTACCGATTTTCGAAGTTTAATGTTATGTAGCGTTACACTCCAACCTAGCCACAAGTTAAAGTTTAATTGGATCAATTCGTTATTAAGTCAAGTCAAAGAAAGCTAAATGGGTTATTCAACCGAGGCGGTCGACTGCATTGGGACGCGTTTTTTGACACGGATGTTACAATGGCGAGCACGCAAGGCCTGGATGCCCTTGAAAATGTTCTATAATGTGGGCCGACTGAGCATTTTAGCGAGCTCGGTAAGGTCTTTTTGGCTCGTTAAAAGGCGGTAACGAACAAAAAACTCGTAGACCAAATGCCGTTTCCGAACCGTCTTGCCCGATAAGCGTTAAAAATGTTTGCTAGAGTTTTTTTGCGAGATGTTACGTAATCTGCGTTACTTCGTAACAAATTGTGACATAGTTAGGATAGGATATTAGGTTATTCAGCATGTAGAAAATACAGCACATCGTAATTTCAGTTAAAATGCACTATACAGTCTATAATTGTCAGCAGCAGGGGCGTGGTTGCCAGGATAGTATAATTAGCATAGAATGTATGCAAAATTGTGGCATGCCCCCCCCCCCCCCCCCCCTTGTAACTTGGGCAGAAAGTTTGAACCCACAGAGACGGGGTCTGAGTGGAGACCTTTTTTTATATTTTTTTCTTTGATCTTAACCTAATTTTGGGCCAAAAACCGAACGAAATTTGAGTAAAGACTTTTTTTTTTGGTTTTCACCTAATTTTGGGTCAAAAACCGGACTGATTCTGAGTGGAGAAATTTTACTTTTCGTCTTCATTATTTTCAAATTTCCTCCCCCCCCCCTTTCGAAAATTCTGCGTACGCTACTGGTCAGCAGCATGGCCGGGTGGAACTGCGCGCTGATTATTGCGTAAGCAATACTGCGACCGAGTTCGATTACAGTGGTCGAATGGATAGAGCGTTTGCTACTGAAGCGGTAGACGCGGGTTCGATTCCCGGTCGGGTCAAGCCAAAGACTATAAAAATTGGTATTCACAGCTTCCCTGCTTGACGTTCAGCATTAAAAGGGACAGTGCGAAGCCTCCGCCGTGTGTGGTAGACAGATGGGCAGGTGGCAGCTTGACTCGAAGACCGAAAGGTCCCTTCGCTGTCTCCTGGCCAAGGCAACTTGGTGAATAAAATGAAATTACAATTACCGCTGCCGGCTGCCTGCTTCGACGCATACGCGGGTGGCTGCAGACTCGAAAAGCGCGAGCTCACTTCCCAGTCACCCTCATCTCTCCGTTCTTATAAAGTTCGTTGAGTTGTAAATTCTCCTTTGATTATTATTATTATTACAATACCGTGGAATGAAGCGAAGAGCAAGGCTCATCTAGACAACTTCATTCACATGGCTTTTTAACAAACAATGCTATAATGTATTGTTGTAACCTGGTTATACTTAAGAAATTATTGCTTGAATGATAAAAAAACACAAATATTTATAGCACTAAAACCACACTGCACGAAAACCATTACACAAAATGGAAAAAGATGGACGATAAAGGATCGAGCCATATTCTCCAGATATATAACAATTAATAACAAAAAGATTAAAATTGGCATCAAATGAAGGTCCATTGCAAGATAAAGCGTATGTAATGTAATTTGGAAAAAGATACTATAGTCGATGCGTTAATATTCTAAGCTTAATAATACTGCTTTAATTACAATAATCATGTCTTCGAAGCAGCTTTTTGCCTGAAACTTATCTACAAGAATTGTCAGGATGGAGAGCGTGGGAAAAGGAGCGGCTAGTTATAGAAGAAAGCCAGCCGTGATTGGCTGGAAAAAGACCAATGAGAGAGCGTAATTAGTGCACAATCTTAAAGCTGAGTACACGAATTCCTTTTGTTTGTGTTAGAAGTTTTGATGAAAATTCTCAAGTTCTGTACTACCAATCAACTAACTATTCTAAGCTTGCGAAATCTTCGATTGATAATGATTAGTTACGGAATGAGAGAGCAATTTATTTATATTTTGGATCAAGTTAAAAGAACAACTTTTTCCTTACCGCAATTAAGTGACGGAAAGCGCCCTTGAGGTTGTTGGTGGGTAAACTTGTATTTTAACAGTAGCACTAAGTTTTAACGTTTTTCAAAAGTAAACAAATCGAAGTACGCTCTTTTTTTAGAACCAGTAGTAAACAGCATTGAAAAATTGCGAAAACGAAAAAGCGAGCTTTTTCAAACTTGAGTGACTGCCAAAAAATTTTTCCGTTGCTTGCACAGAGCAACAGCGCTTTAGAATTTCGGAATAGTTGCAATTTTGCTTGCAAACTCAAGAAAATCACTAAAATTTCAGCGTTTTGAATCAGTTCAAATTTTAATTTCTTTTCAATGATTTGAAATTTATTCTCTTTCGTTTGTTTTTAATTTACAGCATTTTTGTTGCCGTGGCTGGTGTTGTTCTTAATTTGGTTTGAAATTTTGAGCAAAAGTGAGCTTCGTGTTTTTATAAAATTGTTCTTCAACAAAATTTTTGTTAACTGGCGCTACTCAATATTTCTTTATCAGTCGATACAGCAAATGATTATCATTGCAATTCGCTTTTTAGTCCGTTAGAAATAGCCTTTACGCAGAAAAAATTTACATTAAACTGAAATTTGGCACGATGACTCAGAATCATGTCCTGAGCCATCAAAAAAAATCCCCATGTTTTGAACATGGGACTTCCCCCTTTTTTGGCCTTTAAAGTCGGCCATCTAGTGTCAAAGAGCCTTTACTATCAAACAGCCAATCCAAAAGTTGTAAAAGTTTTGAATAATAGTTGGTTTTCAAGTTCAGGTTTAAAAAAATTTGCTTTGAAGCTGATGACGTCATTGTTGTGACATCATTGCCAAAGGTTTGAAAAAATGATGTATTGATGGCTGGAATTGTTAATGAGAGTTAGGCTAGGTTTTTGGTTCCAAATAAAAAATTACTTTAGATCAAAGTGATGTCGTCACAAACGTTTTGATGACGTCAACTGTAACGAGTTTTGACTGTAAATTTGAAAGAGTGTTTGACCAAACGAAACATTGCAAACTTTTTTTTTTATTAGCTTTAAACTTGGAAGAATTGTATTGTGAATTCATTCAATTAATTGGTCAAAAGCTGTGTTGTCAGCAAAACCCTGGTGTAGTAGTCAAGCAAATATAATTTAGACCTCCCAATAGGCAGTGGTGGGCAATAACGAATTACCATAGTAACGAATTACTTTTTTAGAAATTTTTACAGTAATGACATTACTTTTAAAAAAGTAACTTCTGTGGTAATTTTACTAACTTTTTAGAGGTGTCAAAATTACTAATTACAAATTTCTTTGTAAATGTTACCATACATTAGAAACGCTTGACTGGCTGCTTATTTTATATCTCCAGCCAATCAAAAAAGTTGTTTCTGTTGAAAATGACGCAGGGTCGTACCTTGTGCCGTATGTTTTTCTGCGTACTAGAATGGTTTATACATGCAGTGCTATCTTCGTCTAAGACAATCGATCATTGATATAGCTAGCTCATAGGGATGCAACAAAATCATCATCATCATCATATTAAAATAATACAAAAAGCGCAATATCACAAAAGCGCAATAACAATTAAAAATATACGGTCAAGTTTTTTAATTCCGCTGGTTTCGAGGAGTAGACTTCGGTGGCGGTATTTTGTTGCCTGTTAGCTTGATAACATGCCCAGGCTTTGTTTACGAAAGTTTTGTTTTGTATCTTTGATTAACAGTCATCGATCTGAATAATCTACCGTATTTTGGGTTAACATTATTATCTACTTTCGCGTAGTATCAAATTTTAATGTTGTGCAAAAACCGAAGGTAGGTATTGCAATACCCTATTCATTCATACGCCAATGGGTAAAATTTTTGTCATAGCTACTACATCAATACAAAAAAGAAAAGACAGTATTTTGTCCGAACCAGTTAGCCTAATATTTTTAAACATTTTGCGCGAAATAAACTTTTAGCACAAAAGCTAAAAACTACAGACTCTTTCCAAAGAATATCAACGAAAAAAATAAACGCATAATAAACACAGATAAATTTGCAAAAAACAGATAAAATCACCAACCACCTCTTTATAAACTTTTGTAGTATTTTTAGTAACTGAAGAGAGGTGATACCGGTGGACAGGACCAGGGCGTTTTTAGGGGGGGGCCATTGTGCCATGAACCCCCCTTTGGGTCGCCAGGATTGCAAAATCGCATAGAAAAGTAAGCAAAATTGAGGCGTGGCCCCCCCCCCCCCCTTTGCAAGTTGGGCATAAGGTTTGATCATACAAAGGCTATGCCCTGTGCGTTTCTTCTAAGCTTTGGGCGAAAAATTGGACCAAAATTGAATGAAGACCTTTTTTTATTTTTTGCTCTTCACCTGATTTTGGGCATAAAATCGGACTAAATTTGGGAGGAACAATTTCTGTTTCAGATCTTTGTTCTCACCAAATTTTCTGAAATTTTTGGCCCCTCCCCCTCTTTTCAAAATCCTGCGTACGCTTCTGAGCAGGACCAAATTTATATTGCGCCGGACCTTTTACCACATTTTCTGCCTACAAAATTTGTTGACCAAGAAAAAAAGTTTTCCACCGCTTAGGAGTCGCATTTTCCGTCGAAAATAGAGCGAAAAAACACTAAAAAAAAGCCTTCGCCACCCAGGGATCGCAATATTGCTTCAGGCAAAGTGCCATCTTCGACTCTTAATTAGTCGACTAGAAACAAACGCTCTGAGAAAAAGAGAAGAGCATTGAAGAAAGAAGTTTGCTCTTGTTGCGAAGTTTTTTTGTGCTCACGCGCATTCGACTGATTTGATTGGACATGTTCGTAAAACGAGTGAACCGTGAAAAAAAATTCACGCTGATTGGACGAACCGGCATGTTCTAGAACAAATGAACTATAAGGAAAAAAGACAAACTTTTGCTTTCCAGTTTACCATAATGGTGCCATTTTGCTACACGGTAAACTCAGCTTCGCCGGTATGAACTATTTAAGATAAAAGACGTAGATTGAAAAAATGCTACCGGAATATGATAGATCAAATCAAATCTTTCGTTATAGTCGCTCTATTGCGCCGAAGCGTGTAATGAGTTGGCGGGGCAACACAGCTTCTTTCGAAAAAATGTGGCTGCGGTGGCGAGCCGTTGGCAACACTGTGTCTGATTTGACCGGCCTGAGATTTGAACCTCATTGCACTTTCTCACTCATTGCACATTGCACTCTTGCAGATTTGAACCTCGGGCCTCCCGCTCCAGAGACAAACGCGTTATCGCTAGACCAACAAATAGATCAATCACATAGTATTTTTTCAATTTTTTATCTTGATAGTAGTTTTATGTGAGAATTACCTTGAGCGTGTTTTAAGATTATTAGCGACTTATTGGAATTTATTTATCAAAACCCGAGAAAGTGCAATGAATTTATAGTTAATTACAGCATTAAATTTTTATTGCTCAATACTGCTTCTTAAATCATAACGTTAGCGTGATCTGGTTTCAGCGCTCCAGGAGTCCGAGTAGCCGACTTGACCGCAGAAACAAAAGACCCGAAATGCGAAACCCGCTTAGTTTTAAAACCATTCTGTACTCACTCAGACCATTGGATCCATGCTCAGACGTAATACAGCAATCAAAATAATATAGGTTGGCACTGAACGGTATCGAAAAGGCAGTATAATGAAAGTTATAATTTTATAATAATACTAGGATCACGGACGAAATCCAAGTTTTTTTTCGTTTAGCGCCATTAGAAATAGTAATGTAGACAATTGTCATTTGGCTGAATTTTTCATTCAAAGTAATTTGTAGCGACAAATTACTGATTACTTTTAATTTGCAACGACAAATTACTGATTACTTTTTCTGAGAAGTAACAATTATGGTAATTTTTGTTACTTTTTTACTGTAATTTTACGTAGTGTCAATACTTTTATACGGTAATTTGCCCACCACTGCCAATAGGGGATTGAAATAATACATTTTGCAGTTTGATAAAGAAAGCCTTCGAATGTTAATCAAAAAGCTCCCACGCGCAGTTAAAGTTAATCTGCAATTTTAGTTTAAGATGCAAGCTTTAGCAACGATGAAAAAAATTGTTAAGGCGGCAATTTGTCAAATATTGGCTTGGTTATTATCGATTAATTAATGATGTTGTCAGGCATTGCAATATAATTGCAAATACGCAAAATAATACCTGATAATAATATTCACGGACATTATTTTGCGTAAAATATTGTTGGCATTGCAAAGCGATAGAAATCTTGTTCTTATCGGATATATTATCGTGCTCGGCACATATTCGTATTAATTTGCATACAATTGCACTAGTCATTATTTTTTAGAATCATTGCATATAGGAGGGTGAGGCAAGCCCTCGGCCAAGGACTCGAAGATGCCTTGGAACCTCAAAATGATGATGATGCTGATATCCCTAAAATGTTGCAATGTTTTGTTTGGTCAAACACTCTTTCAAATTTACGATCAAAACTCTTGACAGATGACGTCATCAAAAACGTTTGTGACGTCATCACTTTGATTTAAGCAATTTTTGGTTTGGAGCCAAAAAGCTAACTCTCATTCACAATTTGAGTCATCAATACAGAATATGTCATTTTTCAAAAACAAAAATTTGGCAATGACATCACCAACAATAACGTCATCAGTTTCAAAGTAAAGTTGTTTTACCTGCATTTGAAAATCAATTACTATTCAAAATTTGACTCATCCACAACTTTTGGAGTGGCTATTGGACAGTAAAGGCTCTTTGACGCTAGATGGCAGATTTTAAAGGCCAAAAAAATGGGAAGTCCCATGTCCAAATCATGAGGATTTTTTTGGTGGCTCAGGACATGGTCCTGAGTTATCGTGCCAAATTTCAGCTTATTATAAATTTTTTCCGGGTTTCAATGTATCTTGTCGTATTCTTCTTTGCAGTCTAACAGCAAGCATGGCAACCATTTAAAATAATTTTCAGCCAAAATTCGCTTTAGTTAAAGTTTTCGGCATTGTGCCTTTAAATTTCTGAATGAAAAAGATTTTAAGAGTGCTTCAAAATCTTTAAGTTGGCAAGAATATGTGACGTTTTTTACTCTGGCCGTGTTTCAACATATGCACGTGCAAACATTACTTCTTGACTTAGCGAGTATTTAGTTCGGTAACGCCAGTTAAAAGATTCTCGTTATTAATGCGAGCGTGGAAATTTCTGTAATGCTGGCCCAACCGGTAAGATTTGCGATTTCTACGAGGCGAAGAACTTTTTTTGGTCTTTACATTATTTCGAGAAAGAAAGGTCCCCCCCATCACAAAAATCTTGTCTATGCCACTGGTTGTGTAGATACATGCGTCTCAGCAGTAATGCTACATGCCAGTGTCCGCTACCCATACTTAATAATTTTTTCTGCATAAAACTTCAAGAATGCGACATTTGTCAATCTATCAGTGAAACTTAATGGAGTATTAAATTTCATCGTTACAATTTTTCAAGAGCTTTGTCCGAGCTAAGTTGTTTTAGTTCCCTTTTTTTCGCTTCATTAATAGTTTGCTTTGTTATAGGTAACCCAGTGATGTTTGTTTAACTTCTTTCTATATCAACTGACAAATTGATCTTTGTTTGAACAACAAATTTCCCCTGTAGACTATACAGTACTTCATATTGCAAATGCCAGCATGTACTGTAATGTTGTACTGTTTGTACAATGTAAAGTGGTGGTCCACAAAGATTTTTGGCAACTTATTGCAAAAGACTTTCGCCGTCATTTAATTTGAGCAGCGGTGGGAGAATGGTAAAAACCATACTTCCTAACTTGAAAATGCCATTTGTTATTTTTTCAACGAGTTGATATAATTGTAATTACATTTTATTCACCAAGTTGCCTTGGCCAAGAGACAGCGAAGGGATCTGTCGGTCTTCGAGTCAAGCTGCCACCTCCCCACCTATTTACATCAGACGGCGGAGGCTTCAAAATGTCCCTTTAATTGCTGCACGTCAAGCAGGGAAGCTGTGAATACCAATTTTTAAAGTCTTTGGCTTGACCCGACCGGGAATCGAACCCGAGTCTACCGCTGCAGTAGCAGACGCTCTATCCTCTTGACCTCTGATCGATAAAGTATAATGGGCATCACTTTGCCCACGAGTGTCAAACTAGAGGAATTTTTTGGCCGTGAAATCTTAGAAAAGCTGCACATCAATCAATAAACCGTCCAATAATAATCGAAAAGTTTCTTGACTGATTCGATAAGTCTCCAACTGGCAATGCGTTGGTTTTTTTTGGGGGGGAGACTTTATTAACGCTTTATTTGTAATTCGAGCTAAGCAATATATTCGGGGTGGCAACCAGGGGCGTCGCCAGCTTCGTGAGATCGGGGGGGGCAAAAATTAAAATCAGGGGGGCAAAGGTCTTCGCCGAAATCCGAAGGCTTTTTCTGGCCGAAATCACAAATTTTCCGACCAAAAGCAGGTGATCTCCAAAACTAAAAAAAAAAGAAGGTCTTTGCCGAAATCCGAACGCTTTTTCTGGCCGAAATCGCAAAATTTTAACGTTTTTTCCGCCCAAAAACACCAAACTTCTTTCTCCAAAAAAATACCGTGGAGGGGCAAGAAAAAAATCGGGGGGGCAAAAACGAAAATCGGGGTGGCATTGCCCCCTGCCCCCCCGCTGGTGACGCGCCTGGTGGCAACTGACAAAAACAGAGTTGGGATTGATAAACTTGGCCGAGAGGGTAAAGACATCGTTTTCTTTTTTTTGTTTTTTTTATTACAACAACCCTGATCACATGATTTTGATTTAACCCGCACCCTGGTCATATTGTTGCGTCGTTGGATAAGATTCTTTACGATGATTATCTCTGCTTGATGGCTTACAACAAGTAGCAAATTCAATGGCCAAAAACTCGAAGAAATTCACAGGAGCATTGGGTCACTGGAAATTACTAAGCAGGTGCGGATTGCTCCAAACATGAAGTAGTTATCGCAATGAAAAGTGAGCGGATTAATGGATTATCCAATGGTTATAGCATCTGCCGCTATCCGGTGTCAGTAGAATAAATGCTCACCATAACAGCAACGCTACAAGTACAAATTAAAATGATTATGGAATTGGACCTTTCACGTAAATGGGCTTTATAGCGCCATTGGAAGTTCGTGTTTCTCAATCACATTTTCACTGATCTACTTGGTCTGCCATACAAATCCAGTTCGCCGATGCTTTTAAAGAGGGTTGGTCGTTTAGAAGCAACAGACCAAGTCTTCCATAGTTAACCATGTAAAAAAGAAGTTTTCATAGATATTTGAAATAATTCAATTATGACCTTTCGTGGCTGAAATAGGCAATAAGTAACCAACATTATCTTGATCCGATCCTAAATAGGTCCGGGCTTCGTTGGCAGTTTGACTTTGAGAGGAATAAATTGTTTTAGGAGCTGTGCTGTACTGCGACGAGAAAAGGCGTTTATTTCGTTTTATATTTTTGACACTGGAAGGAGAAGGGATGGTTTCTGGATCAATGTAAGAGCCTCTGCGTGTCAAGAAGCGTGGATTTTGACAGTTTTCAGTTGAGTTTTCGTTAAAAATCTCTTTGGGAATAGTTTCATCGTGAACGGCAGACATCTGCCTGTCACCACATGGGGGCTGAGGTGGAAGACGCAATTCCACAAGTTGGTTGTTTTCGTCATGAAATGAAGCAGCTTGTTGAAGAAATGGAAGCGCGCTAAAATGCAACAAAGTTACAAAGCACAGCAGAAACTGTAAAATGTTAATTCAAAGCTAACTGCCTAATAGCCAAAAAGATTTTTTGTGGACTGAACAAAAAAGTTTTTTGGGCGCTCCAGAACTGTAGACAACGTAACTTCAAACGGTTTTGTTTTGTTTCCTTGATAGCAGAAGGAACTTCAAAAAAGCACCAAAACATAGAATAAGAACATTCTAAAGTGAATAAATAACGCTTTTGAAGAACTAATAGCAGATTCAATGCCTCCAAATTTTGCTTTTGGTATAGGCCTAGCTACTGTAGTGAAGTAAATTCACTAATTGATTACCGGTATCTACTTACCAGGGGCGTATTTAGGGGGTCGCCAGGATAGTATAATTAGCATAGAATAGTATGCAAAATTGCGGCATGCCCCCCCTCTTTGCAAGTTGGGCAGAAGGTTTGGTCACACAATGGGTATGTTTTGTACGTTTGTTTTAGGCCTGCACCCAACTCTGGGCAAACAACGGGACTAAATTTGAGTGAAGACCTTTCTTTTTTGCTCTTCACCTAATTTTGGGCAAAAAATTGGACTGATTTTGGGTGGAACAATTTCTTATTCTGATCTTTGTTCTTCTCAAATTTTCTAAACTTTTCTAAAGTTTTCTAAAGTTCCTGCCCCCTCCCCCCCTTTTTCAAAATCCTGCGTACGCTACTGCTACTTACCCATTAGTTGCTCTATCGTAGGATGGTTTGGTGCGTGAATTTGTTTCATAAATCAAAGGCACTTCTTGATACGGAAACGGTTGCCTTGGACGAAATTTACGAATAGGATGTCTACAAAAAACAAACCTGAGCATTAAAGGGGGTGAAGCATTCAGCTAGGATTATGTGCAAAAGATAAAGAATAATCTGAAACATATCTTCTTCAAATTTCACTAGCTTACGACGTATTATTTCTGAGATATTTTATTTCAAAGTAAGATCTCCCAAACAGTGTTGCCAGTTAAAATTTTGTTTTTCCTGAAATGATGTTTATTGTAATCTTTCACATTGGTTTAAAAGCTTATGAATGCAAGGCTTAAGCATGAATTAGTGTCACAACAGAAATACTTTTACAATTTAAATAGTATATCTCTATTCCTGGAAAAGTAGATCTTAAATGGCAACTCTGTCGGGGAGATCTCCCAACTTTAAAATGAAATATCTCAGACTCGATGCATCGTAGAAAGCTGAAATTTAGTGCATAAATGTATTAGTTGTTTCTTTAATTTTTGCACATAATCTCAGCTGGATGCTTCACCCCCTTTAAGCAAGAGTGTTAATGGCTAGGACTTAGCTAAGCTGGGACCAGAAGACCCCAATCGTTTCGTTTAACCGAATTAAAATGCAAGGTTTTGCAGCAAATATGCAAAGTTTGTCGCTTACAAACTCTAAACTAACTAGCAATCATTTTATTTCTCTAAAAAACAAGTTATTTCTAAACATAAAACAAAA
Organism: Trididemnum nubilum; assembly: GCA_963965965.1. NCBI lineage: Eukaryota > Metazoa > Chordata > Ascidiacea > Aplousobranchia > Didemnidae > Trididemnum > Trididemnum nubilum. The sequence goes on from OZ014487.1 coordinate 16,714,884, forward strand.
ATTGTCTTCAGCGGTAGAGACTATAGAGAGTTCACGAAGCACCTCCAGTACTTAAAACTCTAATTTTCTAAAATTTTAAGAAGTTTAATTGTTACAAATTTCAATAGTGACAGAAACTTCTGAACTTGAAATGACATTATTGCTAGTCGCCATTAAAATGACGTTGGTTTTACAGTTGGCCCCCACCAGGTCTTAATTCGGTAGCGCGCTTGACAAACTAGTACAACTGACGCGTATCACAAGCAGTTTTTTTTGGGGGGGGGGGTCGCAATCACAACCCCTGGCTGAAGTCCCATTAGCGCTCGATGGTGCGCCATTGGCTCTATCCAATTTTAATTCTTGGTTTTAGGAATGATGGGACTCATCGCATCGTTTTTATGGGGACATTTTTGTTTTTGACTTCTTCAACGTACAGTATGTCATGAAATTGCAAAAAATTGATGAAAAAATTTTTAATTCAGAGGTTAGGCGGTATGGACTGAAACTTAACGGTTTCTACTGGACGATTTAACTACAAATAATAGGCTTGTTGACAGACATGGGCACGATCTTTATCTTCAAGATCACATTATTTTAATGATTTGATCTTGATCTTGAAGATCACGTTTTTTGTGTGATTTTGATCTTGAAGATCACGATCACTGTTATTTTTAAATGTCTCGTAGGGTAAGCATCGCCGAGGCCAGGTAATGTGATATTCTGAAGCTATTTCACGGCCCCGACACAGAATGCAGTCTAAACTGGAGAAAGATATCCGCATTTGCCCTAGCACAGACAGAACAGATATGAACCAGTACGACTGTACCTAACTTACTAACTTGGGGAGAAAATCACAAATCAGCTTCGTTAACAACGGAATGTCTGCAGGCTTGGGGCATCTTATCGACAATGGCACTCTTTTTTTACAAACCATTAACAGATTAGTGGTAGTAATGAAAATCTCCAGGAACTAATAGTGAAAAAACAAGTGCTGGAGTGGTAGCACTGCCAGTAAGATAGTACCTTGGGCACGATCTTGATCTTCAAGATTAGATCGTGATCTTGAAGATCAAGATAGTGATCTGATCTTGATCTTCAAGATCACATTATTTTAATAATCTGATCGTGATCTTCAAGATCACATTTTTTGCATGATCTGATCTTGATCTTCAAAATCACCAAAAGATGGTGATTTGCCCATCCCAGCTTATTGGTTATATAACAGAAGCCTTACTTGAGGAAGACTGTAACACGATGGTCGGAATTATTTGGAATGGGGTTGCATTCGTAATGCTGGACGAGTTCGGAGATGCTCTTAAACTTAAATTCTTTCTCGGCATAAAAGCACTTATCGGTTGGAGAAAATATCTCAATATGCCCAATGACGTTTCGATCTAGCCTGCAAGAACAATCATCTTGTGATAAAATATAATAGAAAAAACAGGCTTCTCTTATTTTTGGTGAGAGAAACTGCGCTCAAAGAGTTCGATCTTAAGTTGATTTCCCGTAATAAATTTTTGTTTAAATTAAATAGCCTAATTAAAGGAAAAAAGCTTGTAGGCTAACGACTGTACTCCAAATGCAGACCATCTTTATTTCTGAAAAGCTGCTGCTGTATTTTAAAATAGGGCGTAATTAGTACTTAAATTGTAAGGGGAACGGAAAAGGACGCGTTTCCCACTGAAAATTGGTGTCCGCAATCGAAATTCAGCGTACGTCCCCCCTCAGAAAGCGTCCAGGTTGTTCCTTTTTTTGGTCATCCCTTATCATGATCGAGCGTGAATATTTTTGTTTTTTGACCCTGCAAATGTTTTCACTCCCGGATGCGACCGGTTCCGGCTGTAAAAGCGTTTTTCATCCAATATTTTGTAGTTAAAGTGTTGAGAATAACAGTCTCTTTCACTTAGAATTCTCGAAATTTTGTCATATACCAGCCAACTCACACAATCGTGATCGCATATCGCCGGTGTTTGCTTCCAAGTCTCAATAAAAACGATCCTGGTTTGTCTGCATGCCGACTCATCACATCTTGAGCCTGCAAAATCAGCAACATTATATATTTCTGCAGTAATTGCAATAGTAATTGCGTCGTTATTCACCAATTTGCCTTGGCCAGCGAGAGACCTTTCGGTCTTCGAGTTAGGCTGTCACCAGCCCAATTGCTTACCACAAACGGTGCATGCTTCAAGCTGTCTCTTTGTTATTGAACGTCAAGCCGAGAAGCAGTGTATACAAAGTTTTATAGTGTTTGGTTTGACCCGACCAGAAATTGAACTTGAGTCTACCGTTTCAGTACCAAACGCTCTATCCATTCGACCACTGATTGGTTAAAAAATAAATGAACAAGAACGTAAACTTAGGTAGGCTTGCTGGTGCTGAATAAGTTAAATTAGATTTGTTTCCGAGCAGCAAGCATCAATTTTGGTCTCGGTACTTTGTAGCGACAGTTTTTTTTTCTTATTAGCGTTCGTAGTACAAAATAATTACACCTACTTGAATTCTTGATAATTCCGAATAAAAGTAAGCTAAATTCTCCACTCTCTCATGCTCCATTTCCACTGACTCTATTGACCCATGCACCTGCTGAGTACGTCTTAACGACGCAGCTTTTTCGGTTCGATTCTCCATTGGAAGGAACAGGGGCACCAGATCAAATTTTTCGACCAGAGGTACTAAAAGGTTTTACTGGTTAGAGCAAATACACTAGTGCTGCATGCCAAAGCGAAACTTTTATTGTTTGCAATACGCGCACATCATAACGTATGGCTTGATACCAACCACTCCGACGAATTTATTTGCTTAAGCTAAACTGCCCGGAGTGAGTGTTTTCCCAAATTTTACTCAATTCCATGATCCGCATGTCCCGTTTGTGGCAAGGCGTTAATTGTTTACTTTTTTTCTCATTAAGGACCTAATTTTATTAAGCAGACAAAAAGTTTTGTTCTGTAAACATCAAGCTAAGCCCCAAACTGGTTTATGGAAATTGGTAAACGAGAATTGCGAGCCCGAAGAAGTAAAGTGCATCGCGAGAAAAACAAAAATCTTTAAACAGTAATTTTACGAAAACAGTTTAATAGAAACTATTTTTGCAGAAAATTGAACGACAAAGCCAATCCCGGCATTAAAACGGATTGCAAGAAAATAATCAGATATTAAAAATAGTCATATCCTAACGATCACAACCAGGGGCGTATTTAGGGGGGGTCATTGGGCCATGCCCCCCCCCCTTTGGGTCGCCAGGATAGTATAATTAGCATAGAATAGTATGCAAAATTGCGGCATGGTCAGTAGCGTACGCAGGATTTTGAAAAGGGGGGGCCAGGAACTTCAGAAAATTTGAGAAGAACAAAGAACAGAGTAAGAAATTGTTCCACCCAAAATCAGTCCGATTTTCTACCCAAAATTAGGAGAAGAGCAAAAAAGAAACAAACAAGGTCTTCACTCAAATTTAGTCCCATTATTTGCCCAAAGTTGGGTGCAGGCCTAAAACAAACGTCTAAAACATACATACCCATTGTGTGCTCAAACCTTCTGCCCAACTTGCAAAGGGGGGGGCCATGCCGTAATTTTGCATACTATTCTATGCTGATTATACTATACTGGCGACCCAAAGGGGGGGCCATGGCTCAATGGCCCCCCTAAATACGCCCCTGGGCATGCCCCCCCCCTTTGTAAGTTGGGCAGAAGCTTTGAGCACACAAAGAGTAGGCGAAGACCTTTGTTTTTGGCCGGCACCCAATTTTGGGCAAAAGATCGGACTAAATTTGAGTGAAGACCTTTTTTTTTTGGTCTTCACCTAATTTTGGACAGGAAAATGGGACTGATTTTGGGTGAAAAAATTTTCATTCTGATCTTTGTTCTTCTCAAATTTTCTGAATTTCCTGCCCCCCTTTTCAAAATCCTGCGTACGCTACTGATCATAACTAGTGGACCGTAGACCTACTGTTTTGTTTTCCCTACTAATCGACAAAAATTGCTTCTTTTACTTAAATCTTTTTCCAGTTTTACAAAAACGTACTGATTCTTGCTGATGCGCGCCAAGCCAGTAATTTATGCACATACTCAAGATGCAAATGCAAACCTACAGTACATGATCAATACGTTCAGGAACAATAAAAGACAAGTTTTAACCAAGCCAGAACAATTTTGTGTTACTTTATCCTCCAACAAATTCGAAAATAAGTTAAGATTAAAACAGACCAAAAATGTTTGAGTAATTAAATACCGCCAGCCTCAAACCAAAATTTATTGCTTCGTATAAAAAGTGTGCACAACTTTCAAATCTTTATTCGATCACTTTTTCGTTATTTTTACATCTTGATAAGCGCAGAAAAAACGAAATTTGTTTTATTTGATTCACTTAAATTTGGATTTTTTCCAGTTTACTACAACAATTCGAACCCACACCAGGACTGAGAACTTGAAATGGAAAAAACTTATCGTTTTCTTGAACTCAAAAAAATACTTTTTCTGAACTCGAATAAAACCGCTCGAGCTCATTGAAAAGATATTTAGAGATTAAAAAAATGTCTGAAAAAATGTATTTAATTGATCACGCCATGTAAATTGAAAATTTCGTTCATTAGTTTATTAGGTGGCGACCTGGAAAAACAGCAAGTATACGAAAAGTCAAAAAGTAGACTTAGAATCTTTGTCAGCTTGAACTCGAACTCGAAAAACTTGATATTTTTGCCGAAATTAAACTCGAAAAACTTCAATAAGAGAACTTGAGCTTGAACTCGCACTTGATAAAATAGGCAGAACTTGAATAAAAATTGATGGAGTTCGTAGCCGTGAAATTATACTTCGTCTCTTTCCGATATTCAAATCTGTATCTTGACACTTTTAAACTTTTTAGCAGGATACGTTATACGTAATCGCTTCAACAGCTTCCTCTTTTTCATGTAAACTCTTTATGTTTGTTTTGTCGTCAAACTGACAATAGATAGCTAATAGGTTCTTTGTTAAGGGCACTGACGCGAGCTAAAGATTTGTTATTTAGAAGCTGCAGATCAGATATTTTTGTAACGGCTTACAGGTACTATACGATCATCGACTCTTTGATGCGACTATGTCTATTGTAGGCATCACTTACAGTATAATGCTTTCAGCATTGAATTTTGCTCATTCTGTCTCTTTTGTTTGACTCGTTAATGATTAATCACAATGCAATATATCGTAAGACGAAGGTTTAGGATGTTTCGAACTTAACCGTAACCAGTGAAATTATCACTACTTTTTGTTTTCTCTATCAGGACGATTAAACTCAGAGAACACAAGACAACTCAATTCAGTTTATTTTTGTCATATCTGGCATGGAAGCAACAAAAATGACCGTACGGTCTTCAAGTTCAATGCTACCGTAACAACAGCAAAAAAAGCACATAAAACTTACATATTTACAAACATAGCAAAAAAAAGCAACATAACACTTCCTACGTATTTCCAGCATTTCAATCAATATTTAGTGTGAAACATTTTACTTATTTTGATACAACAAAAGTAACAGAAATGAGTGGTTTGCAATTCTAACCACAACAGTGACCCCCACCCCCCTCCCCCCACCACAAAAAAATCACTTTTCATACTGGTCTCACAGTAATCCCGTTTACACTTCAATAATATCATAACATTTAGTAGTGCATTGTGATAATACCTTGATATTTTGAGGTTGAAAGGTCCTCAAGCTTTTTTGCAAATGTTTTTGGTGTATATTTTTCAGAGATTGGGAAATTGTGGCCCAAATTATAGGACCAGTTAGTTTTACTGCTTTTCTTCCGAGAGAAAGATTAGTTGGTTGGATATAATAGCTATCTTCATCATTGCATCTTGTGTGCTGCTGGTGAATTGAAGTAGTTGTCTTGTAGAAATTAGAGGCTATATTGTTTTGCTTGTAGTGGATACGATGCATAAACTTGGCAGTTTAAACAAAGTAGGCTATGCGTCAAGTTGTCACTTTATATCAGCAATTTCATTTCTTGAAGTATTGGTTCAGTGTGATTATACGATAAGCACAACCTTGCATTATTCGAACATTTCGTTTTTTGTGTTTTGACCAATGGCATTAATGTAGTTTTCCACTCGAGACAAATTTTTCAAAACAAGTTTTACACGCACTTATGGAATCGTCAAAGACAGAGAATCGAATCTTCGCCTTTGCGATTTTGATTGCGATTCTTTACCGCTGCGTCATTCTTAAATGGAAAACTTGCAACTTTTTTAGTAGCTGGACGAATTTAAATTCAAAAAGGATATAAGACAATTTTCAACGCAGGTATTTACACGCACTAGCGAAATTTAAAACGGCAGGAAACCCAACCTTTTGTCCTCGCGAGGACTGCGCTATCTGCAATTTTGTAACTCTCGCAGAGCGTTCGTTAACTGTTGCCCCCGGCTAGTTCGTTAAAAAATCTGTCATCGAAACTGGATTACGGATTAATTACAGTTGATTTAGTTCGAAGCTAGAAAATGAGCTAGACAGAAAAAAAATTTTTTTGTTTGATCTTACGCACAGAAAAATCGATTTTAAATCTTGATTTCAGATTTTGGCTATACCGTTCAGGTATATTATAGGCCTACTTGTCAGGTCAGGAATTGGTCCAATTGACCATTTGGGAACCAGTAGAAAATCTCGAACGGACAAAATCGCGAATGGACAAAATTGCAAAAGGATAAAATTCCGAATGAATAAAATCCGAAATATTTTGAAGTCCTGAAACGTACATAATTGTTACCAGACTGGCTTAGCTGTTGACCAATAATCCACTATGCAGTAAACATGAAACACCACTTTGCCATGATGTTACAATACTTTAACAACAATATTTACCACAGCAATATTTACTTCAACTTCAATCTTTTTTCGAATTCCATTATTGAATTGGGTAATAACCACTTAGTGATATAAAAATCAAAATCTATGTTGTTGTTTTTTGAAAAACTGACCTGCAAACCAATTGCCTGAAAACTAAACCCATTGCTTGCTGGAATGAATGCTTTCTAACGTGGCTGAAGTGATTAGTTTTGAATTAAATTGAAACCGACAATAAGGAGCATTAAAGTTGAGAAAATTGTGGTCCTTGGATTTTTTAGTTTTTTTTTTTCCTATATCTGATTTTATAGAAAATTTAAAACTCACACTTAAATTGCAAATAAAAACAATTCAGCCATTAAGTTCGCAGATTGACGTTTAGAAGTGGGTTTTAGGGGTTGTACTTTCCTAAGTATTGGGTTTACATCATCAAAGTTATTTTAAATGTCTTGTTCATGTGGAGAGAAAAGTTGATAGCATAGGTGTAGCCAGAGGGGGGCCCAGGGACCCGACTCCGTCAACTGAAATGCCACCAGTGATAAAAACTGACAAAACAACTCATTGTTTCCTTAGTTTCGATATCTTTTCTCATTTTTCGCGTATAACAGTACACACGCACAATAGTAATTAACAATAATATTGACGACCAGGGGGCCTGGGCCCAATTTAAATGTATAACCCGGGTAAAATTAAGGGCGTTTGTCCTAAAAGTTGCTTCCTTAGGCCCTCATCTAACCTTTTTATAAACGTACTGCAATAATCAGGGCCGGATTTACCATATAGCACAGTGCCACGGGCCCTGCGCTCCGACCGTAAGACTTTTTTGTCTTTGCCAATATTTGGCTGGAAGATGTTTCGAAAACCCCCAAAGTGCCAGGGGCCCCGCGCAATGTAAATCCGGTTCGGGGTATGGTTGGTAGGCGTAGGGTTCTATAATTGTACCACTTTTCAGTAACAATTCACCCCAACCTCACCAGTTTTTACGCGACAAAATACTTTTGGAAAAAAAAATTAGCTAGGGAAAATCCTCATTAAACAAATAATTGAATTTGAATTAAGGGGGCTGGGCCTCCTGGTCGTACATATATAGCCTACTCCTACCACTGGTTATTTTCATGACAAAATTAAAATTTTTAAGGAAAATCTTCGAGTGGATTATTATTTATTGCTAAAATATTGCACGAGGCAATGTACGTTAGTTACTTCCCCCTACCTGGGCCAAATTACTAACATAATTTTACCTCGAAATGAAAGATTTTGAACTTGTTTTGGACTTAAATTGCAAGTAAAAAGAGGTTTGAACAATTTAATTATTTCGATTGGCTTTCAAATGTTAAAAATCTAGTTCTTTTAAATGGCTCTGAACACGAGCGAAATGTAATCCAATCGCAATAAAATAGCTTTTTTTCCAAAAAATTACAAAAAATCACCCAGCTGCTGGGGGCTTCGCCCCCAAGGCCCCCGTCTGTGCTAGGTTTGGGTTACACTAGTTTGCTCTCCATGTCTCCCAATTAAAACATTTTTATTTTTGACTTTTGGTTTAAGCCCTCTCCCTTTTGCAAAATGCTGGATTAGTGCCATTACAGACCACGGCTTCCGATCTTCTATTCTATGATATCTTTGTCCCACAATAAGTTTCTTCTTCAAAAATTTCTGATGATGTCATTGCATGTGATTTGGGGTTTGCCCCTCCCCCCCCAATCAAAAATTCTGGCCACACCTATAGTTGATAGGATAGTTGTTGTTGCGATTTGCGATGAACCAGTCAACGCGCGATGTCAGTCAACTTGATCTTGATCTTGTTCTGCATTGAGATTGGGTGAATGCTGTTGTAGTCTTAAAGAGGATGCATAGCGTATATAAAACCTTCAAACTTTGCTGGCCCTAGTTCTTCTGGGAATGTCACTGGTGGTAAGAATTCCTCAATGAGTGATAAAAATTTCATAAGCCCATTGTTACTTTGAGTAGACGCAATGTAGAGCAGTGCTTTTCAACCTGTGAACCACAGAGCATTTTGGTTAAAAGCGCATTATGAAAAAGTCGTGTTTGAATTTTTTTTTTCAATCACCTGTTTTCGGCCGGAAAAACCGCTTGAATTTTGGTGATTTTTTTTGGAGATCACCTGTTTTCGGCTGGAAAAACCGCTTGAATTTTGGTGAAGACCTTTTTTTTTTTGGAGATCAACTGTTTTCGGACGGAAAAACCGTTTCAATCTACTACAAAACTGATTTGGCCGGTAAATTTGGGTCAAGTTCTAGAGCAATACTTTGAAAGTGAGGCCATGGAAAATTTTCAAAATCAAAATGGGCCTCGGTTAGAAAAACGTTGGGAACCACTGGTGTAGAGCATTGGAGAAGCACAACCGCTGCTGAACTCTACTGTTTCAAGTCATATGCTAGCAATTCCGTGCTACAAGAAATCAGATGCATATTGCAGGAGTTAGAGGTTGTTGTCCTGTCGGGTTATTGAAAACATAAATATATTTTGGGGCTTCTTTTGCTGTTTTTTCATGCTGCTGAACAGGAAATTGCATTTGGCGGTTGACTCGTTGCTTAGGGCTTTCGAACCACTTCTCAGTTAGTTTGCAAAATTCTGTCTAAAAAAAAAGAAATGTAGGTCAATAAAGTTTAACGTTTCGTCACGTCACTTTAAGTAACGTAATGTAAAAAGAGAAAATTTAATACCTACTTTGCTTCATTGTAGTTTATTTGTCAAAATTTTGACCAGTCGTATCATTAAAGTACAAGAGAGATAAATATCAACAACAAAATAGAAAGCAATCTACAAACATATTTTTTAAGGTCCGATCTACAGTACATATTGTGCGTAAAATCGTGAGCGTACAAGCGTATTTTTAGTTTATCTAAAACAGAAATTTGGTGCGCCTGGCGTACACCTGACCAGCGTACAAGTTGCCATTTGGTTAAAAGAAACAACGCACACGACTCTACGCACGGTGGTGACCGGGCCTAAATATTGCAGTCAGGCGTGCAACCTGGATTTTGCTACGAGGGGGCTTGAACCAAAAACAAAAATTGAAAAAAGTTGCAACTTAGCAGCCTTCTGAACAAATTGGCATAACTCAAAACCTTTCAGAGGCCATTGGGATCTTTGTGATTCTTGGAAATGTAGGCATTTTAACGCCATTTGGATTAAATTTTGTTCGTATTTATTTGAAAGAAATTTATTTTGAAGAATTAAATGGTTAAGATTTAGAACTCAGCTAAAAAATTTAATTGCTCAGACCAATCAGCTCCTCCCTTTACTTGCAGCCTTACAGGTCAAGACCAAAACACGTTCAAACGTCTGCAATTTACTCTGTGACCTGGCTGAACGAGGGGTGCTGCGAAGCTCCCTTAACTCTCTCTCACCTTAGTTGCGAAACTTACTGCAGGTGAGTGAAGTAAACTTTTTTTATTTTAAAAATAAATAAAAGCAAAAAAACGAAAGCAGCGAAGAAATAGTACAAACACAAACAAGCGGACGGAAAATCTTTGTTGAGAAATTTGCGAAAATGCGAGACCAACGTACAAATCAATTCCAAATAATTTGTTTTACTGTTCATTTTGCATAGCAATATACCGATAGAAAACTTCGAAATTGCCAACTGAAATGAAGTGCTTGGGTAAAAAACTAAGAAAAAACATTTTGCGATATCGAGAAACTGTACAGTGTAGACTCTGAAAAACGAACAATTTGGGCTCCTGCTTCGGGATTTTGGCTGATTATGGACGTCTATGGACTGACCATAGACTCATTTATTTAGTAGACTAGAAGCAGAAGCGCAGAGAAAAAAAGAAGAGCATTGAAGAAAAAAAGTTTGCTCTTGTTGCAAAGGTTTTTTTGCGGTCACGCGCATTCGACTGATTTGAGTCGTCATATTCGTAGAACAAGTAAACCGTGAAGAAAAAAGTGACACTGTTTCGACGAATCGGTAGCATCAGTGATGCCAGCGAGGGTTCTTCAAAAAGCATCAAATTTTTTGAGAAAAACTTCTGAAAAAGCACAACCGGGCTTTTTCAGCAAATTTCCCACAGAAACATCCAGCATGAACAGAGGCGGGGCATGGAATGGAATGGAATGGAACGGAAATTTCGGTATGGATTATGAAAGATGCCAGAATGAAATGGAATGGAAGACAATCTTCCATACTTCCATACAAATTCCATACTAGATTTCGCTCATGGCATATACAGAAAAAAATATGCTGATAATGAAAACCAAAAATATGTGGAAACGTTTTGCAGCTATTCATCTGTCGACAAATTATTAGGGTAATTCGGTCATGGACGTTGCTCAAACAGTTCATCATCAGATCATACTTATACAATATATCTTCATCGTACTTTGCAGTTGCTTTGATGCTGACTGGCTTAATTTTTGTTTTGAGAATGACAATTTGCCTGGTGCCGTCGCCAGAGCAAACGAAATGAGGGGGCACTAAAATAGACTGAACTTTTGCATATTAAAACTAATCATGTACGGCTACAAATTACGCGCAATTTCAAAGTTCTGTATTCATGTGTAAAAGAGAGACATGTAAGTCCATCTGCAGCAGTGACTGCGACCTAAACAGCCTTCAGTGTGCTCTGAAAAAACAAAAACAGCTGGTCTTTTAAAAAACGAAATAAACAATTTTATTGGTCTACTTTTCTACTCGGCGACACACCCATAATCAGGCGTGCAACCAAAATTTCACTAAAGGAGGGGGCTTGGAAGTTAAAATTTTTGTTTGAAAAATGCCTCGATTGAGCGGGCTGAGCAAAGTGGTACAACTCAATCGTGTCATGTCAGGTGCGTAGCCAGAAATTCGCGATGGGGGCTGTTTTGTGGGTCTGGGGGCGGAGCCCCCACCCGCTGGAGGCCGGAAGTTTTGGGGCAAAGCCCCAAGCCGCTGGAGGCACGAGGGTATGGGGGCAGAGCCCCCAGCGCTCGAAAATTTTGCATTTTTTTGCAAAAACAACTTAATTTTAGGGCTATTTTGATAAAAAAATAATGCGTTTAAAACGTGGCTTAGGAATTGGCAGTGCAAACGTGAATAAACTGGTTGCATAAATGGGCTATTTGGGAGGTGGCTAATGGTAAAATTTTAGTTCTCTTATTTAGATGCTGGTAAATTATAAAATCGAATAGTTCAATAAAACTCACACGGAGTAATTTATTTCGTCTACAGTTTATTGAGAAAAATAATTGGGTGGGGGGGGGCTAATGAAAAGAGATTTGAGAGAAATGGTTGGTAATTAATTAATACTGAATAGCTCCTCCTATTACTTAGTTTGTAGTATATTTGTTGATGACACTTATGTTTAGCATTTTTACCCTTGCAATCAAATTGGATTGCGTATTTTTGACCATTTTTCAAAGTTTTCATTTATTTGTTGGTTTTATTTTTAACAAATTAGCCCCCCTAAATATATGTTTCAAAAGATGTTTTAAATCACTATTTAGTCCACTCCAGTGCATTTAACAGTCTCAAAAGCGCTAAAAACGTAGTGTTTTTCTCATTCTGCATTTTGGTCGACATGCCAATGGGGGGGGGACGCCCCCCCTGGCTACGCTACTGTGTCATGTACAGGGGGCTGGGGGCAAAGCCCAGGTCGCTGGGCGATTTTTTGATTTTTCAAGAAAAAATAACTAGCGTATTTCAACGACATTTTGATCACATTTCGCACGTTTTCGAAGCTATTTGAAAGAATTAAATAGCTAAGATTTAGAAGCCAGTAGAAAAATCAAATTCCCCAGCCCATTCAGCCCTTACTTTACTTGCAGGTCAATTCAAAACTCATTTAAACGCTTGCATTTTAAGGTTAATTTTTTTAAGTGACTTGGCTGGGGGATGGGGGGCTGAAGCCCCCTTTGCCCTCGTAGTTGCGCCACTATATCCGTAAACGCTTAGTGGCCTGTTGTGCATCCCGACTCATAGTTTGCAAAACACAGGCTTCAGGCTTAGAATACTTTGAATTAAGTGCGATGCAAACGTTCATGGTTTTGAAATTGATATGGCTAGCCTAACTACTTGATGACCTATTAGGTGTAGAGGTGTAAACTTTGGATGTTCAATCTGATGTTTGAACCTTTGACCACTCAACTTTTGGTATTTAAAAACTTCAATACCTACTGCTAATGTAGGTAACTTTAGTCAAATAGGTAGCATGGAATGTTTATATTCCTTTTCGCATCATTTTCGGTTTTCTTGTTGCATCATGTTCCAAAAAAAGTTTTTTTGCAAACCAAAATGGGGGCAAGGGCCCCCTGGCCCCCGTAGCGACAGCACCAAATATGCCAAGCGACAAAACTTTTTCTTCTATCGTGACAAAGATTTGTATTTACTTTTCGATCCTAGATTGAGCTTAATTCTTTGTTGTTGTTTTTTTGCGTTTAAACTTTTTTTCGGTATTTTTGTTAAATGTTTTTGGCAGTTTGGCTATGCCAAATTTCATAGTTGGTGTGATTACAAACTTGCAATCATTAAACCCAGCGCATACCTGTCAACCTATTGTCTGTTGATTAAGTGGTTAATATTTTCATGCTGAGTGAATTTATGGTAGCTCATTGCCAGAGAGCTTCAAATATGGGATGAATGCATCGTACCATATAGTAAGTAAAGTAAGTAAATTTTATTTTTGGACTCAGTTACATACGATCAAAATAACTAAAATAAGAAAGTGTAAGTAATGCTATCAAAAATCATAGAAATAAACGTATCTTATACAATTACTGAGTCCAAGGAGCGCCGAACAACCGTGAGGTATACTGGTCAAGGCGCTCCTTGTTCTCGTCATTTTTATTGCAACCTAAAGGCATTAATTATTGAGTAAAAAATTGTGTATATAAAAAGAAAAACAGAAAAGGAAAACAAATTAAAAAACCAACATGAAATAATCAAAAACGTATTTGAAGTACACATTAAGACTTACCGGTAACAAAAAAGAATGCGCACACACATCAAAACTCTCATAGTTGAAGAGGATTCAATTAATTTGATTACAGTACCAGAAGAATCATAACCAAGTCATTAATGTGATACAATTTTTTCTTTATAACATTTTTTGAAGAAATTAAACGTTTTATGTTTAATGTCTTCAACGATTTCATTCCAAAGTTTGGCGCCTCGAAATTCTTTTTTTTTTTTACCTACGGTTTTGGAAACGCGAGGTAAAAAATAGTTCAAGTTAGTAAGTTTTCTTGTTTGATGAAAGTGTACTGATTCAATTTTATTAAATCGTTGTTGAAACAAAAGTGGCAATTTATTATTACAAATTTTATGCATAAACTTAGCAAGTTCCAAATAGTAAATGCCATTCAATTTCAGATAATTTAATTGGAACGACCGACGCTCGCGTCGCGTGTTCCTTTGTTTTTACTCGGCCATTTTCCAACTAATGCGAGCGAAATTTCAGACTTTTGCTTATAACTCGAGAACGGTTGGGTTTAGCTACATGAAATTTTGACAGCAGTTTGAGATTAATGAGTTATATGTTTGTACCAAATTTCGAGGCAATAGATCACGTAACTTTGGTTTTAGAACCCGAAAACCGCTCCGCAAGTTTGGCGTAAAAAGCGGTCTCAGTCAAAAACGGCTAAGTACGGCAAAAAATATTTCATATGGTTGTATGTCTTAAGATACCCTTTCATCCCAACCAACCCACTTTTGGCCGCGATGAGGTTTATTTCTTTTTTTTCCTTTTTTTTCTTCCTGATTTTTGTACGCTCTTCTCCTAACCACAAAACATCGAAATCTAATTTTTGTGTAAAGTTGTTGAGCTGCAACGCAATTTTTTCTCCCGAAATTGTTTAGGGCAACTCCACCGGGAACCCTCCCAAAAAGGGGCTCCAAACAATCAATTTTTTGAATGGCTTTAGCTAGAGTGCTACCTTTTTTGCTATCAGTAGATATTTAACTGACAAATATTTTGACATAGTTTGGGGGTGCCACCCTCCCCGCGGACCCCCCAAAAATCAATTTTTTGAATGACTCAACTTAGGGTGCCAGTCTGTTTTGATATCAGCAGATATTTATCAGAAAAATATTTTGGTGTAGTTTGGGGGTGCCATCCCCCCGGGGAACCCCCCAAATGGACCCCCCAAAAATCAATTTTTTGAACGGATCAACTTAGGGTGCCAGTCTGTTTTGATATCAGCAGATATTTAACTGACAAATATTTTGACATAGTTTAGGGGTGCCACCCCCCTGGGGACCCCCCAAATGGACCCCAAAAATCAATTTTTTGAATGACTCAACTTAGGGTGCCAGTCTGTTTTGATATCAGCAGATATTTAACAGACAAATATTTTGACATAGTTTGGGGGTGCCATCCCTCCGGGGACCCCCCAAAAATCAATTTTTTGAACGGCTCAACTTAGGGTGCCAGTCTGTTATGATATCAGTAGATATATAACTGACAAATATTTTGACTCTACTT
This sequence comes from Trididemnum nubilum, assembly GCA_963965965.1. Lineage (NCBI taxonomy): Eukaryota > Metazoa > Chordata > Ascidiacea > Aplousobranchia > Didemnidae > Trididemnum > Trididemnum nubilum. Next base: position 16,730,097 of record OZ014487.1, read on the forward strand.
TTCAGGAGGTTGCATAATCAGATATTTTTGAATAATTGCTGATTTGACGGTAGACAAAAAGTACTTTTGAGCGTCACAGCGTTAGCATTGCTTCGGTCGTTCACTGGGTTTGCTGGCAAACTCCCATCTAGTTTTTTATGCAAATGAGTAACATGAGAAAACTTTTTGTCCCAAGTTATAGTGCGCACAATGTTGTTCATTCTTACTTTTGTTTCATACAATTGGTTTTGAGTTGCTGTGGCCCAGACAATGATACCATGATTTAGAATACTGTACTCAAAACTATAATACAGCATGTTCAAAGTATTTTCGGTTACATCGTCGCGAATTTGATACAACATTGCATTGTACTTAGCCAATTGTAAAGACAGTTTATTAATATGAACACTGAACAGACCGGGTCAGTTTTTCATCAATGTAAACTCCAAGGTACTTAACAAAATCATTACGTCTAAGTACTTTTTCATTCATGACTAGAGTTAATTTGGTTTTAATTGATTGGTAAGGATGTTTATTGCATAACAAACAGGTCGTTTTTGAATAATTTAAGGATAATTTATTTCTTCTGAGCCAAACGTCTATATTTTGAAGCTGTGTATTTACCTTGGTTTCAAGACTCACTCAATTTTTATTTGATAGGGCCAAATAAGTATCGTCAGCGAATAGCGTGGTGGAAAATTCTGAAACTTGAGGAAGGTCATTTACATAAAGCATGAAGAGTAGAGGACCAAGCGATGATCCTTGTGGAACACCATACTGCTTACCTTCGCGAGTAACTACTTGCATAGGTACGCTTAACGTTCAGTAGCGTAGCCAAGGGGGGGGGGGCTATAACCTTCCCCCCCATTGGCCTGTCAACCAAAATGCAGAATAAGGAAAATACCACGTTTTTAGCTCTTCTGAGACTGTTTTGTGCGTTGGAATTGACTAAAAACTGATTTAAAGTGTCTTTTGAAACATATATTCAGGAGGGGGGCAGTGGCGGATTTACGGGGGGGGATGGGGGAGATGCATCCCCCCCACCAGCCTAAACATAACGTGCATATGCATAATGTTAAACATTAAAAAAAAGCAATCAGTGAATACTCGATAGGCCGGGTGACTGCGATGTAATTTCTAAAGCCATTGGGGGGGTGGGGTAGGGCGGGGGGAGGAAAAAGTAATTTTTACAGCGAACTTTTTACAAAGCAGAAATTAGTTTTTTACAGGTTTGAATGATTTGAAAGCGCCAAACTAGCAAAATTCACAACTCGCACTTTTCAACGATAAAGGCATAACACAACAGGAGTTCAATTATGGCGCATTTTCGCTCAAACCACACGCAATACCAGCGAGCGTAGCTAGGGGCGGGGGGGGGGGGGCTATAGCCCCCCCTATTGATATGTCGACCAAAATGCAGAATGGGAAAAACACTACGTTTTTAGCACTTTGGTGACTGTTTTATGCACTGGAGTGGACTAAATAGTGATTTAAAGCATCTTTTGAAACATACGTTCAGGGGGAAGGGGGCTAATTTGTCAAAAATAAAACCAACAAATAAATGAAAACTTTGGAAAATGGTCAAAAATAAGCAATCAAATTTGATCACAAGTGTAAAAATGCTAAACATAGGTGTCATCAACAAATATACTATAAACTAAGGAATAGTGGGGGGGGGGCTATTCAGTATTAGCTCATTACCAATCATTTCTCTCAAATCTCTTTTCATTAGCCCCCCCAAAATGATTTTTCTCTATAAACTGTATACGAAATAGATTACTCTGTGTGAGTTTTATTGAACTATTCGATTTTATAATATACCAGCATCTAAACAAGATAAATAACATTTTACCAATAGCCACCTCCCAAATAGCCCATTTATGTCACCAGTTTAATCTTGTTTGCATTGCCAATTTCTAAGCCACGTTTTAAAAGCATTATTTTTTAATCAAAATAACCCTAAAATGAAGTTATTTTTGCAAAAATATGCAAAATTTTCGAGCGGTGGGGGCTCCGCCCCCAGACCCCCGTACCTCCGGCGGCTAGGAGCTTTGTCCCCAAACCCCCATTGGCCTCCGGTGGCTGGATGCTCCACCCCCCCCCCCCCCCCAACACAGCCCTCCAATTGCGAATTTCTGGCTACGCGCCTGCGCAATACGGTAGTGCAGTTTCGCACAAAAAGTGTGTCGATTTGATAGAACATCAAGTAAAATGTCTTCTGGAATGTAGTTTTACTACATTGTTAGTTACGGTATGCTGAATGAACACTTGAACAAAATAGACTTTTGACAATAGAAATATCAAAGTCCGATGCAGGTAGTTTTTACTCATTCTGTGTGAGTAGCGCAGCCAAGGGAGGGCGGGGGGGGGGGGCTTTTGCCCCTCCCCCCACCCATTGGCCTGTCGACCAAAATGCAGAATAAGAAAAATACCACGTTTTTAGCACTTCTGAGACTGGTTTTTGGACTAGAATGGACTAAAACGTGATTTAAAGCATCTTTTGAACCATATATTCAGGGGGGCTAATTTGTCAAAAATAAAACTCACAAATCAATAAAAACTTTGAAAAATGGCCAAATATAAGCAATTAAATTTAATATGGCTCATTGCAAATGCTTAACATAGCTTTATCAACAAAAATATTATAAACTCACGAACAAGGGGGGGGGGGGGGGATCTATTCAGTATTGGTTAATTACTAATCACCTCTCTCAAATATCTTTCCATGAGCCCCCCTCCAATTATTTTTCTCTATAAAATAAAGTCGAAATAGATTACTCCGTGTGAGTTTTATTAAACTATGGGATTTATGATCTACCAGCATGTAAACAAGAAAAAATTTTACCACTAGCCACTTCTCACATAGCCCATTCATGCGACCGGTTTAATCATGTTTGCAGTGCCAATTGCTATGCCACGTTTTAAAAGCATTATTTTTTATCAAAATAGCCCTAAAATTTAGTTATTTTTGCAAAAAGATGCAAAATTTTTGATCGCTGGGGGTTCCGCCCCCAGACCCTCAAAGCAGCTCCCTCATTGCGAATTTCTGGCAACGCGCTTGTTCTGTGTAGATGCAGACGGTTATGCTAGCGAAAGTTTAATAAATACGATTTTTGACGCAGGAAAGACGAAAAGAGCGTTTTGTGTTATTAATTTGAATTGAATTGGTTAAATCAATGACATAAAACTAGTTTTGAGTCATTGGTTAAATTTTAAAAAATATTTTATATTCTGATAACGTTTTTGGGATGGGACGGATCAAAAATATCCCCAACAAGTTTGTGCGAGATCAAGAACATTAATCATGAACATGCAAAATTTTGAGATTATACACAATTTGTGCTCGGATGGGACGGATCAAAAATATCCCCAACAAGTTTGTGCGAGATCAAGAACATTAATCATGAACATGCAAAATTTTGAGATTATACACAATTTGTGCTCATAAATTTTATCATCCCCCCCCCCACCAAAATTTTCTAGATCCGCCACTGGAGTGGGGGGGCTAATTTGTCAAAACTTAAAGTCACAAATCAATGAAAACTTTAAAAAATGCCAAAAATAAACAATCAAATTTGATCGCTAGTGTAAAAACGCCAAACATAGGTTTTATCAACAAATATTTTATAAACTCAGGAATAAGGGGGAGGGGCTATTTAGTGTTAGTTAATTACCAATCATTTCTCTCAAATATCTTTTCATTAGCCCCCCCCCCAATTATTTTTCTTTATAAAATATAGACGAATATTACTCCGTGTGAGTTTTATTGAATAATAGAATTTTATGATTTACCAGCATGTAAACAAGATAACCGCAATGTGATCATTAGCTACTTCCCACATAGCCCATTTATGCAACCAGTTGAATTATGTTGCGCTGCCAATTTCCATGCCACGTTTTAAAAGCATTAATTTTTGTTCAAATAGCTCTAAAATTAAGTTATTTTTGCAAAAATGGCAAAATTTTCGAGCGCTGGGGGCTCCGCCCCAAGACCCCCGTGCCTCCGGCGGATGGGGACTTTGCCCCCAAACCCCCAGCCTCCGGCAGCTGAGGGCTTCGTCCCCAGACCCCCATTGCCTTCCGGCGGCTGAGGGCTTCGCCCCCAGACCCCCAAAACAGCCCCCCCATTGCGAATTTCTGGCTACGCGCCTGTTAACGTTGCAAAAGTACAATACGCTCGTACAAGTTGCGCGTTGCTTTCGGTCTAAGCTTACCTTGGTATGGAAGTATGGAATGGAATATGGAAGAAAATTTTAGTATGGAATGGAAGAAAATTGCCAGTATGGAATATGGAAAAATCGTCTTCCATTCCATTTCTTACCATGCCCTGAACAGAGGTGAAATTGCGTGGGCTGAAAACCTTTTTTCTTCCTATTTTCAACTTTTTTCTCCAAAGAATTTAGTGAAGATCTTTTTTGTTTTGACTGGTCAGTTGATCGGGCGGTAACGTGTTCGCCTCTAGAGCGGTAGGTCTGATGTTCAAATCTTGGTGCAGTCAAAATTGGACACAGTGTTGCCAACGGCTCGCCACATTACAGTATTTCTTCGAAAGGAGCTGTGTTGTCCAGACGCAATGACGCTGCGGAGATGTGCCCGGCAAACCCGTTGCTTGTTTCGACGTATTAGAGCAAGTACAATGAAAGAGAGATTTTTTGGAAAAAGCTTGGCGCACGTTTCGTGCGCGCAGACTCTTCTAATAAAATCTAAAAACTCACTTCAGCCCAAACCAATAATTGTCATGATCTACATCAAAATTTTCGAGAACAAGTGAAGTCCAAGCCATTTTTTAATAAATTTTCACTGGGGGTCAATTTCGTAGTGGTAAGAGGTAAAGTAGCAACCAACAAGTTTTCGCTAAACCTGGGGTGCCTAAACTTCTTGAAGAACGGTTCGCATTTACGTGACTTTTTGAGGAACGCGCAGCAGCAAACCACCAAACGGTTTCTGCTTAGCTTTGATGCAAAAAGTCTTTAAAAAAATGTTTTCACATATTGTTTCAGGTCATATTCACTAACGAAATACCAGTAACGCTTCTATAAGCATACATCCCTATTCCGCGACACATCCGTAAAGGCGTGTTAATAAGACGGATTATTGGGTCACATTTATGTAAAGCAGTTGGTCGCCAGCAATTTCGAAAAGAATGGAAAAATCTTCAAACGAGAATTGTGTTTGAAAATAATTCCTTTTTCCTTTGTTGCCTATTGTCTTGTTGTTACGTGATGCTCCAAAAAAGCCTTCTGAGTAAACCGAAATGGGAAGGGCACAAACAGTCGTTAGGGGCGTTTGGCGCCCTTGGCCCCACCGTAGCGATGGCACTGGCTACCTCTACAAAAAATGATACACCAGTGGTTAATTTTGTGTACTCACGGTAAAAAACAACAAAGCCATACTGGTACTTTGAACCAGGGCTGTAAATTCGAACTTAAACTCAAAAAAAGTCAGTTGTTTTGCCGAACTCGAAAAAACAGCATGTCAATAGAAAAAAAGCAATTAGGTCGAAAAGCAGAATTAGTTTTTTGTCAGCCTGAACTCGGAAAACGTCATATTTTTGCCGAACTTGAAGTCGAAGAAATTAAATTGATTTCTCAAGTTTGACTGGGTAAAAACAGGAATATTTTACGAAAACAAAAAGGAATTTCAATTAATTGTATAAAACTTGCGGAATTGCACCGATCAGTGGTCGAGTGGATAGAGCGTCTGTTACTGAAACTGTAAACTCGGATTCGATTCCCGGTCGGGTCAAACCAAAGACTTTAAAAATTGGTATTCACAAGCTTCCCTGCTTGACGTTCAGCAATTAAAGGGACAGTATGAAGCCTCCGCAGTGTAGTAGACAGGTGGGCAGGTGGCAGCTTGACTCGAAGACCGAAAGGGCCCATCGCTGTCTCCTGACCAAGGCAACATGGTGAATAAAATGTAATTACAATTACAATTGCAGACTAAAATTTGAAATAGTCAGCAACTGCAAGTCCACAATTTAAACTACCAAAGTCCGCAAGTCCGCAACTCTTTTGTTGGTCCGTAATTGCGGATTTGCAGACTTGCGGACTAACTTACGGACTTGCTCAGCTCTGCATTTTACAAGCTTTCCAGTTGACTTTTGACTTCTTCCCTCGTAAGTTTGCTGCTTGTTCGAAGCCACCAAGCAAAGATAATCATCGTAAAGCGTTTTACCCAATGACGCAACAATGTGACCAGGGTGCAGGTTGAACCCAAGATCACGCAATCAGGATCTTTGTAAAAGCATTTCTCATTTCTCATTCATTTATTTTTTTTATCAAGCACAGCGACTGAATTATGCGCATTACACAAGGAGTTACACAGTTTCGAGATAAATACGTACATTAGACACAGTTCTTGATGAGGTGACGGCGAAGGACTAAATGTCATCGAGTCAACCATCACCTGCACTTCCGCCTCAAAATATGGGTCCGGTATCGTTACTGTAATTATCCAGATTGGCCAATTCCTGAAAAGCAGTATGGTTGGATCTTTTGTTGGATCAATTAAGAAACTTGAAATATGACTTAAAAAAAATTTCTAAAATTCGATATGAAATCTGACTTAAATTTAATATTAGCGAAATTGAATTTCGGAATTCGTAGCGTAGTTTTTGTACGCAAGAATTTCAAACTTGGAAAGCTTTGAATTTGACCAACCCTCCTAAAAATACAAGCAATTATTCCAAAACAAAAGAACACTAAAAGAAAAAAAAATATGTACACTGCAGCGATGGCGGAACCATTTTGAAAGTGGGGGGGGGCCCAAAGTCTATCCAGTTTTTTCACCTACAGCGCATAACGCGCAGTTATAAGCTTACAGCGATTTTCGTTGTTTTAGCACTAGCTACTGCAAATGCAGCATGTCGCTAAAGGTTACCGAAACAACGCAGTTCGTTTAAAAAAGTGTGCCCATAAATGTTATTCCAAGCCGTAATTAATCATCAAAAACTATAGCAATAGTATTAGGCCTATTCAATATCCATAATAAAACAGTCGCAAATTTAGTCACAGCAAAAATGCTACATTGTTGTTTGTTCGTAAACACACTGCAAATGTACACATTAAACTCGGCATACAGCCCGATAAAAAGGAGGATACCTGATAAGCTAGGGCCTTGCCTCAATTTTTTTCTTGAAATGTATAGGATATACTGACCAATTTTTTTCCCTTTGTTTACATATTACATTGCAGGCTTTTAAACTCCCGATATTTTTTAAAGTTTCGACTCCTGTACTCCACGAGTCCACAGTCTTGCTTAAATCTATGAGAACTTAATTTTTTTGTAGTAACGTATAGCTTCACAAAGATTTGCCAAAATATTCAGCATTTGATCACTGTTAATTTTGCGACTGCGATTCCACTAGCTTGTCCGCTTGACTTAAAAATAAACTCAGCTTATCATATTATGGGTCTATTGCAAACCGTAAATTGTAAAAGGCAGTTTAATATTTCCATTCCAAACCAAGTCTTCAGCCCTCCGTTTAGCTAAATTTGCAAACTTACTTATCATTGTGGGAGTACCAGTACCGCTTCGACTATCATAGCTTGAACTTAAATCGCTGGCAAGGCCACTACCATTATCCGAATTTTCGTCGCTATCTTCCCCTTAGTTTATTATCGGCTGTTTCGATGGAGGTTCTGAACTTGACTGTTCTGCTAACGAACGTTTGCTAAACAACGATGTTATCTTTTTCGTTTTATTTCTATATTAGCATTATAAACGTGCTAAGCTCAACAGTAACATATACAAATAACACATAGCCTAACAGGCGCGTAGCCAGAAATCCGCAATGGGGCGGGGGCTGTTTCGGGGAAGATAGCCAATGAGGGTCTGGGGGCGGAGCCCCCATCGCTCAAAAATTTTGCATTTTTTAGCAAAAATAACTTCATTTTAGGGTTATTTTGATTAAAAAATAATGCTTTTAAAACGTGGCTTAGAAATTGGCAGTGCAAACATGATTAAACTGGTGGCATAAATGGGCTATTTGGGAGGTGGCTAATGGTAAAATGTTAGTTATCTTGATTAGATGCTGGTAAATTATAAAATCGAATAGTTCAATAAAACTAACACGGAGTAATCTATTTCGTATACAGCTCAAAGAGAAAAAAATTGCGGGGAGGGGGGGATAATGAAAAGAGATTTGAGAGAAATGATTGGTAATTAACTAATACTGAATAGCCCCCCCCCTATTCCGTAGTTTATAGTATATTTGTTGATGACACCTATGTTTAGCATTTTTACACTAGCGATCAAATTTGATGACTTATTTTTGACGATTTTTCAAAGTTTTCATTTATTTGTTAGTTTTGTTTTTAACAAATTAGCCCCCCCTGAATATATGTTTCAAAAGATGTTTTAAATCACTATTTAGTCCACTCCAGTGAATAGTCTCAAAAGTGTGAAGTGTTGTAATCTTCGTGTAATATCACTTCGTATAATATCGCATAATTTGTATATTATCACAAGTCAAACACGTCCTATCATCCTCTGAATAAAAGTATCAAGTTCCTGATATTATAATGAACACAACTGAAATAGGGCGCAGGAAGCGGATGATGACGTTATTGAGCTTTCTGTGTGAAAGTTAACTAAATCGGCCTCAATAACGGTGAAAATAGAGCATGGGAAAATTTGGTGTAATATGAAAACCAAGTTCGAAAATATCCATGCTCTCGAAATTTGGCAACAGACAAATTCAGAAAAGTATATAAAATCGGGTATCACCACAAGTGATAAAAACGTAGTGTTTTTCTCATTTTGCATTTTGGTCGACATGCTAATGGGGGGCTATAGCCCCCCCGCCCCCTGGCTACGCTACTGACATATAATGATTGCAAAGTTTCTTAAACACGCTTTTTAGAGCAAGCGTCGTTTGAGGCATTCCATTTTGGCTTGGCTTCCTTCCAAAAGTTACTAGAAACGCGTGAGTGCAAAATATGAAGATTGCGTCGCTTCTTCCTTTTCCAGATTCAACATGTTACTTTTTGCGTTAGTATCCATTCGCTATTTACTACTTTTGTGGTGATCAAGAACAAAAAAATGAATGAATTATCTGAGAAAATAATGTAGCATCGTACTCATTTTTTACACCACAAATTAACCAATAATTGTTCATCAGCTGCACACCAATCAAATTCGCTCCTATTTCGTCCGTGACCCTTATAATAATTACGTAACAATGCAAAGAATGGCGGCTGGGTACAATAACCGTGGAGAGGGAGGTTATTTTTAGAGATTTGAAATCACTTTCAAAATAACGTAAACATCGTATAGTTGCAAATATGACAGCCGCACAGGTATTAAATCTAAACCGAAGGTATCGTACTCTTAACACGAGCATCACAATTGGGAATGGAATCGATCTAGTGTTAAGCTCAAGAGGAGAAACTTCGCTACAAAAATTATTTGGAGTCATCGTCGTAAAAGTCAATGCATATAATCCAGTGCCTTCCCACTCGGTTAGGAGTGTGAGTCTGCATTCTCCGCCTTCTGGTTTCGACATCTATGATATTAAGTTGCAAAAACATTTTTCAGCAGTGTTATTTTAGAAAAAAATCACATAAATTAGGGCCCCCCTGAAAAAAAAGTGGGGGGGCCGGGGCCCCCCGGTTCCGCCACCTATGGTACACTGTATACACTATTTACAGTTCAAGAATGCAGCAGCTATAGCAGAAGGTCATGACTATGTTACTGGTAAAAGCGATGAGGGATTTACATTGCCTGATTCTATTCTAACAAGGTCATGGAAGTCTGTTACAAAACCAGATATAAATAAAAAATATTATGAACAGAGCAATAATGATCAGAGGTGGAGTCGAGGACACAAGGCTCGAGGCCAAGGCCAAGGACACAAAAAAAATCCGAGGCCAAGGACAGACACTCTCGAGGCCAAGGACAGGAATGCTCGAGGCCAAGGCCAAGGACCAAGGACACAAGCGTAAGTGCTCTCAAAAAAAAAAAAAAAAAGGTCTTCACAAAAATTTTTCAGGCGATCTCCACAAAAAAACGTTTTCCAAAAAATTTTTCAAGCGCTCCACAAAATTTTAACGATTCAAAAAATAGTGCTGTCCTCGAGCCGAGGACAGGCCGATTTTTGAGGACTTGAGGCCTCGAGGCCAAGGCCAAGGACTTGACCTTCGAGGCCAAGGACTTCAAAATGTGTCCTCGAGGACGTCCTCGAGGCCAAGGACGTCCTCGAGGACTCCACCTCTGATAATGATTACGTTATATACCACGCACAGTTCAAGGATTTATAATATAACAGAATGTCGCAAAAATGGCTGGCGTTTTATGCAAAATAAGGAACTCCTTTACCTTCTCGGCTTTTGCGCTAAACTAGCACATATTTGTTATTTGCGCCACGCTATCAGAGTGCAAACAGCGCGCCAACTTAGCCGGAACAAAATTACTTCCAGAATTCACGCTTTTTACTCGCCCTTCGACCCAGCCTCTAAAAAATAAAAATGAAAAAAGGTTTCAATCCTAGAGTCCGCGTAAATTGTAGATTTTTAGTAGTAGTAGTAGTAATTTATTTCAAAGCCAGCGAAGTTTAAAATCACAATTAAAGCAAAAGCAAAGCATGTTGACGATAATATTTTCTGGCAATAGGGAAGAAGCGAAGTGACCAATGTAGTCTTCAAGTCTACTTCTACCCTTATGAATAAAATTACAAAAGTTACGAGAAGGAATTTAGAAAATCTTGGCCAAACAAAGTTTACATTTAATGCTAATCCAGATCGAGGTTTCATACATATATTTACATTAGAACGAGGTTGCATAACATCAGAAAAATTAGGACACAAAGAGAAAACAATACAATTTTTATTTACAAACAAACAAAAAATGGTTCTATTTACATTAGAAAATGGTGCAATTACTAGGCACCATAATACACACAGTTTAATTCAATTAGAATGATTCACAAACACGTACATCTTGTTGCATACAGAGCAAGAAGTTAAACACTATCAAGTCAAATTCTATAGTAAAGATGGCGCGGATAACAAAAAATGCATCCGCATGCTGCGCTGCGTCCGCAAACTTTGTCCGCATGCTGCACCGCACCGCATTCAAACACAACTAACTTCACGCTGCACCGCGCCGCACCGCAAGTTAAGTATCTTTTAAATTTCCACTAACATCAGAAAAAAATTAACTCTCTAGCTTATGACATATAAAAAAATTGATTTTAGGGGTATTATTTTGAAGAGTTTTCAAAAGAGTCGCTCTCTCAAACCATGTCAAAATATTTGTTTTTTAAACATCTGCCAATATAAAAAAAAGTAATGCCCTAGCTTGAGTCGTTCAAAAAACTAATTTCTGGGGAGTCCATTTGGGGGCCCCTGGGGGATGGGTGATACCTCCATACTATGTCAAACTATTTGTTGCTTAAATATCTACCAATAAAAACAAAAAACTATCACCCTACCTTGAGCAATTAAAAAAATTTGTTTTTTAGGGCCCCATTTTGGGGGGGTTCTGGGGAGAAGCCTCAAAAAAATTCAGGAGACAAACTAGCGTTTGCAGCCCAACAAATTTACACAAAAATTAGATATCGATGTTGTGTTGTTTAGGAGAAGAAGAGTGCACAAAATTTAGAAAGCAAAAAATGGAAAAAGAAAAAAAAATTAATGCGGCTAAAAGTGTAGGTAGAGATGAAAGAGTATCTTACAACATATAACCATGTGAAATATTTTTGCCGTACTTAAGCCGTTTTTGAATAAGACCGCTTTTTATTCCAAACTCTTGAAGTAGTTTTCAGGTCCTAAACCTGAAGCAGAGGTGGAGTCGAGGACACAAGGCTCGAGGCCAAGGCCAAGGACACAAAAAAAATCCGAGGCCAAGGACAGCCTTTGCGAGGACAGGCACTCTCGAGGCCAAGGACAGGAATGCTCGAGGCCAAGGCCAAGGACCAAGGACACAAGCGCAAGTGCTCTCCAAAAAAAAAAAAAGGTCTTCACAAAAATTTTTCAGGCGATCTCAAAAAAAAAAAAAGGTCTTCACAAAAATTTTTCAAGCGATCTCCACGAAAAAACGTTTTCCAAAATATTTTTCAAGCGCTCCCCGAAATTTTAACAATTCAAAAAATAGTGCTGTCCTCGAGCCGAGGACAGGCCAATTTTCGAGGACTTGAGGCCTCGAGGCCAAGGACTTGACCTTCGAGGCCAAGGCCAAGGACTTCAAAATCTGTCCTCGAGGCCAAGAACGTCCTCGAGGACTCCACCTCTGACCTGAACTTACGGGACTCATTGCCTTAAAATTTGGCACACACAAATAACTTATGAATCTCAAACTGCTGTCAAAATTTCATGTAGCTAGACCAAACTATTATCGAGTTATAAGTAAAAGTCTGAAACTTTGCACTCGTTAACTTTGAAAACAGCCGAGTAAAAACTAAAAAACATGCGATGTGAGATCAGTCGTTTCAATTATAGGCTTTCAGGTTTAATCTGCCTTGTGTGTGCTTGCTACCAGTTTTTCTGCACCATGTTTTGGCAATCAAAAACAATCTACCCAGTTCCAGTCTACCTGATAATTTCATGCAACTACTGTACTAATCCTGAACCAGTAGCTCAATTAATGAAATATAAGGTATCACGTGCTCTGCATGCTATCAAAAGCTACTACACTTGTATGAAACTACCCTATGTATTAATACCTTTGCCGTTTACAAGTGTGTTGGATTGTGGAATAAATTTTGCTATTACGTACCGGTAGGCTATTTTGCCATTGGAAATAAGTGTTGCCTAGTCTTCGTACTCTACTACATACAGACATAGGTCTACCAGATCTGAGATAGGCTCCAGACATAGGACCAAAAGCCTAATTCTTGATGCCATGACCTGTTGACGAATAGGCTATACTGAACTAACTCTTTCACTCTGAAATACTAGCGCATGTGTAGTAGAAACTGTTGTCTAGCCTTGGGCTTGTATAAGCCTACTGCGTACAGGGAGGGTGTGTCGCTAGGCTTTGTTTTGTGCCTCTACTCTGATGATTGTTTCCAACAAATCTGTTTCTTCTACTTTTGTTTGCCTTTGTTTCATCTTCTCACCGACAGGGGTGCCGAAACCCGGGGGAGGGGGGGATGGGGAGATATATCCTCCCAATAATTTGACTGTATCCCCCCCAATAATTTGAGTATAGTCTGCATCTGCATCCCCCCAATAATTTGACTTTGGTGTGCATTTGAGCGCAGGTCTCCACTAGAATTTGGGGAAAAAAGTTTTCTTTCTTTAGGTGAAGACCATTTTTTTCGGTCTTCACTTTATTTGCTCACCTGAAAAAAATCATGGTCGAGGTTCATCCCCCCAAAATTGAAAATAGGGCAAAACTGGGGTAAAATTGCAAGTTATTCCCCCAATGCTCAACGAAGATCGGCACCCCTGCTCACCCAACGTCCTAAACCTTTTCTAGTCTAACCTACCAAAACCAAAATCTTTTTGTTGGTGTCAAAAAATAAACACGTTCAGCCGATGAAAACTAAGTTTCTTGTTGCCAAAATAGCCGATTCTAGGATGCTCCGAATTCTGAAAAAATAAACTTGATCTGAAGGCACCTTTTTCTGTTTTAGTAGCATGCATTGTCTTCAATTCATACGGTATAATAGTTACATCCAGACTAACCATTGTTGTTCATAAAGAGAAAATCACCAACAATAATTGTAAAAAAATTATTGTACGCGGCGCTGCGCTGATGCTGTGACGTAATGCAGATTTTAGTTGCCACGCTGCGCGGCGCGGTGCACCAACAACAGCGCGCGGCCGCGTACGCTGCGCTGTTGCCATCTCTATTCTATAGGTCTTTTATAGACAGATAGAACACAAATTTTGTAGTCATTCCAATTTAATTGTGGTAACTTTCTAGCAATGAGTATTTCAGTCTAGATTTAAATGTTTTTAGAGATTTAGAATTTTTAATTTCAAGGTCAAGCGAATTCCATATTTTTGGACCTAGATATTTAATAGACCTTTGAAGTTTCAGAGTTTTAAAAAAAGGTACAAAAAAGTTATGTGAGGAGGTAGCTCTGGTAGGTTTAACATGAATATTTTCCCACTGTCCATGCTCTAATTTACGTTGTTGATATGCTTTCGCTCAGCGCCCAAATTTTTGCGTTTTCTGCGCTGAATTGGCGCAAAACTGAGTAATTCTGTGCGCTGAATCTCTCGGGCGCAATGAATTAGAAGTAAGTAGCAGAGATGTACACGGAGTCGGATTCCGGATTGAGAATTCCGGATTTTGCAAAATTTTCCGGTTTCGGATCCGGTTTTAGGATGTTAGATATGCTGTACTTCCGGTTCCGGATTTTTCGGATATTGAATTTTTGTGTGGAAAAAAAAATTAGCTAATGAAAAATCCCTTGTCAACAATGAAAAAAATATAAGGCTCTTTTTCTAAAATATAATTAGCACCAGTACGGGTTGTCTCTAGTCACTTAGTGGGGTAGGCCTAATTGAAGGAAAAAAGTTGTAGGAACCCCACCAGTTGGCTTTGCAAATCTATCAGTCACAAAGCATCATGTTCAGTGCTGACAGATTAACTTGAGATAAGTCGGTATCAGCTGTTAGCTTTTAGGTATTGGTGGTGAGACTAGTAGGACTACCGGTACTAGGCTAACTCTGAACTAGCCTACTAGTACGTACTACCGTATCTTATATACTTGGGGTCTACATCTGTGCAGTGTGATTAACATAGGCCTTTTAATATGACTGTTTCATTATCACATGATTGCATGTATCGTAATGATTATCGTGACATTTCTTGCAGAAAAGATAAGGTTACCAGTACCACACAGTAGCCTACCGGTACCTGTTAAATCTGATCAGAGATTCAGTACAGTTTTGGTCAACTTCATTGGTTAAATAAATCCCGCATTAAAACTGCTGGCTTTTATTTTCTTAGTTAAAAATGCATAAACATGGTAAGCTCTATCCTGCAAACTCAAGTCCAAACCCTTGCCGCCATGGGAGTCATAGTGATAGACGAATTTGAGTGAGGGTTTCAGGTTTAGGTTGGGATTAATTTAGAATTCGGGTTACTAGCAGTAGTTCTAGGGGATTAGTTGCATGCACTCACTGCTAGCACTCATTAGTTGCAAACCTAGTGTTCGATTATTAGGTTTACTTATAATTGCTGACATCTGGTAATAGATGTTACCGTACTCTCCATCTTAGTGGTAGCTTAGCATGCAGCGTAAGGTGCCAGCAACAAAAAAAGCATAGGCCTATCTCTGATCTGGTGTGTCTAGCTCAGAGATATCAGGTACTGGTATATTGTCTTCAACTAAAAAGAGATGAATTTGTCAACTTTATCGTAAATCTTGTTTGCAGTTTGGTTGTATACCGGTAGTTGTTTTGAATTCCAAATAACATGCCAAATGACTTGATAAATCAGGTTTGCAATTGCATTGTATCTTTAGCTTAAATTTATTGATAATCTGAATATGTTGTTGAGCACCAGTTACTGGTATGTGCTACTTGTACCTCTGACCTTAATTTATCAGAATAATAATTAATGTGTAATGTGGTTACAAGCTTGCATGTCTTAAACATGTTTTGTGATTCATATAACCAGATTAGTCTGGTAACAATTCATTGAATTGCTGTAAGTGTTAAGGAATTTAGTGGGATATTGGTAAAACACGGAATTTGGCTAAATTCTTTGTTTGCTTATTCAACAGGTTTAGTTTGGGAAGTAATTCAATAGTTTTAAGAGCATAGTCATAGTGAACTGCTCGTGCAGTGAAGCCTTAAAAATTTGTGCTTATAAATTGCTACTATAGATATTACTTACATTCGTGAATAGAAGTTTTCAAAGTATTCACTATAATTTGTGCAACTTTGTGGTTTGATTTTCTTTTTTTATGCAAAGAGTTATCCCTTATTTCTTGGCGGCAATGCATTTGACTATTTTCTTAAAAATGGGCTCTTCGAAGTGCTTGTAATATTAATGTGGATAACCTGTAGCTACGGCTTCTTTACAGTTAAGGTTTAATGATATAATTTCTTTAGGATTAATAAGGCGTTATTGCAGACTTTTACGTTTCTCAAATATTGCTAGGTTAGTATTGGTACCAAACCATTGGCATATCAAATGTTTAGCTATGATGTGAAAAAGTGGGCATTCTAAATAAACAATAAACTACATAGATAGTGCTTATTGAAGGCAGGTATCGGTATATATATACAGTGTGTCCCAAAAGTAACCGAACCGCAAACTTTAATAAAAATTAGTTGTCAAAAGATGTCGTGATTGTATTGCAGTTGAAGGTAGACATTTTGAACATTTGTAAACAATTAATACAGCTATTATGTTTGTTGTTTCGTAATTAAATTTGTTGTTTCTGATTAATATTTTTTATTAAAGTTAGCGGTTCGGTTACTTTTGGGACACCCTGTATATATATAATTGCAATATTTACAAGATGGTAAAATGTAAATTGACATTTTTGTATTTTCTTTAGGACAAGTTAATCTACTTAAAGCACTTGTCTTGTATACTGGTATAGAGTATTCGAGTATCACATTCTTTATACTAAGTGCAAGTATATGAGGAGAGAATTTTATTTTTAGTAATATAGTATAACTAATATTTTTAAAGCTTGGGGTACCTTTATGTTTTGATGAGTTTGCATTTCTTAATTTTTCGGAGTAGGATTCGGATAGCTAAAATAAATTTCGGATAAGGATTTGGATTCGGATATTGCATGAAAGTTTTGGATAAGGACTCGGAGTCGCAAAAGGTGACTCCGTACATCTCTGGTAAGTAGCAGAGACCAGAAATGTACACGGAGTCGGATCCCGGATTGCGAATTTCCGGATTTTGCAAAATTTTCCGGTTTCGGATCCGGTTTTAGCACAGAGAACTATATAGGGTTATATGATTCTCTGTGGTTTTAGGATGTTAAATATGGTCACAGTATAAATATCATATTTGAGCTGTGATAAGATGCACTTCCCGATCTGGATTTTTTGGATATTGTATTTTCGTATGGAAAAAAAAATTAGCAAAGGAAAAATCCTTGTCAACTGTCAATAATGAAAAACTGAAGGCCGCTTTTCGAAAATGTTATTAGCACCAGTATCCGTTTTTAATGCAGCTGTTAGCCTAGTGGGGTAGGCCTAATTGGACGAAAGAAGTTGTAGTAACCCCACCAGATGGCTTTGCAAATGTAGTTACTCGGTACCGGTAAGTGGGTAACAAAGCATCCTGTTAACAGATTGAGATAAGTCGGTATCAGCTGTTACCGTAGCTTTCAGGTATTAGCGGTTAGACTACTAGTAGGACTACCTATTGTACACATGTGGTCTAATTCTGTGCAGTGTGATTAACATGATTATTTCATTATCACATGATTGCGTGTATCGTAATGAGTACCAGTACCTAGGCTTGGAAAAATTATGATTGTACCTGACAAAATTGTAATTAATCACACAATTTTGCTGTAATACTAATAGTAATTGTACGGTAATTGAGAATTTTCAAAAGTCGATAATTGTAATTGTAATTGAAAATTTTTCTGCATATTTTCAATTACAATTAGGCTACTCTATTATTCACTAAGATCGATGATAACAAAATGTGTTTAAATAGTATCAATTTTTCTCCAGTTGCAAATCGATATCGATATTTTCTACTGGTTGAAATCGCATCTGACGTCACAAACCGAACATCAAAGTAGGCTAGGGATAATTAGACTTAGTTTTAAAGATAGGGTTAATCATATTCATAACCTAAATGTAGCACCTACTCTAATCTTAACTAGCACTAACTTTAAGCCAAAAAATAGCCTAACATAGAATTGGCCTATGAGTTCAGATGTGCCTGTATCCGGGGTCAGGGCCTACGAGAGGGGGATTCAGGGCCAGGGGGTACATCCAGTACTTAAATTGTAGGGGGGACAGGGGGGATGCATCTCCCCATCGAGATTGAGCGTCCCCCCCATCGAGATTTAGGCATCCCCCCATCGAGATTTGAGTGCTGGTTTATGGGAGGAAAAGGTTACTGTTTTTGGTCGGAAAACCGTTTGAATTCTTGATTTTGGCCAAAAAAAGCCTTCAGATTTCCGCAAAGACCTTTTTTTTTTGAAGATCACCAGTTCTTGGCCGGAAAAATCGTTTGAATTCTTGATTTCGGCCAGAAAAAGCCTTCGGATTTCGGCCAGAAAAAGCCTTCGAATTTTGGCGAAGACCTTTTTTTTTTTTTTTTGAGATCACCTGATTTTCACTGAAAATTCGCCTCAATCCAATTTAGGAATAATGAAAATTTAGGTCAAGTTTGTTTATGGAACACACTCCCAAAAAATCCTGGCTACGTGCTTGTTCTTCACTAAGTTTAGTCAACGCTGAAAAAGCGTCCCCCCACTCAAAATTTTACAATTTAAGCACTGGGTACACCGGGCCTAGGGGGGCCCGGCATAGTTCAGGTTACCGCGTTAAGTATTGGTGTCATACCCAGCGGCGTATTTGTGGGACTAAATTTGAGTGAATACCTTTTTTTTTGCTCTTCACCTAATTTTTGTCAAAAAATCAGACTGAATTTCAGTGAAGACCTTTTTTTGTTCTTCACCTAATATTAACAAGCTGTGGTACAAAGTTTTTAAATCTACTTTGGGTGCCACATTTAGTGTTAAACTTGAACTGTTTGAAATCATCTCTGGGCTTCCTCCCATTGTTGTGCAAAATTCAATTAACAGTATCAAGCATTTTTTAAAGCTTAACATTAAGAAAGATGACAATGACCCTTTGAGAATGATGATAAATAAAGGTATTCAACCTGGTCCAAGTAAAGATTTACATGGCAAGTTACAACAAGTATTTAAATTCCTTCAATTGAAATTGATGTTATCACCGGAATGTTTTACTGTATCTGATCAAATTATAGTTGAAGAAAATATTGTTGACTATTTCGCAGATTTGTCCAGTACATGTTGCTCTTATACCAAAAGTATGGTTCAGGAGTATACTGAAAAACTTTGGCAAAATTCTGTCCAAAATAAGTGGCTATTAAATGGGTCAAGTATTATACCAACAGTGTCTTGCAGTAGTTTGGTTTTTAAATCAAGTATCCCTTGCAATATTGAAACTTTAACTTTAAGTCTTTTTTATCCAAATAATTTGCTGAATTTGTTTTTGTATGAGCATTTTCCAGAAATATGCTCTTCACCACTGTGTGGTTGTGGTGCTAATGTGCAATCTTCATTTCATGTTGCATGTGAATGTAAACCCTCACAAGCCAAGTCTGAAACAGTAAAGCAGATAAGGGCTATCTGCAATGTGGAAGTTAGCTGTGATCTATTGCCTGATGATTTTTCAACTACCTTGCTTAATCACAGCAGGCAAGGCAATTTTTTAAGTCTGCTTGTGGAACGAGTTAATGTCTGTTTAGAATATTTGAAGCAAACTGTAAATATTTAAGCTGCTCAACTCTTCATAGTCATTTTGTCTGGTGTACAGTGTTCTAGGATTTAATCCACTAATAACGTATTGTATAAGTGCTCATTTGCATGCACCAAACCATATCGCTATTTTGGTACTTACTGCTTATTATTTACCTCATTTTTGATTACTTCATATAATACTTGTCTTCAAACACCTGTATTGGCAGTATTAGTGTGTTTTTTTTCCAAGATTTAAAAATAAGGGTAATTGGGTGGGGGTCAATCTCTGACTCAACTTGAGGCTTACATTAATGCAATAGAATGCTACTTTTTTTTGATGTTTTACATTGTGTGTGGTTAATATTTGGTAGGGTAATCTTACATTTGTGGGGAGTAGGGTAATCTTATAACTGTGGTTGTGTTAAGTTAGTTTGTGGCTGGGTTGGGTAAACCTTACTTGTGTGGTACCATGTGCTAGCAATGCTGTGCTTCTGACATGCCTGTTTTTGTCATGCGCTATTTGCTTGCTAAAATTTCTGTTCTGCCTTAAGTTGTTTGTTTGCTTCAATTTGTCCTGTTTGATCTTCAGTGTTAACGGCCTTTGAACATTAGGAACACGGCAAAGAGTTGATGCTGTTTGTTCTAAAAGTACTTATATCTTAAAACATTAAGATAGAAACAAAGTAATGGTATAATATTCTCTATGGTTGATTTTTATATTGTATTTCGGCTTTTATCTGTGCATGTTCTTAAGCACACACTTCTTTTGTGACATTATCCAGGGTGTCCGTAAAGTTACTATACAGTCTTACAAGATACTATACAGTTTCATTGTATAATACTGTCTTACAAGTTACAATCAAGGCAAACAATTTCTATGACAAATATTCAGATTGGAGGCCTTCAGCTCCAATACATTCTTGACAAGGTGATACCACACTCTGACAAACTTTGGTGCACAAGTCATGATCAAGGTTGGTAAATGCATCAATAACAAATTGTCGAAGATCTTCAACACTTCTTGGCTTTCTCGAATACACAGAATCTTTGATGACTCCCCAGACAAAGAAGTCCATTGGCGTTATATGGCGTTATATTCAGTGCACACACTTGGCCGACCAAAACGCGGAACATCGGCAACTGAGCCAGTATCATCAAATTTGTCTCGAAGTTTATAAATAGCCAAATGTGTTGGAGGATCTGTATTAGAATAATGGCTTAGCTTGCGTGGCATGCTTGATTGAATAAACTTGTAAAAAAAATAAATATTAACTGTATAGTAACAAAAACTATTACATATAACACTGTATAGTAACTTTACGGACACCCTGTATATATATCACCTAATTTTGGGCAAAAAATTAGAAAAAAAAATTTTGCGCAAGTTTGGTGCCCAAAGAGATTTGGGGGCTCGATATCGACCTTCGTACCCCCTGTAACAATTTCTCTCTGAGGCCCTGCCAGTGGTAACTATCGTAACCATTGTAACCACATGCGTAGCCAGGATTTTTGATTGGGGGTGGCCCAAACCACAAATTACATGCAATGACGTCATGAGAAATTTTCAAAAGAGAAACTTTTTGTGGGCAAAGATAAAGTGGTAAAACCAAAACCTTGCCTGTCATTGGCAATTAACCAGGATTTTGTTAAAGGTAGAGGTAAACTAATGGTTAAAAGGTGCAATTGTCTAACTTGGGAGACGTGTTGAGTAATCTAATGTAACAACCGTATCACAGACTTGTGTCTGGAGGTGAAGCCCCAAGCCGCAGGGCGATTTTTTGTAATTTTTTTTGAAACAAAAAGCTATTAATGCCATTGGATCATGTTTTGCACGTGTTCAAAGCCATTTGAAAGAACTAGATTTTTAACATTTGAAAGCCAATCAAAAAAATTGAATTGTTCAATTCTCCTTTGACTTGCAACTGTGCAATTTAAGTCTAAAACACGTTAAAAATGTTGCAATTTGTTGTTGAATTTTAATTGTACGGTAAGTGATTTATTTGGCCCAGATAGGGGGAAGTAAGGAACATTGCCTCCTGCAATATTTTAGTAGTAAATAATAATCCACTCAAAGATTTTTGTTTTTTCATGTAATTAACCAGTGATAGGAGTACGTGTATGGCCAGGGGGCCCAGGCCTCCTCAATTCAAATTCAGCATTTTGTTCAATGAGCATTTCTCCTGCTAATTTATTTAAAAGTAAATTGTGCATTAAAACTGGTGAGGTGGAGATGAATTGTTATTGAAAAATGGTACATTAGATGGTTACGCTTACTAACCATGTTATTCCGGGACTGGTTTCACATTGCTGAAGCCTTTGTTACTTAAGGATTTTTGCAACATCTTCCAGCCAAATATAGATAAGACCAAAGAAAGTCTTACCATCTAATCGCGAGGCCCTGGCACTGTGCCATGTGGTAAATCTGGCCCTGGTGATTGCATTACGTTAATGAAAAGGTAAATGAGGGCCTGAGGTAGCAACTTTCAAGGACAAAACCTCTTATTGATTTCACCGAGGTTATACAATTATACATTTAATTGTTGATAAAATCAAATTGATGGCTACCGGGCATCCTGGTCGTCAATATTATTGTTAATTACTGTTGTATGCAAAGATGCTGTAAAAGAAACTGAAAATGAAGAAACGACTTTTTTGTCTCATTTTTATCATTGGTGACATTTCGATTGGGGGGGACCCAGGCTGCCTGGGGCCCCCCGTCCCTGGCTTTGCCTATGATCATAACTTCAATGCTATTTATGATATCAAGATTTCGTGAGCGTTTTTGCTTGTTTGCCCTTGAGTGTATGTCAAAGCGACACTAATGGTTCTATTTTGTGTGGTCATGCTAAGTACGGTATGTGATATCATTGGTAAAAGTTAAAATAGAGTTAAATGGTAGTTGTAACTTTGAAGTTGTAGCATACACAATTTCAACTTTTTTACAATTTTAATTGTGTTAAAACTTCTTTTTTTTTGCATAAATAATTGCGGTATGATACCATAGTTTAGGTAAAACCATAATGTTGCTGGAAGCGATATGAATTCAATAATATACTTGACAATTGCTTACAAAAGAAATTATGTATTGCAAAAATTAAAGTTAAACAAAGATTGGTGAAAGAACAAGGATAGAGAAAAATGAGGCTTTAATAGGTTTACTATAGAAATACAAAACAAATCCACAGTGTTGACATAATCAAAACTCAAGACTTCGTATGTAAGTGAATTGGTCGCAAAGTTTTGAGAATCTTTTCATTGTAATTGAAATTGTAATTAAATTACAATTACTAGAACTTGAATGATTGTAATTGATATATACAAGGAGAGAATTTTATTTTAGTATTATAGTACAACTAATATTTTTAAAGATTGGGGGACTTTATGTTTTGATTAGTTTGCATTTCTTAATTTTTCGGATTAGGATTCGGATAGCTAAAATAAATTTCGGATAAGGTTTTGGATTAGGATTCGGAGTTGCAAAGAGTGACTCCATATATCCCTGGTAAGTAGCTACCCACCTCCGATGGCAACCTTTAATGTTATACCAGATATTGGGTGGCTACCGTAATCTTAATCAAGGATAATTTATTTTAGAACTACTTCATACTTGCAGTTTAGCAAACAGGTAAATATCACTATGCTTATACTTGAATGCAGGCTGCTGGTGGAGTGACTATTTGACTGAAAATTTTGAGTTTTGAGTTGAAAAAGAAATTAGAAAATGAGGAATCTATTCTCAAACAGAATAAGTAATATGCATTTTTCATTTGCTTTTTTAAGGGTAAGATTAGGGTTAGTTTTAGGGTAAGGATTTTGGTCCAGGTTATTTTTGCTGTTTGGGCCAGAATTAATAGGCCTAGGCCTAAAATAAAAGGCAAAGGCTGCTGTCACATTATGTTAAGAATAAGAAAATTTCTATCCTAGCCCCAACCGTAACGTTAGCGGTTAATCCTAACCCAAACTCAAAATCTAACCCAAACCCTAATGATAATTTAAAACATAAAAAAGAGTAAATGAGCGATCACTTTTTGCTCTCTTATTCTCTTTATGAGCGTTACGTAGCTTAACACTAGCCACTTCCAAAATAAAAACGTAGATAAAAAAATTTTGGTGAGATAGTTTCTTCCTCTAGCTGATAGGACCATTTATGTCAGTAGCAAGCACGCGAAAGAGAGATCAGCAAAGCATGCAGAACAAATCAATCAGACAAATATATACCAATCTGACCAATAACCATATTTGTACCATTAATTCTGAATTTGTTGAGTCGGAATATCAGATATGTAGTAAATTGGTTAAGAGCTATGTTAGTTCAAAATTATGAGTCAATAGCATGCCGGTAAATAGCAGTTAGTACTGGTAGTAATTAGAGTAAATGTGAAAAACAAAGAAATATTGTTAGTTGGACAACTTTATAAATTTGTTAAAATGAAGCTACCAAACTGCATGTATATTAGTATTATTAAATGTTCAATTGCTAAGTCATACTTAGAGGATTTGTGTTTGTAGTCTGACCACTACACCAGAAACTGACTTTTGTAGTTTGAATACCATAAATAATTGGGCTAGCTGTGTGTAGCATGGGTGAATTGACAAATTCCACAGAAGATTCCAACAAGTTGAAGGAAGAATATAATCAAGTGACCAAGTTACAGGAAAAGGAGCTACAACTAAATCAAAAATGGTATGGCTACCATTAAAATCTTAAGAAAAGGCTTGGCGCATGTTTCATGCATACAGATACTTTGTAGTAAAACCTAACCCTAATCTAGTTCCTAATAATGAAAATTTCCAAGAATGATTGACATCACTGGAATCTTTGTTTATTTAACCATGCACGTTTCGTTCCCTAAGTCATTTTGAATATCATGTGTCTGATGTTACTGTATATTGGGATGGTATAACTACAGCTACTATGGAAAGTTGTTACATTTTTCAATATTTTTCTGATTTGTAATTTCTAATATTGGATTTTCAAGGGTAGTATACAATCTATATTAGTCCAGAAAATATTTTTTGATTAAAAGTGGTTTATGCATAACCAACAGTTATCGGTAAATGAGAAATGAAGTTGGCAGTACTTAAACTATATTTGATGTGGCTATCCAATATTGCAGAATTAACCCATTTTAGATTGCAGTTTCTAAATATTGGATGTTAAATACCTTAATCTGTTATTTAATATTTATGAAAGAATGGAAAATAATTTGGATCTACAATGCTATACCTGATACATCTCATATCAGTCAGCGACTTTTTGATACAAATTAATTAAAATTTGATTTTTCTTGAGCATTTCTCTCATTTCTTCCTTTTTACACATAAGGTAATTTTAACTTTGGACAAATTTAGAGAAATGTATATTCTTATGCAACATCATAGCTCACAACTGGATGTTAAAATCTACTCATGTTTGTGACATAGCAACTCAAATAATATTGGAACTTTTTCTTTTGTCACTATAACTCGAATCAAAATTCAGTTCAACTGTAGTTTTTAAGTACAAGATGCTGTACTAAGTCTTTTGTTAGTATATACTTTCTATAATTGCTGTTTTGCCTCCTGACATACAAAGAGTTATATAGTATAAGAAGTCTGTTCACTGTTGTCTTTTTTTCTTTGTTGCAGGTACATAATTGATTCAAGATGGTTTAATCAATGGAAAAAATTTGTGAAGTGCACTGATTCGTCTAAATCTGCTGATGAAAATCCTGGTCCAATAAACAACAAAGGGCTTTATCTAAGTATAGTTCACTTATATCAGAATAACCAATTCAGATTAGTGTTATTTTGATAAAGTTTCTGTGATAAATTGTATTGTTCATTGCGCTCTATAACAAGTTAAGTATGGTTCTGTATAACTCGTTAGTTACAGTACCAATAGTTTTGATATTAGAGCTACTTGTTTATGATTGTCCACAAATTCAATGACCAGTTTTGCTCGTATTAAAAATATTCCAAATTGTGAAGTTTTTTTGGTTTCATTCATATTTTAGATCTAGTCTTATTTTGGTGTTTACAAAGTTCTAAAAACTAATGACTACTAGCAGGTCATAATTTTTTTTAAGAATTATAAAAAATGATGCTGATTAAAGTTAATTTGGAACTTTTTAGTTGAGCTAATTTCAATGTTAACAGGATAATAGCTTTCTGTGGTGATAAAAAGTTAAAACAGTTGAAAATTTTGCATTTGGGTAAAAGTTTAGTAACTTGTTAGTATTTTGTTGGTAGTCTATCATCATGATAGATATGTGGTTTAACTCATGGGTGGTTCATTTGCTTTTTGACTTCTTATGGTAACTTGATTTTTACTAAACTTAAAAGTAGTTGAGAAAGATTTAGAATGCATATTACATCTTGGTCTTAGTAGAGTTGATTCGCTTTCAATTGTATTTTTATAGGTGATTCAAATGAAGAATTAAAAGATCACTTAATGGAACAAATGGATTATGAACTCCTTCCTGAAGAAGCATGGGATATTCTCATTGATCATTATGGAATATTCGACAATCAACACCCTATTGCTAGAAAAGTATTTACATTTATGATGCTATATCATGGATCAAAATTATTTTTTTAAACAAGTGATATCAAACATATACTTTCCTTAGGAAATTTTAACGTGCTCCCTCCCCCAAGAAATGGGCTCAAACAAGTTTTGAGGTTTAACTTTTGAAAAAAAAATTGGTAAAATGTACTTCTCAGTAAAATACACTGAATTTGCATAATATGCATATTCTGTATCGAGGATGAGCAGTGTTCCCTATAAGCGCAAAAAAGTGCAAAATTTGTTCCGGCATTTTCACACTGAAATTTTGTGAATTCCGGCGTTTTTTCTCCTGCCAAAAACCAGTGTTTTTGTTTCCCGCCAAAAACCATAAACAGCTGCGGTTCACGACGCCTCGCTCTGGTATGTCGCACAAATCGTGGAGAAAACTTGCAGAACTCATACGAAGGACCTTTTTTTTTTTGGAGATCAACATAAAATCGGAGAAAAAGATGCCTCTGTCGGCGCGATGACCTTTTTTTTTTATTGGGAGATCACATTGAAACCGGACAAAAAAGATGAGAAACTTTTCGGCATTTTCACATTTAGTTTAGGATGTTCGCACTATTTCCGGCATTTTCGCAGGAGGTGAAAACTTAGAGGGAACACTGGTATCGAGAATCAAGTTTTTGTACAAGATTGTTATGTTATTGTGATGTAATAGTACCTTTTTCCAATCATACATTATGCTAAAATTGATTTTTTGGTTGTAATTATTTCAATTATTTTGTTAACAATGATATTAATTAATATTGCGGTTTTTTTCCAAACGCATTTTCAATCGCAAATATTTTGGAAACTGCACTAGCCAGAAACCGAAACTTTTTGCAAAAGTTGTAAGAGCTAAAAGATCTTTAAAACAACCATAACAAAAACAATGAGAAATTCTTGATGGTGTCTTTGTGGGGTGTCGGGTAGTATTTGTGATATTTGAATCAGCAGTTAACGTAGCAAGTATGGGAAAATTTTTCTCAGAAAACGTAGCATTTTGTGCCAAAAAGTTGCTAAGCATGTCTAAGAATGGAAAAATCTGCAGTTCTGCAGGTGATTGAGAAGTGTTAATTGCTATTGGTGATGTGCTTACGATTAAACAAAGTGGTAATTGAGATGATTACAAAGTGTTAAAATAAAGCAAGCAACAGCTTTCTCTTGTTACATTTTATTGCAACAAAAGCAGACTTAATTTGTGTCTCTAAATAATGTTGTTTAATACGCTGTATTTTGTTAACTTGCCTGTCAAGCAAGCGAAGCCAAAAAATATCTTGCTCTAGGTGATTTCAGCATGTCTTGTTAATTTCAAACCCTGCAGTACTATTCAGCCAGGTTAATAGATCTAATTTTTGTTTCATGTAAGTAATTGCTATATTATTTTAAAAGCAGTGGTTTTCAAACTGAGGTCTATTTCTGAAGAATATTAAGAATTTCTTGAGAAAAGAGATAAAAAGAAAGCAAAAACCATGAAGATGTGGTAGGCATGCTGTTGGCAATGCTGCATATCCATTGTTCATCTGATTTTTTTTGTTCTGAGATTTTGGATCAAATGTCCAAATTTAGACATAATTTTTTGATCAGTTTAGAATTTATTTTGGTCTTGCAAATGTGATTTTAGTTCAGTTTTTCTGTTCTTTTGATCGAATTGATAAATTTAGTTCATGTTCTTCACTAAGAATTTAGGTCAGTGATCAAAAACTGACTAAAAAAATAATCTAGATGTCCATTGTCCAATGCGACCGTTTTCAGATGTGATAGGTTCCTAACTATCGAGTCTAGAAGCAACTTCTTGAACCACTTGATTCACTAGTTGCGTTGTAGCTTATTGATCATTTAAATTTATTGAAAAGTGATTCAATATTATTGCTTTCAGGTGATAGATGAGGGAAAGTATATTTCACAAAAAATGGTTGAAATATATCCTGTACGATTGAAACTGTGCCAGTATTCCAATAAGGATGAGGTTCTCTCACAGAAATTTAGCAGATCTACAAAGATAGGTATCACTTGATTTTATTGTCTCAAACAATATTGTTTACTGTATAAGAACATTTCTCAACTGTTTTATATCAAGTTTGTGTATAAGTACAGTTAGGGGGAGGCTATTAACAAAATTGCTTTCTTAAATTGAAGTCTTTGTTGAATGTATCTTTCTAGACATGAATAAAATTTTTCGGTAAAATGAATAAGGTTCTGTACGGTAAGATGAATAAGTACGGTAGATGAATAAAATTTTCTCAATTCATCAAAATTTTTAAAATTAAGAATAAATTTATTCTATTTTGATTAAATATACCTCTGATAATCCCAGGTAGGGTTGAAACAGACAGTTTGAAATTATAATATTTTATAGTGTAAATTTCAGTTTAGCTGTACTCTGCTGAAATATTTATTATGCATTTAGTGTGTTTCGGAATTAGTCCCCCCTCCGCAGCTTACATAGAAATTAATTAGGTTTTTTCAACTAGCCTAGTTTGAAGAATTAAGTTTTTCTGGGCTTTTTTTATTGTAATTTATTTTCATGGTAAATAGCTGAGTTGGATATACCCACATAGTGAATGATTCAGCGAAAATTAGATGGATTGACAAGCCTGGCAAAGCTGGAAATGCCAGTGCATTCTTCTGACCGAAATCTTCATGAAAACTTAAGTGTAGTAATCTCAAAGGTTCGTTTTAAAGGGCATACAAAAAACTGCGATGGTTTACCAAGTTATTCTTATCGTTCTGCGACGATTTGTAGCGGAAATGCTAGGGAAAATTAAGTTTGATTCCCTGCCCTTTTTAGCAATTTGTTACAATTAACCCCTCAAAAAAGTAGGCTATTGGGCAGGCAAGTGAAAGCCCCACAAAATATTGATTTGATAAAAAACTTGAATAAATAACTGATCTAAATCTGTACCATTTTTGTATTTTAGTTCATGCTGTAGAGGGTAGCGCTCTAATTTTGAAACTCCCTGTATATTAGTATTAAATTGCACTTAATTTTTTCATACTTTTTTTTATAATTTTTTGATGCAACATTTCTACTGTGTCACCAAATTTCATTTGTAAGAAATCACACTGTTAGGCTTGCTGTGATAGAACAAAATGTTTTTTGATAGTTGATTAAGCAACTTGAATTGTACGGTAGTAATTTGGCATTGTGGTAAACAGGGCTGCGGAGCCATTGAAAAAGGCATGACTCTAGATTTTTTCATTTTTCACAACTATGGCTCCTGATCTGGCTTCACATGATTATCTTGATAATCACTTGCTTCGCATAATTATCACTTGCCAGTCACAACAAAGTCAGAAAGTTTTGTTTTGGTAGCCTACTCTTATCCATGAAGTCAACTGTTGACAGGTGTGAAACCAGGATTTTACTGAGAAGGGGAGAACTTGTACCCAAAACTAAAATTTGTCTGCATTTCATAGATGGAGGCAGGGGTTAGAGCCCTCAGCTGCTACAAGTTATTAATGTGTCTCTAGCTGCTGGGCCATTTTTGTAATTTTTTGTAAAAATTGCTATTTTAACTTCATTTAGATAGTATTTTGGATGTTTGTCAAGCCATTAAAAAAAAAATTGCTAAGATTTGGTGTACTTTAACGAACAATTTCTTCATCCTCATCAGCCCCCACTCCCCTTACTTATTGGTCAAGTCCAAAACACGATTTAAAGCATGTAGTTTTGGGTTAAATTTTTTCAGAGGGGCAGCTTCAGCCTCTTTAGCCGCTCCTCTTTAGTGTCACTGACTGTAGATTACCAATACATCTTAGTAGTTAACCACATTGAAAAATCATACAAACAAGAAATAGACTAAAAGTAGAAACACTTAATTTTTAATTTCCAGGTTTTAAATAATTATAATGGGCATTTGCTTGATTTAGGCAAGCTTTTTCGTTTTCGTTTCAGGAAAGTCGAAGCTGAAGCTTGGAGATTTTTTGTGGCTTCAGCTCTGCAACAAGTGCAGTTAAAAGTTTCCGCTCTGACAAAAATGCATGGCTCCAGGCATAGGTGGGCAAGTTAATGCAAAACGTTAGCTTCGTTAACCACTAGTCCGTTAACAAACTTCACACTTCCGTTAACGTTAATCCGTTATTTTTAGCTTTAATTAACGGAAGTTAATTAAGTCCGTTAATTCGTTAATATTTCGCATGTAATTTACGTTTTTTTTATTCACTCGCTTCTAAAACACGTATTGACACTGTTGAGCTGATTGTAAGGAAATACTTATTGCTATGGTGGTCTTTTTGTGTTTTAGAAGTTACATTTTAAGTCTAATCTAATTTCAAGATAAAAATAACTTAAATAAGTTCAAATGCACTAACGAAGCTGCGATCGAAAAATTTTTGGAAACTGCGAACAGCGGAAAATTTAATAAACCTATGATGCTGCAGCTTATTATTTGCCACAAAAAAGAGCCTCTCTCTTCGCTTTCTTCTATATAACTCGTGCTAATATGCAACAAGTGTTACCAGTGCAAATTGGTTTGTACCGGTCCGATGAATAAATGGTGCAAGATATTAACGATAAAAACCTTAACGGAAGTTAACAGACCTTAACGGAAGTTAATTTAGTCCGTTAACATGAAAAAACTTTTTAACGGATTAACGAGTTGATGACAAAGTTAGCTTCGTTATTAGCGGATTAACGATTAACGGACTGGTGCCCACCTATGGCTTCAGGTCTTCAGCTCCTCAGCCCTAATTGTAAATAAATGGGCAGTTTTTAAGAAAACAAGGCATTTGCTATGTTATAATTTCATTTACCTTCCAAAAATCGGTATATAAGGTCTGGGACTTCATAACTGGAACGACCGACGCTCTCATTGCGTGTTTCCTTTGTTTTTACTCGGCCATTTTCAAGCTAACTAATGCAAAGTTTCCAACTTTTGCTTATAACTCGAGAACGGAAAGGTCTAGCTACATGCAATTTTGACAGCAGTTTGAGATTCATGAGTTGTATGTTTGTACCAAATTTCGAGCCAATTAGTCGTGTGACTTTGGTTTTAGACCCTGAAAACTGCCCAAAAGTTTGGCATAAAAAGCGGTTTCATTCAAAAATGGCCTAAGTACAGCAAAAAATATTTCACATGGTTATCAAATCAATTTTTGAACCCCTCAAGCTAGGGTGCCAGCTTTTTTTGATATTAGCAGATATTTAACAGACAAATATTCTAACATAGTTTAGAGGTACCACCCCCCTGGGGACCACGACAAAAATCAATTTTTTGAACGGCTTAACCCAGGTTACCATTTTCTTTTGCAACCAGTAGATATTTAACAGACAAATATTTGACATAATTTGGGGTACCACTCTCCCAGGGACCCCCCAAAAATCAATCTTTTGTACAGCTTAACTTGTGGTGCCAGTTTTTCTTTTTTGATATCAGTAGGTATTAAGCAGACAAATATTTTAACATAGCTTGGGGGTACCACCCTCCTGAGAACTCCCCAAATGGAACCCCCCCAAAATCAATTTTTTGAATGGCTTAACTTAAAGACCCAGTTGTTTTTTTTTGACATCAGTAGATATTTAGCATACAATTACCATACTTTACTTAGTTCGGGGGTACCACCCCTGGGGACCCCCGACTGGACTCCTCAAAGATCAAATTTTTATTTGGTTAACCAAGGATGCTAGTTTTTTTAAATCTTGATATTTGCGTTGATCGTTCAAAGGGGTTGCTCCTCATCATTCAGCAAGCTCCATCTAGTTAGTCTTTGCACTAGATATTGTTTAGATGTGTGGCTTTATTTTAGATGAGTTGGACAAAGAAATGAGGAGACTGTTTCAAATTCCTTCTGAACAAGAAACACGAATCTGGAATGCTTACATGGAAAATGACTACCAAGAGCTGTCAAAAGATCAAACCATTCAAGCACAAAGTTTACAAAGAGATCAAGTGAGGTTGAATTAAAAGTGCTGCTAAAAAGCATAAAATAAGTGTAGTATTATCTATCATGTGTATCAGCATCGGTACCATTTTAAGTGACAAGACACAAGTTAAGTGGAAATAGTAACCAGCTATGGAGATAGGCGTCTACTTAATGTTGGCCGGTGTCACTTCTTGTACTATATGTCTTTGTATTGGTTATAGCTTACATGAATGATAACTGCTTGTTAAATAGTGAGTTGGCGGGGCTTGCCATCTTTTCTATTTTGTCTACAATACAGCATGTGCTAGTGTAAGAAAGAAGCTTTTTACATTTTGCGTATCTTTTTGTTTGTACATTTATTCATACGTATGAAGTTGTGAACCAGAAACTGCGTTTGCCTAACGGCACCTATGCAGAGTGCAGAACATCTAGTTTGAGTATTACTTTTATAGTTTTTGATTTAACCCAACTGGGAATCGAACCCAAGTCTACCGTGGTTAAATGATTCGAACCTAAGTGACACAATCTAAAAACATGAGTTTTGATCTGCTTTAGCATATTGGTAGTGTTTACATAAGTTCTATAAATCAGAGACTTTGTGATTTGTTCGTTAATAATAATCATCTTTCAGCTTGTTGTCGTTGAAACAAAGGATGCCAACGGGGAATGGAAGTTAGAATCAAAAATGCAAACGAGTGATACTAGTACCAAGAGTTATTTTAATGGTAGTTCAAGTATTGAAACAAATACCAACACCTCCAAGTAAGAATATTAAGCATTGTTTAACTTTTGCATTTCGTATGTTGGTTATTCTAGGATTCCAAAAGCGAATCAAGCCAACTTACCGCCGCAAACTGACTCCAACAAACTTACCGCCGCAAACAAACCGCAAAAAATCAAGTCAACTTACCGCCGCAAACAAACTGATCGCCAATATTAGGGTTAGGGGTAGTTGACCGTAAGTTTGGTGGTGGTGGTCAGTTTGCGGCCCTAAGTTGTCGTGGACCCTGCTAGAGGGTGTATAATTTTATAGCCAACATTTGTTGAGTGCTGTTAAAAATGCTTGGTGTTTTATGTCTTTTATGCACACTTTTTTCAATTTTAATATTTTTCGTTTTGTGGAGTTTTAAATGTAACCTTCAAGCTAAAACTGCTAGCGATTTTTGAGATATTTATAAGTCATAAATTTTAATGAGATTTTTTATGCAAGAAGGACACAAATCTTTCAAAATTTAGTCAAAAACAACACACCAAAATATTGTAGAGCATGTTTATCGAGACGTTTCGGTAAATTTCCTTTAAACCATTGTCAATCTTATTCAAATAAAATGATATTGCCTCTATTTGAATAAGATTGGCAATGGTTGAAATAAATTAACCGAAACGTCACAATAAATACGCTGTACAGTATTTTGACTGTATTGTTGTTGATTAAATTATTCAAAAAGTCCAATTTTCATGCTTCCAAGCTTTCAAAATTGACTTTTATCATGTACGCTAGGTTTTTTTTGTTCGTTTGTCAATCATTGAATGATCAAAAATAATTCAGCCAATTTGGTTAAAACGACAGAAAAAAAAAATTGCATTGAAGACCTAAAATTATCCTTGCAATTATGAAAATGACTGAAAAATTACGTTCAAATTCGTACTTTGTCTGAGATTTCTGAGCGAAAAAGTAAGCCCAGCATGCAGTACGTAGGTACTGCGCGACGTTTTCTAAACGTAGTTGCCTGCAGAAAGACTGATTAAAAAAAGGTTTGCGCTAAAAAGTTAGTATCTTAGAAGTGATAGAAAAAGAATTTGTTTCCAGCCATCACTAGATATTGGGAAATGGAGACTTACTAGTAACTAAGAAAGAAAAATTCTGATATAGACACACAATACAGAGACTTACTAGTTACTAAGAATAAAAAATTCTGTTATAGAAATGCTGCAAAAATGCTAAGAGGAAAGGCAGAGAAAAGTAATTAAAGCACTGCTTGAGTATTGAATTTCAACTTATTTCTTAGCACTATGTAGTTCAAGAGTGGAGTGTTTTACAATCGCTTTGTAGTTTGTGTTTTGCTTACAAATTACTGGGTAATATTTTCCTTTACTGACAAAACAAATGACTGAATGGGTATCATCATTTGTGCTTAACCAGAACATAGCGCTTTTCCTGTACTTATACGTCATACTACTAGCACATCCTGCCTGTGTAAAAAGGCCCTTTTTTAGATTGTTGCAACAAAATTTCCAATCTTGCAAGGTTTACCGATGGTATCGTATATTCAGACCAGGATAGTTTGACGCGACCAGTTTTTCGCGTCAAAATGTCTTTATAGAACTTGGGCTAAGGTTGGAGTGTTCCATAGGACGCCTGTCAAGTCAATCAGTCGCGTAAAAATTTCTCGTGTCAAAAAATCGCAAACTCTCGTGTAATAGCTGTTCTAATTTTGGATATTTTTATGTGTTGTGTAAGAGTTTAGTGTTTTCCAAATTTTGGATAATCCTTTGGTTCTGCTCGGTAGTGTAACCTAGGAGATAAAGGCATAGAAGGAATGACGCTCCCCTCCGATCGCCACGTCACTTCAAAAATTTTACCGAAATATATTAAAACGTTTAAAGTTGTGTTACATTCTACCAGGAAGTGGTATAAGATAAAAGGGCTCAGCAATTCTTTTACAAATGGTGTTCCAAACTTATAGTAATTAGTTGTGTCAAATTGGTTTAAAAAGCGAATTTTTTCCATATAGCGTAAAATAGCTTTTTTTCGAACAAAAATTGCCTAGCGCCCGGGGGCTTAGCCCTTAGATTGATCCCCAATCGCAATGGCCTCCGGAAATCAGGTTCCAAACCTCCTTCTATGATACGCTTGAGATGCTTCTGTTTACTCAACGCATCAGCTGCTGGCAACATTTTCCGAGCTCTCAGAAAAGTTTTTAGCTTTTGTTTAAAGCTCTATTTACAAAATCCAGGTTTGCTTAAATTTTCCATTTTTCAGGTTATTTTGTTGGAGGTTTTTGATCTTAAAACCTAAATTATTTTCAGAGGAACATCTTTCACCAGTACCTCCTCCAGCTATTCCTCCGGACCTAATTACTCGTTGAGGAACACCTCATTTACGTCTGATCCGTATCGCAAAAAGAAGCAAACTGCTGGCCTATGCGGGCTGAACAATCTTGGAAATACGTGCTTTATGAACAGCGCCCTCCAGTGTTTAAGTAACGTTCCCACATTGACCAATTACTTTAAAAGTAAGGAATCAGACTCATATATTGTCTAACAGCAAAGTAGTCCTACTTGGTTTTGTCGTTGGTTTAGAATTTTGCTAGAGATTGGTGTTGTTGTTGTTTATTAGTTTCATATTTATTCTCCTGTTAAAGGGCAGCGCTTTCTATTTGATAGTCCATTGATATACGTAGTAAGTATTAAGTGGTTGGAGGAATTCACACCTGCTTAGGAGTTTCCAGTGATCCAATGTTGTTGTGAACTTTCGAATTTTTGCCAATTGAATTTGCAGCTTGTTCGAAGTTACCAAGTAGAGATAATCATCATTAGGGGCCGGTCTACACTGCGCGTAAAATCGTGAGCGTACTAGCCTATCCTTAGTTTGTTTTAACCAACTGGCAGCTTGTACGCTGGGCGTACCGAATTTCTGTTAAAACAAACTAAGGTTACGCTCGTACGCTTACAATTTTACGCACCGTGTAGACCGGCCCTAATGCGTATTATCCAAGAACGCATCAACGTGGCAATGTGGAAGTTGAACCCCGATCTTTGAAACAGGGTCGTCATTTTACCCTCTCGGCCACGAAACCGTCAACCTTTTTTTTTTTTTTTTTCAGAAAACATGTTTCATAAAGATCTCAATGTCAATAACCCGTTGGGTATGCACGGTAAAATAGCAACAACGTACGCAAATCTAATTCAAACCATGTGGTCTGGAGATCATAATTCATTTGCTCCAAGAGAATTTAAAGTAATCGCTTTTGAATTATCCTAGTGTACAAGTATCGAGTTCAAGCAGGTTCAGATTAAACAGGTTCAAACCAGTTCAAACGATCCATATCCAGAATTTGATTCTTATACCAAATCTGAAGCAATGCTATGTGAAAACCTTTTCTTTTGCTTAAGTATATATTTCCTATCTCAGTTTCAGCTGCTTTCTTCAATTCATTCATTCATGCGTTACAACCAAGCACTCTGCGGCTGTCTCAACATACCAACATAGATCAGTGGGACTTCCGCATACCAACATACTCTTAGTGGGACTTCCGACATTATAGATCAGTGGGACTTCCTACATCCAACGTACCAACATACTCGTAGATCAGTGGAACTTCCGCGACGCATCGCGTCGGAAGTCCCCTTGTTTTTTTCAGTCATTCATTCTTTTTTTATTCTTGACCATCACAACAACAGCAAATGCATGGTAACACAATAACAATACGTAGAGTCAGGAAAAGGAAGTAGCGACACAACGTCAGACGTTAAGACATGCCGAGGATACTGAAGACAAAAAAGCGATTTTCATTTGCAGGGTTGCTACACCTGTCACACCAGCTTAAGTACATTGTAGGCCTAATCAATGACACTCATCAACATACACGCAGGCACACAAGATGGAAGTAAAATTAACGGCTGGAGTAGTTGTTCGAATGATTGATAAAGAGAAAAGAGAGGGACAGTGACTAGTGCAAGGCCAGGCACGGTTACGTAGGTGATCAATGGGTTTAATGGAAACCCTTTCAAGTAGCAGCTGGCCATAGCATCAATACAAGAACGATTTTGCGATCAATACATATGCATCAAAATAATTATACACAACATATAGCAATATGAATCACACCATGCACATTGTGTCTAAATAAATAGCTGGTACAAAGTACCATAACTTGTGATCTCTCCGATTTCTAAGTTAGAACGAAGGTATATCCATGAGAGGAACTAAATTTGTGTCTATGCAATGTTGATGATGTGTATCTCAGATCAGTTAAGGCAGAGTCCGGTGATACTCAACTTAAAAGGCATTGGCTTTAGTTACCTTGCTGTGCGATGTACTGAAATTCACCGGCAAGCAGTTAATTGCCTATATTTATCATTGAAAGCAGTTTTAAGTTCTAGTACATCATTACCAAGTCATCAGGTTTTGTACTAAGGTTTAGCACCTCAGGACTCTGCCAAAGCGTTCAAGCCGTAGTCAGAAATAGTAACGTAATAACAAAAACAAAAAAAAAGTAAATTACAATAAAAGACAGATAACGAAAACAAATAAGGACAATAGATGCTATTTTTATAGGGGGAGCAATAAGATTATGGTAAGAAATAGATCAGTGGCAATCGTTTCATAAAGTATAATTGAACATGCCCTAGCAAAACGTTATGTATGTGATGGTATTCTGATTTGATGTCAAATAGATCTGAACCAAGAATTGATAGACATAATATCTTGACATCGAGATCAATAACCAGCATAAGAGAATTGTACTTATTTAAAGTTCAAGTCGATATTTAACTACACAACTTCAGTTTTTGTTGCCTTGCCCAGTCGAACGTACACCGTGCGTAGCCCTCATCATCCAATCCTGCTTACTGCTGGGGTTGTACACTCGAAGAAAACCTGAAAGGAAGAGAACAAAGCAGGAGAAAAAAACAAAATTAAATTGAAGAAGGAAAAAATGCAGATTTTCGAGGACATAAGAATGGGATTTTAAGATTAGTGACGACAACACAGTATAATCTTTTAGCATACTTCGACCAGTTTATTCCGACCCAAAAGCCAAGAAAAACTTTCCGAGTTTTCTAGAAGTTTCATTATAACCACCAAGCAGAGATACTTTTCGGGACTAACCCTGTTCCAAAGTGTAACAAGATGAGCAAAGCAGCACTATAACATTACATATAAACCGCAAACAATGCCCTAGAAATCAGACTTGTATTAAGTCTTTACTTAAAATTTTTTGCATTTTTAAATTAAATGATGCTATCGTGAGATCCTGGGACTTGAAGGAAGTTGGTACTTTACTCCAGAGGGATGGGCCACGGTGATAGATAGATTGTTGGCACATATTGGTGGAACAAAACTTTGGAATTATTTTAGAATTGTTTCTAGTATTATATTGCGAATGATTAGTGACGAAGATTTTGCTGAGTACTGAAGGACTTTTATTTTTGCTTTGCTTAAACATAAATACCGCAATGTCTTTAAATAGAAGTTGATCAATTGTTAGTATTTCATATTTTTTTCTGATGTCTGTGATGTCACTGTTGCGATTTCGACCACATGCTAGCCTAATAAATTTGTCACACATTTTCTGTAACTTGTTTGTAATTGTTGTGTTACCATAGTACCAACTGGAGATACAGTACTGCAAGTGACTGCCCATCAATGAATGATATAAGGTGATTAGTGTTCCTTGATTCAAAAAAGGTTTTACTCTTCTCACAGCTGCCAAGCCAGATCTCAGTTTGTTGAGCACATGTTTAGCATGAACTGACCAAGTTAGATGCTCATCAATATGAACACCAAGAAATTTCAGGGAGCTAACTTATTCAATATCGAGTTTTCTTAATGAGATGGATTGACCAGAAGGTGGAGTTTTTGATTTAGTTGACCTAAACAACATACATTTTGTTTTGGAAGTATTGATTGATATAATTTATTAGCAATCATCCATCGATCAATGTTATGGAGATCTTGCTGAGCATTGGCAGAAAATGAGTGATAGTTTTTGTTTTGAAAGAATACACTTGTGTCGTCAGCAAACATGATCGAGTCATCATATTTTAAACAATTTTTGAAGTCATTAACATGAATAAGAAAAAGAAGTGGGTCTAAATTTGACCCCTGTGGTACGCCCCATTTCACGGGATTGACCGAGTTTGATAGAATCCCAGAGCACTCCACTTTTTGCGTTCTTCCGTTAAATAACTTTTAATCCAGTCAAGAGCTATGCCTCTAATTCCGCTATGTTCGAGTTCAGATAACAAAATGTTATGATTGATCGTGTCGAAAGCCTTCGGTAGGTCTAAAAATATTCCAAGGGTAGGTGTTTTGTTAGCAAGTGACTCAGTTATGTTGTAAATTAAGAAGGACAGACATGGCTTGTACCGTGGTTCTTTCTGAAACCAAATTGCTGTTGGAAGAAAAAGTGGTGCCGTTCTAAAAAGGAATATAACCTATTGTACATGATTTTTTTCTAGGATTTTTGATACATTGGACAATAAGCTGATTGGTCTGTAGTTGATGATATCTTTTGCATTTCCCTTCTTCAAGGCAGGACATACTTTGGCAATTTTAAAGTCGTTTATGAATTCACCTTTACTCAAAGATAAATTAAATACATGGCTAAGAGCAACTAGAATATTGTCTGGAGAAGCTTTTAATACCTTACTTGGAACTAAATCTAAACCAGCACTTAGTTTGTGTTTCAATTTTAGTATAATATTGGAGATTTCTGAGGGATGTGTAGGCCAAACATACATTGAGGGTAAGGAAGGGACGCTTAAATATTCAGAGAAAATAGTGTTACTTGAGGGGAGAGTGTCGACTAGTTTTTAGCAGCGGTAGAAAAAGGATTGTTAAAATGATTTGCAACTGACTATGGATCATTTACCTCACTGCCATTAATTAATAAAGTAATGCCATTAGATTTGCTTCGTTTTCCAGGTAAAGAGTTGATGTATCGCCAAGTACCTTTAATATCACACTTGTGCATTTTAAACTTGGTTTTGTAGAAAGCCTTTTTTTTTACTTTGACTGCTCTGTAATAAAGATTTCTAGCTTGGGTAAATAATGCTTTTGTGCTAGAAATTTTGTTTGTCATGTATTGTTTGAATAGTTTTTCTTTGCACTGCAGTAAATTTTTAAGCTCTTGGTCAAACCAACTTTTTTGCGTTTTCAGTCTAGAAGGTCTTCTTTTCAAGGGAAAATGTTCCTCAAATTTATTTCTGTAGTCTTGGTAAAATTTGTTATATGCATTGTTTGGATCAGTTTCGTTTAAGACAGTGGTAATATCAAGCTCAGAGAGAGATTTGGAAAAGGTTTCAATTTTTGAATCAAAATTTGATACTGATACCAAAATTTTCATGTAAAATGGACGGTTTTTCTGCAACCAGAGGCCGAAATCGCTATAACCTCGAAATGGCTAAAGGTAGAAACTTGAAATTCAGAACTTACATGGGATACGTATGGAACAACCTTTGTCAAAATTTTGGGGACAATCGGTCACATGGTACGGATTTCCAAGCCAAAAAAAACTAAAAAGCCAATCGGAGGTTCAAGCCGCTCTGACTCGAAAACTAATTGCGGGAGGAGAATAAAATTTTCGAATTTAGAAGCACCTGGGGATGTAGTTTTAGCTCCCACATTACGATGCTTTTTTTCTTTCTATTAAGAACTTTTTTCTATGTGCAAAAACTCCAAAACCTTTAAATCTAGAAACTTGAAATTGGAAATATGATAAGTCTTATATGAAGTTTTGCACCTGCATTTTTGGCGGCACTTGGTCACGTGCTTTGGGGGAAGGGCCCAAAACTTGTGATTTTTTAAAGTTCTTTTTACTACAAAATGGCTTGAACTTATCAGTTTAAAATTTGCGAATTTGTTAGGCTTAATAAGAACTACTCGTTTGCAAAATTTTATGGTGTGAGCATTTTGGGATATCAAGATGTTGCCCCAAAACTATTTGTCTTTACCTAAGCAAACTTTAGTACTCGATTTTAGTCAACTGCATTCGTATGCTGTGATGGCGTAATGGTTAAAGGTGCCAGAGTTTGGAATTGTCGTGAGTGAACTGAGCTGGGTTCAAATACCTAAGACAGCGGTTACCCAAAGCATAAATAAATTGAAATCAACATTTTTTCATTCGACAAAATCACGTTCAATCTTTTTATTTTGGCATTACATGTGATCAGAGGGTTTCAGATTTCATTCTCTGTAAAGAATACATCCCTGGAAGAATATTGTGCGATTCTGTCTTAATGCGCTTCACATTAAATTAGGTTCTTCTTTACGAGGCGCTCGAGTGTAAAACAATGAAAAGAGCTGGGTTAAAATATTTTGTCGGTCATTTGTTGATACCAAATCACAAATATAGTGCAATTAACAGTTATTTATTTATTTATTTTTTTTTTCATCGGACAAAATCACATTCAACTTTTTTTTGGCATTGCAACGATTAATTTTTAAAGGAATATTGGTAACCTTCAAAGCATGAAAGAAAGAATGCAGGTGAAAAGGAACTGGCGGAAGTCGCGTATTATCCTCGGAAAAATAAACATCAAGTTTATTGTGGTTTTTGTTAGCAAGTTTTTCGTCAGACTAGCCACTGCAACCGGTAGGCTTTTAGCTCCCAATAAGAACTAAGTTTTGATTGTCTTTCACAAGGACACAACAAGATTTATTCAAAATTACTCCTTACAAACTCTCGCTCATTGAGTTCAAAATTTGCGGTTTTGTTTGAAGTTACGTTTATTCTAAGTGTAACTACTTTTTTCACTTCTACAGTGGTCAAATCAAATGTTTTGAACGCACTTTTAGTTGAGGCGGCGGTAGGCATGTAAGCTCTTACTTGCAAGGTTTAGGATTCGAATCCGTATGTTCCCCAGGGTTGCCACATCCTGGAAAAGTCCTGGAAAGTCCTGGATTTTTTTTCTGTCCTGGAAAGTCCTGGAAAAAGTTTGGAAAGTTTTCCCGTGATTTACCAAGACAGAATGTGAAGTTTTTTTTGTTGTTGTGATAACTGGTACCTTGTAATTGCACAAAAGTATTGTTGAAATAATTTGCATTATGAAGGTCTGTAGTATTGTTAAAATAAATTGCATTGTGAAATAAAAGGGTAAATTTAAAAGTTTATTTTGTTAAAAGACAGAGCTTATTTTTATGCTGGTGCACACATAAAAAAGTCGCTATCCTAGCCATAACCCAACCCTAAATCTAACCCTAACTGTATCGCAAGCTCCAATCCTAACATTAATCTTAAACCTGTATAACCCTAATGTAGTGCTACCATACGTTTTCTTTTAAGAGGATTTGTCGTCTTTTTCTGTAGGGCACCAAAAAAGTAGCCAAATGTTTTCTGTTTTTAATGCTCAGCACTTAAAGGCGGGATTCGAAGACCAAACTGACCAAAAACGATATACTTCCATCCACACTCGCGTTCAGCTCCCGCCGACCTTAATACAACACTACTGACAGCAGATCTTTTTTTTGAGATCACCATTTTCATAGGGAAGAATTGGTGCAAAAACAAGAGGTCTCCAAAGAAAAAAAACGGTCTTCAGTTTTTGAATTTTCTCTTGGAAAATTGTGTTCTCCAAAATAAAAAAGTCTTTAGTCAGTCCAGTTGGCCGGTATATACCTTCAGCGTGTTTGGTCGTTTGGGCTTCGATTTTCGAAACTGTCGTCTTTTTGGTCTATGAAAATATGGCACCCCTACCCAAACAATAATTTTAAAAAATAGAAGAGAGTAAATGAGTGCCTATTCTTCTGCTTTTTGCTCTCTTATTTTCTTTAAGCAGTTCTTGCTTATTCGCCAGTGCATAAATAAGCACTTTCTTGTTGAAATGCCAAAATTTGCACTTTGCGGTGCAGTATGTATAAATTATTAAATATTATTAGGAAGAGTGAATTTATGAACAGTAATTTATTGCAATCCGATTCTCTAGTAGCAGTATTACTGCTAGCAGCAGAAGTGTAGTGGGCTGTAGGCCCTCCATTGGCCTGTTGGCTAAACACAATAAAAAATGTAACATTTTTCACCCTGCGAGTGTACTTATGAGGCAGTTTTTTGCAGTAATATGGACTCCAAAGTAATTTAAAGCCACTTTTGAAACAGCATTTAGGGGGGAGCTAATGATGGTCAAAAATAAAATCAGCAACAACTGACAAAAATGGCTAAAAATAAACAATCAATTTGATCGCATAATGCAAAATACTTAAACTAGGCTTTCTAAAAAAATTGTAAACTGTCTATTCAGTATTTCATTCAGTTAATTATCAGTCATGTTTTTCAAATCTTGTTTCATTAGCCCCTTCTCCTAAATTATCTAGCGTTATGAAATGCAGACGACTTAAATTAATACTTGAGAGTTTTTTCAAAGGAAGCGCCCATTTGCACTTTAGGATGCTTTGCGTATTGAGAAAAAGAGAGCAAGAGTGGTGGTCATTTATGCTTTTTCAAAAATTCTTGTAGTTAGGGTGGGTGCCCATTTACGCTTTTTAAAAAAATCATTATGGTTAGGGTTTGGATTTGGATTTTGATTTTGGGTTAGAATTAACATTAAAATTATAGGTAGGATTACAGTTAGATATGTTATGTTTAGGATTGGGATTAGGACTAGGAGAGCGATTTTATATTTGCGCGCTGGTGCAAATAAGCTCAGCTTTTTTCATATGAAGAAATTTTATGGTTTACCTGCTTGAAATAAAGCTAGGACAAAAGTTTTACCATTACCATCACCACATACTTTAGCCCATTTATAAAACCAGTTCAATCATGCTTTCGCAGTGCTAATATCTGCACTTCATTTAAAATGCATTAATTTTTACCAAACTGGGCCTAAGATTAAGTTATTATTGCAAAAATTATGTACGGTAGTCTTTTGTGCTGGGGGCTCAGACTCCCAATGGCCTCCGGCAGCTGGCAACTCCGTTCTCATACCCCAAGCCAAGCCAGCCCTCCCATTGTAGATTTCTGGCTATAAACCTAGCTAATAGTCAGTACTAGAAATCCAAATGCGTGGCATTAAAATTTTCTTTAATGACAAGTACAAAAAGTGGGTGCATAAAAGAGTAATAGTGAAAATTAAATTTTAAGTCCTGTAAAAAAATCTTGCACAGTCCTGGAAAAGTCCTGGAAAATCATCTAAAAAAGTCCTGGAATTTAATTTTGCAGTTTCTGTGGCAACCCTGGTTCCCAATTTCACTAGTCCATAGAAATACATTGTTATGTCAAAATGCGTTGCTGAATTACATCAGGTATCCGTCTTCGGATTATTAATAAGTGCCTGCAGCACAGCTTCTGCGATAAATATTGTAGCGGTGGCGAACCTTTGAGGTCACTGTGTTTGATTTGATCGCCTGGGAATTGAACATCAAAATCTCACATTTCAAGCACAAACGCGTTACCGTTTGACCAACCGGCTGTCCGTTTGTTTTTTGAAAGAAAAACAAATGTCTAAAACTTCATAGTTCCACCCTTCATTGTTACACATGTACAGTTTTCCATCGAAGTTTTACCCCTAGAAGTCAAGGCTACTTGAGTAACTTGCTTTAGACTTGGACGGAACGAATTACCGCTTCATTCTTGCTTTCAGAATTTAATTTTGCCATAAATGAAAGTTGGCACTATCGTTAATCTGTTTCGTCGTTTTAAGGCGTGCAAAGAAGGCCAATTAATGATTAAAAAATGATAAGTAGTTGTAAGTTTATTTGAGTTGAAACGTGTGATTTGTACATTACAGTACGCCGTCGGTCAATTTCAGCCTCGTTTCGTTGGGTATCAGCAGCAAGACAGCCAGGAATTACTAGCATTTTTAATTGATGGACTGCACGAGGATTTGAACAGAATTTCGAAAAAACCGTAAGTCTTAGCATAGGCCAGGATCTCTTACGAAGAGCCGATGGCCCCTTAGAGGGTACGTACCAGTTCTCATGGGACTAGGAGG
The DNA here is from genome assembly GCA_963965965.1 of Trididemnum nubilum. Classification (NCBI taxonomy): domain Eukaryota; kingdom Metazoa; phylum Chordata; class Ascidiacea; order Aplousobranchia; family Didemnidae; genus Trididemnum; species Trididemnum nubilum. Next base: position 16,774,508 of record OZ014487.1, read on the forward strand.
GGTCCCGGAGGTGGAATTACACGCTAGAACCAAAACTGCTCAGTACCTAATCCAAAAAGCCATTTTTTTGTGAACTTTTACCCTGAACTAACCCGTAAGTTGGTTTATAAAACGCAAAAGAAGATTTTTTGTTCTTCACTTTTCAATTGATACAAATCTTAGACCTTCTTGACCTACAAGATACTGTAGCAATCGATTATTCGGGCAGGAGGTTACAGATGTAGGGGGAAAGTAAAAGGGGGCTACACCGCTACAGTTCATGAAAGGTTCAAAGCCCCTGGGTTTGTAGGTATTATAACATCATTACTTTGATATACTCCATACTTGAGTAGAATTTAAATAAGATAGCTAGACCGCTGATCGGTTTGCCACGCTGAACAACTAGATCAGGGGTACTCAACTAGTTTTAGCAAAGGTCCAGATAAAAAAGTTAAAAACTCGCTGGGTCCAGTCTCGCTAAATTAAGAATTTAGTATAGTTTAATGTGGATGCAACTGCAACATGTTTGAAATTCACGGAATCGTATATGTTTTGTTAAATTTATTTTAGTGCGGAAAATTTTGCTTGCGAGTTTCTTAAATCTAGGTTCCAATTCAGTGCGTCGAAGTCTTATGACCGTGGTGCAGTTGTTCCTTATTTGGTGTGGGCTCTATATACCTTCTGATTACTATGCTAAAAAGTATGCTTACAGTTTACGAAACAACAATTCATCCAAGCATGAAAAAGAGAAAAAATGCTGAGCAAGCATGAAAAAGAGAAAGGTGATCACAAAAAATTTCTCTGCTTGACGCTTATCATTAAAAGGGACAGAGTGAAGCCTCCACCGTGTGTGGTAGACAGGTGGCAGCTCAACACGAAGACCGATAGGTCCTTTCACTGTCTCCTGGCCAATGCAGCTAGCTTAATGAAATTTAATTGCAATTATAACCAATGCAACTCTCTGACGGAACGAATCTCTTGCGATCTATTGCTTCATGTTAACCGTTACTTTTAACGAATGATTACGTGATTCGCATATCACTATTTAATACGAGGTTCGTACGTTATCCTGCTGTAACTAGGTAAATGCAGAAAAATCAAGAAACTGTGGAGGTCCGAATTTAGCACTTTCGAGGTCCGGATCGCCCATTGAATAGCCCTGGACTACAACTTGTCTATTCGCAGATACATTGAGATTAAAGATGCTGATGGGCGTCCTGACGAGGTGGTGGCCCAGGAAGCTTGGGAGAACCACCGAAAACGAAACGACTCGGTCATAGTTGATACCTTACATGGTCTTTTTCGGAGCAACGTTGATTGTCCGAAGTGTCCACGTGTGTCGGTTACGTTTGACCCTTTTTGCTACCTGACTTTGCCACTACCGGTCAAGAGAGAAAAAGCGATGGAGTGCACTTTTGTTCCTTTGGCTATCAATCAAAGCATGGTCAAGGTAGGAGTTTTTTCAATTAAAAAAAAATTTATTCCTCTAAATGTTGCACTTATTTCGTCTTTTGATTAAATTTATGTGAAATTTTTTTTGAAAAGTGTACGGTAGTAGTTTTTTTTTAGTAGCAGCCATAAAAAGATGGTGGTTTCACATTGTTTCTACTGGTGCTGTGTGTATCAATTTTTATAGTTTGGTTTGACCCGACCGGGAATCGAATCAAAGTCTGCCGTTGTAACAGCAGACGCTCTACCCACTCCACCAATGATTGATTGATGTAGAAATATTGCGTTTAAGTCCGCTCTCATCGAATTCTGAAGCTGTGAAGGTAACCAGGAGGTTTGTGTAATGCAAAAGGCCTTACGATTCATTTTTTTCTAGTACAAGGTCACTGTTCCAAAATCTGGAATTCTGAAAGATCTATGCAAAGCTGTTTCTGTGTACAACCAAATTCCTTATGACAACATGATTGTGACTGATGTCTACAATAACAGGTTCGTAGTAAGCACATAAACTTTTTGAAGTTGCCTTTTACGGTGAGCAAATAGCGAATTTAATTTTAAGTAGCCTAATTTTTCGGCAGTCGAAAATTACTACGTTTGGTTTGTTGCTGATGTGTAAGGTACGTATAAACTTGATATTCCCGCTATTTTTTGTGGTTATTTTTGACTTTGATACAAAAAGTTGCTTGTTAGATGTTGAAACATTACCAGTTGCATTTTTAGTGTTTGTAACAGCACATTAATTTGTGTTTTTTCGTTTTAGATTTCACAAAGTCTTCCAACCAACGGAGCAAATTCGTAGCATCTATGACAAGGACATCATTTACGTTTTTGAAACACCACCTAAAGCAACGGTGTTTTCAGTATACATGCGCTATGTCAGGTATTTTATTAAGGAAGGTTTTAATTCACCGAAAATTTCTCTCTACATTTTTATGAATTATTCTGACTCGAATCAAATTCAAAAGTCATCAAACTCTAACCCAATCCTAGTCTTGACCCTTAAAATAACAAATGAAAAATACGGGGATGAATTTTCCTCAGTTTCATTTTACTATCTTAACGTGAAATTTCTTCATGTCTGTGTTCCAATGGTATAACAATAATTCTATGCTGCTTAGTTTAATGGTTTCTGTTTAACTCAACCGCATGACTCCAAAGTGCATGATTTTCTCCACTGGATTGTTTACCAGGCGAGAGGATAGATTCAGTTTCGTTGTTATCATGAACAAACTATTGCTAACGCAGTAGTTATTTTCGCCTATCCACAGTTAAGCCGTGTTTGGTATTGTAACTCTCTTTTAAAAGACTTGAACCGCGTCCAAATAATGACACTCATTAGGTATGGTGGATAGGCTAGACGAATGTATTACCCGGGCGTTCAATTAGTTTCTAAAAATTAGGAATGCAAAGTTTATTGAGATCAAGCTTAAGTTTTGTTAAAAAGCCAAGTTGCAAGGACCAGCTTGCTCGAAGAAATATTATAGTAGGAGTAATTTGTTAATAACAAAAATTAATTGGCGCTGTGCTGTTTCCATGATTTTTTGTTGACTTAAAGAACTCAAATTAACAAATAATTTTCAAATTCGAGTTTAGGAAAAGTTTACATTCTTGAGAAAATTAATAATGAATGTTAGAGCTAAATTGGTATTGATACTAGGCAAATTACAATTCGATCTTCAAACTGCGGTGATTATCGTATATTACAAGTGCTTAATAATCGCATATTCTGGCACTGTAACCCTACCTGTTTCATTGTTATATTTCAGTCCCTCTATGTAACTATTCAAACATATTTGCTTGCCTTACAATCATAAGAGAGATTGTCTTACTCTAAGGCTTTTCAATACAATACCTTTTTTATTATTTAAAGCCTGTTTATTTGCTTATAAGACACGGCAGTCTAGAGAGTGACAAGAGATAGTTCTTTAAATCTTATTAAATGTGAGGCGCATTATCTAACATCGAAGGACGTTGCAACATTACCGGGGTGAGAATTGAACCCAGGTCATGCGATTAGAATAGCCGTAATTGACGTCTTTACCATTTTGGCTAGTCATGTACCGATACTAAAATTTTGCCCTGTCCCGAGGCCGATACCAAGCTAAATTCCCTATCTGATTCTGATGCTTGACATAAACCTGAATTATTTTTGATCAAAGCAAAAGGGAGATATTGTTGTTCCTTACCCGAAACTTTGAACAACCACTGTTATTTTTTCATCGGCCAGTTGGTCGAGCGGTAATGCGTTCGTCTCTGGAGCGGGAGGTCTGAGGTTCAAATCTTGGGCCGGTCAAATCAAACACAGTGTTGCCAACGGTTAGCCACCGCTGCGACATTTCTTCGAAAGGAGCTGTGTTGCCCGGGCGCAATGATGCGGAAATGGGCCCCTCCAACTCGTTACACGCTTCAGCGTAATCCAGCGAGTATAATGATAGATTTGATTTGAATTTTTTGCAGTTAGTTTTTTGTTACTATTTGCGTAAGTTTGGAAGTGTTTATTTTGATTATGAAAGGTGCTTTAAAAAAATCGGATCGAGGATTTCGTAGATTCTTATCCAATACCGATGCCAATACCAAAAGAACGATTCTACCTATTATCGATTTCGATGAATCGGTACATCACTAATTTTGGCTATGTCTCCAGTTTTGGTACAAAACAAGTAACAGACACTGCTTTATTCCTCAGTGAGCGCGGAGGTTGCGTGCTATTCGGACTGCCACTGCTCCTTGCGACTCACGATCCCGATGGCAGTGGCACGATCCCCTTCGTGAGACTCTACAAGAAGATCCTGAACGGAGTACAGTGAGTATTGAGCAACAGCTGATAGTTAGCCTGCTTAGAAAATTGCCTCAAGTCATTTTTGGTGATCGAGAAAACTTTGAAAAAATTTTTTAAAAGGAAATGTTTTGTATTCAGTTGTTGTTTGAGTTGAAGTTAAAAATTTGTCAAAAGATAGATTTTGAACCGTAATTTCCATTCATTAAAAAATTAAATGACTTGGACAATTATCTTAGCAAACTGACGTAATAGAGTTTAGTTTTTGGCCTTAATTTTTCGGAGGTCCAAGCTCATACTTGTTTTCGCTTTTGCAACAATTTCACTCGAATTTTAAACAGGTACCAACAACTTTCCACTTTATCAATTTGTTGGCTATATTAGCGCTATTAGTTCAGATGTTAAAACATCGCATTGGCCTAGCACTAGCAGTTCACAGAAGCAGTTTCTAATACAATCTTCTTTTGCAAAGAAGTAGACGCTGCAGTTTCACTTATCAAAATGAAGATTCGGGCTGATTAAAACGGTAAAATATCGTTTACGGTCATGACAAATACTTCCTATGTATTCAAGTAATCTGTCATGTGGTTGAGTTATTACCATGCTTTTTTTTGCCCACAGCTGCGACTTTTCTTTATCATCGCAGGAACCTGTGTAGTCCAGTTGCAATAATATAGGACTCCTTACACGCTTTTGCGGCGAGTCGGGGCCTTTTCAAAATTGTTTTAGGTAATTGTAATTTCATCTTTATTCATCAAATTTACTTGGCTAAAAGACAGTAAAATTTTTCAAGCTGCCACTTCCCACACGGTGGAGGCTTCACACTGTTCCTTTTCATTGCTGAATGCCAAGCAGGGAAGCTGGGAATAGCAATTTGCATCGCCTATGGTTTGATATGACCGAGAATTGAACCCGAATCTACCGTTTCAGTAGCACACGCTCTATCCACTCGTCTGCGCAAAAAAAAATTAAACAGTGTATGAAAAACTACCAAGGGGGAATTCCTCTAATACTAATATTTCATTCATAATTTCAGGCGTTTCCTTATTAACGAGAAGCTGAAGCTTGAGATCACAAACCTACTACAAATGGAGGAAGAAGAGGTCTTGGAGAGGATGAAAGAAAGAGTCGACCTTTCCCAAGAATCAGTGAGAATGATCTGCGAAATACGGATTGCAATAGTATTTTGGTATTACCCAACTCTTCTGAAGGATGAGAGCTTGGAGAAAGTCCTCGAAACCTAGCAGGATGGCCATAGTTTTCCTACTCCCTTTTAGGGTTACCTGTTCTCTATCTGTCGCCAAAATTGGATGCAGTTCCATTTTTTTGTCATTTAAGCTTATATTTTGTACTTGGAATTCGCATATTGGAACCTTTTGGGGGCTGATCAGTCCCACATGTTTCAACTTCAATAAATATCTTAATCATCAGTAATCTTTCCTCCACCCAAAAAGGTTTCGGTTGATCAATAGTGCCATTATCAAAGATACTAAACCTAACCTTATGGTTGAGTTTTAGGAGCCTTTGTGTACTACTGTGTAATTTGACTTTCACATTTGATGAAACTTACAAGCAGTAGACTTTGCTTCTGTTGAAAGTGAGTTTTTTTTGAAGTAGCGAGGTTTTTTAAGTTTATTAATCTGTGTCACCAACTACAAATCATACAACAAATTCTTATGAAAAATTTTCTGTGAGAGTCTATTTCTTGCAAGGTATTGGGAAGTTATTTTGTACGATCTGAAGTGCATTTAGCTTGGGTTAGTCAATCTTGCGATTGAAATCAAAAATCTGTTGTGGCGTTTCGCCATGAACTGATGATTGGGGTGCTTTTAGATTTACGACATTATTCGGTTTTTGATCAAAAGGATTATCCAATTCACATGGGGGGTTGTTTGCTTTAGAAGGAGGACACTGAATACGACGTTTTCAACCTCTTCCAAATCAAGTCCGTAAACTCGTTTGGCACGCAAGAGTACAAGTGCTACAGTTACGACGACAAACCAGTGAAAGTTTCAGGTCAGTTTGCTAGTTTTTATCGTACGAGTGGCAAATGTGCAACGAACCCGGAATTCGGTGTATTTATTGGCGTTTTGATGTTGTTTAGTACTTACTGTTTTCTTCTGCAACTAAAATTGCAAATGTGTTTATTAATTTACACCGTTACATGTAAATACCCCTTGATTTTAATAACTGACGTAGCCGTATCATCTTTTGGTGTAGTGTACTTTACGATTTTCATTGGCGAAGTTTGTTACTCCGTGTTATTTTTGTAGGCGGAGTTCATTTGTGCGCGGATTGGAGCTGGTCGCTGCATGAAAACTGCTTTACTATCGACTACGATGGTTTAGTAGAGAAACATGAAAGTGTTTTGCCGAGCAGCAATAAAAAAGCTGCCAGTACAGTGAACCTCATGAACTGCATGGAGCTATTTACGTCCAAGGAACAGTTGGAAAAAGACAACACTTGGTACGCTTGTTTTGAAATTGCAAAAGTTTGTAAAAATGCTTGGAAGTTATCTGCAGCTTAAGATAAGCTATTCCTATCGTCTTAAAGTTACGGTATAGTTCTATTTTCAAGACGATTTTGGCCTAATAATGTGGGGGGTTCAATTTTCATTTTGGTCACGTGGTGGCGACCGTGGATAAGGCTCGTTGTGGTCGTATTATCCTGCGTGGTGTCTTTGAACGAGCTGTAAAATAGCTGGAAAGAAGTCCTAGAGCAGAAAACTTCGAACGCTGAAAACGTTATAAGCGAGTGCGTTTTGTTCGAATGTTAACGCAGTTGTACACCAAGGTTACTCTTTGGTTGGAGGATCGATATAGATAAATACCTAATCCTTTTATTTTTAAGTTAGTTGCTTAAAATTGGAAAAATGCATCGTGGACAAAGTGGTTACGATTGCATATCTTGTTTGATGGTAGATGGAGCGAAAAAGTAGTGTTTGTCTCTAAAGAAACCATTTTTGACCCGCGCAGGGCATAAAACAGTTAAAAAAAAACGATGTCTCAATTTGTAAACGATTCTGATTGTGAGAATTGACAACTTTGTATTATAAATTTGCAAAATAACCAAATCATTATCTGCAGCAACTAATTTTATTGATTATGGGAATACCCTTTGTCAAGACTTTTTGCTCTAACTAACTTTGGTTTGTATTAGGAAACAGAAAAGCACTTGGAAGCTAAGCACTACCTGCTATCAACAAAAACTTGAAGGACAGTTTGCTCTGTGATTAGTTGATTACTTTTTCTCGCGTTGCCTTAGTCAAGAGTCAGCGAAGTGACCTATTGGTCTTCCAATCAAGTTGTTTTGCTATTCATTATCCATTTACACCAGTAAACCACGCACGGTTGAGGCTAGACAGTCATTTTCAGTGCTGAACTTTAAGTTAACGTAAGGTGTAAATACCAATTCAAAATAAAAGTCTCTAGATTAACCCGAACGTTAATCGAACCAAAGTGCGCCGTTTCAAAAGTAAACAGTTTATCACGTAGAGCGGTTGTTAACGAAGTTGAATGTTCTAGGTATTGTTCGAATTGCAAGGAGCATCAACAAGCGTACAAGAAGCTGGATCTTTGGATGCTGCCGCCAATTCTCATCATCCACTTAAAACGCTTCTCCAACTCGCGCTGGAGCCGAGATAAACTGGACACTTTGATTGATTTTCCCGTCAGGTACAAAACGCATGAAAAGGGAAAATATTTTACGCAGCAACAGTTGCAAGCCGGCAAAGCGTCCATGCCAACATTATGTCGCGAGTATACCGGTCACGCATTGAGCTTTCGTATATCACGGTTACCGGTACCGAAATCTCTTAAAGCTGGCAATGCTGCCCAAACCTTAATTTAAACGCAAGTCCTGTAGAAAAGAACGCGAATCGAAGAAGAGGCGACGCCGTCGTTTCGTGAAAATGGCGTGTTTAAATTATAATTTAATCTTTATTCCACAAGTTTCCTCGACCAGGAGACAGCGAAGGGACCTTTCGCTCTTCGCATCAAGTTGTCTGCCATAAATGGTGGATGCACTGTACCTTTTTCATGCAAAATATCAAGCACGGAAGCTGTGAATACTAATTTTTAATGGTCTATTGTTTGGCCCGTCCTACAATCGAACCCGAGTTTACCGTTTCTGCAGCAGACGCTTTATCCACTTGACCACTGACCGGTTTAAAACGAAAAAAAGGAAAAACTGTTAGTTTGTAACTTGTGGGCTGCAAAACCATAACGTGCACACTGCATACTGGCTAGGACTAAATGGTGACGTGGTAAGCATGCTTGATTCTGGAACAGGAATTATGGGTTTAATTCCCCGGCAAGTCGAATCGAAATGTTTTACTATTGCTGCAACTTCTCTTTAACAAGCTGTGTGTGTAGTCCGGGCGTAAAGAGATGGACCTCTAACCAGTAACGCTCTTTGGTGTAACACAATAAGATTTGCAAAAATTTTACCGACTGATTCTCTTATTAATAGACTTTTTACTGAATTTTAAACACTGCTTTCAGAGATTTGGATTTGTCTGACTTCGTGGTCAACCCAAATAAGGACACTTTACCCGAAAAGAAGAAAAAATACAATTTGATAGCCATATCAAACCATTACGGAGGGTTAGGCGGTGGCCATTACACAGCCTTTGCAAAGAACTGCGTGGACAAGAAATGGCACTACTTTGACGACAGCAGTGTCTCGGATTCCTCAGAAGAAAGAGTCGTGGTAAGAATTTTTACGAATTAATTGTTTTATTGAAAATTTTTTACTTCAAAGAGATAAATTTTGAATATTTATTCACTCATATTTGCTTATGTTATCAGTTTGGGTTTGGGATAAGAAAATGTACAGATGAATATTTCTCATTTTCGTTTTATTCTCTTTTACTTTTAAAGTTTTCGGTTAAATAGTCGCTCTCTTGTAGAAAAACGCAGAAAATCGACGTAGTTTTACTATTTTGATGGTCATAGATGCAAATGTCAATGAAAAGGTGACGTAATGGCGGTTTCATTAGATCCTTTAATTGTTTTATGAACAATCGCTGAAATTCGCAGCAGCGTGTTATTTTGTGGGGAGTGTACCGCAATGCAAAACATAAACGTTTTCATATTCTCCAGACAAAAGCTGCTTATTTGCTGGTCTACCAACGACAGGACCTGGAAGAATGGCTGGATAGCAAGCAAGAGCAACCCTTTCCGTTTTTCGAAATGTTCAGTCCGCGAGCCACGGACACAGGTCCATTCCAATTTCAACAAAACGAAGATTTAATAAACAATAATAGCTCTGAAGATGCGATGGACACTTCTTGATTTTTTCCCCCCTTTTTCACCCTATTGATATCAACTTATGCGTATTTGATTCAGCTTAGTTTCGGTGGCAATTTTTGTTTTTAAGTGAAAACTAATTTTTTGCATGTGTCAACTACTGAGGGCAAATGTTTACTTTTTTGAGTTTAATTCATTTGAGCTTGTTAAGTTTACAGCACAATGTAATTGGAGATCAAAAATAATGAATAGTTTTATTCAAAATATTACTGTCAAAATACTCTTGAAACATAAGAGTTATTTTGGTCTCTTACTTCAATGCCTAGGTTGTTTTTTCTGTTGGTCATTGACTAAAATTTTAGTAAATTATCGAAAAAATCGCGGTAAAAATGTGCTACGAAATTGAAAAACTTTTGCATGTTTTACAAACAAGCTCTAAATTTGCGCTTGTTAACGCGAAAATAAACGGGAATTTTTTTTATATATATGAAAAAAATATTTCAAAATTCGGACATTTTACCGAAATTCGACGCGAAAAAATGAACCCAAGTTTAGCCATTCCCCAGCTCGTATCAATAAAAATACATGACATTTAAAAAATGGCATTCTTCCTTTGAAAGAAGATTGACAATGGCGCAAGATTATAAGCGAAAGGTCTCTACGTTTTAAGAGTATTTAGCTTTAGTATTTTAGATGAAATGTTATTTGTGTCAAGTAATTTTTTGTGTATAGAGTATCTAATGTTTTTATCCATCCTAATCGATTGAGATGTATTCAAGATGCGAGTTGTTTTAAATTCGTAATTGCTACAAAACTTAACTGATGCCTGTCAAATGGTAGGCATGTCTGGTGGTTTTGCTCCATTTCAATTGAGATGGTATTGATTTGGTATTTGTTCCACTTGATTTAAGTATAGACAATGAAGTAGCTTCGTCTCACTTATGTCTCGAAATTTGTGCCGCTTTGAAGTTACTTAAAAAATTGACTAAAAGTCAGAAAAAACTTGCATCGTATCAAACAGAGATGGAGTCCTCGAGGACACAATTTGAAGTCCTTGGCCTCGAAGTCTCTAGTCCTCGAAAATTACCCTGTCCTCGGCTCGAGGACAGCTCTATTTTTTGAATGGTTAAAATTTTGTAGATCGGTTGAAAGAATTTTTTCTAGACGGCTTTTTTTTGGAGATCGCCTAAAAAAAATTTTTTTTGAAGACCTTTTTTTTCGTAGAACTCTTGCGTTTGTGTCCTTGGTTCTTGGCCTCGAGCATTCCTGTCCTTGGCCTCGAGAGTGTCTGTCCTTGGCCTTGGATTTTCTTTGTGTCCTTGGGCTCGAGCCTCATTGTATCCTGGATTCCTCCTCTGGTATCAGAAGTATGTTCGATTCAGTTTTAGTAGCGAATTGCGATTGAGTGATTAACGCATAGGCTAAAAAGTTGCTTGGCTTTCCGACCTTTGTTCAAAATTAAGGTGCGAGAACTTGGTGTTGATTTAAAAGATCAACAAAATGGAACTAGGAATATGAAAAAGATATTGGGACTTTGGACATAATATTAGTCAGTAGTAAAATCTCTAAATCACTTATTTTTGCTTTTAAATTTAAAGTCGATTTTATTCTGTGCGAACTTGATTGTCATTAACTTTGCAAAAATGGTGCGTAATTGCCGCTGATTTGTAATGAAAAATTTCTGGTCTAATAAGGCCATTACGTTTTGCTGGTATGGTGGTGTCCCTGGGGCGATAATTTGCTTGCAGCAAGATTTGGCAAGCAACCTGCGATAATTTGCGCTTTTGCCTGTTTTTTTTTATTAAATTTCCAGGTGCTACTGTCTCACCAATAAAATCGTATCTTTGCGCTGGCAGTGAAACATGGTCGTAGATTGCTTTTCCCGTAAAAAATAGCTTTGAAAATTTCAGAATCAACGAAATAATCGCGTCTTTGCGCGAGCTTGATAATTAGCAATAAAAAAAAGTAAAAGCCCGTTTATTTACAACGGCATTTTGTTCGTACAGGTGGCATTTTTCAATCAAATGTCTGGCCGGTGTTAGCAATGTCACGAACAGGTGTTAATTCAAGGTAGTTAAAGGCGGTGTAGATTTACTACTTAACAAAAAACTATTAATGTCGATTTTCATTGGTCTTGCGTTATTTAGCGTAATGATGCTTAATGTTACCGGTATGCATTGTTTGTGGCTTTTAACATGACAAAAACACAGTAATGTTTGAGAAGGTAGCAACAATCTAGGAGTGCCTACGAGAATGTTTAATACAACATAAAACAATGTACGATTAAAATCGTAACTTGTCGCAAGCAAAGTATTGCCGGTGGGACACCACCCATTACTATCTAATTGGTTCGGCGATGTTATATAAATAATTACATTATACGTATATTAGACAAACCCTACTATTGTCTACTTCTGTTTGATTCTTGCTGTAAAACCATCTTTTATGTATCTGTGTTCAAAATTTGCTGCATTTGTAATTAAGTTTAGCATGTTAAGCTTAATATTTCACGCTTTTTAATGTCTTGTCGATTTTCAAAATCACAATACTTATATTGTGGAATAGCACCACCCAAAACAATCCCAACATCCAAGATGTCTTCGAAAATTGGGCCAATTTTAGCTACACTATTGTACATGAATTGAATGTACTATGACAAATCCCATAACATTTTTTCAACTTCTGGACAAAGTGCATCAAAAATTGCTTTTATCTTAGCCCATCATGTGACAGTTGCGTAGCGGTCGAGTTGGCCCCTTCTCAAGTCCCATCGCTTAATATTTGAACGTTCCCAACATTGGTCTTTTGGGTCCGAAATAATTGCATTAATATCTTGAACGTGGCTCTAAAGCTGCATTCACACGGGCGACTTTTAGCTGCGAGAATCGGCATTTTGCCTTTTTTTTCAAATCGAGAAAGAAACAAGAGCAGTTGAGAAAGAAAAAAGGCAAAATGCCGATTCTCGCAGCTAAAAGTCGCCCGTATGAATGCAAATTTACAGCGAGTTGCGTTTACTGAACACGCGTTTATTTGTGGGCTTTTAAACGAGGACTAAAGGCAAAATCAATGGGGGTATGTAAAGGTAGGGCAATCGCATAAGACTAGATTGGCGTGGACTCCATCCTTTTTGACCCCGCTGTTTCAGAGGTATTCTACTTTAAACACGACGTCCGGGCCTCTGATGTACGGTAATAAATTTTAATAAAGCAACGCCGCTATGAGGCTATTGCATTGAGTCGTTTGGCTGCGCACCAATCAGTTTGGTCTTAGCAGAATAGATTCGAGCTGTAAAAAAGAGTAGACTGTACGGTAGCTTAGACAACAAACCTCGACTCTTTTATACAGCTTGGATCTATTCTTGCTGAGATCAAACTGATTAGTGCACAGCGAAACGACTCAATGCAGCAGCCTAAGAGCGGCGATGCTTAAGGTTAGAACTGGGTGGCGTCGCTAAGGCTATCAACTTCAAGAGTTGCCAATAAAAATTATTAAAATTTATAAGGTTTAAGGTCTGGAGGTCGTGTTTGATGTAGAATATCTCTGGAACGGCTGGGTCTAAAAGGGATGGAGTCAACGCCAATTTAGCCCGATACGATTCGCCTAACTTTAAATACCCCCATTGATTTTGCCTTAAGGATATTCTACGCGCGCGAAAAATACCCGAGGTGGTGTGAATGTGCACATTTTTGCAGGCGTGGAAGTACGCATGCTGAAATAAACAACACCAAATATGCTTTAACCACTTCACGTACAAATACGCGCGTTCAGAAAGACGGATCAGCTTGTTTTTGTGTGTGAGCTTGTGCAGCTATTACAACTTAACGCTTGCTAAACAATTTCAATTGTTATTCATTGTTCGTATATTATACCAATTTTTAAATTTAATTTAAGCTTGGTTGTGGAAACTTCAAATTCTTTGCTCAATGGTAAAAAACAATACAGTTAGCTCACGGGGACAAAGATTGCAAACAGCCAAATATTACCACTAAGCCAGGAAACACCACAGAGTTGTCTTGTCAAGGTTCTTTCTGATCCTTGTACAGTTGGAACCTTGTCGCAGTGCTTTATCAACTTTTCATCGAATTCAACTTTAAACAATTGTAATAACAGCGTTATTTACCACGTTGCCTTGGCCTGGAGACAGTGCAGGGACCTTCGGTTTAGCTGCCACCACACACGGCGAAGGCTTTACACTAGGCCTTTTTATTGAACATTAAGCAGGGAAGCTGTGAATACCAATTTTTTAGTCTTTGGTTTGACCCGACCGGGAGTCAAACCCAAGATTACCGTTTCGGTAGCATGCACTCTATCCACTCGACCACTGATCTGTTAGCAATAGTCAAATAACGCGGGGCGTGTGATACTGCAGAAAAATCCCAGAATTTTGCCATACTTCATTTACGATGCCTTACTATGACCCAAAATTTCTTCATGCTTCAGCTTTTAGTTACGTTCTACAGAGTAAAGAGAATGGCTAGTACCAAGTACCTATTGTGTTTCAGTTCCGTATTAGCTCAATATATATATATTTGTTCGAATGAAAATAGGGCATATTAGAAGGTTCCGCAAAACTTGGTGCTTGTAATTGGATACGTTAAGTTTCGCATGTCTAGTGCGAAATTCTACATTTACATAGCGACCATTCCTACCACAATGCTTCGAGTAGAAGAAACCATTCGACTACACCGGGCGTAAAACTGTGTATTTTCAGTTTACCGTAAGAAATTTGATACGCCCAACGTCTACCTAATATAAACTAAGGACGCGCTCACGAAAGCTTGTTGAAACATCAAAATGAACATCTTTGTGGTATGTTGTATGTGTACTGTGTTTAGTGGGGTGTTGAGTGTGCCAATGTTGTTAAATGGTGAACTGAAGGGTAAAATTCGCTTAAAAAAACGTAATTTAACATTTCCGAGAATGCATATCCTCTTCTAAAACAAAATTCTTTTAAGTTGGGTGAAACACTACTCCCAAGAGTCGTCGTTTTGTCTCGGGAAAGTAATCCTCAGTCCTCACCTTTGGGTGAATGAGTTAACAAGCTCTTTCGAAGTTAGGCTATTCTCCATGGTTTTGGTTCGATTTTTGGACATCTATCTAAATAAATTTGCTGCGCGTTTGAAATCGATGATAATACTCGTTAAATTAGAATGGGATTTAACGCACATACTGCGGTAAGAGTAGTCGCTAGGATTACAACCACAGTCGGATCAATTTTCCGATACGCGAGATAAATGCTTGCCTTTGAGCACCGTCAATTTATGACTACAAAAGTCTTCTTTTAAAATCAAATTAATTACGCAGTCTACAGACTGGCTGTATTAGCATATTAATACGAACACATCAAAAATGTGACGAAAAATTTACAAAACATGCTCAGAAAATAACACCACAAAGATTAAAAAATTTGCCTTGCATGCCAAACAAAACTGCTTGCAAAAAACAGCATAAATTTGAGAGTACAATCAAGTAAGCAGATATATTGCACAGTAAAAGGAATGTAAAATCCTGCAATCAAACTGTCAAAATAAGAGTCCGAAATTGTATTAAGCAAAGCACGATCAATTTAATAACGAAAAGCCGGTTTATTTTAAACCTAAATATTTTTTAAATCACGCAAGATTTTACGCCCCCTTTAAGCATACGCAGCTTTAAAACAAAATTCGAAAATAGTAGTGTAACTTGAAAAAATGTTTTACAGCATATTATTTTAGATGTCGATGCAGAAAATATGAATTACTATAGCTAAATGATATGGCACGGAAAATCACCAGTTTTTGCAATTAACCAACCACTGTTAGCTTATAGCCTATCGGACGTTAACCAGTCGACAAATCAATTATGCAAATTACCTTGGGTTTTAGATTATAGAAGCAAAAACACTTGCGCGCATATATACAAAGTAAAAACCAATAAAATTATTGTCAGTCTATTTGCAAACATTTTCGCGTCTTTTACTCGTAAAAAATTTTTCAATACTTTTTTCAACTTGAACATGTAAATACTGTCATAGTAAGAACTGATGTAGCTCGCGAAAAATTCAAAAAATTGTTCAAAACTTTTCCAATATTTTTTTTTCAATTTCAACATATAAATAATGTCCTAGAAAATATCGAAAGAGCTTGTGAAAAATTTCAAAACTGTTAAAATTTTCTGATTTTCACGTTTTGTTATTTGCGCATACAGAACACAAAAAACATACCATACAAACTCAAATATAAAACAAAAAAAATGAAGTCTATTCTGACCAATATTGACACTTTAATGGAAAATTCAAAAGCCGCTACAAAACTTTGGTGCATGAAACACCTCAGCCAGTAAAACTTGCGCGGTACGATTCAATGATAAGAGTAAAATTGACAAAAAATACAAAAGTCAAATTGACCGACAGTGCGAAAACAAAAAAAACAGCGATTTAACTTAACCACAGCAGCCCCCAGATTCTTTTGATTTGCCTTCATTTTTCAAGTCTATGCGATTAGGGAAGTCGTTGTAAAGCTCCACGTCTGTCTCTTGCTGCAGCGCTTGCCTGGCTACAGTTTGAAACGCCTGTTCGACATTGATGTTGTCTTTCGCAGAGCACTCATAGTATGGAATTGAGTTTTTGCTTTGACACCAACCCTGTGCCCTTTTAGTTGAAACCTAAAGGCAAAAAATGATCTCACCCTTAACTGCACATCGCCATCCTTATAGAGCGTCGTTTAATTTGCAATGCTTCTCCGGAGAATGCCAATCGTTTTATCGGCAGCATAGCTACAATCAAGTTACCAATGTCACGATTAAGATCTCAGTTCATTCACGTTAACGAATAATGCAGACTGAAAAGACTGGGCTTTTAAGTTTTGGGTACGATGGTAGGAAGTACATAGACGAGCAGGTTTTCATGCAGGTAAGAATTGAATAAACAGTTTATGTGGATACCAACGAAGCAAATGTTTCGCTAACTAATTTTAATGTTGGCGGCCCGTTAACTTGTTTCGAGTATATGGAGCAACCTAGACTTAATTATTTTACAATCGGATCGAGAAGTATCCCAAAACAACTGTCTTACGTTGCTGGTTTTCATGAGATGTTGATGGACTACCGTGATGTACGCATGATGGACTTGCAAATCATGGAGGAGTTTATTTACACCAGATCATACTTATTCTTACCACTCTGTTTTCCAAGTCAATCTTGTTTCCGATAACTACAAAGGGGAAGTTTTCTGGGTCTCGTGGCGAGGCTTGGATAAGGAATTCATCTCTCCAACTGTCTAGAGTTTTAAATGTGTTCGGCATGGTGACGTCATACACCAATACACAGCAGTCAGCTCCACGATAAAAAGCGACACCTAGTGATTGAAACCGTTCCTGTCCAGCTGTGTCCCAAATCTGTAAGTGTTAATTGTTGTTGCTCATACATGGTACTTGTCACATAAGCCTAAACTAAACTAAGCTGAACGCTTTTGGTAACCTTATACCATTTAGGCCTATACCCGAGAGTGTTAAAAATGCCAAATAGCAGTCATCCATTAGATCAAGCATTAACATCGACAGTCATTAAACAAAAGCAGCGAATTTCAACTGCTTTATGTCAGTTTAACCTCAGACTAGTCTTCAACAGCTATCAGTATTGGATCTGGCATGAGACAAATGAGGCCTCAGGCCTTGACAAAATTGAAACTTATTGGAGATTCATTTTATTTCTATATTTCGTCACATTAAAAATATATGAAGCAGCAAAGATCGTTTTTGGTTATTGTAGGCGAAGATATCATAATGGCAAAAGCTATTTGATTAGTTTTTCATTACTTTAGCAATACTGCGCCCCTATTAGATAGACTGCCTTGTGCGGCCAAATCCAAAATCTCTCACTGGCAATCTGAGATTTGTAAAACCCCAACCCAAAATCCATGACTAGCATTTGCAAATATACCTCATAAAAAAAGCAATTTTAACAAAAAATCAACTCCAGATAGCTTAAAATTTTTTCAAAGTTTGTTTAAATTTTTAAACCCTAAAAAGGTACGGTATTGCAGTGGGATCAGAAATTCACCTGCATGGTTACTAGTCGGTCATCAACCATCACTTCTTTGGTGAGAAAATCAGCTCCAATTGTAGCTTTGTATTGGTTACTGAACTTTTTGTTCACATACTGATTCATTAATGATGTTTTGCCAACTCTAAAACAACAGCAACAAATGGTAATTAAGTTTAAAAAGCATGGAAAAGCTCAATCAAGAGCTACAGAGACTTCCGGTGAGGGAGTTAGAAGATGCGGTTGATGTGCTGAAGTTTATTACCGTTTTGTTTTTGTTTAGTTTCTACCCCGGAAAAAAAGACTGTAGTGGGATTTTTTAGATGATTTCAATTTGTAACTGAACTTCCTGCATCGAGAATTTTTCAAGTAAAAATCTTCAGCAATAACACTAAAACTGTTGTAGCATCAGTAATCATTGCTTATTGCTTAACACAAGCATTGTAAATAAACATTTTAATGGTGGCTGGCTGGTCGCATTAGCTAATATAGTACATTTAGCCCAACAAAAACGAATCATTATGTTGATGGTTTATCTTCCAAAATGACATTGACACTACCAAGATTAAACGGCAGTTTATTTCTACCACTTACAAAAATCAACCTTGTCAAGTTAGTTAGGCTGATACCAACAAGAACTAGAAACAAAATTATTTACCCGCTGTCTCCCAAAATGATAACTTTGAGCAAAACCTTCTTTCTTGACGCCATTTTTATGCACAGTTGCACACTGGTGTGGGATGAAAAATTCAACTGTTCTGAAAAAAAAATCATCGAAGATAACTAGGTATGAAATCGATTCAAGATTTTCAAATGAAGCATTATTGAATAAGCTAGCTTAATTAGCTTACCACAATATTGAAAATTGGAAAGCTTGCATGATGTGCCGTAGAAATCCAGCATACACAGTATCACAAAATCTTGCTAAAATGCAAAATTACTTTGGCGCAGGGCAAAACTACTGTTACCAAAATTCAATCTTTTGAAATGTAGAAACCAAATATATCAACACACAGTATGAAAATCAAGGTTCAAATCAACAAAAAAGGGAAAACAGATGTAAATCTAATAGGTATTTACAGCATGTCGAATGTCAAACATAGCATGCAACAACAGTGTAGCTCAAGCACTGCTCAGCCAGTGTGATTTAGCATTGATCAAACAGCAACTTTTAAGATTTAGAAGATTAATTTTTGCTAATAGGGAATAAACAGATGAAGCTTGTAATCACATCCAACTTAATTTAATCTTGAAAATGTATTTATATGGAAAATGCCATTCTTGCATATTTGCATACCAATCCCTATGTTGCAATCATGTGACCCCTACATTCCACTGATGTGATCGTGACCCCTTCATTCAATTCCCCAGTTGTCATGTGACCCCTACAATCCATAATCATCATCTAACAAATCCACCAATGAATATCCACTTCAGAAACATAGCCTTATAAAGCATTACCAACTACAGCTCTTAGGTTGTTCAATTAAGTCAATCGACAGCAAAGGGACACGTCCAACAAACTCACAAACAAAATGCAAAACAGAGCAAGTCAACCGCAACGGAACACATACTTGGAACACAAACTACTAAAGTAATGCGTTAAGTGGTTGGGCATATCCACACACCACTGAAATACACGATTATTCAGAGTTAAAATTTTCCTCACATAAGTTACGCCACTATAACAACATACTACAGAAGACATCAATAAGTTATGTTGGAAAACAATTCAACAAAATTGCTTTTAATTTTCAACAACACAGGTTTAAGAGTTCAATAGGATACTAACTTGAACTATATTTTGCTGAATTTCAAAGTGTGAACTCAAAAGCCACTTAGGCAAATTAATACACGTACGGCACAGTGCAGTCAAAACAGTGAGTAAGCCTATTATGAATCCAAATTCCGAAACAAGAACTCTACATTATACACAACCGCAACCTGCATAAAGTAAAGTAGTATTGGTTAATATCAGGGATTCAAAAAAGGCTCAATTAATAAAGAAAAGTTCTAGAAATGTCTGGACAGATTACTGCAGCAGATAAGCTGTCTTAAAAAATAGTAAAAGGCTTGGTGCATCTTTCGTGAGCACATGCTAGAGCTTTGATACAACTGTTCAATAGCAATCTAAGCTATTTCCCACAATCTCACCCTAACCTATTCTTCAAAATCTAACCTTAACCCTAATCCATAAAAATTTCTGCTAACCTAAAGAACAAGGTACGTGACAGGAAATCTTTATTTGTTTCAAGAAAAGGCTGTGCACATGTTTTCTTTTTTGTGCACGAAGTCACTTCGTCAGAAACATAGGCTAATCCTATCAAAGATAAGCTATAAAACTGAAAAACTCTATGCACTAGTATAATAGGCCTTCAGTCTATTTCACCGAAAAATGGGGTCAGTAGGAGTAGCCTAAAGTTTTTGCAATTGCCAATTAAGCTAACTACAGCTACAAGGCTTGCGGCTACTTTTTGAGATTGTGTGCAAAATCTTTCAATGTTCTGGTTTTCAGTTATTTTGACCAAAATACCAAAACTTTTTTAGTCACACATCAAAAAATGAAAATTTAAGCCAATCGCTGAAAAAAAAAAGAGAGTGACTAATTCACTGGGAATTTTTAGCAAGAGAGCAAAACCAAAAATATGGATGGATTATTTATTTATGTGCATTTTTATTTGCTTTTTTTAAAGGTACAGTAAAAATTTGGGTTTGGATTCAATTTGGGTTAGTTTTAGGGTAAGGATAACTTGAGTTAAGGTAAATAAAAATTTTCAGTGAAATAATAAAGGCAGATGATGCTGTTACTTTATGTAAGAATATGAAAATCACTATCCCAGCAGCCTAGCCCTAACCTGAACCCTAAACCAAATCAAAACCCTAGCTCTAACCCTAACATCAATCCTAACCCAAACTCAAAATCTAACCCAAACCCTAATGATAATTTAAAAAACAAAAGAGTAAATGAGTGCTCACTCTTTGCTCTTTTATTCTCTTTATGGGTATTACGTAACAGGACACTAGCCACTTCCAATAATAAAGTTTTCCAAAATATAATCCGGCATGTATGTAGTCGATCCTTCCGATGTTAAGATGTTTACTAGGGTGGAGTGAAAAATAAAAATTTTTGAATTTAAAAAAGTGGTCTTGATATATGGCTCCAAATACCATATGAGATATTTCTATCACAATTTTGAGTTCTTGCACCCTCGAGTGGTCGTGTAATTTGATCGAACGGGCTTAAAACAGCCAATTTTGCCATATCTCATTAACCACATATGCTAAAAAGCTAGTTTTTAGCTTAAAAGTTGCAGAAACAGCATATTTATATCTCCATTAAAAAGAATTTTGCCATTAAAACATACAGAAAAAAAGTTACAGCCAAATTATTAATTACAGATTTACTGATTACTGATAAGTTTTCAGTGCTCAACTTCAAACACATTGCAATTCACGTTGGCATTGAAAATACGCCAGATAAAGTTTCAATTTATGTATATTTGTACTTTTAGTGTGCCATGCTGCCTTATCAGCTTCAAATAGTTTCTTTAATGCCAATTAGTCTTGCACAACTGGGCAACGTCCAGCATAGTATTGTAACAAATATTCAAAGTTTCATGTTATAGCATCATCCAGTATTGGTTGGCTCTTGCATCATCATTTTATTTATGCTAAACTTGAGGAATTATATTTCAATTCAAAAGCACTAAAAGATACAAAAAGACAAAATTAGAAAAATAAGAATTAGAAACGTAATTAGTACCAAGGTAGAAAATTCGGCAATATATTTAATGAACAATTTGATACCATTGTTTATTGCATTGTAGATGCAGTATATACTGTATTTGCTGGCATAAATTTCGCTGTTTCTGAAGCAGCATGCTAACCAAAAACAGATTCAAGTTTAATGTTACTTGTGAAAAGTTGTATGGTGGAGAAATTTTTCCAAGTTCTGATATTTCTGCCAAGCATGTAGTCTTGGGTTCTGCTTTTTGATCCCAAAAAAAGCATGATCATTAAATGTTATTCTCAAGCCATATATAATTTCATATGGCTTTCTTTGTTTCTTATCATAGCAAAAACTATCAAAAAGTTTATAAGCATCGTGCAAGAAAATAGTTTTAAGCTCTTTGTATCGATCTGATGTTTTAGATTTTTTTGGTTATCTAGTTAGACCACTGAAGTTTAGCATTAGTTGATGGATTCTTTGTCCAATACTCAGCTCATGAATAGAGTAAACTTGACACCAAAACCATCTGTTCTTTTGCAACAATTCGAGCAGTATCCAACTTCCTAAAGTGCTTAAAGTTGAGTAAGCCCTCCAATCACTTGTTTCTTGGTTGGCAGCAAACCTTAAGGGAAATTACCAGAACTTTGAAAAATTTCTCCATCATACAACTTTTTACATTAGACTTGGATCTTTTTTTAGGTAGCATGCCGCTTCAGAAATAACAAAATTTATGCCAGCGAGTACAGTATATACTGTGTCTACAATACAATAAACAATGGTATCAAATTGTTCATTAAATATACTGCTGAATTTTCTTCCTTTTAGAACTGTAGCTTTTTTAATTACTAATTGCGTTTCCAATTCTTATTTTTCTAATTTTGTACTTTCGCTTCTTTCAGTGCTTTTGAATTGAACTGTACAATCTAAACTTTTTTTGAATTAACTAGACATAATTCCTCAAGTTTAGCATAAATAAAATGATGATGCAAGAGCCAACCAATACTGGATGATGCTATAACATGAAACTTTGAATATTTGTTACAATACTATGCTGGACATTGCCCAGTTGTGCATGACTAATTGGCATTAAAGAAACTATTCGAAGCTGATAAGGCAGCATGGCACACTAAAAGTACAAATATACATAAATTCAAACTTCATCTGGCGTATTTTCAATGCCTATGTGAATTGCAATGTGTTTGAAGTTGAAGACTGAAAAATCATCAATAATTAGTAAATCCCTAATCCATAATTTAGCAGTATGGCAAAATTCTTTTTAATGGAGATGTAAATACGCTGTTTCTGCAACTTTTGAGCTAAAAACTAGCTTTTTAGCATATGTGGTTAATGAGATATGGCAAAATTGGCTATTTTAAGCCCATTCGATCAAATTGCACGACCACTCGAGGGTGCAAGAACTCAAAATTGTGATAGAAATATCTCATATGGTGTTTGGGGCCATATATCAAGACCACTTTTTTTAATTCAAAAATTTTTATTTTTTACTCCACCCTAATGTTCACCACAGCCCACAAGCTGTCTGGGTTTCTGATTGAATTCGCAGAGATCAGCGATGGAGCAAGGTTCATCAAGTAGAGAGCATGTTAATTGATGTTGGATTGTGTCATCTTCTTCCCCACACTTGCAGATTACGCTTGTGGATGGGTCAGTGAAGCCCCAGTTTTTCAGTTCTGTTTTTGTTCTTGTCATGCCAGAGCAATAGCAGCTAAGGCAGCGCCACATTTTCCACTCTTAATTGTGAACCAGGAGGCAGACTTTCATTAGGTTTGATATTTGAATGAGTGCTTGATGGCAGCTCTTCAACTTTTTTCCCATGCTTCTTCTCTCCAGGTTATAATCTTCTCTTCTAGAGGATCTACACGGTGAAGAAAACTTTTTCTTGAATCTACTCTTGTTGGGGTGGGCTTCTAATTGAACAAGATGTGGCGAGGATCATATACTGGTCTTAAGCATTCTTGCTTGCTGCAGCTTCTCTGCATACCTCTGAGGGGACAATACCAGCAATCACATGGAAATCGCTGGTTGGGGAGTGGAGACAGCCAGTAATTAAGTGGCAGCTTTCATTTATAATAATAATCAAATCTTTCATTACACTCGTTGTAATATGCCAAAGCGAGTAACAAGTTGGCGAGGCCCATCTCTGCATCATTGCGCCCGAGCAACACAGCTCCTTTCAAAGAAATGTTGCAACAGTGGTGAGCCATTGGCAAACTTCTTTTTTTCTCTGTGCATTTCTAGTCTACTAAATAAAGAGTCTATGGCCTGACGGCACCTAGCTAAGTAACGGACGTCGTTAAGTATAAGTCGTCCACTTTTTTTTGGAATCTCTGAGACTGGTATTATATGAGCATGCGTGCACTCTCACTTTTCTCATGCATGCACTCATTAGGATTAGGGCTAATTTGGGGAATAGCTTAGATCGGAGACAAGGAAAGAGTGCACGTGCGCTCATACACAAGTCGCAAAGCTTCATAAAAAAGCATCGGCTTATATTTAACGACACCCCTAAGTAACTTGTGCTGTGTTTGCTTGTTTTGTCTAGCAATTTAGAACTAAGTTAGTAATCAAAGAAAATTAATTTTTTGAAGAATTTTAGGGCTATCACCTATCAGTATCACCAAATAGCCTACGTCAAATATGGCAGAAATTGATGGCATATCACTGAGAACTCACCCCTAAAACTGTTTTTAACCAATCAAAAGCAAATTAAAATGCATGAAAGTAGAGAAAACATAAATGCTTTATGACATCACACAAGAATGAGTTGATATTGACCCCTTCTACTTGATACAAAAATCAGCTGCAACTTGCAATCAAAACCTTTTTATGATTTATGAATAATTGCAGTCAAATCAGCTGAAACTCGCTAATTTGTAACAGCCTTACAATGTCGTAGCGGTCTCCCAACTACATACT
This sequence comes from Trididemnum nubilum, assembly GCA_963965965.1. Taxonomy (NCBI): domain Eukaryota; kingdom Metazoa; phylum Chordata; class Ascidiacea; order Aplousobranchia; family Didemnidae; genus Trididemnum; species Trididemnum nubilum. The sequence goes on from OZ014487.1 coordinate 16,798,647, forward strand.
TAACTCTATCCGATTTATTACTTTTGGTTATCTTGCATTTATTCAATACTGGCATTAGGCTAAATCAGGCTGTCCAACACTGAATAGCATGCATGAATAGAAAATTAAAGACGTCACAAAAGCGTCACATCCACCCTCTACTTCGATAGAAAACTTTGAGCAGCAAGAAGACCTTATTTTGATTTAAGATCAATGATTGCTCTAAAAACACTTGAAATTAGCATATTTCTAACCAGCATTATAATGTCATAATGAGCTCCTGACCAGTGTTCTCTCTAACTTTTTGGCTAATCAGCAAGTGCCCAAATTTAATAAAACAACTGTGCCCAAAGCACTAAAAAGACATTTACGTGCCCTAAATTTTGTACCAATTTGATATTCAAGAATACTAAATGCGATATTCAAGAATACTAAATGCCATATTCACACAAATTTGTCTAATTTTCTAAAGCTATGTTTATCATATTGCCAAAAAATATTTGCCCTTGTTCCAGTGTTCCCACTAAGCCCATTTTTTTTCAGCGAATCGGCGATTTGTTGGAGCAAGGGCAAATAAATTTTGGCAATATACCGGTAGTAAACAAAGCTTGAGAAAATTCAACAAATTTGTGAAAATATTAAATATGACACTGGATTGGTACGAAATTTAGAGCACATATATATACATCTTTTTACAGCTTTGGGCACAATTGTTTTAAGATAATTTGGGCACTCGCCGACTAGCCATAAAGTTATAGGGAACACAGCCTTGTTCCAACAAATCGCTGATTTGCTGAAAAACAAATCGGCCTAGTGGGAACACTGCTCCTGATATCTTCGAGAGTGCTTCATGCCGATTCTGGATTTCTACGAATTACGAAAGCACAAATGTAAGAGTTCGCTCACCCACTGGGCTTCCTCAAGCTCAAAGTCTACTAATTCAAATAACATCAAAAAACCAAGTTTTTTTTAGATATACCGGTAAGTCTACAACTGACAAATATTAATAGAATCGAAAAAAAATGGAAACTCTTAATTTTAAATATGTGCCAACTGTGTTCCCTGTAACTTTATCGCTAATCGGCGAGTGCCCAAATTTTCTCTAAACAATTGTGCCCAAAGCTCCAAAAAGACGTTTTAGTGCCCTAAATTTCATACCAATCCAGTATTAGAGTAGGGTTTAGTGCGGTAATTTGGGACATGGGGTAAATTGGGACACCCTGGGGTAATTCAGGAGGGGAGTAATAAAGACATCTCTTTACATGCATGTTTTAATTCAAGTCTTGAAGGATCCAATATGCTAATCTTTTTTCAAAAATTAGCAGAGTAGCATTGCTAAATCCATTCCAAAAATTATCCTTGTAAGTCCATTTTGCTGCAATCCTAGCTTAATGCTTTAAACCGCACTACAAAATTTTGACATCAACTAAAACAACTAATAAACACTTCATTTAGCATAAATCATTTTCTTACGGAAAATTCTCGAACGTTATCCAAATCTTTTTAAACATATTACTGGTACTATCTTTTTTTTATGCACTTTTACTATGCTTCCATCAATGTCCCGAATTACCCCGCGGGTGGGAAAATCGGGACAGCAGAGTGGCTTATTCTAAAAATCCATTATTCCATACTCTGCTAAGCGTTGAAAACCAAGGTGTTGCCAAATATAAGTCGGATATCCAAATGTATAAAAGTTGATAAACCAAGCTTAGAAGTGCTAGGTTGGTAAATGGAGATTGAAAACTGAAATTTTGTCCCGAATTACCCTACCAAACCCTATACCAAACGTCATATTTCCACAAATTAGTCGAATTTTCTAAAGCTATGTTTACTATATTGCAAAAAGTTATTAGCCCTTGCTCCAACAAATCGCCGATTCGCTGAAAAAAAATGGGCTTAGTGGGAACACTGTGTGCCAATAGTGATGTGACCCACTCAAAAAAATCCTTATGATGCAACACATGCAAAAAAATGCTGGCCATTTTTAAGACTGCAGTGATCATACTGTACAGTTACCATACTGTGCCTGTGGTAGAAAAAACTCATTTTGTGTATTTGGCCAGGTTTCACAATAAGTTTTCCTGTATCAGTGTACCAATGTTTTAAAACATCAAACCAGTTTTGTCCATAGTTTGTGAATATGTTCAACACCTTGTAGGTCTCAATAAGGTCACCCCGCATTCTTCTTTTAAAAAGAGGTGCCAGACCTAGGCCTAGTACGGTAGTTATACCCAGTCAGCATAAGAGAGATTGTCCATACCTTACTGATTTTGTTAAATGTTACGGTACCGTAGGTACCAGTACTTGTTGCAGCACTGACTCACTTGCCATTATTTTTTTCCAGTTACCTTGAGTTGGAGTACGTGCCCACACTTGAGTGGCGTATTCAAGATGGGGCCTACGGTAATTAGTAAATTACTTAGATTAGGCACTTAGATTAGTAAATTACTTAGATTAGGCACTTACCGGTATAGGCCTACACTTTTCAGCTTTTATGATCACTTCTTTGTTTCAAGAAATTAATTTCAAACTGTTACATCAATTTCGATTGTCAACAACTACTCGGTAAAACAATCACGTCAGATTTTAAAATCCTTGAGTTCCTCGCAATAGAAAAACTACTGCAGCTTTTGGCGTAACCTACATGCACCCTTGCACGTTTAACAACCTGGCCTGCGCTTTGTCTTCGTTTTCCTATGTTTTGGACGTGACGTAATAGTCACGAGACCACACAATCATGTAACCATGACATACGGAGTCAAATTTTTTTCACTTCTTTCGTTCGGATTTTACTGTGAAAGTCAAGTAACAAAGCATTGAGTACCCTATCAGCTTTCTGCATTTTCAAAAATATTAGAAAAATTATTAGGTGGGCACAAGTCCGTTAAAAAAAAAACGTCAAGGTAATAAATTAGCGTTATGCTAATCGTGTGCCTTTTTACCGGAAGAATAGTTAGTAGGCTAGCCTACCCATAGTATCAACAAGTCCGTTAATCGTTAATCCGTTAATAACGAAGCTAACTTTTTCATTAACTCGTTAATCTGTTAAAAAGTTTTTTCATGTTAACGGACTAAATTAACTTCCGTTTAGTTCATTCCTGTCCTTGGCCTCGAGAGTGTCTGTCCTCGGAAAGGCTGTCCTTGGCCTTGGCCTCGGATTTTTTTGTGTCCTTGGCCATGGCCTCAAGCCTTGTGTCCTCGACTTCACCTCTGTTAACTTGCCCACCTATGTAAATAACTGATAAGTGAAAAGTGAAGATAAGTGATAAGTGATGAGTAAATAAGCGAATAAGCGAACAAACGAATAAGCGAATAAGCGAACAAGCGGATATAAGCGAATAAGCGAATCAGCGAATAAGTGGTAAGTGATAAGATAAGTGATAACTGATAAGTGAATATAAATATAAACTAAATGGGAGTTTGCCAGCAAACCCAGTGAACGACCAACGCATAGCTAATGCTGTTGTCGCAGTTCCTGCTTCAGCCAGTGGCGTTGTGGAAGCTAGCAGCAAAATAACCACAAATGAAAGATAATTGGAACCGATAGCGTGTTAAGTCAACAGATCATCGCTCACTCGAGATTGCACAAGCGAGCCGGTTAACCGCAATCGGAGCGCGCTCTGACTCGCCACACCGTGATGCTCAAAAGTACTTTTTGTCTACCGTAAAATCAGCAATTATTCAAAAATATCTGATTATGGAACCTCCAGAAAAGTAGAGTCAAAATATTTGTCAGTTAAATATCCCCTGATATCATAAAACACTGGCACCCTAGCTTGGGCAATTCAAAAAATTTATTTTTGGGGTCCAATTGGGGGGATCCCCGGGGGGGCGGCACCCCCAAACTATATCAAAATATTTGTCTGTTAAATCTCTGCTGATATCAAAACAAACTGGCACCCTAAGTTAAGCACTTCAAAAAATTGATTTTGGGGGGGTCCATTTGGGGGGTCCCCGGGGGGGTGGCATCCCCAAACTATGTCAAAATATTTGTCTGTTAAATGTCTACTGATATCAAAAAAACTAGCACTCTAGCTTGAGCCGTTCAAAAAATTGATTTTTGGGGGCCCCACTTTGGGGGGGTTCCCGGTGAAGTTGCCCCAAAAAAATTCGGGAGAAAAACTTGCGTTTGCAGCTGAACAACTTTACACAAAAATTTGATTTCGATGTTTTGTGGTTTAGGAGAAGAGCGTACAAAAATTAGGAAGAAAAAAAAGAAAAAAACCTTATCGCGGCCAAAGTGGGTTGGTTGGGATGATAGGGTCTTAAGATATACAACCATATGAAATGTTTTTCGCCGTACTTAACAGAGGTGGAGTCCTCGAGGACGTCCTTGGCCTTGAGGACACATTTTGAAGTCCTTGGCCTCGAAAGTCAAGTCCTTGGCCTTGGCCTCGAAGCCTCAAGTCCTCGAAAATTGCCCTGTCCTCGGCTCGAGGACAGCACTATTTTTTGAACAAGTTGAAATTTCGTTGGAAAACGCCAGAAACCTCGCAGAAAATTTGCAAACATCTTTTTTTGTTTTCCTCACTCGGAGCATAGGCGTAGCCAAGGGGAGGGGGCAGGGGGTCCGCCCGCTCCCCAATTGAAATTTCACCCGTGACAAAAATGTGACAAAAAAGCCTATAGTTTCTTCAGTTTCAGTTTCTTTTTAGCATTTTTCGCTTACAACAGTATAACTAACAACAATATTGAAGACCAGGAGCTCCGAGTCCCCCTCAATTCAATTTTTGCCAGCCAATTTAAACGTATACCCGAAGAAAACAGGGAGTTTTTGTCCTAAAAGTTGCAATCTCAGGCCCACATCTAGCTTTTTTGTGAACGTAATGCATTAATCAGGGCCGGATTTACCATAATATGACGCAGTACCAGCAGTAGCGTAGCCATGGGGGAGGCGGGGGCTATAGCCCCCCCCCCCCCCCATTGGCCTGTATACCAAAATGCAGAATAAGGAAAATACCACGTTTTTAGCTCTTTTGAGACTGTTTTTTGCGCTGGAATTGACTAAAAAGTGATTTAATGCATCATGTGAAACATATATTCAGGGGGGAGCTAATTGTCAAAAATTAAAGTTACAATTCAATGGAAACTTTGAAAAAATGCGCGAAAATAAACAATCAAATTTGATCGCTAATTCAAAAACGCCAAACATAGGTTTTATCAACAAATATATCATCAACTCAGGAATATGGGGAGGGGGGCTATTCAGTGTTAGTTAATTACCAGTCACTTCTCTCAAATATCTTTCCATTAACCCTTCCCCCAATTATTTTTCTTATAAAATATAGACGAAATAGATTACTCCGTGTGAGTTTTATTGAATAATAGGATTTTATGATTTACCAGCATGTAAACAAGAGAACTGCAATGTTATCATTAGCCACTTCCCATATAGCCCATTAATGCAACCAGTTGAATCATGTTGGGCTGCCAATTTCTATGCCACTTTCTAAAAGCATTATTTTTTATTAAAATAGCTCTAAAATTAAGTTCATTTTGCAAAAAAATGCAAAATTTTCGAGCGCTGGGGGCTCCGCCCCCAGATCCCAATCCTCCGGCTGCTGGGGGCTTCGCCCCCTAACTCCCATTAGCCTCCGGTGACTGGGGGGCCCGCCCTCAGACCCCCAAAACAGCCCCCACATTGCGAATTTCTGGCTACGCGCCTGAGTACCAGCTAGGGGCCCCGAGCTAAAATCGTAAACTTTTTTTGGTCTTCACCTATATTTGGCAGAAAGATGTTGCAAAAATTTCCAAAGCGCCAGGGGCCTAGCGCGAAGTAAATCCGGCCCGACAATAACATGGCTAGTTGACGTAACTATCTATTTTACCATTTTTCAATAACAATTCAGTGAATCACCACCAACCTCGCCGGTTTTCTTCTTCTTCTCTTCTTCTTCTTCTTTCTTCATTGCCCGCTTTTCCGTGAGGGTTGCGGGGGCAGTAGCTCAAGATTGAGCCGCCACATCTCACGGTCTTCCATCACCTCCATCATTTCGCTTGGGCGAAATTCCAAGCGATTCCATCCAAGATCCCCAATGTAATCGGTCCATCTAGTTCTAGGTCGTCCGACTGGTCTTCTCCCATTTGCTTTGGCATGTAAAGCTTGTTTGGGGAGTCTTTCCTGAGGCATTCTGCTTACATGGCCAAACCATCTAAGCTGAGATCTTTCAATTCGGAGAAGTAACGGCTCGATGTTAAGAGATTTTCGAATTTCAGAGCTACGCACCTTGCTAAACAGTGTAACTCCTTCGATTCTTCCTAAAAACCTCATTTCGGACGCTTGCACTTGTGATCGCATTCTTTCGGTCATTACCCAAGATTCATGACCATAAGTGAGAATGGGGACAAAAACTGCTTTGAAAATTGAGAGTTTTGCCTTTTTCGACAATTCTCGTTTCATGATAACCGAGTAGTGCGAAGCTCGCATTACTGCACTAGCCTTGCCTATTCGGGTATCCAGTTCTTCGTCTTGCCTTCCGTCACTCGTAAATGCAACCCCAAGATACTTGAACTTCTCTACCTGCTTCAGTGTCGCTCCATTCACTTGTAATACGCACTAATCAGGGTTTCTTGAAAGATGAAGTACCTCAGTTTTGGCCGTGCTTATTTTCATTCCAGCGGTGTTGCATGCATCTGCAAAGCTATTTAATGCGCGCTGGAGGCCAGATTCTGTGGAAGAAAGCAGAACCAACTCATCTGCGAATAGCAGACGACTATAATTTTGCAATTTCCAATCGTGGCACACTAATCAGCTTGGCTGTATTTGTCGATCCAATTCATGTAAACAATGAAAAGGAGAGGTGACAAAACGCACCCTTGCCGGAGTCCAACGCCCACATGGAACGGCTTTGATTGCTTGCCATTTACCCGAACACAAACCTCCGGGCTGCAGTAGAATGACTTAATAGCGCGTAACAATTGACCATCAACACCATACTCCTGCAAAACTCGCCGGTTTTTACGCACAAAATACTTTTTTAAAAAATTAGCCATGGAAAATGCTGATTGAACGAATCATTGAACTTCAATTGAGGGGGCCTGGGCCCCCTGGCCGAACATATACTCCTACAACTGGTTATTGTCATGACAAAACAAAAATCTCTACGGAAAATCCTCTAGTGGATTATTATTTACTGCTAAAATGTAGCAAGAGACAATGCACCTTACAATTAAGACAACGCACCCTAGCTGGACCAGATCACTTACAATTAAATTTAACTCCAAAATGCAAGATGTTAAACGTGTTTTAAACTTAAATTGCAAGTAAAAGGAAGATTAAACAATTTGATTTTTTCAATTGGTTTTCAAATGTCAAAAATCTAGTGCTTTTAAATGGCTCTGAACACTTGCGAAATGTGATTCAATGGCATTAAAATAGCTTTTTTTCCAAAAAATTACAAAAAATCGATCAATGGAGACCACCCGGCTGTGATACCTTTGAGTTACACTAGCTTTCTCAACACGTTTCCAAAGCTAGATTTTTGCGTTTTTGAACTATTAGTTTAAGCCCTCTCCCTTTGCAAAATCCTGGTTACGTGCTAACAGGCAGCGATTTCAGATCTTCCATCCTACGATATCTTTGTCCCACAAAAACTTCCTCCTTGGAAAAATTTTGATGACGTCATATCATGTGATTTGCGGTTTAGGCTTACCCCAATCAAAAATTCTGGGTACGCTAATGAATTGGAGATCGCCTGAAAAAAATTTTTGAAGACTTTTTTTTTTTTAGAACACTTGCGCCTGTGTCCTTGGTCCTTGGCCTTGGCCTCGAGCATTCCTGTCCTTGGCCTCGAGAGGTTCTGTCCTCGGAAGGGCTGTCCTTGGCCTTGGTCTTGCATTTTTTTTGTGTCTTTGGCCTTGGCCTCGAGCCTTGTGTCCTCGACTCCACCTCTGGTACTTAAAGCCGTTTTTGACTGAGACCGCTTTTAACGCCAAACTTGCAGGGCGGTTTTCGGGTTCTAAAACCAAAGTCACGTGACCTATTGCCTCGAAATTTGGTACAAACATATAACTCATTAATCTCAAACTGCTGTCAAAATTTCATGTAGCTAGACCCAAACTGTTCTCGAGTTATAAGCAAAAGTTTGAAATTTCGCACTCGTTTGTTGGAAAATGGCCGGGTAAAAACAAAGAAACACGCGACGCGAGCATCGGTTGTTTCAATAACTTATCAAATAAGTGATAGGTGATATATATTAGTCGTTTTGTGATAACTGATGCAATTGTGTGTATGTGCATAAAACTGGATTCCACGGCGTGTGCTTTTTTGACCAGCAATTTTACTTTCCGTTTATTTGTAAGCAAGCAGTTACTTGTGTTACTTGTGTAGCATACCACAATGATAGAAAACAAAAAAAGAAACATTAAAAGAGAGGGCAGAGTGTTGAACTCAAAATGGACAAACAAATGTTTGTTTACAGTTGTAAACTCAAAAGTATTGTGTTTAGTTTGCCTAAACTTGGTTTCAGTTTCAAAAGAATATAATCTCAGACGCCATTTTGAAACTCAACATCCAAATCTCGCTGAATTAGATGCTAATGAAAAGAGACTTAAAGCATAAAGCTTAGTGCTAATCTTCGCTCCGAACAAAACTACTTTAAACCTTCGAGCAATGAAAGTGCTATGACTGCTACCAGTTACTGCAGCTAATCAAATCAAATCAAATCTTTCATTATACTCGCTGTATTACGCCGAAGCGTGTAACGAGTTGGCGGGGCCCAACTCCGCGTCATTGCGCCCGGTCAACAGACCTCCTTGCGAAGAAATGTTGCAGCGGTGGCGAGCCGTTGACAACACTGTGTCCGATTTGACCGGTCCGAGATTTGAACCTCAGACCTCCCGCTCCAGAGACGAACGCGTTACCAAAATACAACAATTAGATGCTTTACAAGCAAGTAAAGAGGTAACGATTATTTTTTTACTTTTCCATGATCATAAGACGTTTCGCCATACCCAATGAACAATTGCATGTGGGGCCCAATTGGGGCAATAGTGGGCTAACATGTGGGGCCCATGTGGGCTACCCACATGGGGCCCACTTGATTTTGTCTACGGGATAAAACTGGGCCCCACCTGGGCAGCCCATTAATTTAGTGGGCAAACCCACCCACATCCCATGCTCTTACTACTGGGATTCAACTGGTGTAGGAAAAGGCACCCTAATGCATACCATCACTTTATCCACCGCGTCCATTGACGACTTTCGATACGTAAGGAAAAAAGGCAAGATTTATCGGAGCGCCTTAAATAGCGCTGCACGCTAGAGATGGCAGCAGCGCAGCGTACGCGGCCGCGCGCTGTTGTTGGTGCACCGCGCCGCGTAGCGTGGCAACTAAAATCTGCATTACGTCACAGCATCAGCGCAGCGCCGCGTACAATAATTTTTTTACAATTATTGTTGGTGATTTTCTCTTTATGAACAACAATGGTTAGTCTGGATGTAACTATTATATGAATTGAAGACAATGCATGCTACTAAAACAGGAAAAGGTGCCTTCAGTTCAAGTTTATTTTTTCAGAATTCGGAGCATCCTAGAATCGGCTATTTTGGCTACAAGAAACTTAGTTTTGATCGGCTAAACGTGTTTTTTTTTTTGACACCAACAAAAAGATTTTGGTTTTAGTAGGCTAGACTAGGAAAGGTTTAGGACTTTGGGTGAGCAAGGATGCCGATCTTCGTCGACCATTGGAGGGGATAACTTGCAATTTTACCCCAATTTTGCCCTATTTTCAGTTTTGGGGGGGATGAACCTCGCCCACGATTTTTTTCAGGTAAGCAAATTAATGAAGACCAAAAAAAAGGTCTTCATCAAAAGAAGGAAAACTTTGTTCCCCAAATTCTAGTGGAGACCTGCGCTCAAATGCACACCAAAGTCAAATTATTGGGGGGATGCAGATGCAGACTATACTAAAATTATTGGGGGAGATACAGTCAAATTATTGGGGGAATATATCTCCCATCCCCCCCTCGGCACCCCTGTCGGTGAGAAGATGAAACAAAGGCAGACAAATGGAGAAGAAACGGATTTGTGGGAAACAATCATCAGAGTAGAGGCACAAAACAAAGCCTAGCGACACACCTTCTTTGTATGCAGTAGGCCTATGGTATTGGTAAAAGCCCAAGGCTAGACAACAGTTTCTACTACACATGGGCTTGCATTTCAGAGTGAAAGAGTTGGTTCAGTGTAGCCTATTCGTCAACAGGTCATGGCATCAAGAATTAGGCTTTCGGTCCTATGTCTGGAGCCTATCTCAGATCTGGTAGACCTATGTCTGTATGTAGTAGAGTACGAAGACTAGGCTACACAAATTTTCAATGACAAAATAGCCTACCGGTACGTAGTAGCAAAATTTATTCCACAATCCAACACAAATGTAAACGGCAAACGTATTAATACATAGGATAGTTTCATACAAGTGTAGTAGCTTGTGACAGCATGCAGAGCACGTGATACCTTATATTTCATGATTTGAGCTACTGGTTCAGGATTAGTACCGCACAGTAGTTGCATGAAATCATCAGGTAGACTGGTAGATTGTTTTTGATTGCCAAAACATGGTGCAGAAAAACTGAGAGGAAGCACACACATGGCAGATTAAACCTGAAAGCCTATAATTGAAACGACTGATCTTACGTCGCGTGTTTTTTAGTTTTAACTCGGCCATTTTCAAAGTTAACGAGTGCGAAGTTTCAGACTTTTACTTATAACTCAAAAATGGTTTGGTCAAGCTACATGAAATTTTGACTGCAGTTTGAGATTCATAAGTTATTTGTGTTTGCCAAATTTCAAGGCAATAAGTCCAGTAACTTCAGGTTTAGGACGCGAAAACTACTTCAAAAGTTTGGTGTAAAAAGCGGTCTTATTGAAAAACGGTTTAAGTACGGCAAAAAATATTTCACATGGTTATATGTCGTAAGATACTCTTTCATCTCTACCTACACTTTCAGCCGCATTGAGTTTTTTTTCTTTTTTGATTTTTTGCTTTCTAAATTTTGTGCACTCTTCTTCTCCTAAACCACACAACATTAATATCTAATTTTTGTGTAAATTTGTTGGGCTGCAAATGCAATTTTGTCTCCTGAATTTTTTTGAGGCTTCCCCCCAGAACCCCCCCAAAATGGGGCCCTAAAAAACAAATTTTTTTAATTGCTCAAGCTAGGGTGATAATTTTTGGTTTATATTGGTAGATATTTAAGCAACAAATAGTTTGACATAGTATGGAGGTACCACCCCCCCCCCCCCCCCCCGGGGCCCCCAAATAGACTCCCCAGAAATTAGTTTTTTGAACGGCTCAAACTTGGGCATTAGTTTTTTTTATACCGGCAAATGTTTAAAAAACAAATATTTTGACATGGTTTGAGAGAGCGACTCTTTTGAAAACTCTCCAAAATAATACCCCTAATATCAATTTTTTATATGTCATAAGCTAGAGAGCTAATTTTTTTCTGGTGTTAGTGGAAATTCAAAGGATATTTAACTTGCGGTGCGGCGCGGTGCAGCGTGAACTTAGTTGTGTTTGAATGCGGTGTGGTGCAGCATGCGGACAAAGTTTGCGGACGCAGCGCAGCATGCGGATGCATTTTTTGTTATCCGCGCCATCTCTACTGCACGCACTAATTTGGATTATGCTATGCTATTCTATTTTATTCTAAAATTCTTAATTTAAAATTCTTGGTTCTGAAATTTGTTGATTCTGGATGCTTAATTATTGAGTCTAATTGTTGATTCGGGATTATTCTGAATTTCGTGGTTCTAAATTTCTGTATTTTAAAATTCTAAGATGTTCTTCCGAATTCCAATTTATTCTGATTCTTTTCTCTAAATCGCATCAATATAGTTCCGTCAGTCGAAAATTGGTCTGGTTTTACGCTGAACAAGAGAGACAAGAAAGTTAATTGCAAGCCCAAAGTTCAACAGAAGGCAAGAAACAAACAGACTCTACGGTAAAAAAGTTGTTGGGAAAGTTAGTAACTCACTTCACGGCGAGGAGTTACAAACAAAATCCCACACTGGGTAGCCCATTAATTTAATGGGCAAACCCACCCACATCCCACGCTCTTACCATTGGGCAGCTCATTAATTCAGTGGGCAAACTCACCTACATCCCATGCTTTTACTGGGATTCAACTGGGCAGCCATTAATTTAACGGGCAAACCCAACCACATCCCATGCTTTTACCACTAGGATTCAACTGGGCAGCCCATTAATTCAGTGGGCAAACCCAACTACATCCTATGCTTTTACCACTGGGATTCAACTGGGTAGCCCATTAATTTAAAGGGTAAACCCATCCATGTCCCATGCTCTTACTACTGGGATTTACCTGGGCAGCCCATTAATTCAGGTGGGAAAACCCACCCACATATTATGCTTAAGTACTCGACATCCCAAGTGGTGTAACGTGTAAGTATCAGTATCAGTAGTTTATTCTTTCAGCATGCACAAAAAGATCTAAAACTGAAGCAACCAGAATCTCAATCATACAAAAACACTATAATCATCAACACCTGAGAGTTTATTTTTACCAACTTCAGTTATTACCGAATTCACGTACAACAACAGTACACGGATTTTCACATTACAGATCATTTTAACTTAGAGCTGGCGCGGGAGCGCTTTTGAATCTCCCTTTTTTAAACCGGTTTCCGCCTCGATCTCGCGCAATGGTCAACCATTTGACCACTTCGATTTCCAAATCGACTTTGCTGCATTTGCTGGTTGCTAGATTCTTTTTTACAGCATCTGAAAAAACAACAATGGGCAATGAGAAGCCACTACACAAGTCGTTAGCGTGGCCGAGAAGGTAAAGGCATCGTTTTTACGACGACCCTGATTGCATAATCTGAGTTCAACTTGCACCCTGGTCACGTTAAGTTGCGTCTTTGGATAAGGCGTTTTACGATGATTATCTCTGCTCGGCAGCTTTTAAACAAGCAGCAAATTCAGCGGACAAGAATTCGAAGAAATCCTCAGACTTAAGCATGTAGGCTACGGTTTCCTCCAAGCAAGAAGTAGTTTTGGCAAGGAAAGGTTTGTGTATCATCAAACAGTTAGCTTCTGACGCTATTAGATGACAAAAGATGAATTCCAGAGGTGGAGTCGAGGACACAAGGCTCGAGGCCAAGGCCAAGGACACAAAAAAAATCCGAGGCCAAGGCCAAGGACAGCCTTTCCGAGGACAGACACTCTCGAGGCCAAGGACAGGAATGCTCGAGGCCAAGGACCAAGGACACAAAGCGCAAGTGCTCTCCAAAAAAAAAAAAAAAAAAAAAAAAAAGGTCTTCCCAAAAATTTTTCAGACGATCTCCAAAAAAAAAAAAAAAAAAAAAAAAAAAGGTCTTCACAAAAATTTTTCAAGCGATCTCCACTAAAAAACGTTTTCCAAAAAATTTTTCAACCGCTCCACAAATTTTTAACATTCCAAAAAATAGTGCTGTCCTCGAGCCGAGGACAGGCCAATTTTCGAGGACTTGAGGCCTCGAGGCCAAGGCCAAGGACTTGACCTTCGAGGCCAACGCCAAGGACTTCAAAATCTGTCCTCGAGGACGTCCTCGAGGCCAAGGACGTCCTCGAGGACTCCACCTCTGATGAATTCGGTACATTAAATATGCACTGCAGCAATAAAGATACTGTCACGTCATCTCTCAGACTGTTGCGGCTACATTTTGATTTGAAAAATACAACTCGCGATGACCAACTTGGCTACGAAGCATAGACTAGCAGTCAAAGGCGTTTAGCAACGAAATCTCAGCTGTACTGTCAATAGTGACTACAAAATTTGTTATGTGTTAGCAGGTGCGTAGCCAGAAATTCGCAATGGGGAAGCTGCTTGGGGGGTCTGGGGGCGGAGCCCCCAGCACTCGAAAATTTTGCATATTTTTGCAAAAATAACTTCATTTTAGAGCTATTTTGATTAAAAAACAATGATTTTAAAACGTGGCTTAGAAATTGGCAGTGCAAGCATGATTAAACTGGTGGCATAAATGGGCTATTTGGGAGTTGGCTAATGATAAAATGTTAGTTCTCTTGTTTAGATGCTGGTAAATTATAAAATCGAATACTTCATTAAAAGTCACACGGAGTAATCTATTTCGTATACAGTTTATAGAGAAAAATAATTGGGGGGGCTAATAAAAAGAGATTTGAGAGGAATGATTGGTAATTAACTAATACTGAATGGCCCCCCCCCCCATCCCCTATTCCTTAGTTTATAGTATATTTGTTGATGACACCTATGTTTTGCATTTTTACACTTGCGATCAAATTTGATTGCTTATTTTTGACCATTTTTCAAAGATTTTATTTGTTAGTTCTATTTTTGACAAATTAGCCCGCCCCCCCCCTGAATATATATTTCAAAAGATGTTTTAAATCACTATTTAGTCCACTCCAGTGCATAAAACAGTCTCAAAAGTGCAAAAAACGTAGTGCTTTTTTAATTCTGCATTTTGGTCGACATGCCAAGGCGGGGGGGGGCTAGAGCCCCCCCCGCCCCCCTGGCTACGCTACTGTGTGTTAGAATCAATACGGGTAGTTCAAAAACAAACATTTTGACAAAGAGCGCACATTGCCCCACAAATTCGAGTTAAATCACTATTTAACGTAGGTGGGTACAAGTGCGTTAATCCGTTAACAACGAAGCTAACTTTTTCATTAACTCGTTAATCCGTTAAAAAGTTTTTTCATGTTAACGGACTAAATTAAAGGCGGTGAATCATCCAGCCAATTCCGGTGGTTTACAATAGCTAAAATTGTACTATAATTTTTGATATTTTTTGTTTTGATTATGGGGCTGCGTTTGCAAAGATATTCAACAAATACAAAAAGATGTCCCCCCGAAAAAAGTTTTTGGAAACTCTGAGTTTTGATCTTCCCGCCAAAACCACAGTTCACTAAACTATTAAGCCTACTGTAAGCTTATTAAACTATTAAACCTAACTATCTCTAAACTATTAGGCCTAATAGTTTAGAGATAGTTAGGCCTAATTAGGCCTAAACTATTTAGAAATAAACTATCTGTAAACTATTACGCCTACCACAGTTCTCTAAACCATTAGGCCTACTGTGGTTTTGGCGAAAAGAACAAAACTCAGAGTTTCCAAAAATTTTTTTCGGGGGACGTCTTTTTGTATTTGTTGAATATCGTTGCAACCGCAGTCGCAAAATTAAAACAAACAATATGAAAAAATATAGTTCAATTTTAGTTATTGTAAACCACTGGAATTGGCTGGATGATTCACCGCCTTCAACTTCCGTTAAGCAGTAGCGTAGCCAGGGGGGGGGGGGCTATAGCCCCCCCCCCCCCATTGGCCTGCCGACCAAAATGCAGAATAAGGAAAATACCACGTTATTAGCATTTCTAAGACTGTCTTTTGCACTGGATTAGACTATTTTGAAACGTTTATTTAAGGGGGGGGCTAATAAACTGCCGACCAAAATGCAGAATTAGGAAAATGTCATGTTTTTAGCATTTCTAAAACTCTCTTTTGCACTGAATTAGACTGAAAAATGCTTTAAAGCATAGTTTGAAAGGTTTATTTAGGGGGGGGGGGCTAATGGACTGCCGACCAAAATGCAGAATAAGGAAAATACCACGTTTTTAGCATTTCTAAGGCTGTCTTTTGCACTGGATTAGACTAAAAAATGCTTTAAAGCATAGTTTGAATCGTTTGTTTAGGGGGGGAGGGGCTAATGAACTGACGACCAATATGCAGAATTAGGAAAATACCACGTTTTTAGCCAGTAGCGTAGCCAGGGGGCGGGGGGGCTATAGCCCCCCCTCCCCATTGACCTGTCGACCAAAATGCAGAATGGGAAAAACACTACATTTTTAGCACTTTGAGACTGTTTTATGCACTGGAGTGGACTAAATAGTGACTTAATACATCTTTTGAAACATATGTCCAGGGGGGGGGGGGCTAATTTGACAAAAATAAAACCAACAAATAAATGAAATCTTTGATAAATGGTAAGAAATAAGCAATCAAATTTGATCGCAAGCGTAAAAATGCTGAACATAGGTGTCATCAACAAATATACTATAAACTAAGGAATGGGGGGGGGGGGCTATTCAGTACTTGTTTATTACCAATCATTCCTCTCAAATCTCTTTTCATTAGCCCCCCCCAATTATTTTTCTCTATAAACTGTATACGAAATAGATTGCTCCATGTGAGTTTTATTGAAGTATTCGATTTTATAATTTGCCAGCATCTAAACAAGAGAACTACATTTTATCATTAGCCAACTCCCAAATAGCCCATTTATGCTTCCAGTTTAATCTTGTTTGCACTGCCAATTTCTAAGCCACGTTTTAAAATCATTGTTTTTTAATCAAAATAGCCCTAAAATTAAGTTATTTTTTGCAAAAAAATGCAAAATTTTCGAGCGCTGGGGGCTCCGCCCCCAGACCCCCCAAGCAGCTTCCCCATTGCGAATTTCTGGCTACGCGCCTGCCGTTAAGTTCTGTTAACTTCCGTTAACGTTTTTATCGTTAATATCTTGCACCATTCATTCATCGTACCGGTACAAACCAGTTTGCACTGGTAACACTTGTTGCGTATTAGCACGAGTTTTATAGAAGAATGCAAAGAAAGGAGCTCTTTTAGAGGCAAATAATAAGCTGCAGCCTCATAGCCTCATAGGTCTATTAATTATCGCTGTTCACAATTTTCAAAGATTTTTCGATCGCAGCTTTGTTGTGCATTTGAACTTATTTTTGTGTTGAAATTAGATTAGACTGTAAAATGTAACTTCTAAAGCACAAAAGGATCACCGTAGCAATAAATATTTCCTTGCAATCAGCTCAACAGCGTCAATACGTGTTTTAGAAGCGAGTGAATAAAAAGAAATGTAAATTACACGCAAAATATTAACGAATTAACGGACTTTATTAACTTCCGTTAATTAAAGCAGAAAATAACGGATTAACGTTAACGGAGGTGTGAAATTTGTTAACGGACTAGTGGTTAACGAAGCTAACGTTTTGCATTAACTTGCCCACCTATGCTATTTAATATTTTGCTGTATAAGTCTCACTGTGCTTTGCTTAAACGAGCTTAAAATGTAAAGGTCAATGGTCGTTTTTTGTAATAAAGATACCGCACAGAATTACCCTTTCTAGATGAAATCAAAATAGGTTCAAGATAAAATTAACACAGGTGGAGTCGAAGACACAAGGCTCGAGGCCAAGGCCAAGGACACAAAAAAAATCCGAGGCCAAGGCCAAGGACAGCCTTTTTGAGGACAGACACTCTCGAGGCCAAAGACCAAGGACACAAAGCGCAAGTGCTCTCCAAAAAAAAAAAAAAAGGTCTTCACAAAAATTTTTCAGGCGATCTCCAAAAAAAAAAAAAAAAAAAGGTCTTCACAAAAATTTTTCAAGCGATCTCCACGAAAAAACGTTTTCCAAATAATTTTTCAACCGCTCCACAAAATTTTAACTTTCCAAAAAATAGTGCTGTCCTCGAGCCGAGGACAGACCAATTTTCGAGGACTTGAGGCCTCGAGGCCAAGGCCAAGGACTTGACCTTCGAGGCCAAGGCCAAGGACTTCAAAATCTGTCCTCGAGGACGTCCTCGAGGCCAAGGACGTCCTCGAGGACTCCACCTCTGAAAATTAAACTGTTTTCGTTCAAACCTTAGCAGTTTCTAAATCATTTGATCTAGTGAAAACAAAACATTTGAATATCAACATTCTGCTAGTATAAAGCAAATAAGAAATAAACTAACCATGCAACACAGACGACTGTTCCGCAGATAGATGGAAGTCTATGTCGAATAAACGGAAAGACTGCTTGAGGATGAAGGAGTCTGTAGGTTGGACGTTTTCACGACTAACAATACGTCTCCTTAGTCTTAAAGGCGGTGAATCATCCAGGCAATTCCTGTAGTTTACAATAGCTAAAATTGAACTATAGTTTTTGATATTTTTTTGTTTTAATTTTGGGGCTGCGGTTGCAAAGATATTAAACAAATACAAAAAGATATCCCAAGAAAAAAGTTTTTGGAAACTCTGAGTTCTTTTCTTCTTTCTGCCAAAACCACAGTTCTCTAAACGATTAGGCCTATTGTGGTTTTGGCGAGATGAACAAAACTCAGAGTTTCCAAAAACTTTTTTCTGGGGATGTCTTTTTGTATTTGTTCAATATCTTTGCAACCGCAGCCCCAAAATTAAAACAAAAAATATCAAAAATTATAGTTCAATTTTAGCTATTGTAAACCACCGTAATTGGCTGGATGATTAACCGCCTTTAAGAGATGTTAATTTGAGTAGTGCAAGTTTTAACTGGGCATTGCAATCTACAGCGACACAAGAAAACTACAGGTCGTGCTGAGTCATCTCTGTGTCCAAAATGTAGCCTAGAGGATGGAGTACCAAATCATCATGTAGGCAATTATTGCAAGCTTTACCAAGATATTTGTGTTAAATATTTTGAAATCACCGAAACCACTGTTCACGATGTGTTAACGAAATGTAACATTAACAAACTGGCCACGTAGGCTACTTAAAAGAAGCTGGAAGGCTTTCTGAGTTCGACCAGTTACCAAACAAAACTACAGCAACGTAGCTGCTGCAGTTGCAATGGACCCAATTAAGGCCTTCGCAATGTGTAGGTGGACTTTACCTAACGGTAGCAGATCCGCTTGCACTGCTGCCCTTTAATAATAGTTGTGTAACGAACGTGTCAAAAGGACGCGCCCCTCTGCAGCCGACCGGCGCGGTTGAACTACCTATCGAGCGAATCTCCGGGTTGAGTTGATAATCAATTGATCCGATTAATCTTTGACTTGTGGCTACGTTGGAGCTGACGCTACAAAGTAATACATAATTTTAACTGTTCAAAAAATAGTGCTGTCCTCGAACCGAGGACAGGGCAATTTTCGAGGACTTGAGGCCTCTAGGTCAAGGCCAAGGACTTCAAAACGTGTCCTGGAGGACGTCCTCGAGGTCAAGGACTTCCTCGAGGACTCCACCTCTGGTGATCACCCATACAAACCTCTCGTTTGAAATTGTAAAACGTTTTAAGTTCATCATTATAACGTAAAAAACAAAGTTATCTCGGTATTCTTACCCGTACTAACAACTTTGTGAACTAAACATAACAATTTAGGCCTACTAATGTATCTGTTTTTGATTTTATTAAACATACTACAATAAGCACGTGAAATAAGTAGGGGCAGCAGGATGGTTCATTTTCTAAAAATAGCGGCGTTATCGCTGCCGCTACCTGCCCAAAAAAGTAGTGTCGCTACCTCAACTCGCTACTCGGTTTCTATAGTAGAGGTGCTACTACAGTAGCGCGCTACTGCTTACCTCTGCACGTAACAATGCTTCATACTAGCACAAGTACGGTACGTAGCGTCGCCAGCGAGTTGCCAAGGTTGTTACGTAACGTATTTTCATGGTAGGCCTACCGTACGTAAGTACGTTTTGTACGCTCATTCAAACAGCGTACCTACGTACCGCACATTCACAATCAGCGCGTACCGTTCAAGCATGGTACAAGCGTACCGTACTATTTAGCAAAAAGTGAGACGTACCGTACTTACGTACCGTACCGTACTGGCATTCTTCCACGTGAAAGGAGAATAAATACGCGCAACAACAACAACAACGACTTCACCCAAGCGAAATGATGGAGGTTATAGAAGACCGTGAAGTGTGGCTGGCGGCTTAATCTCGAGGTAATGTCACTGCAATCCTCACTCAAAAGCGGACAATGAAGAAAGAAGAGAATAGTTTAGTCTGTAGTACGTACGTATGATGTACCGCTTTAATAAAGGCTTACCGGTATGGTCTGAGAGTCAAGGCAGTGACTGGCTTATGGTGAGAACAAATGAGGAGCATCTGAGTAGGCTTTCACAGCTTCAGTTCCCTAAAACAAGATTTCCAGGTTAGGACCTACTTGATTCAGTATCAGTATGGTAGCCTACAGCTGTACAGTAGCCTACACTACAGTACAATAAGTACATCATCTGTGATTCTGGATTACGCTCACAGATTAGAGTTTACTTTTAGACTCTGGTCAGAGTGTTTGTATTACACTAGTAGTAGTAGGCATACTGGTTTGTGACAAAAAATCTACCAGTAGCTTATTGCAAAGCTAGACTGGTATGGTTTTAATTTAGTTTATTGTAGGCAGTTGGGTATCCAGGGGGCTCTACTGGTAGCGCTATGGGAAATGGAAAAGTTGCCCAAATTGTGGGGATGGAGGACTAGGGTGTTGTTAAGTGGTATAACTATAAGCCATCAGCTTTATTTCAGAATTTCTGTGACTCGTGTATGAGCGTGCGCGTGCTCTTGCTCCTCTCATGCGTGCACTCATTAGGGTTAGGGCTAGATCTGGAAAATAGCTTAGATCGGAGAGAAGAAGAGAACGCATGCACACTCTTACATGAATCGCAGAGCTGCTGCAAATAAAGCAACAGCTCATACTTAACGACACCCGGATAACTAATGGTTGTGCCGATCTGACTCCTGTCAACCTATATTTTCATGTTAAATTGCACACCAATAGGCCTATTGCGCTTATTATTATTCAGTATTTTTGTTCATTTGTTAAGGCAAAATTGTAAAAACTGTAAAATTTCTATAACTGTTGAAAACTGTAACGACTAAAAACTTCTTAACTCTAAAAACAGTAGAACAACTGTTTAATTAACTGTAAAAACTGTTTCACCATGCCCAAAACATGCTTTATATACAGGTTCCATCTCTGCATTTTTTGTCCTAATAGTGCCAAAATTCAGCAAAAAGAAACTAACCTGGGCTTGCAAGCTCACTGATATAAAAAAGATAGAAAACCATTCATTTTTTAAATCCTGAATCTGAATTCACTGAAACGAGACTGATATGGAACAACGCTGCTGATGCATCACAAAAACATAACCAGTAACATACTGGTAAAAACAAATTGAAGCGTGTGGAATTTGATTCACTTGGATGAATCATCTGATAAATCTGGGTGATTGCAGTATTTGCATGTGCTGATCATGATCAGTTCCTTCACACCACAGCCCCTTTATTGGCGTTCGACCAAAATGCTGAATAAGAAAAATACCTTATTTTCAGCACTTCTGAGACTGTCTTTTGCACTGGAATGGACTAAAAAATTATTTAAAGCATCTTTTAAAAAATTAATTATGGGCAGAGGGGGGTAATTCATCAAAAATAAAACTTAAAAACATTGCCAGAATTATGCAATAAAATTTGATCTCTTGTTGAAAAATGCTGAACTTAGATTTCATCAAAAAAGAATGTAAGCTCGAGAATATTGGGGGGGGGGAGGCTATTCAGTGTTAGTTACTGTAATTATCAATCACTTCTTCCAAATCATGCTCCTTTAACCCACTTCATATTATCTTTCTTTATAATTTTTTTAGGAAGCTTGCTGAATCTTTTCATAAAAGAAACATAATTGCAAAATTTAGAACCAGCCACTTGGGCTGCTGTTTGAAATTAGACCTTGGGTCCAAAGTATAGTCGTTTTACAGTACTCCTTGTGAGTTTTATTGAGCTGTAGAATTTTACGATTTACCAGCTTGTAAATAAGAGTACTGAAATTTTACCATTAGCCACCTCCCACATAGTCCATTTATGAAGCCAGTTTAATCATGTTTTTGCACGGATAATTTTTATGCCATATTTTAAAAGCATTTAAATTTTTTATCAAAATAGGCTTAAAATTAAAATTGCATCTTGAAACCAAACACTACATTTTAAAGATAATCCTATCAATTAAAGACATGTGAGTTGCATGCTTCAACTCTGAATTCACATGTTTTGAAGAGTTGTGTGTCAGTGTGTGCGCTTGGATTGTGTGTTTATTAGTTTGTTAGTGTTTTGATGTTTTTGGTTTAAAAGTTTTTGTGCTGCAGAAAGGTTTAAGTTAATGGATTATATTTGTAATGTCCTTAAATTTAAGTTGGCTGATTTTTTTGCTGGTATCTTTTAAGAACACTGAATTATTTGGGTTAATCAAGTAAATAGCTGGAAGCATGGCTGAAAGCCTGAGAGGGTAAGTCGGCAGCATGGCCAAAAGGGTAAAAGTGTCATTTTTACTTCAACCCTGATCGCATGATCTCTATTCAGTGTTTACACTGCACCTTGGTTACATTGTTGCATCCTTGGCTAATATTCTTTATGATAATTATCTCTGCTTGGTGGCTTTGAACAAGCAGTCGATTTATGTGGGAAGAAGTCAAATGTTAATCGGAAAGCTTGGAATATGATCGGCTTCTAAGTTCTAAGTGGGTTAGGGTTTGTCCAAAATAAAAATGGTGCAGTTGCTTCGTCATGAGTCATTGAGTGGAGGATGAATATGGATCAATCAAAATTCAAATGCAGTAGAATTCACCTGAATCAACACTTTAAGAAAACAAACAGAGTGTCAAAATTGGTGAAGTGTCAGTATCTGATATAGCTGGATCACTGGAGTTTGGTCTTAGATTTTGAGTTTTGTTTATTGTAAGGGTGTGGCATGAATTAAATGCTTATATACTCTAATCCAACACGTGAGTGTGAGGTTAGTGATCAAAATTGTTGGTAAGCCCTGGTTCGATTCCCAAACTAGCAATGAGATATCTGGAAGCTACAAAATTTTTGCATAAGCACTTGGAAAGAAGCAGAAGGTTCCAGTGTATATGATATATTTAGTATCGCTAAGATCGTTGATGGATTAAAAGTAAAGATTTGGATGTAATCAACTGGTCGATTTTATTACAGATGAGCAGAAATGTGACAAGCACGTATATCTGATATAATAATATATAAGGTTATTTCATATGTAAGATAGAGTCAATGGCTAGTTTAAAGCTTAGCACTAACAGTAGTGTTTTATCGATTCCAAGTTCATCAAGAAAATTTATAAATGATATTCCGCCTGACATTCGATCAAAACTTTGCACAGAGATTGACTACACTATACACAGAAATGAAGGATATTGGCAAAAATTAAGTGAGTGCTAATTAATCTTTTTGCACTTTGTTGTATTAGTTTTTATTTTTTGTAGAACCCAAACCTTTCCACTACAATATGCAGTTAAAGAGATCTTCTTCATAGATACTTGCCCATAAATTTTTGAACTACACAGACTGATTGAGTGTAGCGGTGGTGCTGTTATTTTAATGTGAAGCAGAAAAGCCCTATGCTACTGTCTGATGAGCAAAATTTTACTTAGTTATTTATTAAAATTTAACTTTCATTTGAAATGATCATATTGCAATGCACTTGACTGCCTTCTTTACTGCTTGATTGTGTTATCATGTTTATTTTTTTCTCCTTAGCATTATTGTTTTTATTAACTGGGCAAATTGAACAAAATAAGCACTTACTTACTTACTTTTTGTAAGTATTCTTTTGCATATTTTTTGCGACCTTCAGGCACATTTGACATCACCAGCCTTTTGACATTTGAGATCATCAACCCAAATTGGCAGGTTAAATTTGGGTTGAAGTTAGGTTCATAATTACGATTAGTCTTAATTTATCTTACGTTTAACACTAAATCTAATCCTGATTAGTTTAATTTTAACCCTAAATAGCAAAATTAAGGATGACGTATTACTTTATTTATGTGCCTGCACGTTGAAAATTATAATAAAAAGAATATATCGTATTTATTATTTGGAGTATGTACGATTGTACATGATAGTTAACTGCCGTGAACCATTGCTGGTACGTTGGTACCCTCTCTTGGCTAATGTACTGATCAGGGTTGTTTGATTTAAGTCAAATGATTTAGATTAATGGTTTAAATTGTGATTTAATAGAGGAGACTCTATGGCTAAGTACGACAAAACTTGTACTATGCTTTACTTTAGAGAAACAGATAAATATTTATTATCATCTGCTTTTATTAGGATACCCATGCTAAAGTGTGGAAGATAATATTTTTTTGCAAGAATTGTAAACATTGTCGATATTAGATGTCATTATTTATTATCAATGTTGCATGTTACCATATTTGATTTTTTTACAGTTGGCCGGCTTGGATTTGATGAAACACACAGTAAAAAATTCCGTCTTTCATTTGAAATGCATGGAAGTCCAACAGATAACCTTTTACGAGATTGTTCATACAGAATGCTTCGAATACGACATTTGTATCAAATTCTCATGGAAATTGGCTTAACAAATTTAGCACAAGCCTATTTAAAAGATTTTGGTAAGCTGTGTGCAATACTGTTTAACTAGATTTGCTATTCTGTTATAACTGTTGAAATCCTTGTCGTCGTTGTACATTTGGTTCAGAGGTGGAGTCCTTTAGGACACATTTTAAAGTTCTTGACCTTGGCCTCAAAGCTCAAGTCCTTGGCCTTGACCTCAAAGCCTACAAGTCCTTGAAATGTTCTGTCTTGGCTCAAGAACTACATCATTTTTTAATTGGTTGAAAAGGAAAATAGCCAAGCTATAAATTAACTTAAACTTTTAGCCTGTCAATTCGTTTTCTTTCCTTATTTGAAAAATAGTGTATAATGTGGTATCCAAGAGTTATAGTTTACCTAATTTTAAATGGCATTGTGTGAAAGCTCTCATTGTAGAAAGAGGCAAAAGGCAGTGTAGAATCATTCTTGTTATTTCTGCTAATGTTTCCGGTTCGGCTGGTACAAACAGCAAAGCACTAAAACCATCCAGGGCCATAACAAAGGATTTGGGATCTGGACACAAATATTTTTGAGTTGCTAATGCTACAACATATCTGAATGTGAACTCGGAAGAAAGTATAATTGTTTGAATGCCTGGAAAGATGTGTGCTGCACTTAATTAATTTTTCACTTGATGGCATGAAAATAAGGAGGCAAAGCTCGCGTGATAACTTTGGGCATTTTTAGAAAACAACAATGTTTTATTATTTTTACATTTCTACAACTGTGAACGTCACCAATTCCTTCCTTCTTAATACAGTTCTGCTGTGATTCTCAAGTTATTTTTTGCCATTGAATACCTTATGTTAGATTTTACAAAATGTTTTTTGGCAGCCGAAACATGTGCAATTATTCATTTATAGACAATTATTAGATTATAGAGAGACATCATGTTCACTAAAACGTGAAGAAACTTTACCGTAAAAGTTTTGTAATTGCTTTGAAAATCTAATTGTGTAATCTCCTTTAAAAGTCACAAACATTGCTGTTTTTTTTTGAAAAAAAAAAACTAGAATTTTTCAATGGAGGCATGGAGACTTTGCCCTTGCACCCAGAACCCTGTTTTTTTTCCAAGCACTTGAGCTTGCAAATACCAGGTGCAGTACCTCAATTGATTTAAACAACATATTAAATTATTTATAGTAGGTTATTATGCAATACTTTTAGATGTTAATATCATAGACGTTAGCAAATAAAAAAAGACTATGCTAACACTTTAAAAAAATCTGTGGAAAGTTGTTAAACCAAACTATGTAGGGTTGTGTTTGAAAAAATATTGAAAAGGTGTGGATAGGGGATCCATAATCAGTGGACGTTTTCATCGGCACCTTATCTGATTAAGTTAAGGCCTTAAAATTGACCATTTCCATGTTTAGAATTTAGTTATTTTGGTTTACGAGTTATGGCCTAATTGTTTCATTACCGTGATAATGCAATGGAACGTAATCAACATTGCTGCTAACACGTAGAACTTCAAAATAGGTTACATTCGTTATTTTTAGAATCTACCATTTTTGAATTACCATGAAAAACTTAACAAAATGCAATATCTTAAACACTTCTGTGCTTAAAAAATAATAGAAAAATTGATGACGATAATTTTCTAAAAAATTGTATCCTTGGTCCTTGGCCTCGAGAAGGTCTGTCTTCAAAAAGTCGGTCCTTGGTCTTGGCCTAAGATTTTTTTTAGTTCTTGGCCCTGAACGTTAGGTTTGAGATTACATCTCTGTTGGTTTATTGATTGTACTGAACCAAAAATATTTTTGATCAATTTTTTTATTTCTCACCTCAGCCACAGTTTTGAATAAAGTATAAGCAAGTTTTAGTGAGTAGACGCTGCTAGCATCATTGTATAAGTATGTCTAACTAATTTAATTATTGGTTACTTTAGTCATGCAAACATCATAATCGAAAATTATGTATAACTAATTTGTATTTCTAGTGGTCTGTGACTTTTTAATGCAACTGGTTTGATATTAGAGGGTTTGATGCATCTGTTTTTTTTTTTGTTTTTTTTTTTTTGAGAAGCTTTTAAACATGTCTATTTTGCCTCTAAGAAAGTTTGACATGAAACCTTAACTCAGTTGTGTCAAAAAGTTTTGATTTATATTTCTTATACTCTTGCATTTGGGTACCTCACTTTTCAATTGCTTATTGCCACTAGATTTCTGTAAGCATTTAATGTATTTTGGTTCATTTGTAACGAAATTCATACCTGTAATCTGCCTCTGAATTTTGTCTTTTTATTGCTTGATCTATTAGTTGCGTGGTTTGATAAGTTCAGTTCATTTTTTTGCAGACACTGAAGGACCTTTGCCTCCAATGCCAATACCTTTTAGTATGACAACAGGCACAAGGTAATAATAGTTGTTAAGTAGATGAATAGTACAAGGTAAATGAATAATAAAAGATAAATTACAACTTAAAGGCGTAATTTAATTACCAGTACTGCATTAGACAACTTTGGTTTTGATAATATATACTAATACTATCATCCACAACAATATTTTTTGAAAGGCATATCAAAGTTACTTGTCACCAAACAAAAGTTGCTTATATATTTCGATATTCTATGCCGCTTAATATTTGATGTTCTTGTAAAAACTAAGCATATGCAACTATTGTGTTTGCTACTACCTTGTTATGTAACATATTCTGTACTATAATGTAGTGTTGCTTAACATGAATAAAATGAGAGCTCTAACTTAACGTTAGTGTCCAATGTCTGATTCTTAGCTGTGTAGTCTGGAACTCGATTGTTTTTAGCAATGAAAACTTAGAAAGTATCACTTTTCCCTTGTTAATGTATCACTAACATTTTTTAGAAGCACTTTGCCATTTGAATCATTAAACAGCTCGATTAATTTTGGAAGTGTGAAAGGTAAGGGACTAGTAAATGATCTTACTTTAGTTGCTTAACGCATGATTTTAGGGTCCACGACAACTGACCATGACAAACTGATCGCGAATCAAATGACGCCGATTAGCTGAGAAGAGCGATCATAAGCATAGTATACTATCCCCAGAGCCATCTCGCCCAAATCCTTAGTTTGTGACGAAATTACTGCGACGAAATCAGTAATCAAATCACTGTGGTGAAACCATTGGTTCGTGGTCGGTTTGTTCGTGGTCAGTTTGTTTGTGGTCAGTTTGTTGCAGTCAGTTGACCTGGCTCGTGATTTTACGTCAGTACCTGTAAATTTTAGATTATTGAAAGTCCTTTTTTACTTAAATCAAATCTTTAAAGTTCACATTTACTGAAGATGTAGTGAATGCAGTTGTAACTTGGAAGAGTTTAATAGGAGTTTGTTTCAGTTATTGTATTGGTTTTTGTGAATATTCATAAATTTGCCATGGAATTGGTAGTACTGTGTTAGCATGTCAATCAGTAATTTGTCACATGAATTTAAGTTTGGGCCCATCTGGCCAGTAGCCATTTTCAGTCTTATTCAAACATCTTGATTTCGTGGTTTGTTGATCTTATAGTCCTGGCAATACTATACAAGCACAGTGCTATACAAGCTGTATTTTCCGCGCTCTGTGTGACTACCAAGCTAATTTTTATCTGCAAATCTGCAATTTCATTTGGCAAATGCCAATTATTTTTAGATTTCGCTTTGTTTAGATTCGAACAAAACTGTTGCTACCTGCAAAAATTGAAAAATATCATTTTTTATTTATTCATCTTATCATCATTAATTTTCATCTAGCTCCAATCTACAGTACATTGATTAGTCTTATTGTTTTAGCTTGCCAGAGCGATGTAGTTAAATGCCAAGATGCTTGGAAAAAATTATTTTGAGTATTAATATTATATTTAACATAACATTAAATGATCTTCATACTTAAACTCTGTTTTGTTTTTTTCTCGATTAACAAAAATTAAAATTATTTAAAAACAAAAAGCTGTAATTAGTTGTAACCTCACCTGAATTGCAGGAGCTTCCTGGGCTGGCATTGATACTTTTCACTTTTCTTTTGATGCGATCCGAGAAGGAACATCCAATTTCAGTCCTAAAATGGAGCTTGGTGCTGGAGCGTTTGGAAAAGTTTACAAAGTTTATCTTAACAATACACTATTCGCTTGTAAAGTGCTGAAAATTGTAAGAGTCTTCGTTGATTTTGAAATGTTGTAGTAAACTTAGATTAGTTATATGCTGTGCTAGGCCAAGTTACAAATTGTTGTTGTTGCATAACTTGAAAAATATGTATTGCATAACTTCAAAAACTAGTCCTGCTTGGTTTTGCTCCTTTGCTTATATTGTTCCCCGAGGTTGGTGTTGTTGACTGTTTGTTGGTGCTTATTTATTCTCCTGTCACAGACAGCGTCAGACACTAAATAGTGGTTGATCCCCACACTTTTCGTACAATGAATAAGTAGTAAGTGTTTGGATGAATCCTCATCTGCTTCAGAGTTTTCAGTAATCCAATGTTCTTGTAAAATTCTTCGAATTTTTATCCATTGAAATTTGCTGTTTGTTCAAAGCCACCAAGCAGAGATAATCAGCGTAAAGCGTGATCAGGGTCGGGATTAAATCAAGGTCATGCGATCAGTGTGGTCGCAAAAACGAGCCGCTCACTCTCTCGGGCACGTAGCTGCGACGACCTTGTAGTCTTGGCATCAAATTGCCACCTTTCAACCATTTAAGGGGAAAGCTCCACGTTTGTTTTTGGTGTTAAACGTCAAGCATGAAAGTTGTAGATGACTAGTTTTTAAAGTTTTCACGTGATAGAACTAAAAATTATTCAGATCGTACCACTTTGCTGGTCCAGCAGTTAGTGGCAATGCTATTTTTTTGAATAAAATGTTGTGTGTATTCGAGAAATTTATCACAAATTCTGTGAAAAACATTTTGTAAATTTGTTTCTATTTAGGATAAGGAAAACCCACTGACAACATCTTTACGTGAAACACACCGGCAACACGATGACCTTAAAAACGAGCTCAACTATTTAGCTGAGTACAGACACCCTAACGTTATAGCTTTGTACGGCTGGTCTTTGGATGGACCGGACCCGTGCCTCATTTACGATTACATGAAAAATGGCTCCTTACAAGATCGATTGCAGTGTTTAGTAAGTTTTTTTTGTTGGTTTGTTGTTTGAATTACCCTATTCTTTTGTGTGAAAGAATATTTTTGGACATGGTGCAATGCCAACAGAAAACCTGAAGAACCTGAAATAGAAAAGGCCATTTCTGCACACTCGATAAATGGACGATGATGTAATGGCGCTGGACAGTTTGCACCCGTCACTAAACACCGCACTGGCTACTGTTAATGAGTACTCGTATACCCTGTGGTTCTTTGCAATTTATCCGCTTCGTGGATTTTTCTTTTCTTCGTTGTGAAGCATATTTAGTCCGTTTTTATTTATTGCGATCGAAGGGATCTTCAGAATCAAATTCCATATTTGAATAATGCAGAATATTTTTAGGATATTGTCTGTCGTAGTTTATCTCTGTTAATCCTTTTTTTTTTATAAGAAAATACATGTTCTGTAAAAGTGCAATTTTATTAGAATAAGATTTTGTTCCATGGCAACAACAAAAAAAAAACAAGAGAAAGCTTATTCAATTATTTAAACCAGTTATTCTTTTTTCCGTGTTAGTGCACAAAGTTTATCTTTTAACTGGTTGTTGAATAGTTTTTTTTTCTTCGTTGTTATAGCCACGGCAAGATTCGTCCCAATACATAATTGTAACTTAAAATTTAGTTTAATTTCGCTCTTTACTACAGTAGTGATAGTCTCCAAGCACATTTAGGCGCCAGAGCCAATTAATTACTTGGTTCGAACGTAATTTGAAAATATGACAATATTGTAAGAAAAAGAATAAGTTATAGGAGAAATACATTTGCAATGGTTTTGCTTTGTTTTTAGAATTCTTCCAAGCCTATGGACTGGGAGGTTCGCATTAAAGTATCTTGCGGTGCTGCTAGAGGACTTCAGTTTCTTCACACTAAAAATGCAAAACCGCTTATTCATGGTGATATTAAGACGTGAGTAACCAAGAATGTTGGTGTGCATAACTAACACATTGTTAACTGGATGCCTTTTTCTCAATAACCGCTAGTTAGACCAAACCCTAATTACTTTCTTTCGGTGATTTTGCTACTTTGCTAATTACTTTTTGGTACCTATGCTCAACTTCTACAGTTAAACAAATTGGTAATATTTTGCCATAAATTGGCTATTAAAATCGGCTTACAAAAAAGTAGTTTTTAATAAATTACGGTGCAGAAATTCTCGTTTCGTTATGATATTATTAGTTTGACCTTTCTACGTTCCACATAGAAATTTGATAGTGTGCATTTTCACGGAAAAATTATCATATGTTTTCTCTACATCTATTTTTAGCAGTTTGGTTAATTTTTTTTGAGATGTTGTTATTGTTGTTGATATGTAACAAGCAAGGATGGCACTACGGTACGGTACGCCTCAATTTTTGCGAAGAAGTACGGTACTCTGGTACGGTATGTTTTTTTTGTAACGTTACGGGTACGGTACGTAGGTACGGTACACCTTTTTTGTAAAGGTACGGGTACGGTACGTTGGTACGCTCTTTGAATTAAAAACCCCTGACTTTTCGCACATTGCGCCAGTTTTTTTGTACACAGAGGCAAAAAACAGTTAAAACCGACGCTAAATGTATGAAGTGAAATCGGTGATATATAGGTTAGTGATTTCAAAGTCAGTTAAAGTTGCGAGTAGTCAAAAGCAAGGGTGGCAGCACGGTACGGTACGTAGGTACGGTACGGTATGCCTCAATTTCTGCTGAAAAGTACGGTACGCTGGTACGGTACGCCTTTTTTGTAAAGGTACGGGTGCGGTACGTTGGTACGGTACGCTTCAAAAATTGAATTGAAGTACGGTACGGTTGAAGGTGCGAGGTACGTAGTACGCAAATTCTGGACGTACCGTACTGCCATCCTTGGTAACAAGTACTCTTTGTTTATCAATTGACTACCTAGCTTGTTAGCACGCTAGCTGCGAAACAAGCGTAAATGGTTTTCACAACTTATTTGTTTGCATAAAAATAGTTACCCAATGCCATGTTGTTGTTTTTTCTTAGTAGCACATGTGTTGTTACCTTGTAGTTTGTTTTGAACCGTCAGCAATTATGCTAGTTTCGTTCATATTTATGCATATCTTAAATTTTGGCTTGGTCATGATAAATTGTTTTTCTAGTAAATTTTAAGGAGGTCTATAGTCTATTTTTTATCGAACCAAATCCACTGGCTGCTACACACTGGCCGCTAACCCAGCTCACCGCCAACAGTCGAGCTAGTTGGCGGTCAATTGTCGTTGACCCAATTTTCATCACTTTGTGAAATATAGCCAAAATCTTATGGCTATAGTTTCAGCACAATGGCTATAATAAACATCCCTCGTAAGAGTATTTGACGTCACAGATTTACTGTTACGTCACAAGTTTGTTTATATTGACGTTGCATGTTCGTGCTACATGAAGAGCTGCGTCTGTTGCAAACTCTAGTAAATCTTTTGGTGTCATATTATTTTCTCAAGCAGCTGAGATTTCAGCAACGTGGCAGTATATCTATTCTCCTTTTCTAATTCTCTTCAACAGGTCACGTTTTTGTTTTTGAAGAGTTGCTCTTTTTGTAAACAACCTTTCATACATATATGTGAGATAATGACAAAATAATTTTGTGGTTTAGCTTCTCAAATGAGATTTGACCAAGCATTTTTTGGTTGTTGTCTATTCGAATTGCGGTATTGTATTAAATTTTACGAGGATTGGGACTGTCTACGGTAGATAAGTTGAAAAAACATCTCATCTTTCAGGAAAAGCTTTTTTCCGACCTGCTCAAAAGCTAAACAACACCAAATATCTTGCAGCTGCGCGTAGTTTAAAAAATATCTTATTACATCATACAAGATGGATGCATTTTTCCTCACGTTTCAAAAAAATGACGTTTTTATTTTTTATGTGAATAGCTATGATTATGTAATTATTCGTCCTGATTCATGAACACAAGAATGATTACACAAGATCCTTAAAAAAAAAAACAAGAATTATTACTAGTTCAAAAATAAAGCATACTACCGTACAGTAAGTAGCTGTAGCCATTTTCCCCGCGGCACTATATCTCCCGAGAATACTACAGTTCAAAAATTCTAAAAATAGTTTAAATATCATAAATCAATTGTAATTTTGCACTGCGGCAGATTAACATCCATGTTTACGTTTTGTGTGACGTCACTGCGACAACTGTATTTATGACGTCATAATAGTGGTAAATAATTTGCTTCTCATTGTAGATACGTGTCCATTTGTTGTAATTAGCTGTCGCCTGTATTGTTTTCTACTGATTAAAGAATTTAAGGAAATTTATAATTAGTTAAGTTTTTTTAATTAAAATTGCGGTTTAAGGTTGTCAGCTCTGTTTTGATGTAATACAGGGTGTTTCATCTAAATATGTCGCTTTATGACAACTTGTATCTCAATAACTGCAGAAGATATAAAAACCAAATTGAAAACTAGTGATTTTAAGTTTGCACAGCAAAAATTTGAACTCAAAAATCAAAGAAATAAACGTTTTATTTAACTTTTCACAAATGTTCAATATGCGAGCCTTTGGTTGCACGGCACACATCGAAACGATATTTTATTTCTTGCCAAACTCAAACAAGCGTATCGAGATCGATGGTTTTTAACGCCTTAGTTATCCGATCTTCAGATCATCCACTGACGTTGAGAGGAGGAACATAGATCAAGCCTTTTACGTAGTCCCAGAGAAAAAGTCTCACGGCATTAGATCTGGAGATCTAGGGGGCCAATGCAGAATCACGCAATCATCATTTCCGGCACGTTCGATCAATTTGTTACACAGAGTAGCGTTCAGATATTGCCTTACCTTACATTGAGACTTCAGGGGGGTGGTGCCCCATACTGTTGGAAAATAAAATCTGCTCCCTCTCTTTCAAACAAAAGTTCCATCTACCAATTTTGTAGCATAGTAAGATACGCTTCACTGTTGACCGTTGTTCCTTCATAAACGAAAGGCCCATGCGCACAATTCTTTGATATGGCGCAGAACACGTTCACATTAAGAGAATCTCGCACTTGCTTCAGTACTGCATGAGAATCGAGGATGTTCAGTTCCCCATATGCCTGTGTTGTGTTTGTTGACTTAGCCGGTTACGTGGAAGGTGACGTCGTCACTAGACACAAGACGGTCAA
Source organism: Trididemnum nubilum (assembly GCA_963965965.1). Lineage (NCBI taxonomy): Eukaryota > Metazoa > Chordata > Ascidiacea > Aplousobranchia > Didemnidae > Trididemnum > Trididemnum nubilum. The sequence continues at coordinate 16,831,984 of OZ014487.1, forward strand.
CAAATCCGTCTTCTTCCTACATCACCTGCATTTGGGTACAAAAGTCTTCGCGAGTTAGTTTGTCGGTGTCTTTCAAACGCTGGAGCAAATGTAATCCATAAGGTATCATATGCAGGTGTTTTCTTACACTCGCCAAGCGGTTGTTGAAGGCATCTGAAGTTCACGACTAGCTCTTCTGATTGACTTTCTTGGGCTCCGCTGCAGGATGTTTCGAACTCTTTCGATGGTTTCAGTTGAAGAAGATGGAGCAATTCTTTTTTGGGAACACAAACATCTCTCCTTAAATTTCGCGTGCCATTTCTGTATGGTACGTCGGTCTGGTGACTGCTTTGAAAATCCTGTCCGAAATTTACGGCGAACACATGTCCACGAGTTGTTTTTAGCAAATTCCCTAAGCACAAAACGCTTTCTTTCCAGCAATTGACATTTTAAGCAATTAAGAGGCAAATCCGTTCAAACGGCATTTTACGCTAAAAGCTTAAACCTTGATTGTGATGTAACAATGGTCTGGCGAAACCACCGCCAACAAAATTGGAGATTTTACCTTTCCAACAAAGCCAATATTATCCTGCTACTTTTGCTAGTTACTGAGAAATGAGGGTTTCTAAAGTGACATATTGAGATGAAACACCGTGTACAATAAATTTTACCAAGAAAATATACATAAAACGCACGTATAAATTACTCAATACTCATTGATAGCACTTCATTTAATCATCTTGCGTGATTTTGAAGGAGAAATATAGAGTCTCACTTCAAAATTGGTCTGCAGCGATTAATGTTAATTCTGACAAAGCTCTGTGCTTTCAGAAAGTCTATTTTCAATATCATAGATTAATTATGTTTTGAGTCTTTTCTTTGGCGAGAGCTTGCATCTTTCCGATTCCATTTACAGTACGAGTCCCACCGATTACTAAAGATCAGAGCGTGCTATTTTGAGGTAATTCGAGGGTATCGAGACCCCTTTCACTCTAGGTTTATTTTTTGCTCGAAAATTTCGGTCAAATATCCAACTTTGGGCGTAATTATTCGGTCATTTCAGGCTTTATTTTGGTCATTTTCATCATTACAAACGCGATTTTAACTTTTAAATTCAAAATCCTGCTATTGTTTTCAGTCATTTTGACCGAATTCATTAATACATTTTCGGCCATTCACAAAAAAATTTAACTCAATGACCGAAAATTACTGTATACCTAGTTTTCATGTTGTAGTCTAGCGTTTTTGGGCTATTTCGCCATGATAGGTGCTATTACTCTCCCCTGCCATTCATTAGAATTCAGTACCGCACCCTTGTGTGGACTTTTTTTTAAGAAAAAGCTTGAGATAGGTATTAATCTGTTTCAATTATGAATTCATTTCCACTTGTAATTTCCTATGCAAAAATGAAACAGATGTCGTCATATTCTAAAAATACTTCACACTTCAAATACGCAATATTTGAAAGTGAAAACAAATTTGATTATGATATATTGTTCCATGTTTCGTTCAAACGTATTCCATTTTTTCAGCATTTTTTACTTTCAGTACAATTTTTTTAGCACGGTTGGCTTCTGATTTAGACTCAACATGCGTATGATTTGTATTTCGGCATTTATTGCAGAATTTTTGCAATGAAATGTCAAAGATTTAAAAGTACCATTTCGGAAATTTTTAACAAGAGCATTCTGCTGATGTAACTTTTTCATATCAAAGGAGAAGGTATTGTAATTACAAGATGAAAAATGGGTCAAAAATTTTGTATCATGGCTTTAAACGTTTAATCTTTATTATTTTGGAAACAAATAACCTTTAAAATGCATGAAGCTAGCGTAAGGGTAATTATTGTTATTGAGGTTATTTTTAAACTTCCTATTTTAGGGCCAACATTCTTCTTGACAACAGCTTTACTGCCAAACTTGGAGATTTCGGATTAGCCAGGGAAATGCCGCACAACGCTGCCACCGGTAGCTACATCAGGCTTGGAAACGAGCACACCCCTGGCACTCTGGGTTATTTAGCAAACGAATACATTCATACCAAAAAGCTGTCTGTACAGGTGGGTATTTTGAATATTATTGTCAACACGCGTTGCATGTCTTTATGTCAGATAATTAGGCAGGTACATCGTAAATATCGGTTTTGTGGTTCGAAATTGATCTATAGCCGAGCGAATATCCGTAGCTTTTTCTACTTGAATGACAGAACTGAATAATTATATTATTGGTCGAGCCGTAATCGTTTGTCTCTAGAACAGGAGGCCTGGGGTGGAATCTCAGGCCGGTCAAATCATCGCTGCCTCATTTTTTTCGAATGATAAGTGCTGCCCGTAGGCGCAATGACGCGGAGACAATGACGTCACACGCGGAGACAATGACGTTATAGGGTTTCGCTAACACGTTACACGCTTCGGCGTAATACAGCGAGTATAATGAAGATTTGATTTTTGAACGGCAGGCTTGGGTTCGATTCTCAGACTGGCTCAAGGTAGACATTCACATATTTTTGCTTACATTGTTAACTAACAGGTGGTAGTTTGACTCGGACGTTTTTTTATAATTAAAAAATTGACTTAATTTCGACGTGTTGATAAATACTATTCACTCTGCTGTAGCCGAAGCTTTTAAGAAACAAACTTATGTTAGTAACTTATATCTTCAAAACGTTATCACTTTGAAATTACTGTGTTATAAATGTGAGAGAAATGCATGGAGAAAAATATTTTCAAGCGACTTCAAAACCCGAATCTGCCCTTTGTTATTTAAGAAAAAGTGTGAGCTCATTGTTGTCACGTTAGAGAAAGCCTGGCAGGTGTTGGTATCGTAAGGGGAACTAATCTTCTTCTACGTGGATATCCTGATTGCTTGTCACGTGATCCACTTACTCTTTTGAATCTTTTCACGTGACTGGAAGTAGAGCTTTGGTTAAGTTTAAACATTAGGCTGATTATAGAAAAATGTCAGAACGTTTGTTCTGTCCAGGCAGTTTATGATTACCGAGTTGATATGTTTCCAGTTGCCTTGAACCCGTAGAAGGAGGACTGGAGGACCTTTTTAGTCATCGAGTCAAGCTGTAACGGTCTACTACTCTCGGGGTCGGCTACACAGTATACATTGTCTTTTCCGTTGTTTTTTTTTTGGTTTTTTGATTGCTGAACGCAGGTATCTGTGAATATCTTTAATAGACTGTTACCCGACTGAGAATCGAACCCCAAGCACTCGATTTAGAAGCAGGTGCTATTAGTATTATTAATGATTTACGGTAAGATAAGGTTGAGGCTTTTCGTGATGGATATAATCCTAGACAAAAACATGGAAACTTTTAGTGTTTTGATCTCTTGAAACTTTAGTATACGGGACTTTTTTGGAATATTTTGAGCGAGTTTACGACAGAAGCATAAAATTACCGTTTTTGCTTGAATGAATTTTAACAGCAAAATATTTTCAGGTTGACACGTATGCTTTTGGTGTTGTTCTTTTGGAGTTATATACGGGCAGAAGGGCCTTTGATCGGACTAAGAAAACACCCTCCTTGGTAAGGACGCATATTGTATTTGTAATCGGGACTTCGCACGAGCGCGTAATACCTTTGTTTTTGTTCGCGATTTTTGGCAGATGAGGATTGATTTGCTCAAAACTAGCAAACAGTAAAACCTAGAAAACTGAAATTTGGACTCAACATGAGAATTAATATAAGCGTCATGTGTGCCAGTTTTGGAGATCCTAGGTTAGGTAATCGTGAATTGAAACTCAAAAAAAAACATAAAAAACGGCAATTTTTGACTTGAAAATTTATTAATTCGCTTATAACTCAAAAACCACTCGACGTGCAAAGCTGAAATTTGGACAAAATTTGGGTGCTTATGAATGCTTTATGCTGACCGAGTTTGGGGGCGTCCGGTCACGTGACCAAAATTTTACAGACCAAAAATGGGCAAAAAGTTGACAGGTTTGAACCGATATATCTTGGTTATCACCGATATTGATGAAAAATGCTTTGTGATTTTTGAGCACACTATTAACCACCTTTCTTTTGGTTATGTTCATTTACCCCATCTTGAATATTATTTTTCTTGCTTTTTCTTTTTTCTTGATTTTTTTTTGCTTACCGAGCTATCTACTTTTAAACCGTTAAACGCACTGTATTCAAAGTTTGAGAGATGGAAGATATCAGGAAGGACCTTTGTGCGACTGAAATCGGCGGTTCCAGGTTGAGGGGGATCCCCCTCAATCGGATTCTTCAAAATTTTGTACTTTTAAACCATTACATCTGGATGGATCGAATTTTCGGAATGGGTAGATATTAAAAATAAACTACACGTAACAAAAATTGGGGATGCCATGATGGGGGTTCTTTCCCAAATGGGTTCTTTCAAAATTCAAACTTTTTAATCTTTTAAGCTTGACACATGAAATTTTCAGGTAAGTAAATATAAAAGAAACATAAAATTTTACAAAATTTGGGGGTACCACATTGGGTAGGTCCCCCTAAAACAGGTCCGACAAAATTCAAACTTAACCACACACGCTGGACACGTGAAATTTTCAGGACAGGCAAATGTGAAAAAAAGATAAAACTTGACGAAATTTGGGGGTACCACAATGGGGGGTCGCTCTCAAACGAGGATGCCAAAATTCAAACTTTAACCATTTACGCTAAACTGATAAAATTTTCAGAATAGGTGAAAATGATGGAAAGATAAAATTTTACGAAATTCGAGATACCACAGTTGGGGGTCCCCTCAAACGAGCACGTCAAGATTCAAGCTTGAACCTTTTACGCTAGACTGATGAAATTTCCGGAATAGGTAAATATGATGGAAAGGTAAAATTTGACAAACTTTGAGGCACCAAAATGGGGTCCTTCAATTGGATTCTTCAAAGTTTAAACTTTTCAACCTTTCAAGCTAAGACGCACGAAACTTTCAGAATAGGTAATTATTAAGGAAAGATAAAACATGACATAGTTTAGAGGTACCACAAGTCCACAATGGTAAATAAAACTTGACTAATTTCAAATGCCACAACTGGGGAGTTCTCCTCAAACGGGTCCTTCGAAATTTTTAACCACTCGAGCTACACAAATAAAATTTTCAAGATAGGTAAAAATATAGTACGAAAAATTTTGAGGACCTCATACTATAGGGGTCCTCGAATTATGTTGACTCCTCCCCCCCCCCCCCCCCTATTAGCTACAGAAGCTGACAAATTAAATTTATTGGATAGGTTGATATGAATCGAAGATTAAAGATATTGAAATTTGGTTGGCCACATTGAGGAGACCATGCCAAATGGGACTCTTAAAATTTTAAAATGTTTGTTTGGAAGTACTACCGCTAGACATATCAATTTTTAAGAGTACCGATAGGTTAATATAAGAAAAATATAAAATATGCCAAACTTGGCAATGCCATGTTGGACAATTAGCCTTTAAATGAATTTCCAAACTGTAGCATGAATTCTCACAATGACTTGGTATCCCAGTAAAGTAAAAGAGTCAAACTTATGGGATTACTCCAACATTTAAGACGTTGAAGTACTTGAGCTTAATGGCTTTGTTAGATTTAAGCTGGATGGCCGAGTTTTTTACTAAACTGTCACTTGTGACGTTGAAATAATCTTCTACTTCCACTTCCAAGTTTTTGAACAATTTTGTTACTGTAAGAAAGCTTTTGTGCTGAATAATGGATGTAATACAATATAGTTTAAACTATCCAATATGTTGGCGTTGGGTCGCACTGCCAAATCGCGTTCTCAAAATACGAATAGCTGTAAAATGCGTGCATGCATCTTTCTGGCCGTGGTTAGTATTAAGTTTGGCTGATGTAATAATATTTTTTTGTTCAGAAGTCGCTGGAATTTTAGAGATCGTTGTATATTATTTCATATTAAAGTGAAAAACTATTAGGAACTCTTAATTGCTTTTTGATTGGCGTTACAACATTGTTTTGATTATTTTTTGAGACCTTTTAAGTTAGAGGGCGAAAAACCTTAAAGCTGTTAAAATAAACTAAAAAGAGCGTAATGTGCAAAAGAAGTAGATAATTTTTGGTAGATAGTTAAATCATTTTAAACATTACACCTAGGGTTGTGGAAAGCATAGAGTTGAGTAAATTAATATAGTTTTCAATGTGAAGTCATCGTAAAGTTAGACTCTGCAACATCACTTATAAATTTGTAAGAATTTTATTTTTTTCCATGCTAATTGCTAAGGCAGGCATTGCTTTGATTTAGTTCTTAAATTTTGAGAAAAATCAGTAAAACTGTTCATGCATGTGCTTATATAAAATTCTTTAACAAAAATATTAGAGTGGGCTGGTTGAGGGTGTAGATTTGATATTAAGGATAGTGTGTCAAATTTGTAGTTAAGATAATTTGAGTTACAAATCCGCAACTCATATTGGTATTTTCAGATCAAAAAGTTTTGTTTTGTTTTTTAAATCGAAGCAAAAGGTTACTGTCGAAATATTTGTTTCAACGAGGGTTTTGTTGGTAACTGCAATTTTAACAATTGCGCTGCGTTGCTTAGTGAAAATGCAAACAAACCCCTTAAAAGTTGAAACGAGAACTAAGTAGGGTTGTAGAATTTTGATTGGTATTTTATAGATACCTTTTCTGCACATTTAAATTTTTAACGCCGTTAATCACAAACCTGATCAAGTTCATGGAACATAATGAAATTCTATAGCGATGGATTTCAGATCTGACTATCAATAACCATAAACACGCTTAACGCAATTGTGAAGTTCTTTAGTTCAGTAAAGTTAGATATTTTCGCTAAGACCACGGATATCGCTGGCGATGTAGTTTTTGCACCCGCTTCTGAGCAGTTAATGGAACATTGTAAACATTTTCCGTTGTAATCAACAACAACATCGCTATCTTTGTAGCAACTATGAAGCAAACAATTTTGAACCTGTCGTTTAGTTTGTTTGCGGGGTCATGACTCATGAGTGTGGTTTCGTTGCTATTATCTTCTTTTTTTACCATTTCAAGGCTCAATGATTTCCAGAAAAAATCTGCTGTAGATAATAGTTAACTGTGGTTCAAAATCGTACTGAATCACAGTCTATTGCTACCCCTGCTACTCAAAAAGGCGTAGCAAACTTTTCGAAATTGCAGAACCGATATTTGAAACCTTGTCTATACTAGATACTATTGGGTTTTATTACCAAACTTGCTGCACGGATTTTTCCCAATATTTTTTTCCAAATTTTTGAATGAATTTTAAAACCCCTAAATGATTTTTTTCTTTACTCAAGTGTTTTTAATGTTAGATGAATATCTCTATCTGGAAGCCTTAGACTTGGGTGTTAGTGTACTGAAATTACGGTCGTTTTGACTTTCGTGCAACGAATATGGAAAGTTTTCTGCATTATTGTTGTCAGATAATTACGTCTTTGCAGAAATAAGCTTTCGAACGACGTTACGAATTGGGAAATTGATATCATTAAGGTTACGATTATCATTAAGGTTACGATATCATTAAGGTTACGATAACCATTCAATTTCGATAACTGATATCATTAAAGTTAGGATTACTCGAAAATAATAATAACAATTTGGTGAAATGTTACTATTTTTGTTTCTCAATTTTATTCATTGAATTATTATTGCAAACATTAATTTTACGCGTCTATTAGTAATGCATAAATCCAGTATTACCTCATTTCTTTCTATTTGATTTATTGGAGTTTTGTTGGCAGTAAAAATTATTGTTTGATGTTGTTGAATATTAATCATTTTCTAAGCACCATCCTGATTTTGGCTGCGTTCCTAACCCGTTAATAATGATACTTTTATGTCATAAGCTATAGGCATCATTATCAAGTTTTTTTTTAACCCCAGATTTTTTATTTCCAACTTTTTGTTTTTACAGAGGGACTACATGGACGATGTAGCTAATGAATCTTCAAAGAATGCCAATGAGAAATTATTTCGACTTCAAGATCCTCGAGTAAGAATCATTGCCCCATACAGCTAGTGTACACTCAAGTTTAAGTTTTGCATAATTTAAGACCTGAATTTCAAGAATGTCCCTCTAGTCAAAATTTATGAAGTCAAAAGCGGCCTGCACTGAATCAAACATTAAACAAAAAAAAACTGGGGCAAATGTAAGCAACGAATATCTGTATTGATTGATTCTGTTATGGACGTGCTACAGCTATCTTTGCTAAAGCCGTTAATTGCTACTCCTATGTAAGAAACGCATTGTGTTAACGTATCCTGTGGAAGAACCAAAGTGCCAGCTGAAGTTACTTGGTTCCACTTTAGTACGCTACTGCATCCTGTGGAAAGATCCTAAAGTCAAACTGAACTCCTCTTACTGTTTAAAAGCGATAAAACACTCTGAGATCTGATTGCGACGTTTCAGTGTGGCACCAAAAACCACGAGGAGGTTAGGAGCTGATGAGATTGAGTATTCACACAACTGTAATTCCTAGCTTTGTAGTTGTGTTTGCAGTGTACCCTGTACCGGTAATAGTTTACCAAGTGACTGTTAACCTGTTTTTCATTACATCGCTATAGTTTGTTGATGATTTATGATCATTGCTATTTTACCACAAGCCAAAGTTTGTGGGATGGATCCATATATTTTTGGCGCCTTAAGGTTGCCGTTATATTAAGCACACCATTACTCTATTTTAGGGCTGCCATAAGCCCTCTTTTAAGAGGCGTCGTCCTCTTTTTCCCTTTAAAATGAATGGTCCTCCGAAGGCACGTAAAAGTAGCCAAATGTTCTCTCTTTCACCTCTTAGAACTTAGCACGTGAGTCGAAGACAAAAAAAAGAAAAGGTCTTCAGGTCGGAAACCCACAATTTTCTGTTTTAAAGTGATGTAAAAAAAGGTCTTCAAAAAAAAAGTCTTCACTTCGGGTGCCCACAAATTTCTGCGGGTTTGGTTGGATATCTATCGTTTTTGAGACCTGTCCTTTTTTTTGCAACGAAAATATGATAGGCCTACTCTATTTGAGTAAGTATTTGACCACTAGAGAAGCCGTTTTTAGCGAACCTAGCGCTGTTGTGGATTTAGATTTTTAGTGATTTGATTGTATTGTAGAGATACTGCTCCAGATCGGTTTTATTGGAAATTTCGAGACATCCAAAAAGGATGACTTAGCAAAGTTTCTTGCAGAATAAGCCATTCGAGTGCAAGAAATTTTGCAAAGTCGTACTTTTCTGATGTCACAAAATTTCGAAACGCAGGGTAACCAATTGTACGGAGTCAAACGGATTAAATCTAATTTTGCGGATAAGGGAAATAGTGGAACAAGGTTTGGGGGCATCTTTTCATGACTTAAAATAGTTTTCATTTCAACAAAACTGGTCTCCAGCAGTATCTCTTTAAGTACATAGTGAAATGTTTGAATTAGAACACTCATTATTTCGCTTTGAAACCGCGACAGTTGGCATTTTTTATGATATCGGTAATGCATTGTTACCCTAACCCCAGTTATTCACTACTTTCCTGAAGAGATGCTATTCTAGAATAAGATAAAAATTTTAGAGAAAACATTTTTATGTTCTGTTCACCAGCTTTACGATGACCAAGTTGCTTTGTTTGCAGATTGACAATCTTTACAACGAAGCGGCTTTGAAATTTGTGCGTTTGGCTCTTGCTTGTTGCCATGAAAAACGAAAGGAGCGGCCTAAAATGGCCGACACGCTTGCAGAACTAAACGAAATTGAGCGAATGGTGGCCGTAGCAGACGGTCGAGAACCAGAAGAAAGTGTACCAGCTTCCGGTGAGTCTATAACCCGTTTACGTAGGTACCAGGGTCTGAGTGCTCTACTCTCTCTCTGTTTGTCTGCAAAGAGCGTCAAGTTTGCTATAGCTAGATCTGGCCATGAAAGAGTGAAGAGATGAAAAATGATGCGTATTTTTGCAGGGGCAGTGAATGGACGCGATCAACTTGGTACGAACACGCTTCAAAGACAACCGGTGGAATCGGTAGACAATTCCGTGATTATTGCAGATCAGGTAAGTACTTTTAATCTCATTATTTGCCGTGGTGTAGTAGCTAACTTGTAAATCCTGCTGACTGTGAGTTGTAATTCAAAAAGATACTACTCAAAATTGGTTTTATTGAAGAAATGAGAACTACTTGCGGTAATAAAGTGCTGTCGCAAACTTTTTTATGTTGTTCCCCGTATTTTCGAAAATACGATTTAATCCGTTTGACTCCGTACCATTGGCAACCCTGCATTTCGCTATTTTGTGACATCACAAAAGGCTGATTTTGCAAATTTTCTCGCAGACTTTAGATTATTGCTTTCTGTAGCAGCTTTAAAACAACAGCAGCCAGGCCAGTCAGCCCTATTCTCGCCAGTTCTTTTTTCACGAAGTTAAGTGGTACAACAAGCATTAAAATAATAGAATATACTGTAGGCTATTCTCAAACTGTAATCAGAAGCCAGCGCAATACTACAGTACTCTAGGTACATTCATTCATTCATTCATTGTTTATTTTTGTATAGAAAGACACAGAACACACTAAAGCAGGAAAAAAAAGAAAAAAAAAAAGAAAAAAAAATTTGCAAAAGAAACACAATGTTATGGTGTTTCCTGTGAGAGGCTGCGAAAGGACCAAGTGTCCATATCCGAAAAGAAATGGCGCAGTCATCGAGTCTGCAGCCTCTCACAATCGGACGACGTAATAAATACAAGTGTGAGCAATAGTTGAGTAGTTTATGTAGTGTAAGATACATTATTGAATAACTCAATAATAGTGCGGAAAAAAATATAATTGGATGTAACGATATATGTCAGTGTATGTACATTACAAAAGCAACCACACGATAAAAAGTAATCATTAAAATATGCAACAGAACATGGCGCAATAAATGATTTTGCACCGAATACCAGTAGAAAGTTGAGGACGTTATTTTAGTAAAACCTTGATTTTTTTACAAAAAGATTTTAAACTAGATTCATGTATAGATTTAATCTCAGAAGGCAATTCATTCCATAGTTTACCACCAGTGAATTTTATAGATCTTTGAGTAGTGGATTTAATACATCGAAAATTTACTGCCCAGTTATCATTACAAGCAAACCTGGTAGGATACTTGTGTATTTTCGAGGAAATAGTATAGTAATCGTTAAAACATTTTGGAAGAATTTTTTTTTTTAAACTAAACATAAATTTCAAAACTTCTAATTTGTAAATGTCAATTAATCGTAACAAATCTAGTCGGTCATATAATTGAGCAACTTTTGTTTTAACAAAAGGCAATTTAGTGATGATTTTTACAATGTAGTTTTGTTCAATCTGAATACGGTGGGTATATTTTGCAGCAGCGCTGCCCCATGATGTGACACCATAATATAAATATGGATATACAATGCTATAATAAACATTTAGTAGTACAGATTGAGGGGCATGGTGTCTTAATTTACTAAGTATTCCTATTGCGGTAGATAGTTTTTGTACAACATGTTGCGCGTGTTCCTTCCAGGTCAGCCTGTGATCAAGTATAACACCCAAGTATTTAACAGCACTCTTATTTGGTAAAGAACCGTTTGGGGTATTGATACAAAAATCATAATTAGATAAATTTTTTAAATTAGAAAATAACACACAGTTAGTTTTAGAATAGTTCAGTGTAAGTCTATTCGAACAAATCCAATTTTCAAGTTGGAGAAATGATTTCTCGCATTTACTTTTGAGTTTTTCAGTACTAACATCGCTACAAAGCAATACCGAATCGTCAGCATATAAAATCGTTTTGGATTCACAAGAATTAGTCAGATCGTTTATATAAACAAGAAAAAGAAAAGGCCCAAGCACGCTACCTTGCGGCACTCCGATCGAGATAGGTTGCAGGCCAGATGAGATCCGTTCTTCTTTGTTAACTGTACACTGAGAGCGGTTTGACAAGTATGAATTAAGCAGTTTGTATGCATTTCCTCCAACGCCTTGGTATTCTAATTTATCAAGCAATATTTGGTTGTTAACGCAGTCAAAGGCTTTAGCAAAATCTAAGAAAATTCCACAAACTGTTTTATTTTGGTCAAGTTCAGTTAATATCGATTCATTTAAGTATGTAATAGCATTATATGTTGAGTGTTTCTTTCTAAAGCCAAATTGACAATTAGCAAATAAATTATATTTATCCCAGAATTTGAAAAAACGTTTATGCAGAATAGTTTCAAACACTTTGTTAATTGGGGACAAAATGGATAATAGTTACCTAAATCAAGTACGGATCCGCCTTTATGAAGGGGAATGACTTGTGCAATTTTCAAAATATCCGGATAGTTTCCTGATTCTATACATTCATTGAAAGAATCCGCAAGGTATCCGGCTATTATATATTTAGATTCTTTGATTATACGAATCGGAATGTCTAAATAACCAGGCGATTTGTGATCGTTTAAGCTGGAGATAATTTCTACGATCTCGTATACATCTGTTGGTTGCAGAACAATAGATGATGGATTACGTTTACCAAAAAATTTAAAGTGATTATAATTTTGGGCAGAATTGGTAGATTTAGCAGCAAGTTTTTCTCCAATTGTTGCAAAGTGTTGATTCATTTGATTGCAGATTTTTTGAGGAGAACTAATTATTTGGCCGTCGACTTTAATAGTTTGTGGCAATGTAGTTTTCCTTTTAGTTTTTCTGAGTAGTAAGTTTATGTAATTCCAGGTGTCTGAGGAATTATTAGCATTGCTGAATAAATTTTCAAAATAATCTTTCTTTGCTTTTTTTTATGTGCGTCAGCTTATTTCTATACTTTTTATATTCATTGAAAATGCTGCAGTCCCTTGTTTTTAAATATTTTGAATAGAGTTTATTTTTGTATTTAATTAGTGCAAGGATGTCTGGGGTGATCCAAGGGCATTTTGCAGTTTTATATTGCCTTCGACTTTGGATTTTTGCGGGAAAATGTTGGTTGGTGTGATCACCAATTAAATTACAGAGTTTTTCAAGATTGTTGCAATTGAACATTTCAGGTGAAAATAAAGCATCCTTTAGATCATTTAAAAAAGATTCAATGCTTTCTTGTTTAATACTTCGAGTATATATGGTCGTTGGGATGTTTTAATAGTTGGGATACATCGATATTTTACGCAGAGCGGAAGATGATCAGACATATCTTCTTGTAGAATTACAGTGTCTACGTTACTAGCACATGTGGCATTAATATAAGCGTGATCAATTGTGGAACTACAAGTTGCACATATTCTTGTCGGTTTGTTAATAAGTTGCACGCAACCAACACTATTAATGTGATTAGCATAATCTTCAATAGTCATCGATGTATCAATTTTGTCATAGTGAATATTGCAATCGCCCATCACCAGGACTTTTGGTAAGTTTTGAACGATTTAATGATACTTATGAACGCATCTTCGAATGTTTTTATATCATTAGCAGTGTTGTTGGGGTGCCTGTAAACGGAGCCTACTATCAACGTGTCACTATTTTTAAGTGCTAATTCAATCCAGACATCTTCACAATCTGTTATTTTAATTTTAGTCTTGGATAAAGGTTGGCATTTAATATTGTCGGACACATAAATGGCGGATCCACCTGCACTAGTTTTAGAGTTGCAATAATATAAGTTGTATCCAGGCAATTCACAAAATTTTATTTTACTGTCAGTTAATCTGGTTTCACTAATACACAATACTTCAACTTTTTTGGGAAATCGGTTTAAGAAAAGCTTCAAGTTATTAAAATGTTTGTCAAGGCTGACAATATTCAAGTGAACAATTAAAGCAGAGTGTTTCATCGGACCTGCAACCGTATCCGTGGTAAATTCTGCCAAAGTTTTATATTCACAAATAACTTTATCAAAAATCTGAATGTCGCAATCCATTTTATCTAAGAAGCATTAAACATGAAATTGCAAAACTACATGCAAACTTACTGCAATTTATCCAAGTCACTTTCAGTCCTTATTAAAACCTTTTCAGTCTCTTCATTTTTCCGAACGAAAATTTGCCCGTTTTGAGTCCAAAAGTACTTGAATTCCAGTTCCTTCGCTTTCTGCTTGCTAAGCCAAAATAGGCGTTTGCGTCTTTGTGTTAAATTTTCGTTTATAAACAGTTTTTCCATTCCCTCGACTGGAAAGTCTTCGATCATTTTGGCGTTGAAGCGTTTATCATAAATTTCGTTCCGCATTTGGCGGCTAACCAACCGCACGATGATGGACGGGTGGTTTACAGGCTTGTTAAGTCTTGTTCGACCATGTCTCTGTTTGACCGGAAGTCGATGTGCAATCGAAATGTCTTCCTCCTTAATATCTACGTCCAATTTGCTTATTGAATCAAGTGTGATTTGTGTCACATCTTCATCTTTTCTAACTGGCACCCCCTGCAATTCCAAATTTTGCCTCCTGTTGTATTGCTCTATTTCGTCGATTTTGAGTTGATCTTCAAATTTAGATTTTTGTAACGTATCAGTTGTTTTGGTCAATTGTCGCAGGTCTTTTATTTGCAGCTTATTAGAGCGCTTTAAACTATCACAATCTTCAGTTAGATCATCGTGTTTTTTTGATATAAAATTTTGACTTTCACGCAACTGAACCGCTTCAAGTTCAAGTTTTTTAATTCTATCTTCTAGTGGTTTGGTAGCTTTCGAGATCATAGTTTCGATTAAGTTCTCTAGCTGACTTTGAGAGAACTATACAATTTTTTCCGAAGAATTGGCCTTGCTGCCTTTGTTTTTGTTCGATGTTTCTGGCATTTCATCAGAATTAACTAGCTCACAATAAAATGCACGTGCGTTGTTGCTGAAAAAAAAGCACGTCTGCACTGCTCAACTGTAAAACTAAAACTATTAACTGTAAAAACTGTAAAACTAAAAAGTACAAATACCCATTACTTACGAACTGGTAGCAGTGAGTAGCCTAACGAAATCTGAAAACTCGGCTACTGCTACCGGATATCTGTAGACCTAGGCTACCTGTACTGATCTACTATAGGCCTTTTGTGATTCACAAAATTGCGAAATGTACTTCTGCCAATGGTACGGAGTCAATCGGATTAAATCGTTTTTCGCGAATAAGGGGAGTCATAGAAAAAGATTTGGGGCAACTCTTTATTACCTCAAGTAGTTTTCATTTCTTTATAAAACCAATTTCGAGCAGTGTCGCTTTAAGGTTAATGTCGATTTACTGTGCAATCTAGTCTTTTTCACTTCTCTCGATTTAATTCCATTTCCAGAAATCGATATTGTCGTCTCCTTGGCGTAACTTACAGGAGGCAAATGCCCCCCTAAATGGGGCTCCCTACTCAGAAATGCTCCCTCAAGGAGCAGTAGATTTCGACTAAAAGAACTACCAAATTCCGGTTGAAAACCTGTTTTTGGTCTTCACCAAGTTTCGACGGAAAAAAAAATCGAATATAGCTAAGACCTTTTTTTGTTTGGTTTTTATTTCGACGAAAAAACACCGAATTCTTGGCGACGCTCAATTAGCTTTTGGTCTTCTCTTATTTTACCGTCAAGTGGTGAGGCCCAATGAAGCTTGTCCCCCTGGCACAAATCTCTAGTTACGCCACTGCAGTAATGGTTAAGCACGCGCCAAACAAATTGCGCGCTCGTGTTCGTTTAGCGTCTCGTTTTTTTCATCCGAACTTGCTGTAGAGTTAGGGTTCGGCACAGAATTGCCCGTCTTGAAGTTGACAAAGAGACTTCGGTAATCGTGGTGTACAAAACCTAATATGCGATTAGGTTGGTATTGGCAAGCACTATTGGCATTCGTCAAAAAGGATATTCGGAATTTAAATGCTGCAGTGCTCTAAATGAAAGGTAGAGGGATGTGTAGTGAGGTGGTAAGACCTAATTTCTGTTCGAAATTCCGCTTCGGGAGGCTATAGTTGCGATTAAGAAAAACATTGATCTATTACGGAAAATCATTACACTCCCTGAATTACACCAAAATGTGTCACAAGTTGGTGAGTCCCATCTCCGCATCATTGCGCTCAAGGTTCAAAGAAATGTGGTAGCGATTGCGAGTTTTGGCAACACTGTGTCGTGCGTCCACTTTAATTGGAGCTTGAGAATTGAACTCACCTTCCGTTTTAGATACGTACGAATTGTTTCTCTAATCCATGTTATTGTTGTTTGTTTTCTAAATCAACACTTTTTTACACTTCAGTTTTTTTTTTATGTTTAGATTGCTGCAAGAGAAAAGCAGAAACCAGGACCATCAAAGCTCTCAGCTGCGTTGGAAAGCAAACTCAATCAAATAAACTTGCAGGACTTTTCCTCAAGTGAAGATTCTGCTGACAGTGGAGGGTACTACGTCCAGCGACCACCAGACCCTTACGCAGTTTTGTACCCTCCTGGTCACGTAGGCAACCAGCCCAGCTATTACCCCAGCTCTCACCCTAGTAGTTCAGTGCCCCCACATCCTTACTATCATGGCTGCGTCGCTGGGATGAATAAAGGGAGAATGGGGGAAGGTCAAGAGCTGCATTACTCTCCCGGTCCATCCTATTGTTCTGCTGGTAAAGGTATTGTCGAAAACCCTTACAAACTTGATCTTAGCAAGATCCCCCGTCCCCCTTGTTATTGCCCCTCTTGCAGTCTTGTACCCCAGCCAAATATGTCCCCATTACAATCACAAGGCCCATGGCCAAGCCAGGTCGAATGCGCCCCAGAGACCTTTTTCAGTGTAGACTATAACGTGCCTGCGTCCTATAACGCTCAGTACTATTACGCATCGAAACAGTCCACAAATGGGGATATTTCTCCTAGCGTTTTTTCCTCCAATCGCCCCCAAGTTGCTAGTCAAAATTCCAAGTTTCCAATACGCGATTCAAGCGAATTCCGAGAAGTTTCTGTCGACAGCTCAATCCACAGCCTACATCAGTCTCAAGCCAATGCATTTAGCTTCCAAACCCCTTACGGGGCATCAGAATTAGACCCTTCTGAATCTCTTTCCACACAGCCTTCGGTTAAAATTAGCTCAGCTAAAGAGTCGATGTTGGAAGGGTTGAAACAGTTTAAAACTTACACCCAAATTTTTCCTGACCCAAGGAGAACTCCCACAGAAAGTTCATCTGAAAACTAGACACTAAAGCGCAAACGTTACCACATGCGGACTGTGTTTCATGTGGTCTTACTCTAAGCGCTCTAAAGCTTTGCTGTTTAGTACTTTTTTGTATAGCTGTAACTTTCTACCGTTTTTAAAACGGGAGTTAAATTTTTCTCGTTTTAGTATCTAATTATTTCCTACTTTTTATGCTTCTTTCATTTGAGTATTTTTATCAAATCACTTCGTAAGTTCCAAAACAGCACTTTTAAAGAAATTCAAAGTTCTTATTAATCGTGTTTTGATACTGGCATTGTAATGTACTGTAGTTGTAAACATCAACTTGTTCACCTTCGGGGCCAGTTTTCCGTTATTCAAAGTTTTACTCTTATGAAATCAAATAATTAGGTCAAAAGTGCCCTTCTTTTGTAGATGGTGTTTGGGCATCTATTGCTGAATGGATGATTTAGTAAAGGACTAATATAACCATAATGCTATTAAGTGGGCCTTTGCCAAAAGTTTAATGCGGTGAAAGTGAAACAGGCCTAGGTCCCAATTAATTTTTAGTTTAATATGCTAATTACTTTGGCTGTGCTGATTGATGTGGCTGTCGTGTTGTTTTCTGCGCTTTGTATTTTTTTAATTCTTTTGCTTTCAATCAAGGTAGTAGTTCTAAAATGCAGTAGTGGAGTCGTGCAAAATGTAATTTTGATCGTCGATCAAATCACTCATAGCTTCGTACTGCCTCTCCCCCCGTAATACATTCGAAATTCAAATTATTGTTCACTTATTTTTGCCGCCGAAATCTGTTTGAGGTTGCTTGGCCTACTACAAACGTTGCTGTGACCAGAAAACACAGTAAAAAGTTCTTATGACAATTTGCTAAAATCCACCTTGTCCTACTGATCTAAATATTAACTGTAGAAACTCTGCAGCACTTAAATTTCTGCCATAAATTGCCATTTTTTTTGCTAGAGAACTACTTCTGCCTACGATTGAACTGTTTCTCTTAAAATGTAAATACGAAATTACAGTGGTTTTGCAATTTGTTGTGTTACTTTGTATGCACCAAAATAAAGTGCAGTATCTTACGTTGTCTAAATAAAACGCTACATTTGTCAGTGTGTCCAGTCTTGTGACTTGCAACACTTTCTTTTTGGAGTTATGTGTATATTTGGGCGTAAATTCTCGTACAATTACAAAATAATAATTTAAAAGACCCGAAAAGAAAGAAAATGGCAGACAAGAAAGTTCCATTATCTAAACGTTATTGATGGGCTTTCCGCAGTATGCCATCAAATTCGCTTCTCTGAACGCTTCTGAGAGAGTCTGGAAAACAAACATTTGTTAAATAGATTAATCGCCACGTAACGATACTCATATTTTCACAATACCGAGCGAGTAAAAATTTCATGACTCAATAAGAAATAAACCAAAACAAAAAATAGTTTTACGATTGTACGCCAAGTGTAGATTAGCCAGTTGTTCGAGCGGTAACGCGTTCATCTCTGGAGCGGGAAGTCTGACGTTCAAATCTCGGGCCGATCAAATCGGACAGAGTTTAGCCTACGACTCACAACCGCAGCAACATTTCGAAGGAGCTCTGTTGCCCGGGCGCAATGACGTTGAAATGGGCCCCCGCAAACTCGTTACACGCTTCGGCGTAATACAGCGAGTATAATCAAAGATTTGATTTGAAGCCAAGTATAGCGAGAATATTTCCAAAACAAACCATTCCTGCAACACCCTGGTTTAGGTCGAGTTAAAAATATCCAGTTTCTGTATTTAAGCAGGATTTCCGCGTCGTTAAACAGAGTCGATGAAAATCTCTAATATAAAAGTTTCTCTCAGAATATATATTCCCGTCTGAAGTCATAAAACAAGAAGTGGAATTTTCATGATTTGATACCAAATTTCGGTGTTAGTATCGCTTCCTGCACAAAACTTTTGAAACGCTTGATGTAACTTGCTATATTTGATATTCATAATATTTGCGTTAAAAGGATATTTCAAATAGGTACTTAAAATTTTGTGTACACAATTTGGTTAAGACAATTCGGCCATTTTTAATGTCCTAGTGCCAATTAAGAAAGAAATCACAAATTTTCCAACAAATAAGAGTCGACTTCAGAAACTTTAAAACATGCAAATATCTGTACAAGTTTCGTTTACAAATACAGCATCGATCATAATACAAACCGAGAAACATAATTTCCGGTGAAAACACGTTTATGTGTGATCTTAGGGTTGGATTAAATTTGATCGATGAATTTCAAGATACCATAGCCGCTACTTCCAACACCAATCCCGTCAAAGGTGCACAGACTTCGCAAGAGAGTATAAAACGAAATGGAATTGTATTTGATCAAATTAAGTTATGCTAAACATTTTTTCATAATGTATTTGAATTTTGAAATCAATGATAAATAATTGAACTTTAAATTTTTGAAAACGATAAATGATAAACAATCTATGTGATACTGGAACATTCTCTTACCGGATGAGCATGACAAACTCTGGCAACGTCTTCCACAGAAGCTCCGTATTCCATCGCTAAAACAGCCTCGTTAATCATTTCTCCTGCTCCTGCTTCCATGATGTGAGCTCCCAACATCCGGTCTGTTTCTTTGTGGCTGAGAATCTTCACAAATCCGTCAACATCGGCTAAATATTTCCTTTGATGTTATCGCAAACTTCTGAATCACACCGTTTTAAAATTGTAGTTTAGTTTGAGTTCATCAAAGTCGTGAACAGTGAGAAACCGTCACCTAGAAGCTAAAATCAAACCACTTTAATTTTTAAAATAGATGAACCACCCTACGAGTTTACCACATGTTCCAGTACTTCTACCACTCACGGTGGAGGCTTCACGCTGTCTCTTAATGTAAACGTCAACCAGGGAAGCTATGCAAACCAATTTTATAGTCTTCGGCTTGACCTGACTGATAATTTAACCTAAGTCTACCGTTTCAGTAGCAGAAGCTCTATCCACTTGACCACTGATCGGTTAAATGCTTGTCGTAAGTGTATTTCTTTGGCGAGAACTGAAATAGCATTGACAGTTAGATAAATTTGAGAAAAATTAACCAAGTCCACTGCAATCAGTTCAACTAAAAGTTACTTACCGTTTGTTTTCGCTCTGCTGTTAGCTTGGAACGGGAATTTTCCTATTTTGTACGGCACATTTTCATTTTTGAGGTCTTCCTCCGTTTTTCCAACCCAACCCACTTCAGGGTGTGTGTATATAACAGAAGGCACGCAGTTGTAGTCTATGTGAACGGGGGCTCCTGTTAAACCCTCCACGCAGATAATCCCTTCGTCCTCTGCCTTGTGGGCTAGCATGGGACCTTTGATGACGTCACCAATTGCGTAAATACTGCAAAAATCAACCATTATTGTAATTTAATTTTAATTGCCTTGGCCAGGAGACAGTAAGGGACTTTTCGACTTCAACTGCCACCTGTCTACCACTCATGATGAATGCTCCACACTGTCCTTTTAATGCTGACGTAAAGCAGGAAAGCTGTAAATATCATTTTTATAGTCTTTGGTTTAACCAGAGTATGCTGTTTCAGTAGCAGAGGCTATATTCGACCACTGATCGGTATTCAGTGGAAACAGTCAGTCCGTCACAATCGCAAAGCAGCACGACGGAAGCCCGGAAACCCAAAAGCAGCTCAATAGCTCATTGCATCTTTTCAATAATTTATCGTTTCATAGAAACTGAGATGTGAACAGAAATATAGTGCACACTTGCTAGACAAAAAAGAAAAAGCGACAAAAATTTAGCTCCTCGAAAGCATACAAACCAAGTTTCATCAGCAGCCCCCCGCCCACAAGCAACTGATCACGGGACAAAGCAAATTTGGATATCCATCTTTTTTTGATGTTTTCCTGGTCAGATAAAATTAAGACGGGCTAACAAAATTGCGCTTGTCTTGAACATAAAGGTCTTTGAGGGCAAAAATTGATGGCAAAATCAAAAATCTACTTTACAACATATTGCATATATTTCATGTCATGTAGGAAAGCTCTATACGTAGTAACTGTAGCAAATTTAAGAACCTCTTCTTTTTTTGAGTAAAAAATCTTTGAATAAGCAGTCTACTTTGAATGTATAAAACTTGATCTGTCCTACGTTCGGCGCGCTTTTCCCACAGTGATTAAACTCTAGCAAAATGTTACAAATTGGTTGAAAGTAGTGCTTTGGCATATGAGAAAAATCTCCTATCCCCCTTCACCATATCCATATGGCAGCTTTTCTAAGTTTTACCCCCCTTGGGCATCGAGTTACCCCTTCAAAGATTATATTTGAGCGCCCACCTTAGCACCACTCTCACCTTGGGCAATTCGTTTGAAATCTTTCATTGACTGGAATCGTCCCGCGGTCTTCCAAAGTTATGCCTACATTTTCCAATCCGAGATTTTGCGTATAAGGACGTCTACCAATGCACACAAGTAATACATCACACTGCAAAGTCTCTTCGCTACCACCTTTGGCAGCTTCAACTCTGAAAAACAGCAGTTTTATTATTTTGTATCGAAAGGCCAGAAGAGAAAAATATGAGCCGGACCAATCACTCTGAGTCTGTCTAACCACAGCAACACAGAGCATCATTTTTTGGGTTTTGCTTGCTAGTCTTTCGTCGGGCTAGGCCACCAAAACGGGTAGACTGCCAGGCCCCAATGGAGAGTAAGCGCAAGAAGCCTCTTCCAAGCACATAACAACGAATTGCCAGCGCGGGAACCGAACTGGCAACTCGATTACTAACTCGACGCTCCATCAACTCCACTATCGCGCCGTTTAGTAAGTTATACATCATATTGTTCAAAATGTTGCATTCAGACCCCCGCACTTTCTAGAATTTTTTTAAAAATTGGTCATTTCTTTCTTTACAATTAAATGCACTGTCAAATTTGCTAAGTTTAGAGCACACTGCACAGATTTAAAATATCTTGTGCATCAAATAGACGTTTCGAAAGCATGCAGTTCATCACCGGTATTTAAACCAACAGTTAATACAGAGTAGTGAAACCATAAATTCATGGCAATGGTACACTACAATTTCAAATTTTGTGTAGTATGTGCTGTATCAGTAGCGCTTTAAAAGCAATAAAATACATTTAACAGTTGCTACCAAGTAGAAATATCCCATCCTCGGAAGGGATGAGGTAGCACAACCACCTCAAGCCTCGCTCTACTGAAGAGCACCAGGCTGAAAAGGTTTCAAAATTCAAAGTTTAATTTGAGGATAGGCCTTATGCTCATCGACTAAATCAGTGCAACACTTACTTAACATCGATCCCGGTACTTGTTTTACTTGCTGTGGTAACTTTGGTGTTTAATTTAAATTTGATTCCTTGTTTTTGCAAAACACGTTGAAATCCTTTTCTGCATTGAAAAAAAAAAAAGATGAGTTTTGTCATTGTTTTAACACAATAATAACGCTTATAAGTCCTAACCGAATTGCTCGCGTTTATTGGTTATCGTAGAAATTGAAGTTATCCAAATAGAGATGAAAGCAAAATCAAAGTTACCAATTGATACCATCATAACATACAAATTAACAGAAGTAATTCTATCATAATGCAGCTTGTGTAGCTCATTTGACTTTGGTCAGCAGAAAAAGTTTTAAATTTGTGAAACCTCGTCGCAGGTTAGCCTTTCTTTAGTGGAATGCACCATAAAAGCTCAAGCCTAGTACTATCACAGACAGTTTAAATTTTGCGAAGTTGAAATAATACTTCAAACAATGCGAGAGTTTCACACCATAAGTAGAGCAATTTACAACAGAAATCAGCAAAAAAACGAGATTTTTGATTATTGTTTGAAAACTAATAGCCAGAAGAAAATCAGTAACTTACGACACTTCCATGTCGATTCCCATGCCTCCGACATGGCCTAAAAACTCAACAGCTGTGACTTCTGAGCCAAGTCTCGACCACACAGAGCCTAATTCCACTCCGATAACTCCAGCTCCAATAATAATCATGCGTTTGGGAACTTCTTTTAACGAGAGAGCACCTGTGCTGGAGATAATTGTTTCTTCATCAATCTAAAAGTAACATACGACATTAAACAATTGATATAAGCGGCCAATGAAAATAAAATAGCCTTTAGAAATAAAAAATATGAGACGGAGCGCGATTCGGTGAGAACAGTCGAAGCAATTTCACCAAACAATAGTTAATTTCGATATTTTCTATCTTATTTAATATTGTAGAGGTCGCCAAATACTTGTTCTATCCGAATTTTCAATTACTGCTTGCTCAAAAATTCATATTATACCAATGGAAATTCTTTTAATAACGTTTCAAGTCTGGAAAAACATCTTTTCAGTTCGAGGGTTCAAACCGAGTCCCAAAACAGATTAAAGTTTTTTGACCCCTAACCCTAACCTTGAATTAACTGTTGCGTCAAAACTATATTTTACTCATGGGACGTACGGTACTTTAAACCGATCCATATTTCAATCATTTAACTTCAAAGATTAGTTCCGTCATTGGCTTGTCAACAACTAAGCATTCGTAGTGCAATAATATAACATGCAGTTAGTCGATATGACGTCATTAATGAACAATCACGCAGACTTACAAGGAATTTTTTGGAAATTCCTTATAGAAATTTTTGCAAACAACAATGAACACGTTTCCGGAAAATTATTTCTTTCTGTATTTTATTTAGTTCTTTGTCACACAGTACAAGCTGGACTCTTGTCAATCTTTTTTTGGTCTTCTTTTAATTTTCGGCCACGATTTTTACATACAGCACTGCCTTGGGAGTCTACCGGACTCATTTTCTCAAGCCCCAAAAACGGGCACGAGTAAGAGCACAAATCGGGATACGAAGATGGGATACCCAGACAACTTATAACAAGTTAGTTAAATGCAGAGAGAATGATATTAATAGAATTGTTTGCACTATGAGAATTAAAAGTGCTGCAGTTTTAAGCACACTACCATAATTTATTCCCTAATCTCCCCCCCCCCCCCCTTCAAGAGGTATATCAGCATCTAAAAACAGCCAACGTACTTTGAGAACCAAAAATCGAAACAAAACCTAACAGACTATTACCGCATTTAAATTGATTGTACGTTAACTGCCATTTGATTTAACTGATGAAGGCTCATTGGAGTGAAATCAGTTTTAATGAATATAAGTACGACTAATTTCGTGTGTGCCCGATAAGCTTGCATGGCTATATTTTCACTGATCGCTAAATGCGCAGTCGCCGGAGTTTCATCTTTTTTTATTAGTGGTGATTTTCATCCATAACTTACCTTCAAACAATTTTAGTTGTTAGGTTTGTTTTGAGGTAATTTGACTGAAATTTTTTACAAATGACTGAAAACATAAGCCATTTTTGTCAAAAAGGACTTAATTAATAATATTTTTGCACGAAAGACACAAAACCAAACTTAGGGAAACGAATATGATCAAATAAAGTTTAGAAAAGATCGAAATACAATTTTTAAATTTAGACATTTGACTGAAAAAATCCCAGGCGAGGAAATAAACCAAGGGCTGCAGTATACGCGTTTATCTATTTATTCTAATTTATTTAACTGTTCTTAACGCACATACAAGTCAACTAGACAGATACAAATTTCTTATAGACATTACAACAGTACAAGCAAAACTAACACAATGATCCAAGCCAACAAAGATTCATTCTTGCAACAAGTGGAAGCCTTCGAGTCAAATGGCTACTTTTCGATAATCCAACTCTTACCTCAATTCCAGGAAACGGAGTAACTTCCGATCCGGTGGCAATTAAAATATATTTGGTGTTGATCACTTCATCACTTCCGTCAGATTTCTTTGCAACAACCTATAAAGTTTTAAAATTGTTGACGCTTTAAACGATCAGAAATTATCTAGAAATCAAATTCTTCTGGTAACCGATTATTTCCACGCTTAACTTTGCCGAATAGGTAAAAAAAATAGTTGACTTGCCATCATCTCACCAAACAGGCCAACAAGGGAACCGAGAATTGAGTAGCTGAAATGATAGACTTAGATTCGATTCCAAGTCATGTAAAACAAATACTTTTAATTAGTTGGTACAGTGTTGCCGCTAGACGTTTAGCAGTAAAAAAAAAAACAGCGATGAGAGTCTGATTCTCATCTGAATGGTAATTCATCTTTATTGACCAAGTTGCATTAATTGGTCAGGAAACTGGAACGGTACTTTCGGTCTTTCGCATCCTCCCACACAAGGTGGAGGCTTCATACTGTCCCTTCTAACGCTGAACGTCAAAAGAAAAGCTCTTAATATCAATTTTTATAGTCTTTGGTTAGACGGGACCAGAAATCGAACCTGAGTTTACCCTTTCGGTAAAGACTCAATCTTTATGGCAAGTGGTCGGCAAACGAGGGAGTTTACTAACTGCAACTTGGATAAAACGCTGTTCGATCTGACGGTGTCACACCAAAACTAGCCAGCAAGTAGGCTTTTACATGCTGGCTTATTCGTTTAAAATGAACTATAATTGATAAGAGTTTAAATTCAACTTGTTTAAAAAAGTGTTCGATAGCATTGGCCACAGCGGATACCATAACACAGTACACGCACGCATGAAATTCAAAACTCTACCGTCTATTCACCCGTAATCGGGATCATCAGGAGCGTCTTATTCAAATAAAATCTGATTGCAAGTAAACTTATCTTAACTATTTATTTTAAAAAAAATTCTATTTGAATAACACCCCCCTGATGATACCGATTACGGGTGAAACAGACTGTATAGGATTTTAAATTTTTATTGCGTATTACTTTGACTCCTGAACAGTGTTGAACTGTCACCACAGAGCGCTTTTCCTACATGTCGTACGGTACGCTAAGTTGTTAAAAAGATACCAGCTTAGAAAAAAACTGGTTGCTCGACCAATTTTCCTGACAAACTGAATCGGTAAAAACATTTTAAAAGAAACAGCAAACAACTGGTGCTACCAGCAAATAATGCGTAGTCACGTAGAAACAAATAAGTGCAAAAAAGTCGAGAAAAGGAAGTTGCTCAAGTAATAATTTCCAATGAACCCACGCACGCTGCTCGTGTAACTTCGTTTTAGCACAAACATGTGAAGGTAAAGACTGAAACTTTTAGCCGTTTCAAAAACAAAGAACAAACCAATCATCTCGTAATAATTTTCTCTACGTAAAACCTTGAAAAATGAAACACTATAAATACAAATTAGCTTCAGTTAAGAGAGTGAAATATGTTAGCAAGCAGTTAGCACTTTGCAGTGCAAAAGATGAAAACAACTGTAGAAAAAATGTACTGTAATAAACTAAGCATTATACCTCGCAAAACTAGGCCTAGGCAAAATAAAATCCGAGTAACACCTTTCGGTAATGTCAGTTAATGCACGAAATACTACAAGTAAAAAATATCGATCAGGGCTTGAGTAGATAGAGTGGTTGCTACTGAAATGGTAGACCCTGGTTCGATTCCCGGTCGTGTCAAACAAAAGACTTTTAAGAAATTGCTATTCGCAGCTCTCCTGCTTGACGTTCAGCCTAAAAAGGGACTGTGTGAAGTCTCCATCGTGTGTGGTAGACAGTTGGGCTGGCGGTAGCTTGACTAAAAGACGTAAAGATTCTTTCTGCTGCCTCTTAGCCTGGCCAAGGCAACTCCTTGAATAAAATGTAATTGAATAACTAGAATTAGAGTTAAGGCGCGTGCTTCTTCGCTAGCAAACAGCGTCGAGCCATACTTCAACGCACTGACTACAGTAACTACAAACCGTACAAAATTAGAGCAGACAAACAGGGCTGCAAATTTGATATATCTAAACTTTTATTAAATTCTTAAGAAAGCCAACGTATTCTTTGCTTTGTTTTAGACCCTTTCTATAGCGCTTAATTTAAGTTTAACCATAAGCCGATACGCAGGAATTACGTCATGTGTCGAGTGGAAACGAAGTCTAAGATTATTATATTGATATGCGTAAAAACAAAAGAGTTAACTGACCGCCGCAAACTAACCGAACCAAATGGCCGCCAATATTAGGGTTATATTTAGTTGGCGGTCAGTTGTCGTGAAACGCAAAGAAACGCCCTCTGGCGCTCCAGAACCAGTTCAGAAAAGCGCCGTACAGTATTAGCCATGTATTGTATTCCTTTCGTTTGGACCACAGAGCAACACTGAAATTCTTATGCTACTTTGAACATGGTATATTCAGTATTTACTGCCTTAGTGCTATACATAGCAAGCTTCCGAAACGAAGAGAGTTAGAGGAAGTGTGAAAATAACCACTGTATCGACGTGATTAAATTTCTCATTGTTTTGCAATTAAAGACTATAGTGACGTGAGCATGTTAAGAGATATTTTTGTAAGAAAAACCCGGCATTTAAATGCACGCAGTGAAAAATAAAGCATATTAAAATGCATTAGTTAGCTGCCTCCTTGCAGTATTTTTTTGAAAAAAGCAAAAATGCTAAGCTAAAGCAGCTAACTTTTTTGTTTCCAGTTCATTTAAGATCAGTCGAACTACGCTAACCGTAGACTAATGGTCAGTAGCTAGGGGCCGCGGAAATCAGTTGTTGAAATATCATGAGTGAAAATCAAAAAAATACTGGCACTCGGTTTCATAAGTTATGTCTTTGCAAACTTGCTTAAAAACATTTCACAAGTATCAAAAGCTGCTAAAGCAAAATCAAGCTCTTAACCCTGCAACTGAAAAAATCGTTGACAGCCATCTAGCACAAACTTTCTGGATAAAAGTCATTCAGGATTTAATCTCTGGCATAAGGGGTTGCTCACACCCCACACTTTTTTCAAACAACAAAGCGGGGACCTGGGTTACAAGCTTACTTTCAGTAAATGAGTTGCAATGATTTGAAAATTTTCACGTAAGTAAAAAAAGTTACAGGAATTATTGTCTTTTGAGTAGTATTTGGCCCAAGGCAATCAATCGAAAGCATTTTCCTGCTTTAGCGCGTAAAATAATGTTGTTTGCATAAATTTGAGAAACAGCTTTTAAAGGAAAGGCTGAACTGTACGTACGGTAGTAGATGAGCATAAGGTTTTAGCTTCATATAAGCCACGGTACAGGTGATAACTCATATGTCACGAGTGAGAGAGATAGATAATAACAAATCTGTGTAAGGTACCAGTAGTTGTCTAATAGTAAAAATATTTCGCAGAAAAAATTGTAATATATTATATAGTTTATTGATTTTGATTACTGGTTTCAGTTAGCTTTTTGATGGCCGACCCAAATCCACCGTCAGATCCTTATGCCGGGACTGGTGGTTCAAACCAAATCATGATAGGCGGCGCGCCAATGAGTATGGATTATGTTCATTCGAAACGAGGTAAGTTTGTAGAGAATAATACTGATATTGTAGAAAATAATTTATGAGTGCAGTAAAACATACTTAGGGGGATTTACACAGTATTCGTTTTTCGTTCGATTTTATACGTTTTTTCCTCACCATGAAAAAGTATGTTCTTTTTCGTCGGCATTTTTATATGTCTATATACGGACAAAACAGACTGTCACATACTGGACAAAAGCTTTTCGAAACAAATTTTTGATGAAGACGTAAAGCCCTATTTTGAATTATCGCTCCCATCGTTTATACACAAAATTTTTATACAAAATTATCATCAATATATACCAATCTACTACTCTACTTAATGCGGAAACGGACTATCAAAAATGCAAAAAGCACATACATTTTCATGGAAAAGCAAAAAGTAAAAAAATACAGAAACGGATATATACTGCGTAAACACATCTTTAGCGTATTCCAAAACAACTTAATAGGAGCGTACGTGCAAAGATATTCAAGGACAGTGCTGCAGCGTGTAAATGAGTCGAGTTTGTTTCATATTAATCGTGAAAAGAGCGTAAGACCGAGCTTTCGAATTGGATTCTAGCTGAATGCATTATTTCAGAGCTGAAACACGAGCTAAAAACACTTTGTTGTTCTGCGACATGTCAGTGATGCTCCAACAAGAACCTTTATTCCACTGCTTACTTTCATTGAAGTTTTTGCTGTATAAAGCCGCAAAAAAATTGTTTGAAAGTGAGCAACGATTCAAAAGTTTTTGCGGTTGACGATTGGAACATAGAATAGTTATAAAACACTAAGGGTCGAATGCACCAACGCTAGTTAACCAAGAGTTAACTTAACCGACAGGTTAACCATCGGTTAAGAAAAATTTCTTATGCCCCAACGTTAACCGGATGGTTAACTCCGCAACTTTAACCAAAAATTTAACCGCCGCAGTAAGGTGGGTTAACCACTGGTTAAGTGCCAGCAGAGTCAGAGGTTTATGGCAGTGATTGGGATAATGGATGCTTGAGAGAGCAATCTAATGGATGTACGAACACCGCAAAGTAGCAGCTATAGGCCTAGGAGCATATAGCATATCTTCCAGGGCTTGGTTTCTGCTGTAGTCGTAGCCATAGCCTAGTATAATTGGATTTGAAGCAAGAAAAAAGTTGCAAATTTTTTTATTGTTTTAAATTGAGTTAGAATGATCAGTCAACATTGAGTTAGAAAGCTGAAAGTGGCTGGCCTAATGTTTCTCTCCCTGGCCAGCGGCTTATTATACAGTAGGTAGCCTATCTACTGACCTGTGAAGTACCTAAGTTACCAGTGAGATGGAACAGTTTTTCCTTCAATTCAATATTCTGGCGAGTGGCTAGTGTTATGTTACCGTAGCACCAGTAAGTTAACTATTTTGCCCGTAAGTTAGTTCAGTAAGTTAACTGTTTTGCCGTAAGTTAAGTTACCTTTTTGCAGTAAGTTAACTGTTTTGCCCGCAGACGTAATGACGTGGAGATAGGCCCCGCAAACTCGTTCCACTCTTTGGCGTAATACAGCGAGTAGGCCTAAAAAAGATATTAGATTTGATGTTGTAGGCCTACTAGTAGACTCATGCTTCTTCCTTCAGTGATTTCTGCTAAAAATTTGCTTCTCGCTCTCTCAAGCCCATTGCTTTCTCATTAGAACCTTAACAACATGCAGAATTGCTGTCCAGCTCTGTGCTTAACATGCAAAATGTTTCAGCCAAAATCTGAGAGGGAATACTGCTAAGTCGAATCCTTTTTATTTTCACTGATTTTTTATGTTAACGGTTGGTTCTGTTTAGCACCTGTCAGTACTAGGCCTAAAGTGCAAATCAGACCTTCAATCTTTTCTTGAGAAGAAACGCTGCGAAGAGTACGCTAATCTTCCCCAAACGATGTTTCAATCTAAAAAAATGTATTCTAAATAGCCAATCTTCGCAATTTTTGCTTCATTCCACTCTTTTTCAATCAAAGAATTAGTTTGAACTTGCCGGAAAATGATAATTTTGCTGAGTCACAATAGTTGACCAGTGGTTAACCGCAGTTTGCTTGGTTAACTTTTGGTTACCTAACCAGACACGAAATTCTGTTGGTGCATATGGATTTGTGGTTAAGTTAACTCGCGGTTACCTAACCGGTGGTTAACGCTAACCGGCGGTTAAGTTAACCAAAGTTGGTGCATCCGACCCTAAGAGTCGTTACTTTTTTGTTCCCATACGATTTTTAGCTGGGCATCTGGAAGCTTACGAGCTGCGTTGTTTCGAAAAAAGTTTATTGGCAAGAGGCGAACATGCAAAATCCGTCAGTATTCAAATCGGAAGTGATAAACAACAAAGAAAATAGCATAATGCGCCATTGTTTTGCAGGAGTGGTAATGATTGCCGAAATCATATTGGGTCTGATCGTAGCCATATGCGCCGGAACGGCCGAATCAAAATGCTATATTTGCGGGCCGGCTGGATATTTGCTCAGAGTAGCAATTGCAGCAATGATATGTGGAATAATCTTATTCATCATTTTCGCATTTTCTTTGACGGAGAAAATCTGGTTTATCCATTGGCCTGCAACTGATTTCCTAAACAGCATAATTTTCTTCTTCACCTATTTCATCGGAAGCTGCTGGCTTGCTGCTAATATTACACATGGTGATGCAGACGTAGCTGCAGTTATTTTTGGATTTATAACGGCTGTAGCGTACGGATTCAGCACGTGGTTAACATTTTTGATATTGCGTGAATGGTACTATGGTTGGCAAGCTCGTCGGAACCAACCGCGGCATGTCACAGCGACCACAACGACGACAACAACGGTGGTGCATATGCAATAACACTCAAGTGAGCCATGATAGCTCGTTCGCTTATCTCAACTTTTTTGCTGCCTGCGTTTTTAAAAAAACTTTGTTTATACTTCAATCCCACTTCAAAACATAGTACAAATGTTCCGTAACACGTGAAAACTGTAGTCTGTAATGAGAACTATAAAGCCGCATTTACACGGGCAACTTTTTTGCGTGCGATTTTTTGATACAAATGGATGTGGCAAAGTTGCATATATTCAATAATGGTTCTCATTGTGATAAAAGTTACCTTACTGCTAAAAATAACTGTCTCAAGTTGTTTCCGTTCCGATAGTGACATTCTAAACCTTTTTAAAGCAAAATCGGAGCAGATCTCACTGTGATTTTTTATCACAACACCGATTCTCTTATAAAGTTTTCAATTATAATAATATTGGTATGAAACCAACTTAAGACAATTATTTCCATCAGTAAGGTTGCAATAATCATGATGTAAGCCGTCGTTGAGTAAATGCAACCTTGCCAGATCCATTTTTATCAAAAAATCGCCGCAAAAAAGTCGCCCGTGTAAATGCGGCTTAAAGGACACTTGACGTTAAATAGATTTTCTAATCTTTCAATTTAGACCTATTTTTGAAATGCTAAAGTCTTATAAAACTAGACATTACATTTTCGCTCAAGCCGAGCTGAAGCCAAAGTGTATTTCAAATAAATGTTACTGTTCAGTGGTCGAATTCGTTTGCTCGTTGAAGAATGAGTTACAACTATTTTGTGAAGAGCCGAGCTTGAAGTAAAAGTTCAATGGTTTTAGAGTGCATTGACCAGCATGTTCAGCAACTTGTTGCTCCTCATATATATCATGGACAGTGGCTGTATCAAGCGTATCTTTCAACCCCTTGCTTACCGGTCAAGTTCAAAACACGTTTAAAAGCTTCGCACATTTGGACAAACCTTACTACGCGACTGCTTAGCCCGCAAAGCCGATTTTCGTCGGCAAATCAGCGATTTGCAAAAGTCGACAAATTTGTAAAAATATGGCTGTTAGTGTACTCAAATACTGAAATGATACAAAATTTAGGTCACATAAATATTATTTTCAAAGCGTTGGAAATTGCCGGTTAGTCTAAAATAAAGTTAGTGCTACTATTGGCTTCAAAGATAGGGAACATTTTTATCCCAGCACAAAAAGCGTTAAACAAAATAGAATAAAAATTGCTAATATCGAAAGTGATTACTGTGTACTCTGTACGTGAGCATTTTATAATTCCACGGATTATATTGAATACAAGTGTCTTAGAATAGTCCTATATAGATAGCCAATACTAACTGTAGAATATCAATTGCCATTGCCGATTGCATTAAAGCACTGCTAATCAACTACTACCAACAGATATTAAAAAAACTTTTCAAAAAAAAAGCGCACACGCCTTTTTTATTAGCGATTTTAAGGATAATGATTAAGGTTTAAATTGGAGTCAGGGTTATACCTGGGTTTAGATCTAGAAAACCGATTTGAATTCGGCAAACAAATTTCAAACCAAAATCTAACGTTACTGATACAGTTGC
This sequence comes from Trididemnum nubilum, assembly GCA_963965965.1. Classification (NCBI taxonomy): domain Eukaryota; kingdom Metazoa; phylum Chordata; class Ascidiacea; order Aplousobranchia; family Didemnidae; genus Trididemnum; species Trididemnum nubilum. Next base: position 16,864,625 of record OZ014487.1, read on the forward strand.
AGAAGTAAACGAGTTTAGTTATTTACTTATTACCATTTACAAACATCGTATACAATAAATAATTTGAAAACATACACGCACTTTGAAAAAATATTTGCTTTTACTGAAGACTACAAATCATTACTACCAGTTATCGCTAGATTAAAAACAATTTGTGTAAAGGCACTAGCATTGAAATGCAGTGGAAATACTGTATTTTGTAATAAACAAAGCAATGCGACTCTCTAACGTAAAGCGGCACCTCGAATATTTCCGCTAGGTAGCGTTACAGAGAATAAATTCGTTTATAACTGCGATGTACCATTAAACTTTACTTGCGTAAACGCAGCCCCAGGGTTGCCACAGAAACTGCAAAATCAAATTCCAGGACTTTAGATGATTTTCCAGGACTGTGCAGGTTTTTTTTATAGGGCTTAAAATTTAATTTTTACTATTACTCTTTTATGCACCCACTTTTTGTACTTGTTATTGAAGAAAATTTTAATGTCACGCATTCGGATTTTAATGCCACGCATTCGGATTTCTAGTACTGACTAGTGACTACTAGCCAGGTTTATAGCCAAAAATCTGCAATGGGAGGGCTTGGCTAGGGGTATGGAAACGGAGTTGCCAGCTGCCGGAGGCCATTGGGAGTCTGAGCCCCGGGGGCAAAGCCCCAACCATAAAAGACTTCATAATTGTTTGCAATAATAGCTAAATTTTAGATCCAGTTTGGTAAAAATTAATGCATTTTAAATTAAGCGCAGAAATTAGCACTGCCAAAACATGATTGAACTGGTTTTATAAATGGGTTAGAGTATGTGAGCGATGGTAATGGTAAAACTTTTGTCCTAGCTTTATTTCAAGCAAGTAAACCATAAAATCTTTTCACTTGAAAAAGGCCGAGCTAATATGCACCAGCGCGCAAATATAAAATCGCTATCCTAGCCCTAACCCCAACCCTAAACATAACATAATATCTAACTGTAACCCTAGCTATAACCTTAAAGTTAATTCTAACCCAAACTCAAAATCTAAACCCCAACCCTAACCATAATAATTTTTTAAAATAGCATAAATGGACACCCACCCTAACGATAACAATTTTTGAAAAAGCGTAAATGACCACCACTCTTGCTCTCTTTTTCTCTATAAGCAAAGCACCCTAAAGTGCAAATGGGCACTTCCTTTGAAAAAACTCTCAAGTTTTAATTCAAATTGTCTGCATTTTATAACGCTAGATAATTTAAAAGAAGGGGCTAATGAAACAAGATTTGAAAAACATGATTGATAATTAACTGAATGAAATACTCAATAGACACTTTGCAATTTTTTTTAGAAAGCCTACTTTTTAAGTATTTTGCATTATGCGACCAAATTGATTATTTCTAGCCATTTTCGTCAGTTGTTGCTGATTTTATTTTTGACCAACATTAGCCCCCCCCCCAAAAAGCTGTTTCAGAAGTGGCTTTAAATTACTTTGGGAATCCATATTACTGCAAAAAACTGCCTCATAAGTATACTCGCAGTGTGAAAAATGTCATATTTTTTATTGTGTTTAACCAACAGGCCACTGGAGGGCCTATAGCCCACTACACTTATGCTGCTGGCAGTAATACTACTACTAAAGTATCGCATTGCAATAAATTACTGTTCACAAATTCACTCTTTGCAAGAAATTACTGTTCATAAATTCCCTCTTCCTAATAATATTCAATAATTTATACATACTGCACTGTGAAGAGCAAATTTTGGCAATTCAACAAGAAAGTGCTTATTTATACGCTGGCGAATAAGCAAGAACTGCTTAAAGAGAATAAGACAGCAAAGAGCAGAAGAATGGGCTCTCATTTACTCTCTTCTATTTTTTAAAATTATCGTTTGGGTAGGGGTGCCTTATTTTCATAGACTAAAAAGAGGACAGTTTCGAAAAACGAAGCCCTAACGACCAAACACGCTGAAGGTATATACTGGCCAACCGGACCGACTAAAGACTTTTTTATTTTGGAAAACACAATTTTCCAAGGAAAAATTCAAAAACTGAATACCGTTTTTTTCTTTGGAGACCACTTGTTTTTGCACCGATTTTTCCCTATGAAAATAGTGATCTCAAAAAAAAGATCTGCTGTCAGTTCGGTTGTATTACGGCCGGCGGGAGCTGAACGCGAGTGTGGACGGAAGTATATCATTTTTGGTCGATTTGGTCTTCGACTTCCGCCTTTAAGTTCTGAGCATTAAAAAATGAAGACATTTGGCTACTTTTTTGGTGTCCTACAGAAAAAGAAGACAAATCCTCTTAAAAGAAAACGTATGGTAGCCCTACATTAGGGTTATACAGGTTTAAGATTAATGTTAGGATTGGAGTTTGCGATCCAGCTTGGGTTAGATTTAGGGTTGGGTTAAGGCTAGGATAGCGACTTTTTTATGCGTGCGCCAGCATAAAAATAAGCTCTGTCTTTTAACAAAATAAACTTTTTAACTTACCCTTTTAAAGGACCTTCTCAATGCAAATTATTTCAACAATACCTTTGTACAATTACAACGTTCCAGTTACCACAACTAAAAAAAGCTTCACATTCTGTCCTGGTAAATCACGGGAAAACTTTCCAAACTTTTTCCATGACTTTCCAGGACTTATAAACAAAATTCAAGGAATTGCAAGGACTTTCCAGGACAGAAAAAAAAATCCAGGATTTTTCCAGGATGTGGCAACCCTGAGCCCTATTGTTTCAAAAAGTCGGCAGCATAGCCGAATAGGTAAGGGCGTCGTTTTCAAGACCACCCTGATCGCATGATCTGGGTTCAACCTCCACCTTGGTCACGTTGTTGCGTTCTAAGATAAGACGCTTTACGATGATTGTCTCTGCTAAGTGGTTCTGAACGAGCAGCAAATTCAATGGACAAGCATTAAAAGAAACCCACAGAAACACTGGAAACTCCTAAGCAGGTGCGGATTCCTCCAAGCACGAAGTAGTCAATGTAATGAAAAATGTGCGGATCGTCTAATACCTAGCGTTTGGATAAATATAAATTAGCTCTACAACAACAACGATTTACCTAAGCTAAAATAACGAACACAAATATAGCGTCTTAACCAACCGAAAGGTCAACAAAAGAAAGATCAGAATTGTAAAAATGTCTTTCAGCATTTTACGCGCGAAAAACAGTGAAGATATGTTCTACACCCCTAAATATTTAGTTGGCTTTGCCGATTATTTGCTTTTTTGGTTCAGCCCTTTACTATTTTGGCTCAGCCTGTTTCATCTATCACAAATTCTACATAGCGGATTTTTTTTTACTGTTTACACATTCAAATTTATGCCAGCTAAACTGAGGAGGATTGGTATTGACCGAAATAATGTTATTCTGAGCATTGCTTAGAACTGTTACTTTTTTTTTTTTTCCCGCAAGACTATTTTGCTAGTGTTAGTTCAGTCAAGTAATTGACTGAGCTCAATGACTTAACGAAACAGTAATGCTTTGGCCTTGCTGATACCACTATACAATCAATTTTTTTAGCCTAATAATAGTCTAGTAATTAAACCTATACTGATGTTCGACCAGGCTAGTTTTTGTTTGAAGTTGCTAAATGATTTTACAGCATTGCTCTGAGCGCCACAAATTACCTGATTGGGGCCTGTTATTGTACAGTGTCCATCAATTCTAGTAACTTTGTTTGCTTTGAAAAGACCAGCGATTCCAGAAGTGAGTGCAGAAACGGCTGTTGATTTTTGTTTCATCATATTAGGCAGATTTAACGTGACTTGAGCTGAAAATCAAGAAATGCTAGATTTCACAAACAAATCAATATTTAAAACCATTCTTGATTCTTTCACTTAACAAGTTACGGGAATTGTGCAATACACAATCATATGCAATAAAAATTCCGCAAATAGGCTACTCCTCTCTTTTTTTGTTACAACTACTGAATTTTGGGTTGAGGCTAACTGTTCTTAAATATTCAAGAACGAATTAAGTGATTAAGTGACACATACGAGATGTGTTTGAAAAGTAAGGGGACTGTGCACACTGCACGAACAACTTTTATCGAAGAGAAAAAAGCATTACTTTCTATTATGTCACAATGTCTTATGGTTTCGAAAACCAAATTTCAGCATTCTGTAACTACTACGCTCTCTTTTACACGTTTTTCTGTTTGCGCTGTAGTTTATTTCGCACGTTTGTGACCGTTTTGCGAAAAATTTGATAAAATCAGGGTTCCCACGCATTTGTCAACAAAAAATTCCCTACTTTTTCCATACTTAAATTAGCTCAAAACAAAATAAGCTCTAGTCATCTGAAATACAGAAAACTGCAGTTATTTTAACACAATCCAAAAACTGACTCAACAGAACTCAATCATTATGTGGATGAAGACGAATAAATAGCCTATAGTAACGGACATTGCTTAATTGCCAAGTGATTGTTCATGGTGTTTAAAATGATAAAAGATGGAGGCAATGCGGCATAGTGTTTAGGTCACAGGCTCAATGGTCGTATCCAAGCGGCTGCTATCAGGCGCGTAGCCAGAAATTCGTAATAAGGGGGCTGTTTGGGGGGTCTGGGGGCAAAGCCCCCAGCCGCCGGAGGCACTGGGGCGGAGCCCCCAGCGCTCAAAAATTTTGCATTTTTTTGCAAAAATAACTTAATTTTGGGACTATTTTGATAAAAAAATAATGCTTTTAAAACGTGGCATAGAAATTGGCAGTGCAAACATGATTAAACCAGTTGCACAAATGAACTATTTGGGGGGTGGCTAATGGTAAAAATTAGATGCTGGTAAATTACAAAATCGTATTGCTCAATAAAATTCACCTGGAGTAATCTATTTCGTCGACAGTTTACAAAGAAAAATACTTGGGAGGGGGCTAATGAAAAGAAATTTGAGAGGAATGATTGGTAATTAACTAATACTGAATAGCCCCCCCCCCACCTATTCCTAAGTTTAGAGTATCTTTGTTGATGACACATATGTTTAGCATTTTTACACTAGCGATTAAATTTGATTGCTTAGTTTTGGCCATTTTTAAAAATTTTCATTTGATTGTGATTTTTAATTTTGACAAATTAGCCCCCACCCCCTGAATTTATGTTTTAAAAGATGTTTTAAATCACTATTCAGTCGATTTCAGAGCATAAAACAGTCTCAGAAGTGCTAAAACGTGGTATTTTTCTTATGCAATTTGGTCGACATGCCAGCTCCCCCCCGCTCTCCCTGGCTACGCTACTGGCTGCTACATCCACCACTAAAGGACTAGAATTTTTGATTTGGCAATTGGTAAGCACTGGTACATTGGAAAACACTAATTTCTTGCACATTGTAGGCAATCTGGTTCAGTAGTTCAGTTCCCCCCCCACATCCTTACTATCATGGCTGCGTCGCTGGGATGAATAAAGGGAGAATGGGGGAAGGTCAAGAGCTGCATTACTCTCCCGGTCCTTCCTATTGTTCTGCTGGTAAAGGTATTGTCGAAAACCCTTACAAACTTGATCTTAGCAAGATCCCCCGTCCCCCTTGTTATTGCCCCTCTTGCAGTCTTGTACCCCAGCCAAATATGTCCCCATTACAATCACAAGGCCCATGACCAAGCCAGGTCGAATGCACCCCAGAGACCTTTTTCAGTTGGACTATAACGTGCCTGACTATAACGCTCAGTACTATTATCAGTAGCGTAGCCAGGGGGGGCTCGAGCCCCCCCCATTGGCTTGTGAAGTATGCAAAATCGCATGTTTTTTGTGCTTTTGAGGCCGATTTTCTGTGAAAAATGGAAAATAGCCCCCCCCACACAAAAAGAGCCCCCCCTCAAACGTTTGAACTTGCGAAATTGGGAGAAAAATCGCCCTGAATTTTGGCGAAGACCTTTTTTTTTTTTTTTTTTTTTTTGGAGATCACCTAATTTTGGGCGGAAAAAACGTTCGAATTTCCGATCTTTCCGAGACATTTTGTCTCAAATTTCGGACAAACCGTCTGAAACTGATTCAAGGTCAATGAAAATTCGAGTCAAGGTCGTTTGCACACTTCTCACTCTTTCAAAATAGCCCCCCCCCCCCTTTTCCAAATCCTGGCTAGGCGCCTGACTATTATCCATCTAAACAGTCCACAAATGGGGATATTTCTCCTAGCGTTTTTTCCTCCAATTGCCCCCAAGTTGCTAGTCAAAATTCCAAGTTTCCAATGCGCGATTCAAGCGAATTCCGAGAAGTTTCTGTCGACAGCTCAATCCACAGCCTACATCAGTCTCAAGCCATTGCATTTAGCTTCCAAACCCCTTACGGGGCATCAGAATCAGACCCTTCTGAATCTCTTTCCACTCAGCCTTCGGTTAAAATTAGCTCAGCTAAAGAGTCGATGTTGGAAGGGTTGAAACAGTTTAAAACTTACACCCAAATTTTTCCTGACCCAAGGAGAACTCCCACAGAAAGTTCATCCGAAAACTAGCCACTAAAGCGCAAACGTTACCACATGCGGACTGTGTTTCATCTGGTCTTACTCTAAGCGCTCTAAAGCTTTGCTGTTTAGTACCTTTTTGTATAGCTGTAACTTTCTACCGTTTTTGAAACGGGAGTTAAATTTTTCTCGTTTTATTATCTAATTATTTCCTACTTTTTATGCTTCTTTCATTTGAGTATTTTTATCAAATCACTTCGTAAGTTCCTAAACAGCACTTTTAAAGAAATTCAAAGTTCTTATTAATCGTGTTTTGATACTGGCATTGTAATGTACTGTAGTTGTAAACATCAACTTGTTCACCTTCGGGGCCAGTTTTCCGTTATTCAAAGTTTTACTCTTATGAAATCAAATGAATAGGTCAAAAGTGCCCTTCTTCTGTAAATAGTGTTTGGGCATCTATTGCTGAATGGATGATTTAGTAAAGGACTAATATAACCATAATGCTATTAAGTGGGCCTTTGCCAAAAGTTTAATGCGGTGAAAGTGAAACAGGCCTAGGACCCAACTAATTTTTAGTTTAATATGCTAATTACTTTGGCTGTGCTGATTGATGTGGCTGTCGTGTTGTTTTCTGCGCTTTGTATTTTTTTAATTCTTTTGCTTTCAATCAAGGTAGTAATTCTAAAATGCAGTAGTGGGGTCGTGCAAAATGTAATTTTGATCGTCGATCAAATCACTCACAGCTTCGTACTGCCTCTCCCCCCGTAATACATTCGAAATTCAAATTATTGTTCACCTATTTTTGCCGCCGAAATCTGTTTAAGGTTGCTTGGCCTACTACAAACGTTGCTGTGACCAGAAAACACAGTAAAAAGTTCTTATGACAATTTGCTAAAATCCACCTCGTCCTACTGATCTAAATATAAACTGTAGAAACTCTGCAGCACTTAAATTTCTGCCATGAATTGCCATTTTTTTTGCGAGAGAACTAGTTTACTTCTGCCTACGATTGAACTGTTTCTCTTAAAATGTAAATACGAAATTACAGTGGTTTTGCAATAATATTTGTTGTGTTACTTTGTATGCACCAAAATAAAGTGCAGTATCTTACGTTGTCTAAATAAAACGCTACATTTGTCAGTGTGTCCAGTCTTGTGACTTGCAACACTTTCTTTTTGGAGTTATGTGTATATTTGGACGTAAATTCTCGTACAATTACAAAATAATAATTTAAAAGACCCGAAAAGAAAGAAAATGGCAGACAAGAAAGTTCCATCATCTAAACGTTATTGATGGGCTTTCCGCAGTATGCCATCAAATTTGCTTCTCTGAACGCTTCTGAGAGAGTCTGGAAAACAAACGTTTGTTAAATAGATTAATCGCCACGTAACGATACTCATATTTTCACAATACCGAGCGAGTAAAAATTTCATGACTCAAAACGAACTCAATAAGAAATAAACCAAAGCAAAAAATAGTTTTACGATTGTACGCCAAGTGTGGACCATCCAGTTGTTCGAGCGGTAACGCGTTTATCTCTGGAGCGGGAAGTCTGACGTTCAAATCTCGGGCCGATCATCGGACAGAGTGTAGCCTACGACTCACAACCGCAGCAACATTTCGAAGGAGCTCTGTTGCCCGGGCGCACCGACGTTGAAATGGGCCCCCACAAACTCGTTACACGCTTCGGCGTAATACAGCGAGTATAATCAAAGATTTGATTTGAAGCCAAGTATAGCGAGAATATTTCCAAAACAAACCATTCCTGCAACACCCTGGTTTAGGTCGAGTTAAAAATATCCAGTTTCTGTATTTAAACAGGATTTGCGCGTCGTTAAAAAAAAAGTCGATGAAAATCTCTAATATAAAAGTTTCTCTCAGAATATATATTCCCGTCTAAAGTCATAAAACAAGCAGTGGAATTTTCATGATTTGATACCAAATTTCGGTGTTAGTATCGCTTCCTACACAAAACTTTAGAAACGCTTGATGTAACTTGCCATATTTGATATAATATTTGCTTTAAAAGGATATTTCAAACAGGTACCTATAATTTTGTGTACACAATTTGGTTAAGACAATTTGGCCATTTTTAATGTTCTAGTGCCAATTAAGAAAGAAATCACAAATTTTCCAACAAATAAGAGTCGACTTCAGAAACTTTAAAACATGCAAATATCTGTACAAGTTTCGTTTACAAATACAGCATCGATCATAATACAAACCGAGAAACATAATTTTCGGTGAAAACACGTTTATGTGTGATCTTAGGGTTGGATTAAATTTGATCGATGAATTTCAAGATGTCATAGCCGCTACCTCCGACACCAATCCCGTCAAAGGTGCACGGACTTCGCAAGAGTTTAAGACGAAATGGAATTGTATTTGATCAAATTAAATTTTGCTAAACATTTTTTCATAATGTATTTTTTGAAAACGATGAATGATAAACAATCTATGTGATACTGGAACATTCTCTTACCGGATGAGCATGACAAACTCTGGCAACGTCTTCCGCAGAAGCTCCGTATTCCATCGCTAAAACAGCCTCGTTAATCATTTCTCCTGCTCCTGCTCCCATGATGTGAGCTCCCAACATTCGGTCTGTTTCTTTGTGGCTGAGAATCTTCACAAATCCGTCAACATCGGCTAAATATTTACTAAATAACTAAATATTTGAATTTTGCAACATCGGCCAAATATTTCCTTTGATGTTATCGCAAAATTCTGAATCACACCGTTTTAAAATTGTAGTTTAGTTTGAGTTCATCAAAGTCGTGAACAGTGAGAAACCGTCACCTAGAAGCTAAAATCAAACCACTTTAATTTTTAAAATAGATGAACCACCCTACGAGTTTACCACATGTTCCAGTACTTCTACCACTCACGGTGGAGGCTTCACGCTGTCTCTTAATGTAAACGTCAACCAGGGAAGCTATGCAAACCAATTTTATAGTCTTTGGCTTGACCTGACTGATAATTTAACCTAAGTCTACCGTTTCAGTAGCAGAAGCTCTATCCACTTGACCACTGATCGGTTAAATGCTTGTCGTAAGTGTATTTCTTTGGCGAGAACTGAAATAGCATTGACAGTTAGATAAATTTGAGAAAAATTAACCAAGTCCACTGCAATCAGTTCAACTAAAAGTTACTTACCGTTTGTTTTCGCTCTGCTGTTAGCTTGGAACGGGAATTTTCCTATTTTGTACGGCACATTTTCATTTTTGAGGTCTTCCTCCGTTTTTCCAACCCAACCCACTTCAGGGTGTGTGTATATAACAGAAGGCACGCAGTTGTAGTCTATGTGAACGGGGGCTCCTGTTAAACCCTCCACGCAGATAATCCCTTCGTCTTCTGCCTTGTGGGCTAGCATGGGACCTTTGATGACGTCACCAATTGCGTAAATACTGCAAAAATTAACCATTATTGTAATTTAATTTTAATTGCCAAATTGCCTTGGCCAAGCGACAGTAAGGGACTTTTCGGTCTTCAACTGCCACCTGTCCACCACACATGGTGAATGCTCCACACTGTCCTTTTGCTGCTGACGTCAAGCAGGAAAGCTGGAAATATCATTTCTATAGTCGTTGGTTTAACCCGAGTTTACTGTTTCAGTAGCATAGGCTATCTACTCCACACCGATCGATATTCATCGGAAACTGTCAGTCGCGACTGCGACTGAAACACAGAAACCCAAAAGTAGCTTGATAGCTCATTGCATCTTTTTAATGACGCATCGTTTCATAGAAACTGAGATGTGAACAGAAATATAGTGCACACTTGCTGGACAAAAAAGTCAAAGCGACAGAAATTTAGCTCCTCGAAAGCATACAAACCAAGTTTCATCAGCAGCCACCCGCTCACAAGCTACTGATCACGGGACAAAGCAAATTTGGATTTATCTTTTTTTTGGTGTTTTTCTTATCAGATAAAATTAAGACTGGCGAACAAAATTGCGCTTGTCTTGAACATAAAGGTCTTTGAGGGCAAAAATTGATAGCAAAATCAAAAATCTACATTACAACATATAATATATATTTCATGTCATTTAGGAAAGCTCTATACGTAATAATTGTAGCAAATTTAAGAACCTATCCTTTTTTGAGAAATAAATCTTCGAATAAGCAGTCAACTCCGAATGTGTAACACTTGATCTGTCCTACGTTTGGTACGCTTTCCCCACAGTGGTTAAACTCTAGCAAAATGTTAAAAATTGGTTGAAAGTAGTGCCTTGGCATATGAGAAAAATCTCTTCACCATATCCATATCTCTTCACCATATCCATATGACAGCTTTTTAAAGTTTTACTCCCCTTGGGCATCGAGTTACCCCTTCAAAGATTATATTTGAGCGCCCACCTTACCACCACTCTCACCTTGGGCAATTCGTTTGAAATCTTTCATTGACTGGAATCGTTCCGCGGTCTTCTAAAGTTATGCCTACATTTTCTAAGCCAAGATTTTGCGTATAAGGACGTCTACCAATGCACACAAGTAACACATCACACTGCAAAGTCTCTTCGCTACCACCTTTGGCAGCTTCAACTCTGAAAAAAAAACAGCAGTTTTGTTATTTCGTATCGAAAGGCCAGAAGAGAAAGATATGAGCCGGACCAATCACTCTGAGTCTGTCTAACCACAGCAACACAGAGCATCATTTTTTGGGTTTTGCTTGCTAGTCTTTCGTTGGGCTGGGCCACCAAAACGGGTAGACTGCTTGGGCCCAGTGGAAAATAAACGCAAGAAGCCTCTTCCAAGCACATAACAACGAATTGCCAGCGCGGGAACCGAACTGGCAACTCGATTACTAACTCGACGCTCCATCAACTCAACTATCTCCGACGTTTAGTAATTTAAGACATCATAACTGTTCAAAATGTTGCATTTAGACCCACGTACTTTCTAGAATTTTTTTTTATTGGTTATTTCTTTTTTTACAAACAAAGCACTGTCAAATTTGTTAGATTTAGAGCACACTGCACAGATTTGAAAAATTTTGTGCGTCAAATAGACGTTTCGGAAGTATGCAGTTCATCATCTTATGTATTTAAACCAACAGTTACTACATAGTAGTGAAACCAGAAGTTAATAGCAATGATACAATACAATTTCAAATTTTGCGTAGTATGTCTTATACCACTAGAGCTCTAAAAGCAATAAAATACATTTAACATTTATTACAAAGAAGAAATATCCATAGATGGGCACAAGTCCGCTAATAACGAAGCTAACTTTTTCATTAACTCGTTAATCCGTTAAAAAGTTTTTTCATGTTAACGGACTAGATTAACTTCCGTTAAGTTCGATTAACTTCCGTTAAGGTTTTTATCATTACTATCTTGCACCATTCATTCATCGTACCGGTACAAACCAGTTAGCACTGGTAAAACTTGTTGCGTACTAGCACGAGTTTTATAGAAGAAAGAAGCTCGTTTTTGCGGCAAATAATAAGCTGCAGTCTCATAGGTCTATCAACCATCGCTGTTCGCAATTTCCAAAGATTTTCCGATCGCAGCTTCGTTAATGCATTTGAACTTATTTTTGTCTTGAAATTAGATTAGACTGTAAAATGTAACTTCCAAAACATAAAAAGACCACCAGCGCAATTAACATTTCCTTACAATCAGTTCAACAACGTCAATACATGTTCTAGAAGCGAGTTAAAAAGAAATGTAAATTTCACGCAAAATATTAACGAATTAATGGACTTTATTAACTTCCGCTATCTAAAGTTGAAAATAACGGATTAACGTTAATGGAGATATGAAGTTTGCTAACGGACTAGTCGTTAACGACGCTAACGTTTTGCACGAACTTGCCCACCTATGGAAATATCCCATCCTCGCAAAAGATGAGGTAGCACAACCATCGCAAGCGTCGCTCTACTGAAGAGCACCAGGCAGAAAAGGTTTCAAAATCTAAAGTTTAATTTGAGGATAGGCCTTAGGCTTATCAACTAAATTAGTGCAATACTTACTTAACATCGATCCCGGTGCTTGTTTTACTTGCTGAGGTAACTTTGGTGTTTAATTTAAATTTGATTCCTTGTTTTTGCAAAACTCGTTGAAATCCTTTCCTGCATTGAAAAAAAAGACAAGTTTTGTCATTATTTTAAAATAATTATTACGCTTACAAGTCCTAACCTAATTGCTCGCGTTTATTGGTTATCGTAGAAATTGAAGTTGTCCAAATAGAGATGGTAGCAAAATCCCCATCTTTTGTTGATTTTGATACAAAACTAAAAATTGCACATAAAATCATTAGTTGAAGGC